>CM070502.1:4493546-5124917 GCA_036346375.1 Guadua angustifolia
GTAGCCCTGAAAAGTTCTATACAGTTCGAACAACCTTCTATGAGATTCTTGGAGGTTTTAGTGCCATCTTCTGTGAGAATGTAACGGGGTTCTTACTATCTTTGTTTCTTTCTTTCTTTTGCGTTGCGTAATCTACTATAGGGGATTAATTAATCTTTTGCGTTGCATAATCAAGACAAACAATACTGGCTCCTTATAGCAGTAATAATATTACTAGGGGATGCTGGTGTTCCCCATTTTATTTTATTTTCTGTGCATGGTACTTCTGATTCTGCCCAATGTTTCTAGCACCTGGCTGGATTCCAGTAGTTAATGTGCTTACCAGTGAGGTGGTTTGCCTGTTCTTCCATAGATGCGTAGACCTGCAAGTCAAGAATGGCCAGTCACATGTAGATTCACGAGACCATGTGAACCAATGTTCCACCGGAGAATTCACGCCTCCATGTTTCTGATTCAGTTTTGTGGGTGTGTACACTGCCCAGTGTTGAGTGCTATTATTTTTCATGATATGGTCTGAAACTCCTAACCTGTACTGAATGTTACATGACATTCTGGCTGCACGTTCTCATGCATATATGCTTAATATGCTCCAGTTAATGCCTGCGACAAAACTAGAGTTTCTTTACATGCTCAGAGCAGCAGTTCCTTGAAATAAATCTGATGGTTTTACTCTTTCAGACGTGTGAAATTTTTATTGAGAAGTGCACTTAATTCTTTTCATAGGAGCACTGCATGTTTAATGGATCTTCATTTGATAACTTCCATTTCAGAAGTTGTTCAATATGTTTAGCTCATGTTATAAAACATTTGTTGCCATCCATGTTAAGATTTCAATTTCTAAAAATTATTTTATATCAATCGGTTAAGGTCATGTTGTAAAAAATGTATGCAAACATTCTTTCAGGGACAACAACCCACACCCCTTGGTGGTTTTATGAGCCTTTTCAGGGACAGCAACCATCCACAACCATCGCAGAACAATCATTTAGTTGGCGCCACTGGAAGTTCTTCGCCGCCAATTGTGGTGACTCCAACCCCACATTTGGACCATGATCCAATTCAATTTTTTTTCTGATGCATTCTTGTTCAGTGTTTCCCGTTGCAGAATGTCTATTTTTCAGGATCCATACCATGGTCCTGGTCAGGCCATGGGATTGGCTTTCTCAGTACCAGAGGAGATCAAAATTCCTTCCAGCTTGGAAGTGCGAGAGAGAAATTCCGCTATCCGTGCTCGCTCAACTCATACTCAACTCAAGAGTGATTTGGTTGAGCATATATGGCAACGCTATGGAAACCACCAAAATTAGATCTACATTAAGTTATCGTGTTATGTACTAATTAGATCCTATTATGTCATGTCATGTCTTCTAAGTAACAATTGGTATAAATATAAATATATATTACATGCCCTTATGTACTCTCTCACTTGTCCCTTCATCATGAAACAACAAACAAAACAGAAGGCCTAGAAAAGTTAACTGTGCCTGGTTACATTGTCAAACTGTGCTTCAGAATGGACCCTCTGACCTCTGTCCTCCCTGCAGATTTGATAGGCAAGTTAAGAATCTCTAGATTGCAATTTCATTCAAACTTGTAAAGCTCATATCAGTGTTTGTGATTTGTGAATCATTTTGTTTATAGCTGATGGTGATATTTGAGTTTGGTAATGTTGGTCTGTGTGTGCAGTGTATATATGCTGTTCAAAAGGAAGGCCATAATGTCATGGGGCCCTGTGATGGCTGTAGATGGCCTAATGCCTCCACCCTTATCTGCTGGGAGGAGAGAACATGTAGGGCACTCAGGGTCAGGGTCCTGATGGTAGACTAGTGACTGGTTGGCTGCAGTTGAAAGACTAAGATAGTAGTGAGCTTTGTGAAATCCAGGAAGCAAATTGCAGAATGCAGCAGCAACTTGGTGACAAGGTTCTACTCACCAAAACCAGGCATGCATCCTGTAGTTTTTACAGGAGGTGTTGTCTTAAGCAATCAACTAGGTGCTGAAGTAAGGTTAGATTCAATTCCGGATTAAATGCTGATCTTTGCCGTTTCTCTTAGGATCTTTACTTTAAAATGATTTGATTCTTTTGAGTAGCAGTATAAATTAGAAGGTGGTGTTGGAGAAGTATCTACTTCTCTTCACTCATGATTCTTAGGATATCTTTGTTACTGCTATACTGGTGATTCTGTATGTCAATTGTGATTTGTGATACACTAATTGCTCTTATTGTTCTTGTGTCACTTGTTACGTAAATTGAAATATGAAGTTGTCTGTCAGAGCCTTCACAAATGAGTGATTTAGGGACTAACCGGAAGAAATTGTGAAGTATATGAGCCGAAGTACACTTGCCAAGAACGTTGCAGAATAGATCAAGTGACTGTTACGCTTTCAGCATGTCATCTACATTGTAATTTTACTTAGATTTCAGTTTTTATCAACAGCTTTGCTGATTTGAAGATCTAGAAACCAGAGAGCAAAGCTTTTGCTCAAATGCTTCAAAAGAACTATGCTTTTAGCATGTTTCCATTCTGTTTTGAGCCAAGCTAGTGCCATGATCATCCGAGTCTGTAGTCCATGTCTTTGCTATTCATCTTATTTATGCTTGATCGCATTTGTATCAAAGAAGCAATAAAATGGTACATAGAGATCTAATTTATGCTTGATCATGAATGTATACATACATTAAACAGTTTACAGATAGCAAAATAAACAACCCACTGTACAAGCTGTTTGTATGTGACATGGCAAGTTAAATAGACAACAGCCGTCTAAACTGTTGTACATGTAGGATAATATGTTTCTGCGCTATAAAGGTTCTAGAGCATTAAATCATTTACTTAGCGTGTATAACAGATACGTATGTGTGTGGACGTGAGTACGACGTGTTGTGCTCTGTCTGTGTGTTGCGCCATGCACTCATGCGTAGGGATGGCAATCGGGTGCGGCGGGTACGGGTAGTACTCGTCCATACTCATACCCGCGAACCAAAATCTCCCCCACGGGTATACCCGCGAAGAGTCGCGGGCGAAAAATCTCGCCCATACCAGGTTACATGGTATACCCGCTACATACACCATCAACAATCTTTCCAACTAAATGGTACTAGAAGCTAATAAGTTATGATACAAATACAATCTTTTTGATGAAGTTATAGGTATTAGCAACATTCTATGGATTAAAGAATGATTATCAATAATTCAAAATTTCAAATGTACATAAGAATAATAATTAAAATAATATATGCAGACAAATAATACACAGATGGTCAAGTTCAACAATTACTGAAATGAGATACTACAAATTGGGGATCGATGGGCTAACTGGGCGCCTGTTTTAGCCCACATGTCAATAGGATGTGGCGGGTAATCGAGCGGAACAGGTACGGGTGAAGCTCCCCCATACCCATACCCGTTTACCCGTCGGGTAGAGTTTGGCCCCCATAAACATACCCGCGGGTAATAAAAGAGGAACATACCCACCTCCATTAGGGTTTTTACCCGCGGGCACACGGGTAATCGGGTAAGATTGCCATTCCTACTCATGCGTGCCTCTTGTACCCCTTAAAAGAAAATAGCCTTCGTAGGACTGAGTAGGGTTGTAAACGAGCCGAGCTCGAGCGAGCCTGGCCCTCCAGGCTCGAGCTCGGTAAGGCTCGGCTCGAGCTCGAGTTTGGGTTCGAGTCTGGACTCAGGCTCGAACTCGGCTCGGTCCAGGCTCGAGCAGGCTCGAGCTCGGCTCGACTAAGCTCAATAAGCTCGGGAAGCTCCAGTAAGCTCGGTAACAAGCTCGAGTAAACTCGGCTCGAAAAAGTTCGGTAACAAGCTCGAGAAAGCTCAATTTAAATAAGTTCGATCTAGGCTCGAGTAGACTCGCGAACTATTACGGCCCTGGGACTGAGTGCTCTCTCGTGCCCGCCCCAGATGATGAAGTGGGCCGAACCCGAGCGAGCACGAGGAGCCCTCGCCCACTCGGCCCCTGAGTCCCTGACCCCCGACCGACCTGCACTCCACGGGGACGCCGCCTCTCTCCTCCGCTCCGCAGCCAGTTGAAAACCCAACCCCAAACCCCTCCTTCTCGCCTCCGCCGCCGCCGCGGGCGGTGAGCGCGTCCTAGTCCTCTAGCCGCGACTTCAGATCTCTCATCGCCTCGCGTGGCCGCAGCTGCTCGCATCCGTGGTCGATGGAGGCGACATCCTCCTCCGCGTCGCCGCCCTCCATACCCACCTCCACTGACCGGAGCGTCTGGGCCGACGCCTCGCCGCTTGTCGCCGCCGCATGCCGTGGTAACCTCAAAAACAGAAACTACTCCCTTGCTTTTCGTGCTAAGTGCGAAAGTTACTAGTTTATTCGGAGAACGGACGAATATATAAGCAAATTTCATGTCGTGCGGTGGATTATCCGTGTAGATCTCTGTATGTGTGGGTGCTGGTGTGGACGAGTTCGCGGTTTGCTATCAGCAATGTGAGATGCGTTATTGCCTGGGGGATATTTGTTGCGGGGAGCGTGTTTAGAACGCAGCGGACCAAGTTAACCTGCATTGTATTCTTATATTATTGTTTTTGTGGGAGCACTGTACTCTGTATTGGTTGTGCAATAAACTGAGCTCACTTTAAGAGCAGAGAAAACGGGTAACTATGTTGAAAATTAGTTTTTCTGTTCCTGGTAGAGTGGATTATCAAGGGCCTATGAGTCGGTGTTGTGTGCAAGGGTTTATGTTGTATCATAAATGCATTGCTGCAAACAACTAGTTTCATGTATCTCCCGCTGGTTCTAGGGAAAAAACTGGTTAGCATTGGGTTCATGGTCAAAAGATAATATGTGGTGTCAATAGTAATACAATGTTATTTTCCTTTTAATTCATAAGCAAGCCGTAACTGTGGTCCGTGCCATTTATCGATCTGTTTGGGGTCTGTGAACCGATTTAGAGCTGTTTGAATGATAGGTATTTGGCCCAATTACTTTGGATGGGCAAGATAATTGAACTAAAACACCTGCCCATCTGAAGTGATTAGTTTGTTGTGTGCACTGCCTTTATAATTGGCACATGTTCTCCACAGCCATATAAATACAGAAGTGCTGTTGCTGTTAACATGTTTGGGGTGCCTTCTTGGGTGATGTCACATGATCCTAAAATTTTTATGATTTACGTTATCTTAGTGATTTTTGCTTTGGTGTGTAAGTACAATGGTACATAATGGCATCACAATTTTCACCTTTTGTTGAAGCCTAAAACAGATGGACATGAATGAGTCAAGTTCTCATTTAGTGGGTTTGCGAGAGCCTGGTGCATTTGGATGAGGACTTGAATAAAAAAAATGTTGGTTACATATTCGCGTTAGTTCTGGTTCTTTGATGGCCTTTTCTGAATGTTAACTCTAGTTGAGTGCAGTGGGATGGACTAGGCTTGGAATGGGGTCGAGCATGTGGTGTTAGGGATTTCATCTGCCCCCTAGCTCCGCCACTGGTTAGAATCACCTAGGGTTGAGCTAAGAGGGGTGGGGGTGAACCATGGCCCTGCAATCCAGGATTACCTAGAAGGGTACACATGAATACAACCGCGGATCATGTGTACAGATCGCTCCTTTTGTGGATATTAGTGTGAAGGAGTTCAAAGTTTGTTCTTAACAATATGATATCCATTGTTCATCGTGGGAATTTGTTGTCAGTAACAGTTTTATATTCCCAGGATTGACCGGGCAATAAACCTGTACTCTGTATTGTGCAATACTACTAGGAGTAGGAAGCGAGTAACCACATTGAGAGCAGAGGTTTCCATTCTGGCTAGAAAGGATTTATCCATTATTGCAAATTTGTAATTGAGTGTTTAAGCTTGGGATTAGAAGTCGGTGTTGTTTGCATTCACCCATCTTGGATTTTAAGAATGTTATTGTGCCTATTTTGAGGTTACTTGTGCGCAGTATAGCTAATTTTATTTTTCATCGTTATAGAGGGTATAAGCGTTATGTTCTTTTGCTCCTTTATAATATGCTAGGCATAACTGTGGTTCATGGAAAGTATGAATCTGGTTGAGTTCTGTGAACATCTAGGTTATCACATACACTGCCTTTAGAAATTCTTTGGCATACCTTTTGTGATGGAAGTGCAAGGATGTCGCAGGGGATATTAGTTCTATTGTAGAACACTAGGCAGTGGTAGCGGCCGATCACTCTTCATATTGAGTTGGTAATCAACCTTACCTTGGCCAAGTATTCTCCGAACTCGGACAAAACATTGGTGTCAAGTGTCAACAATTGATAATTAAAAGGTTATGTGGTCTTTTTTGTTAAGCTTGAACTAAGGAGTATAGGACTTCTATGGGTTATGAAGGACCTTTTGATCTTTTATTTTGGTTGACAAGTCCTTTCAGAAAAATTTAGGCTCCTCCTTGAGGGGAAAGAGTTGCATGAGATCTGCTGGCACTGGAATATTTGTTAAGGCACTCCCTAAGTAGTATGGGAGTTGCTCCCACGAAGGATTTTTTCCCCTTTTGATTGGGAAGTCTTTTTCAGGCTTTCAGCTAAATGTAGTGAGTAGCCTTCTCCTTGAGGAGTCAAGAGTTGCAGGAGAGCTGCTGGTGTTGGCACACAAACAGGAGCAAAATAGTAATAATAAAAAATATCACGAGCTCTACTTGCTGCTTTCTACATTTTTTTTCCTTGGAGACCCTTCCTATTGATCCACCCTTGTTCCTCCCGTGGTTGGGATTGCATCGTGGGTTGAACAATTAATGGCCCTGCAAGCATGGGTAATCAGAAGAGCACACCTAAACCTACAATGTAGAAACAAAATGAATTATTTAGGTTAAATCAGCACCTAGAAGGTATGATTCAAAATTCAATCGATATTTATGATGGCAGCAGATCATGCCCTAACTAAATCGCACTATTCTTAAATTCACCCCAGGACAGAGTACTATGCTCATTACATATTCACATGGCAGCAAATCATGTCCTAATTCAATGGCATTTTGACTGTGCACATGTTAAGACTTAGCTCATTAGTGAGTTGCTGGGTGCAGATGATAACAACAACAACAGCCAAAACTTTTGTCCCAAATAAGTTGGGGTAGGCTAGGAAAGAAACCCAATCAAAGTCAATGAAACCCCTAAACCTTTGATTTTAGGTCATGGCTCCGGTATGTCGATCGCTAACTTCTATGCACTCCTATCCAATGCCAAATCTTTGGAAACATTCTAATCCCTTGAGTTTCTTTTAACTACTTCTTCCCACGTCAGTCTCGGTTGACCTCTGCCTATTATGTTATCGATACAACTTAAAATTTCACTACGCACCAGTGCCTCAGGAGGCCTCTATTGGAGATGTCCAAACCATCTTAGACGATTTTGGACAAGTTTTGCTTCAATTGGTGCTACCCCAACCCTATCACGTATATCATCATTGCGGATTCGATCTCGCCTTATATGATCATAGATCTACCGCAACATCCGCATCTCTGCTACGCTTATCTTCTGTATATGTTGTCTTTTTGTCGCCCAATATTCTGCTCTATACAACATCATAGGTCTGGTGGTCGTCTTATAAAACTTACCCTTTAATTTTTGAGGGACTTTTCTATCACATAGGATACCCCATGCTTGGCGCCATTTCAACCACCCCGCTCGTATCATATGACTCACATCTTCATCAATCTCGTCGTTACTCTGTAGCAGTGATCCCAAAATCGAAAAGTTTCTTTGCTAGGCACAACTTTTCCGTCTGGACTAACATATCCATAATTTGCCATAGCACCACTGAAAACACACCTCATGCTAGCCATGTGCCCGTGCGTTGCAACGGAAACTCAATTGCAATAAAAAATTTATTTGCAAAGAGCATTAACCTTATCTGAATAATAATGTTCACTCTAAATGTGCAATGGTTAAATGTTTAAATCAATTCATCAAAGCATACAAATTCCAAGCAGCTGTTTACAAACTCAAGCTTAAAATTATTTTTAATTTCACAAACTTAAATAATAACATCACAGTACTTGGGATTATAAATTTGTAACGCCAAAATTCGAGATCGATCGATCGACCGAGAGAGGCATCACTTGCTGCCTAATGGGCGCAAAGGCGTTGAAAAGGTTGGCGTCATCCGTATGTGGCTGCCACCATCAGCGGCGTGCGTGGCTTGTACGCCTTGCTCCGGCTATACCATAGCCCCACCCCATCAACCAGCTCCACCGCCCCCTCGCCTCCCTCAACCTTTTGACATAATCCACCGCGGTGAGCTCCAACAAATAGCTTAGTTTATCTCGCCGCCAAAGACCGCAGAACCCGCCTCAGGTTGCATCGACGAGATCAAGAAGGTCGCCCATTGCCTCCGCTCAACGGATAAACTCAACACATCTGCAGGAAGGGCAAGAAGCGGTGGGTTATATAGATTCAGCAACCGAGAAGATATCTATGGAATCCAGATTGAGAAATCATCGAATAAGAAGGCAATGAAAGGGAAAGAGACGATAAAAGACCCAACTTCATGAATTGGAGCTCTGCTTCCTTCGGAAGGGAATCAATCAATCCAATCTAAAAAGCACCGGGAACAATCGCCGCCGATTCGAATGCCAGATCATTGGGAGAAAGGAAAGCAATAAATGAATCATGCATATTCATTTACCTTTCGCGATGGGATGATTCAATCCAATCTCAAAGGTGGCATCGCCTCATGCCCCACTCACCACGACCACTGCATGCACACGCGTGTCGGGCGAGGTGGAGAACGGACGTACCACCACTAACTCCTAATTAGAATTAGTAGAGATACTCAATTTTAGTCCTACTAAGTCAAACCCTTCGATTCTAAAGTCTTTATGACTCCGGTTTTCTATCAACACCTACCCTACTCATTAATTAGCACCACATCATCAGGAAAAAGCGTACACCAGAATCTCACCTTGTATGTACTGCTTGATTTCACCCATCACTAGGGCAAAAATATAGGAGCTCAATACTAACTCTTGATGTAGTCCTATCTTAATAGAAAATTCACTAGTATAGCTATCACATGCTCTGACATTAGTCACAACATCGTCATACATATCCTTGATAAGGTAATGTACTTTGTTGGGATTTTTTCTTTTCAAGCGCCCACCACATGACCTTTCTTGGCACTTTATCGTAAGCTTTCTCTAAGTCAATAAACACCATGTGTAGATCCTTCTTTTCCTCCCTATACCTCTTCATCAACTGTCGTGTCTAGAAATCGCCTCCGTGGTCGACCTCCTAGGCATGAAACCAAATTGTTTTTTCATCACGCTAGCCACTCTTCTTAAATGATGCTCAATCTTTGTTATGTGGCTCATGAGCTTAATTCCTCAGTAATTAGTACAACTTTGATTCTCTCCTTTATTCTTGAAAATTGTTACTAATGCGCTTCTCCGCCATTTGTTAAGCATCTTGTTCAACCTAAAAATGCTATTAAGCAATTTAGCTAGCCAAACGACCACAAAGTCTCTAAGGCATTTCCACGCCTCAATAGGAATGTTATCAGGCCCCAACACTTTACTTACTTTTATCCTTTTTAAGGCCTTTCTTATGTCAGACTCTCGAATTTTTCGAACTAACTGTCTGTTGGTGTCGTCAAAAGAATCATCCAGTTCAATCATACTATCCCCGTTGTCTCCGTTGTACAACTTGTTGAAGTAGTCTCTCCATTTATTCTTGATCTCATCATCTTTCACTAGAAGTCTATTAGTATCGTCTTTGATGCATTTAACTTGGTTGAAATCTCTTGTCCTTCTTTCTCGAAGTTTAGCCGTCTTGTAAATGTCCTTCTCGCCCTCCTTTGTACTTAGCTTATGATAAAGATCCTCATAAGCCTTGTCTGTGCCTCACTCACCGCTTTCTTTGCATTCTTTTTGGCTGCTTTGTACTTTTGTATGTTTTTGTCACTCCTATCATGCTACTTTTGCTTGTAGCATGCCTTCTTTTCCTCAATAATCTTTTGCCCTTCCTTGTTCCACCACCAAGTGTCTTTAGATTCACATCTAGTCCCTCGGGTCACTCCATACACCTCCGCAACCACCTTCCTAATGCGACTTACCATCTCTATCCATGTGCTATTCGTGTCCTCTCCCACGTTCCATATCCCTTCCGTGGGAAAAAGAAACTAAATCTAGGCTTTTTCAACATGGTCAAAGCATAAGAATTATTTCTTTTGCAATTTACTGGCACCTTTTGTGGTGGAAATGCGGGGGTATTGTGGGGGATGTCACTTCACCAACCAAATTCCATATTAAGTTTATAATGTCACTTCTGCCTGGCATTGTCCGAGAATTCCCAAGATAGAGTAGAACTTTATGATGTTGACTGTCTTTAATTAGAAGCTACAACAAACCTTTTGTTAAGCATGCCTTAAGGAGTGTAGGAGGACTATTTTTGGCTGAGAAGTTCCTTCAGCTAAACACAGGTTATTCCTTGAGGTGTCCGCATAGAAAGAAAGTTGCTGGCATTTGGACACAGCAGGAAAATAACAAACATTCTATTGTGTGCCTATATGTGAGGGAGTCACTTGTTTGTGGAGTGCAATATGGGATGCAATCAGCTAGGGATGTGTGTTCATGCTTGGGGGTGGCAAGGCTTCCATTCAGCCCCTCTGGTTCCGCCACTGGTTGGGATTGACCCAGGGGCTGAGCCTTGGGGGGTGGAGGGGAACCATAGCCCTGCAAGCCATGAGCACTGAGGGACATGCCTAAATCCTCCAAGTAAAACTGAAATGAATATAGTTGACCCTAAATCATGTATCCTTTGCCACATGATGCTTTCATGGATTTTGGTTGAGTGATCATTGTTAATTTGTAAATCCAATATCTAAAATTTCTTTTGGCATCAAATTATAATTTTCTTGAATGAAAACAGTAAAGGAGGACCCTAACTGTATAAAGGAAGACACGAACCATTTGACTATTGCCATCTCAGCATGAGGTTTGACTCTCACTGTAAAGAGATCCAAATCAAGACACAATAATCTTTTCCAATGATTAAGATTAGAGTTGACTCCATGAAAACCTGATGGTTATGTTGCAACCCAAGTTTGCCAGCAACTGAGTGTGAGCAACTTCACTAAGAGATATTTTGCAGCATCTGCTGTTGGTTTTGCAATTTGGAACATATAAAAAAGATCGAAGGAGGTGTCCCAAGTGATACCACTGGTCTTTTAGCAAGTTGGACCGAAGGATCATGAGAAAAATGGATTCTTCCAATCCTCTTGTGCGTCAGAAATCAGAAGACAAACTAAGCCGTCTTAACTCAGTTATCTTATTCTTCCATATTGCACAACTTAGCCACCCCATTTAGGGGCTGTTTGTTTCAGCTGGGGATTGTGGAAAGCAGCTTTTAAAAGCTGGAAGGACAACAAACAGCAAGCTTTTAATCCAGATTATAACAATCTGGAGACCAGATTGTAGCAATCCTACAATCCACTCTTCCCCAGCTTTTCCCAGCTTTTTTTTTGCAAAAGACCACAATACCCATCCAACTTCAACCAAAATTTCCCACCATTGCCCCCAGCTTTCCCTAGCTTTCCCCAACTTCAACCAAAATTACCCATCATTGCCCCCAACTATAATCTGGGTTACCAAACAACCATGAGCTTTTCAACCTCCAGCTTTTTAACAATCCAGCTTTTACAATCTAGTTTTTAAAGCTGCTTTCCACAATCCCCAGCTGAAACAAACAGGGCCTTAGATATATAGGACAACTGAGTTATCCTGTATGACAGAAGCGCATGGTTGAGTTCCCTCGTCGAACCCCATTAAAAGAAAGAGTTCCCTCGTGGAACTCCATTAAAAAAAAATTCTAGTGCCATTGATGCTTTTCTAAAAGAATCACGAATATATCTGAAACGTATATTGCCATCATCAATGACTTTACAAACTGCAGACCCGGAAAAGATAATCAAGTTCAATATGAAAGGAGTTATGCGCTTGTTTCATAATAGTACATGTTTCTTAGATGCACATACAGTGTTTTCTTTTTCCAAAACCAATAAGTAGGTGAAAGTTTCAGATAGTGATGGTTTGTACATCTCATATCTCTAGAGAAAAGTTTCAGTAGAAGTTGATTTTGGATGTAGATGTATCTAAGACTGTCGTATTTGTGGACCATGTGGCTGACAATCGAGTCGGTGTTAAGATCTGGTAGTTGATTCATTTTTCATTCAATTGTTCTCCTTTTGATTCTTTTGTGCTTGTAGATCTCAAGGATGGGGAACTTATACATGGGGAGAGCTTTAGTCTGTTTGCTGCAATGTCTGCGTTGGAAGTAAGCACCACACTATTTCCCCTGCTATTTTGCTGTGTTTCATACCTGTTCTGTCTGTTGTATATAGCGAGTGTGGCGCATGATGTTCTTGTTTCTATTAAATTATTTTATGCAGCCAGTTGTTATTGTGATTCATTAATCAATTAATCTCTTCCTTGGAGGCATAGTATTTTCTAGGTCGCTGTTAGATGTTTCTAGTTTGTTACCTGAAACCTGCACTTCGGTTACTTTTAAATCTGGATAAGCACCTGCATACGAGTTATGAGAAGCAGTCTCTTGACAGTTTGCCTATCGATGTGATTGGATACTAACATTTGAGAGATTGAGAAAGTGCTTTTTTAGACCTAGAGGATCTTCTCACTGATCTCAGCTTCATTGGAAATTATGGGACTTTTACATCATTCATTACAGACTCTATGCTAGCAAACTCGTTGTCACAAAACACACACAAACACGCTGAACATGCTTCTTGTTGTTACGTGTCCCAAAATTCCACGAGGAGTCACAAAACACACACACACACACACACACACACACACACTGTCATGTACCTTGTACATGACGGGGGTAACTACTGTCGGAAGAGGCCAGACGGTATGGCTTGAAGGAGAAAGCGCTAAGAGAACAAGGGCGCTCTGTAGGAAGGAGAGGATCCGGGAGAGATATTGGACTAGAGGGGAACTTCTTAATTCATTATCTGCTTAATGTGCCAAGAGGCTGCCCTTATGGGAGTTGGCCCTAACAAATCAGCTAATTAACTAACAAATCGATAAGATCCTCTTAAACCAATCTTATCTCAACCCTATCCAATCTAATCCCTCTCTCGCGGTGCTACAGTGCTATGACACTGTTTGTGCACGTGAACAGTATTTCCAGCGCATGACATTACATCCCTCCTGGACATGCAGCTTGTCCTCGAGCTGCGGTGGTAGCCATGGTTGCAGCCCTTTGTAGCCCTACTTCGGTGAGCAATTGTGATGCCTTGCAAAGGAACTTAGCATGGTGTTGACGATAGTTGGTGGCGAAGACATGAGGGCTTTAGCGTTGCCTGACGTCAAGGAAGTTACTGATGGCGAAGGCCGTCGGTGTGGGACAGCGTTGGCACACTTCCTGCTACAAGAAGTGACGGGGGAGAGATGCGACGATGTTGCGATCCTCCACATGACACCAGCCACGCACTGCACGCCCAAAAGCATGGTGTCGGCCGATGATGCGGAGTAGACCACTTTCAACAGTGGGGCACACGCGTCGGAGGTGGTGGCAGCGGCAAGACAGATGGTGTCATCGGTCTTGGAGTCAACTCCGACAGTGCGGCATCAACGGGCGCAACAGTATGTGCCTTCCCCAAGCGTGCAAGTGTCATGCCAATTGCCGCCATACTAATTGCCAACTTATCACACTTTGCTTCGATGATGTCAAGCTTCTTGATAATGGCCGCTAGTTGCACAGCCAAGGAATCAGATCTCACACCGCTGCTTGCCATGGAGGTTTGCGCAGCGCTTGGCTCTGATACCAAGTTGTCATGTACCTTGTACATGATGGGGCTAACTACCGTCGGAAGAGACCAGACGGCGTGGTTTGAAGGAGAAAGCGCTAAGAGAACAAAGGCACTCTGTAGGGAGGAGAGGATCTAGGAGAGATATTGGACTAGAAGGGAACTTCTTAATTCATTATTTGCTTAATATACCAAGAGGCTGCCCTTATAGGAGCTGGCCCTAACAAATTAGCTAACCAACTTACTAATCGATAAGATCCTCTTAAACTAATCTTGTCTTAATCCTAACTAATTTAGTACTGTTAATGCGCACGTGAACAGTATTTCCAGCACATGACACACACACTGAACATGCTTCTTATAGCTACGCGTTCCAAAATTCCACGAGGGCCACAAGGTCAAACATATTCAAGGCAACACTCCAAACATTAGAGCACTGATTAGGAGCAAACTATTGGAGAGGTTCTATCTTTATTCTGCAATCTCTAAACAACTTTGGCTCAGAATTACTCCTGAGTCTCCGTACTATTGTTCACGGCTTTGTACAAACATTTCAGGTACATAATGACTAAGGCAAACATCAAAACATCATAACTGTGATAATAGAATTTTAGAATATTATGTTTATTTCTTGTATGCTTGAGTGGGGCATTTAGTTCATTGATTGACAATTTAATTATTTTAATCTGTTGCTTGATTTTAGTTCTGTGTCAATTTCGTCCTGATATAGATAATGGACCCTAAAATGGATTCCGGAATTGAAAGAAGTGGATACTATTCCATTGAGGAAGCCATAGAAGATGGTATTGCTCCAATTCCACTTAGTTTGGACAGAACACTTGACATTCAACGCGCTCTTGATGTCATGGATCATCTTTTCTCATGTGAGGTACTTCAGTGCTATCATGGATCTAATTGTTGTAGGTGTTTCAATTTGGCTAAATAACTATATTTGAATGCCGCTTTATTTTTCAGGCAACGTGGCACAAGGGCCACACTCTAGCACAGACCGTCTTTACATGTATCTACCTTATGAGAATGGAAAGAACTTCATCACATGCTGTACTAAATAGCTTTTGTAGAATTTTGCGTGCTACTTGTAATGCTGTCATTTCTGTTGTTTCTACTGCACGGACTCATGAGGTATTTGCCAGTTGGAGATCTCTATTGCTATTTCCCCCTGATCTCATTTATCAGTAATTCACAGTTTTGTCTAGATCTTGACACAAAAGAGTTGTCCATGTGGATTTATGCCCACGCTTTATTTCACAAAGGAATTATGCGTATTTTTTTAATTGAAATGAGAAAAGTGCTATACAAGAAACAGATTATCTCATGTCAGACCACCTCTTTATAAGAGAATTAGTGAAGTGTGCCATTTTTCATCTTGTCCGCAGAAATGTTTTTAGAGGAAATGTGTTTGTTCTTTTTCATCTACTATACCTAAAAAGGAAAATACAATCTGAGAGTTGTGCTGTTTTCTTTTATGGGCACCCTTACCGACTATCTCAATCAAATTCTTTCTTGAAATTCGTGAGATCTATAATCTTTGTGAACTTAATTTTGACTGAATACAAGCACCTTGAGCAGCCTTTTTGTATAGTGATGTCATCGTGTTAGGAAAGTGATAACTGATAACTCGTGTATGTGAAATGTGCTATACTGGGTAGTTCAGTAATCTCGGATAAGTTGCATATGATAAACACTAGTTTTAGTCTTTTAGTTTGAACCTAACTAAACTCCTTCGATTTCTGACTGCTTTCTTGGTGAAAATGATTATGGGGGTAGCTATATCTGGTGCTTTAGGGTGCTGTGTTGATTGAGATCTGCTTGCATAACTTATAGGATGGCATAAACATAAAATTTGAATACTGTTTGATCTTGTTAATGTGAGACACAATTATCTTTTCTTTAATCTTAATCCCATCCCATGATTCCACTTGTTACATGATATGTAATTTTTCATATGTTTTTGTAGGAAGAGGACCTCTTTACCATGTCTTTTGGGTTGCCTTTGAAAGATGAAGGTGATGATAAGTGCCTGTCAATTCTAAACTCAGTTGAAGAGACAATATCTCGTCAATTACGTGGCTGTAAAGCCCAATCATTGTCCAAGAAAAAAACACTAGAAGGTGCTCACATTTTGATGGCAAAGATCTTTAGCCAATATATAATGTTCATTATTTTGTATTGTGTACTACCTTGTTCCTTTTTTCTCAGTCTACTGATGTCATGATTCTCAATCATAGCTTAATACTGTTGAAGCTGATGCAATTTTGTCAATAGTTGGTATGCATTAAGTTTGCAAACAGCAAAATAATTTGTAGTCAATTACAAGGTTTTCGAGTCGCTAAGTCGAGTCGAGTCGCTAGGGTACCGACTTGTAGACTAGTCGTGACTAGGTCGACTAGTCGCCGACTAGTCGATACAAGTCGATGACTATACTTTATTATTTTCTATAAATATACCAACATAATGCATACCAAAAACAGAGAACATAGAAGTAGAGAAGAAGTGAAGAACCTGAGTTGTGCAGCAGTTGTTTCTTGTTTGTCAATTCTGCATCTCCCATGCAACAACACACTGAAATGATGAGAAAATGAATTGGTCACTACTGGACAGCAAATTAAAATTATTGTATCAAGCTTTTCAATTAGCACATCAAGTAAAATATGAAGTAAATAAGTTGCTAAGTGTCTAGTAAGTCCAATAATAAGCAGCAGCATGGCGGGATGGCGTTGCACCATGGCGGACGGCGCAGACCATGGGGACAAAGCACGCAGAGCGGAGAGGGAGATGGAGCATGCTGAGAGGGAGATTGAGCACACATGCTTCAGCGGAGAGGAGATGAGAGAAGTTGGTGGCGGCGATCTCTCCATGCGGCTCTCCGCGAGACCACGCCCAGGCGGCGCTGCTCTCTAGGGTTTGAGGCGGCGGCAAGCTCCCTCTAGGCGGTGGCGGCAGCCTGCCTCCCAAGTGACGGCCGTGCTAGGGTTTTCAATCTTCGCTCTGGTGTCTCCGTTCATGCGTAGCTTATGCACTGAACATGGGCTTTAAGTCCCCATCTGCCCATCGGCCGACTACCAACCGCCGACTAGTCGCGGCTAGTCGCCGACTAGTCGGCGAGTCGAGCGAAGCTAGTCGAGTCGGTCAGACCGACTAGATCCGGAATACCGACTTGTCGACTAGTCGTCGACTAGTCGCGCGACTTTAAAACACTGGTCAATTACTAAAGTTAGACCAAGCATATATGCCCTTTTTAGTACTACTTCAATTTGGAAATTGTGCAAACTGCTGATTAGTTTGCATCAAATGATTTACCTGTGTGTATTTGAAGTTACTGAACTTAGTTAGGTGCTTGCATATTAAAATATAACCATTTTAGTCTTTAGATTCCAGCAAAAATATATTAAAATGTTGGAAGCCTAGCATTGAAAATAAAAAGGCAAGCAATTGAATTACTTGGTAAACGCTTAATATTGATTTGAACTTATGTTGAATGTATAAGTTCTAGATTTTGTGTTGTTAACTAGGAAAATTTTATGACTGCAGGTCTTGAATCCCTGCAGGATAATCCTGATGTGGAAGAGGATTACTGCAGAGCTTTGCTATGCAGATTACGTTTTCGTAAGGTCTTAACACATGTTTCCTGTTCAATATTGCACTGAAAATTGTTTAGTAAATTTCCTCATTGCAGATACATGTCAATCGTGCATCTGAAAGCATGTTGTTTGTCTATGTTTATGCTCTGTTATTGTGATAAAATAGAGGTTTCAAACTAAGTGATGGCGAGTAAGATAGAAACTGGTGCTGTTAAATTGTCAGAGAAAGGCTATGGGAAGGTGTTGCCCCTTCCTTTGTTTCTTCCTAGTTCCTATTAAATAAAGAAAATATGAATGGTTTGCTTGTGTTTGCTTTGTGCACTGACACAGCGTTGCCCACTATATCCATTTGAGTGTAATTATCGTATGTTGGTAATACTTAAATATAAATGTATATGCTATATACCATTAGAGGAAATGGGTCAACTAAAGCTACAGTGTATGATTGTATAAATGAAGGTCAAGTGGAGGAAGACACTCCTCTTTAAGTTCTGGATGATCATTTCTGAAAATGATGCACAAGAGGGTATTTCATTGATTTCTCAATGTCTTCACATTTTTATGTGGTTGTGCAGCATTTCTACCATGTTATTACGTGCATGAGGAAACCTCATGGAAGAGGATTTGAGTTGGCCCGCAAGCATGTTGTGTCATGCTTGACTGAGCTTAGTTTGATGCTCAAGTCTCGACAGTTCCTTAAGTCCCAGCCCGACATTACGTTGCAACAAGGTGATGAAAGCTGCACCACTGCATCAGGTTGCCGCCCTGTTGGCTTTGATGTTAGCTTAAACAGCAGGCTTCTAAGTCCAACACCACCACGTGCTGTTAAAATACTTAGCTGGAGCGATGTAAGTTCACACTCCTGTCATAAATTATGCTTTAAGTCTCTACATTATTGCTGAATTTCTTCTCTATACACCTTTGCGACTTCAAAAGTAATCTTGTAACTATAATGTTGCAGGCAATCAGGTATTTCGAGAAGCTTCTGCGTGATCTAGATATCATTTGTGCTTCATCGCTTGATCCTGTGCTTGAGAATGTGCTTCACTTTATTGTACAGTTCCAAAAATCAGTACCAGATTTGGTTCCTAGATCATTTCTTCAGGTGAGTCATACTTGCACACTTCAAGGAACATATGCATTACAGTAATTTCTGCAGAGTATGACTTGTCTGTAGTTTTGTGTTTTAATCGCTGTTTGCAGTTTGCACTATTACTAATATCTCCCTGATAAAAATATTTCTGTTATAACCAAACTTGACCGATGTCTGTCTGATGTGTTATATTTATATTGTCGCTTTTATCATTTAGTATGGCATCTGTTTTACCAACGCATATGTCTATAAGAACTGCTCATTAAATGATGTTGTGCAAATATATATGAAGCATTGATCATTTGTCTGTGGCATACAAATCAAATATTGCAGTTAAGTAGTTAACCATTATCTGTACTTTGTATCTATCCTATTTGGTGTGATTAGTTATGCCCATTTTTCTTATTGTTATGGTTCTAAACTTTTCTGGGAGTTATCGTAACAAATGTCAGTATTCATCTACTTTTGCTTATTATTTGCAGACATGATACTTAGCTATTACTCTGTGTATATCCATCCATCTTTCTCTCTATATTATTGCCATGTGCTGAGGTGAAGTAGCTGCTGAGGTTGTATGGTAGCTTGTTTGTAGTTGTCGATCCTATGAAGGGGCTAAGCATTGTATTTCTTGATTAAGCAATAAGGAAAATTAATCTTGTCTCTCCCTGATGATCTTCCTCCCATTCTATGGTCTTCTTTTTGATCCTTACCCTTCAGTAATCACCGCCCAGCCCTCCTCACCGTGGTGTTTATCCGGTAATGATCTAAGGATCATTAGATCATTACAGTTATATTTCCTTGGACCAAACCCTTTTTTTTATCCAGAAAGGTTCTAATAATTCGCTATTTACAGTTTGATAGTTTCTTACTGTATCTCATTTGCTATATCTCTCTTGCAATGATGCAAAAATAACATTGAAGCAGATTTTATTGGTTCAAGATGGCAAGCTTTATGGGCGAGACTTGTTTTGTGATGTGATCTCAAGGGCTTTATCATTACCTGATATTATAGGAGACAAGGAATTCCAGATGAATGAGTTTGTAATGCAGCTAGGTCAGGTCAGCCACCAGGATTATTCCTTTTTCAACCTTTACGTTACAATTTGCATCATGGTTGTTCCTCATGCAGTCATACAGAAATATGTCTCGACATATATATATATATATATATATATATATATATATATATATATATTTTAACTCTGTCTAGACATATATTTGATTAAGTGCATTAATGACCTTGTAGTTGGTTGTCAACTTGCTTAAAATTCTTTGTACAAACACTGCATGGCAACGGCGCAAGCTTGGGAAGAGCTTGCAGGATTGGAGTACCATTTCCATACAGGTTTGTGAAACAAATACAGTTTTATTACGTTCTTCCTTTTTCTGTTTGCATAAGCAACACATGGTTGCAGGATTGGAGTATGATCATGTCTAGCTCTTGCACTTATGATGTTTTGTGTCTACACATACTGCAGTTGGAGCTTGCATTGAGAAGAGAGTTTGGTGAAACTAGAAATGTCTTGCCCCATGAGGTATCTCTGATTCAAAGTGCTTGTTGTGATAATTATCAGTTGTCAATTGTCATATATTTGGCATCCTTCAACATACTTTTGTTGGTGGTGCAGAACATGTGCATGAGAGTATCAAAGCAACTTCTTGTTTGGACTCAGGAACATACATACTGGGTTGCTTCTCGGTTTCTCATATTGGGTTTTGAACTTGACCTGTATTCTCCGAGCGAATACTGTATGGTGTACTGGTACATGTACGTGGTGTTTATGAAGCTAATAGAAAAGATGCAGTTACGAATCCTTGCTAGTAATGAAAACTGTAAGTTATTATGCCTCTTGTAAATTATGTTACATTCTTAGTATTAGACTTGTAATTGGATGAAGTGGTTAGAGTTCTAAAATTTAGCAGGGTTGTCAATATTATAAAAATGACCACATAGATTTAGCTCACAGTACTAGTATGTCTATCTGATATGTCAGCTACTTGAAGGTTTTAGATGTTTTATGTCTTCCTGCTTCATGTTAACTGCCTTTTGGAATTTGTATGGAAAACGAGTGAGAATTAGATAATAATGAATGAAATGGAAAATATCTGAAGTATATCTGAAATCAAACTAAAGGAAAATAAACTGCAGAATTAGAAAGTGGAGAATATACAGTTTAGCAAAATCAGCTCACGTTGCCATCCAGAAGAGTGCCGTTGGCATCAAATAGTCTGCATGATTCAATCAAGTCAAAGGGTGTAATCTGGAGGAAATAAAATTGAACGAATTTGAAAGTGAAGCAAATGGAATTGTCGTGCTGTTGGGGGCTATTTCATGATGGTAATTGCTGGTAGCATCATAATGAAGAAAAGTTATGTGATATTGTCTCTTGCTCCATTTTTTAAAAATGTCACGCCATTATTATTAATGTTGTTTTGATTGTTAGAAATCGGTTTTCACATTATACTTATGGTTAAATGTTCAGCACGAAGAAAAGGGAAAAAGAAGAAGGATCATACGAAGGACTCTGTACGAGATACATCATTTTCATCCTCCTGTTTGTTGCTTCAATGCTACGTTTTACTATCCGAAGGCCTTTCGATGGTACATATGGCAAAAATACTGCCCCCAATATATATATATTGGCACAAAAACATATACATTTTAGTACTACTTTTCCTTTTTGCAACTAAACAATCTTTTTCTTATTGCTAATTCAGTTGCTGGCTGCCCTGAGAAATGAAAGCAGGTCATTCCAATTACCAAGTATCTTTAACAATGAAAAAGAGGTAGGCCAATTTTAGTGTTAAAAGAGTTCTGGTACCCTTTTAAATATGGATTATACCTTCACAAATGTTGGATCATTCTTCCCAGAGATTCGTGCAGCATTTTGATCTTCTCCTGAAAGCACGAATCCCTGAGCACATTACCTACTACAATTTTAAGGAATCGGCTGCCCAGGCATCCATGGCAGTCAGTACCCAGCCCTGAAATATTTTTAACGTTTTTTTTCCTCTGCTTATTTTAACCTAACGATCAATGTTTTCATTTTTGACATAGGATGTGATGAAATATAATTTTTTTAAGGAAATTCAGAAGATAATACCCTCCTTGAGGGGTAGTTTTGCAAGTGAACCAGAAAAGCTTGTCGAACTCCGCCAGATAGAGCAGGTTGCCGAGCACAATAGAATAGCCCTAAACATCATCAGCCAAGTCGGGGCTGGTGATCCATCACTGAGGGTTTCATTTGAGCTTACGCACCACCCCCACTTTGCAGTGGCAGTTGTAAAGAGATCATAATTTGGGCATAGTCAAAATTTTCCACTGTCTTGATATTGTCGGCAGACAATTCAGGTCCAACATTGTCAGTTCTGTCTTGTTCATTGGTTCATGCAAAGTTCCCTATATGAGGTTTAGGTTGTACGATGTACACCATGTAACAATTTTGTAGACAAGAAAAAAAAATGCCGGGAAAAGCTCTTGCCTCTGGCTTTATTCTGCTTAGCATTTTTTTTAGATTATTTATTCCGCAAAAACCTGATTACACAAATGTTCTGTAATGCCAGTGAGTATTTGTTACTAACAAATTGAGTTCAATGGAAGATTTTTTCCTTCTGTAGTGATTACTGTATCACAGCATGCCATGTTTTCTTTTCTTTTTTGGACTGACCTTACAATGTTTTTCACTGCAAAGCCTGCCTATAGCAATATCTGATCGGGCTATTTGATATACCAATAATATATTCTGTATCTACGGCACTATTTATCCCATTTACGTCTCCATATTTACTGCATCTTACGTACGTAACGCTCCCTTTTACTTCTGTTGTTTTTATTTTGTTGCAACGTTCGTGTAATTTCGGCCGTTGGATCGTCACGCACGGCTGCAGATCAGTCTTTGGAACCGGTGCAGCCACATGCCAACTACCGTCTGCCAAGGAGGACAAGCCCACGTCTCTTCCCGATTCCAGAGAGGCGCGCGACGCTAACCCTAGCGGCGGCCTCCGCCGTGCCGGATGAGACTCATCCTCGTGTTCCTCCCTCCCGCCCTCCCCTGCACCACGAGGACTACGGCGCCACCTCGCTTGTCGGCCAGATCAGCGTGTGTCAAGATCGGCCAAGAACGAAACTCACGAACGACCGAAAATAAGGAATAGATCGGAAAGATGGACTAAGGAGAAAGGAATCTACGGATGAACTAACTAGCAGGACACTTTACTTGCTAAAGAAGTAGATTGTCCATTTCTGCTTTTCTTCCATTAGCCATCGGCTTATATAGCCTGAGTCTGAATTACATCAGTAAAAGTAAAAGTAAAACTTCGACAATTACCACAGTCCGGCAAAACTGATTACAGGTTCAGTGATTACTTTTCCTAATAAGCACCGTCGGATGTTACTTAACATGAGCTGCTAATACCATCTCAGCCATTCACTAAATAAGTGTAGTCGGTCCTCTTCTGAACCTCTTCGCAGACTTCTTCTCTTCAGGCAATTCTCCATTCAAACTTCAGAGTTCTTTTCGCTATTTTGTCGATCCTGACAATACCCCCCGCTCAACATGTTCCTTGTCCTCAAGGAACAAAATTCGGAAAAGTATGCTGAATAAAGGATACATCCTCCCACGTAGCATCTTCAGGAGCTAAATTTAGCCATTGAATTAACCACGGGGCAACAGGTATTCCCTTCCTTGGAATTAGCCTTCTATTCAACACGGCGACAGGTTCTGTCTTAATTTGCCCATTCCCAGTCACAAGCGGCACTCCAAGTAAGGGTATAGCCTTCGGTCCCAAGTGCTTCTTCAGCTGACTCACATGAAATACTGGATGAATTTGCGCCTCTTCCGGCAATTGCAAGTGATAAGCAACTTTACCAATCCGTTCCATTATTCGGAAAGGTCCATAAAATTTAGATCTCAACTTGAGTGATCCACGCAAACCAAATGCATTTTGACGATATGGCTGCACTTTTAGATAGACCAAATGCCCCCCAAACTTGGATGAATGAAAATCGGTCATGATCTTTTGCCTTAGACCGCCTGTTTCTCCCATGTAAATTCTGCCTTTATACCTCAACAGGCCAGCCCTGATCATATACTCTGCTTCAGCCTTACTGGAGGTGTGAATTTCCTTGAGTATCTTCTGCACACATTCATCTCCATTGTAGCTATTCTTAACGTCTATCACCCATTTGGGTGTTATGACTGCCATAGCTTGGCATGATACTTCCTGTTCCTGACCCATGCTATCTCTCATGGACAATGCATACGCAGCCACATTTTCTTTTCCCTTCTTGTGTTCAACTTTGTAATCAAACTCAAGTAACTTTATCAGCAGCTTGTGCTGAATGTTTTCAGTGATTCTTTGATAATGTTTATCAGCATCATCTTCAGTTTCCGATATATACTGAGCGTGAACCACGCATCCCAATACTCCTTTACTCATCATCTTCTCCAATTTAGTTGCATTTATACAACAATTTCCAGAGGGTTATGTATAATCATAAAACTGAATAGTCTTGCCAAACTTACAAATAGATAAGCTTCTTTGTCTCAAATCCAGGCTAATAGGGCTGTGCCCAAATATCCAGTCAGCCCCTAATATGACATCATAAGTCTTCAAGGGCAATAGGTTGAAAGATGTGTTGAACTGGACTCCCTGGATGACATACTCCAAATTATCTACAATAGCATCACATTTTAACTCTCCTCCTCCAGCTACAACCACTTTCTTAGCCTTCCCATATTTTAATGGCCAATTTAATTTGAGAGTTAGCTCATAATCCACAAAAGAGTAGGTACTACCACTGTCAACAAGTACCACTGCCTTGACATTGCAAATATTAGCAATCAAAGCAAAAGTAGTGATGCCATCAACTCCCTTTACTGCTTGCAAGGAGATTTGCATTAGTTGTTCATGTTTCAAAGGTGGTAATTCTTCCTCTAGACTACCAGGAACCGTAACAAACCCATTATTTGTAACCAGTCCCCCGTCCTCACCTTCATCTATTTCCTCTTCCTCTCCTCGACTGATTAGAGCATGAGGTGCTCTCTTGATTTTACATTTGTGGGTTGGACTCCATGGCTCCTTACAGTACCAGCATGAATTCTTGTTCCTTTCTTCCCTCTGAACCGTATTCACATCCTCAACCTTCTTAGGAATCAATGTCCTGTTACCTGGCTGGTTGTACTTGTCTGAGTTACCCACAACTCTGCTTCGATTGTCAATGGTTGCCAGCTGATTCCTCTTTGTTGCTGAAGATTTCTCATAAACTCTAGCGTACCAATAGCATTCCATCAAACCCTGTGGTCTTTGGCTGCTGACATCGTGTTTAATGTCTCCACTTAATCCACCAATAAAGCAACTTAGCAGGAAATGTTCCTGCAAGTAAGAATGATCTCTTTTGACTAGAGCCACACATTCTTCAAACTGATCAATATATTCAGACACTGTAGTCTGTTGTTTCACATTCAGCAGGGCCTCAACAGCATCATGAGCAGACATTTCTGAGAATCGATCACTGATCATTGCACAAAATTGTGGCCAAGTTAATAAACTGCTATGGATTCCAACTCCTTTAAACCAAGTTGCAGATCGCCCAGTCAAGTGTGCAGTAGATAGATTGACCCATTGTTCAATTGGGGTTCCAGAAATTTCAAAGAATTTTTCACATTGTTTCAACCAATTCAACACTCCATCACCTTCAAACAGAGGTATCTCTAATCTTGGGCCTTTGATTACTGCTTCAACATAGTGACCCGTATTACTGGACTCTCTCATGATTTGATTGGTTTGCCCATCAATCCACTGAACACCCGGATGATGATACCTTACCCCATAATTGTTCCAAACATTTGCTGATGGTCTCCTGACCCCTTGTGTATCTAAGTTGTTTGGTTGCAAACAACTCCCAGTACCTCCCCAATTTATCGGACCACTATTCACATTCACCGATGGTCTATTTCCTTGATTTAATTCAAAATTGTACTCTGGAGCAGAAACGTTATGGCCTCTTGCGAACTGGACTCCGGCTGAAGAGATATCTGTTACCACTGCTCCAGTTTCAGCTTCTTCCGTATTCGTCGCACTCACTTTGATTTGATTTTCATCTCCGTTCGGCTGTGGACTTGACGGGCCCGATCGACACATTTTCTTCAAGATTTCCTTCATCTCCTTGAACTCAACCTTCAGAGTCTTCAAATCAGCCAGATCCTCCTTGATCACCACCATCTCTGGTCATCACTACCATAGATTAACTGTTTTACTCACCGCCAATGATGGATCTGCAACAGAACCCTCTCAGTTCCGCCTCAGTGTTGAGATTTTACGGCACGATTAGGGGAATCGCTACCAACCACACTGAGTGAACTTCAAGGCCAAAGATCGGCAGTGCTCTGATACCTTTGTCAAGATCGGCCAAGAACGAAACTCACGAACGATCGAAAATAAGGAATAGATCGGAAAGATGGACTAAGGAGAAAGGAATCTACGGATGAACTAACTAGCAGTACACTTTACTTGCTAAAGAAGTAGATTGTCCATTTCTGCTTTTCTTCCATTAGCCATCGGCTTATATAGCCTGAGTCTGAATTACATCAGTAAAAGTGAAAGTAAAACTTCGACAATTACCACAGTCCGGCAAAACTGATTATAGGTTCAGTGATTACTTTTCCTAATAAGCACCGTCGGATGTTACTTAACATGAGCTGCTAATACCATCTCAGCCATTCACTAAATAAGTGTAGTCGGTCCTCTTCTGAACCTTTTCGCAGACTTCTTCTCTTCAGGCAATTCTCCATTCAAACTTCAGAGTTCTTTTCGCTATTTTGTTGATCCTGACAGCGTGGAGCCACGCGGGGGCAAATGGGGACGATGGCGCCCGGAAGTAGGGCTGGGCTTCTGGGAAGTTGGCGTCCTCGTCAAGAAAGCTGCCCCCTAATTCGGGGGAGAATTTGCCCAGCGACACTCTTTAAAATTCGCGATTCACTAAATGACATCTTGGCCTACTGTCATAGACACAGACGGACCCATATATCATAGACACACCACCAAAAACCAATGAATTAGGTGTCGCTGGACTAATTTTTCCGCTAATTCGGTAAGGAATTCCTCCTGCCTCCCTCTTCCCTCGGTATCTCACCATCGCACTGTAGGAAAGATAGAAACCCTAGAAATGGGTAGAGCGCTCTCGTCATCCTCCTGCCCGCTCGTGTCCTGGTGCCGCCGCCGCCTCCACGACCATACCGATGCTAGCCATCTCCGATGCCGCTTCCTTATTGCGCATTCCATCTCTCTGTTTTCTTAAATGCTTTTCCCCTTATTTTAGGGTTGACCAGAAATGAAGGCCGCGGATGAGCCACAGCAGAGGAGCTATTGCTGTCTTTGAAAATTGCAGGTGAGATTATTTCTCTTTTACTTTGTTTTTCAAGGAACAACTGCCCTTTTGTTGGGGATTTTGTGCAGTACAATTTTTCGCAGTAAAGACACTAGCAATGGCGCTTTTGCGGGTTAGGGCTTTGGCAGGGCTAAGTCTTTTACAGCTCTCACCATGAGCTTAACAAAGGCTGGAGGGCTCGATCGAGATCTCGACAGGTGAGGTCGAGCCAACACCGCACGCAGCTACCGAGGCGTCGGAGGACTGGACGGAGTGGCTGCCGGGCTCGCAGTGAGCACTGGCGGTGGCGAGACACAGGGCCGTTCCTGACTCCTGAGGGGCCCGCCCAGGGCCCCACGGCAACAAAAGGCCCCTGTGTGTTTTTTTAAGGCAATGTTTTGTTTACTGTCGTAAATCATACTACTTATTTTAGCTGTTTTCTAATTAAACAAGCATATTTATTATTATATATATGGCCATATACAGATATACGCAGTCACAATTTTTCAATTTCCAAATATAGGAGTAAATTTCATAAACTATAGATTTTTTTTGCACAAACTATTAAAAAAACTATACGTTTTAGTTGCTATTTTACGAAACTGCAGATTTTATAGGAACTTACATCACAAAACTATAGGTTTTAGAGTTGATCGTTTCTTATAACTAGTCTGATAGCATGGACTCACATGGCAAGCTCACATATGAGTGAAACAGGAAATCAAGGCACATAAGGTTACTATGTGGACCCATACTGTTAGACTCGTTACAAGGATCGGTTAATTCGAAATCATGTAGTTTTGTGACACAAGTTTTCATAAAATTTGTAATAAAGAGTCTCTGCCGTATATTATTGGTGGGGACTTTAATATTATACGTAGTCCATATGATAAAAATAAGGACAACTTTGATTCAAAATGGCCGGATCTTTTTAATATGGTTATTCAATCTCTAAATCTCAGAGAGATAAATATGTCTGGTCGCCAGTACACTTGGGCGAGTAGTGGGGATAATCCAACCTTTGAAAAGTTAGACAGGGTTTTGGCTTCTTCTGAGTGGGAGCAAAAATTCCCCCTTACGAGGGTCCAAGCTAGAGATAGAAGTAATTCCGATCATACACCCTTGCTTTTGAGTACTGGTGCTTCTACTCATAATAGAACGGCTCCCCTGTTCAAATTTGAACGGGGCTGGTTGATTAGAGAGGGTTTTTATGATTTGGTTGCTGATAAATGGCAATCAGAGACAAGAGGGATCAATGTGATCGAAAGATGGCAGAATAAGATAAGATCTCTTCGTCAATTTTTGAGAGGTTGGGCCAAACATACAGCTGGTCATAACAGAAAGGAAAAGAAGAAGTTAATTACAATGATCGATGACCTTGATAAAAAGGCAGAGTGTACGATACTCTCAGATCAGGAATTAAACCTGAAGCATTATCTAAATGAAAGACTAGTTCACATGTTGAGGGAAGAAGAAATTAAATGGTTTGAGAGAGCGAAAACCAAAAACCTCTTAGAAGGAGACAATAACACAAAATATTTCCATTTAGTTGCTAATGGCAAGCATAGAAAACAACACATCTTTAAGTTGGATCAAGAAGATGGAGTAATAGTGGGTGATGTTGAATTAAAAGCATACATCACAAACTATTATCAAGGGTTGTTTGGGCCACCAGAGGAAAATAATTTCAGTCTCGTGGAAAATCAGAATCTAGATATACCTCAAGTAACGAAGGAAGAAAATGACTCCCTCATTGAACCTTTTTCTGAAAAAGAGGTTAAAGAGGCGGTATTTCAGATGGAACATAATAAATCGCCCGGTCCTGATGGTTTCCCTGCGGAATTTTACCAGGTGTTCTGGGACATTGTAAAAGCGGACCTTATGGCGTTGTTTAATGATTTTTATTTCGACCGTTTACCTCTGCATAGCCTCAATTTCGGAATAATTTCTTTACTTCCTAAAGTTAAAGAGGCAACAACAATTCAACAATACAGACCAATATGTTTGTTAAATGTGAGCTTTAAAATATTCACTAAGGTGGCTACAAATAGACTTATGGGAGTGGCTAACAAAGTGGTACGGCCATCACAAACGGCTTTTATGCCAGGTCGGAATATTATGGAGGGTGCTGTGATATTGCACGAGACCATTCATGAATTGCATTCTAAGAAACTCAATGGAGTGATTCTGAAAATTGACTTTGAGAAGGCCTATGATAAGGTTAAATGGTCTTTTCTTCAGCAAACCCTTCGCATGAAGGGATTTTGCCAAAAATGGTGCTCGTGGGTCGCAAAGTTTGTTGTTGGAGGTAGTGTGGGCATCAAAGTTAATGATGACATTAGACACTATTTTCATACCAAAAAAGGACTCAGGCAAGGCGATCCTATGTCACCTATCCTTTTTAATCTTGTGGCGGACATGCTGTCTATAATGATTAAGAGGTCAAAAGAAGATGGTCAGGTTAGAGGGGTGATCCCCCATCTGATAGAGGATGGTTTATCTATTCTGCAATATGCAGATGATACGATTTTATTTATGGATCACGATATTGAGCAAGCTAAAAATATGAAATTATTGCTCAGTGTGTTCGAACAATTATCAGTTCTGAAGATTAATTTTCATAAAAGTGAAATTTTTTGTTTTGGTGAAGCCAAACTTTATGAACATTCTTATACTAATTTGTTTGGCTCATGGATAGGATCTTACCCGTTCAGATACTTAGGTATCCCGATGCATTTTCATAAGCTCGGTAATGCGGATTGGAGTGTAATTGAGGATAGATTCAAACGCAAACTAAGTACATGGAAGTCCAAACATCTCTCTTACGGGGGCAGACTTATTCTATTATATTCAGTACTAAGTAGCCTTCCTATGTTTATGATGTCTTTCTTTGAACTGCCAAAGGGTGTCCGTCAAAGACTGGATTTTTATCGTTCCAGGTTTTTTTGGCAGGGTGATAATGATAAGCGAAAATATCAACTTGCAAAATGGAAAATTCTATGTCGTCCCAAAGATCAAGGCGGTTTAGGAATAACTGATCTTGAAATCAAAAATAAATGTCTCCTAAGTAAGTGGTTATTTAAATTACTAAATGAGGAGGGGACCTGGCAGACTTTGCTCAGGAATAAATATCTGAGTTCAAATTATTTATCTCAGGTGCATATTAAACCTCGGGATTCACATTTTTGGAAAGGGCTCCTCAAGGTAAGGGACATTTTCCTAAGTTGTGGAACATTTCACATACAGGATGGTTCACAAACTAGGTTTTGGGAAGACAAGTGGGTGGGATCTCAACCACTCAAAACGCAATTTCCTAGACTATTTAACATTGTCAATTCCCCACATAGCACGGTGTCAAGTGTTATGACACAAATGCCACCAAATATTACCTTTCGTCGTGCTTTAGTGGGGGCTAAATTAACATTGTGGTATAACCTAGTAGCAAAAGTAGCTAATATTCAGCTCACAAATAGAAGGGACACTTTCACCTGGGATCTACATAGACATGGTCAATTCTCAATACGGTCTATGCACAATTATCTAATGAATCATGGTACTCTTTTCACTAGTAAGTTCATTTGGAAATTAAAGGTTCCTTTGAAAATTAAGATTTTCCTTTGGTATGTTCAGAAAGGAGTGATCTTAACGAAAGATAACTTAGCTAAAAGGAACTGGATTGGGAGTTATAAATGTTGTTTTTGTAATAACAATGAAACAATAAAGCACTTGTTCATTGATTGCCAACATGCCAAAAATATTTGGAGAATTATTCACGTCGCTACTGGGTTAACTCCACCAAGATCTATTATGCATATGTTTGGACATTGGTTATCAGGCTTTGCAAAGATAGAAAAAATGTTGATTTTTGCGGGAGTTGCGGCTATCGTGTGGGCTATTTGGTGCACACGTAATGATGTACTTTTTGAGAACAAACAATATATTTCTTGTTTACAGGCTATCTTTAGGGAACTTATCGGGTTATGATTCTCGGCTCGATTGCACCGAGAACTCAAGGGCGCACATCCGGTTGGTCAGTAGATCGTTGGAAGTCGTCGCATTAGAAATATTTGCCAAGAATGGATGGCGAAATAATGATAGACTTTGTCTTTGATATTTTTTGTAAGTTTTTTTTCATTTATTGGAGATCAGCTTGATAGCTGAAAACTATGTAACTTGGTCGTATGCATTGTGCAGAGACCGGAATTTATTCCTTTATCTAAAAAAAACCTATGGTTTTCTGATAGTTTGTAAAAAAAACTTGTAATTTTGTAAAATTTACTCCAAATACAATTTAGAACTTTGCCATGGTTAAAGGGTGCAATTGAATTACTTTACATCGCCTTTTAATCAACCCTTTCTTGAAGAGTTTTCATAAGTATGTATTTTTCATAAGTAGTGTAGAGTACACCATTGGTTTACAAGTCAACATCCTTTTATTTTTAACTCTACGTATTCAAATATCATTCTAGTAATGAAATTTTGACAGCATGGCATTATGATCGATAAATTAGCGTACAATCAATATTGCATGTTTTTCCTTTAGAAAGATTCAATTTTCTTCCCTCTACATATAACTTGTGATTTTATTATAAAATTGTAAATTTTATGGCATGTATAAACATTTTTTGAGCTAAAACACTTCATAATACGTGTAAAATAAACTAATAGAAGATCGTTGCTTCGCCGTAGCCCCGTAGGGCCCTAAAATGTCAGGGCCGACCCTGGGGAGACATTCTTGCTGGCACACTTGAGCTGGCCTTAGCTTATCTGGCTAGTCGGTGCCGGAAGCGCTTGCTTCAGCAGGCAACAAGATTAGAGTGCAGCTAGTTTGACACTGCATCTTGTTGGAGTGTATTCCAACAGACAAGAGTTTCATGGGTTTCATATTTCATTAAAAAAGTTTCATAACTGTTAAACAATGTTTCATTAGGTTTCGTATGTTTCAACCAAAGGTTTCATAAAAAAGTTTCATAGCCTAAGTTTCAACCAAAGGTTTCATGTTGTTTCGCCTAGATGGGTTTTATGTTGTTTAACAGTTAAGTTTCACTAGGTTTCAGTAGTGTACTTATAAGTTTCAGAACGCTTCAGCTTTTGTAGGTTTCATTAGGTTTCAGATGTTTCATTAGGTTTCAGATGTTTCATAAAAGTTTCACAATGTTTCAACGGTATAGTAGAGTATGTTTCAAAGTTATTAATTGATTCAGAGTTTCACAACGTTTCATAGATAGGTTTCATGTTATTTCATAGTTAAGTTTCACTAGGTTTCAGAGTGTACTAATAAGTTTCGTAACATTTCAAGATCCGTGAAAAGTTATGATACTTAAACCTAGTTACTTAAACATTGTGAAATTTATTTCGTGAAACCTTATGAAACTTATCTATGAAACATTGTTCAAGAGCGGTCGAGAAGCAAAAGCCGGCTAAAAGCCACTACTGCTCGAGCTAGAGTCAAGTGCTTGAAGGCTTGAAGCGGACTAGATGCCAAATGGATTAAATCCGGTTGAACCGACGGGGCTCTCGACTCCTTGATGAGCAAAAAAAGAGTGCTACTATCGAGCACTGCATCGTTGGAATTGATTCCAACCAGATATAGCAGTTTCACAACTAAGTTTCATAGCTAAGTTTCACAGACTAAATTTCAACTAGGTTTCATATTGTTTCACGCTTAAGTTTCACGTGTTTCAGTAGTGTACTTATAAGTTTCATATTTTATACATGTTTTGTCAAATTTTAAAAAGTTTTCAACAAATATTCATTCGTGTTTGGTAAGTTTATGCAAATTACATGCGTATTTGAAGTTTCACAAGTTTCATTCATGTTTCGCAAATTTCAAGAAATTCTATGCGTGTTATTCCATGCGTATTTCAGATTTTTCTCCTTCTCTTTTCAAGGAACAGAGTACAATCGCTTTTTTTAAGTTTCGCCCAGACCGATCGCATGTCGTCGCCGACGAGGTTCATTGGCGAGTACGGTTTACATGCTTTTTAAGAAATCAATTTCCTTCAATTATCGGCGGACCCCTCGCTGGACGCCATCGAACGGAATAAAGTTTGATCGGCGCCCCCGCGCATTAGATCGAATGACCCAGATCTATACCGTTATTAACGCTTTGAACGCTATAGCGTTATCTAGTTTTTCTGACAAGATTAATGCCATGTTCGTCTTGTAATGCTGTATTTTCTTGTGAATAATCCAAGCAAATTAAAGTGGTACAAGGAATGATGGAATGTTGAGCCCAAGAAGGTTCTCACGACCAAGTTTTCTGACATCTCGGAATCGATCGGCTAAGATGAGCCTGTCTTATGTAGGTGCATCAGCGCAGTCAAAAATCTAGAACAGCAACATCATTTTCGTTCTGCAGGTTTGTCTTCGCTACGAGGCACCTCAAAATATTTCAACGCGTGTTTAGCATCTTCTCCTTAATTATTTTCTGGATGCTGTTGGTCAAACCCAATGGTTTGCACTTGGATCCAAAATATTATTTGGATCTTCTGCGGCGGAAATTCGGTGTGGCGACAAGGTCAAGCGAGCCTTTTTAAGTTTTTACAACTCATCTGCTCTGGGAGGATATCTTCAGTAATTTTCCTTCATTTCCTTTTCTTCCCTTATTTCCTTCTCTATATTCATTATCTTCATTCCTATCATCTCCAGCAGCATCCCCTCGAAGGGTTTTGTACAGGGATTAGAGAGAGAATCCCTTTCGAAGGGAACCGTGAAGGAAATTCGTTGGAGTGTTTAGGATCTGTCTGCGAAGAGATTTGGAAGTTGAAGGGATGCCGCTGGAGATAGTCTTAACCAACAACCAAGCCTTGCAGCGAAAGCAACGTGCTCGATCTAATGGTTAATTACGTCCGTGTACTAAAAACCACCGCTTCCAAGATAGTGCTTTCTGGTAATGGGTAGATAAGTCATTATCTAGCTCGAGATGGAATCAGAATGCCATGTCACCAATCACTTTCTTCAATGCCAACTTAACCAAGCCGTCCAAGTACTCTTTAGTCTTAGCCGCCTTCACACACGACAGACGTCCCCAAATCATAGTATCCCAATGATCAAAGATCGCAACACAACGGCACCACATCAAGGTCCAAATTGGCGAAAGGAAAACGTCAATGGTAAAGATTAGATAGACCTGTTCGACAGTCGCACACCTCCTTTCTTGCAAAGCAATTAAGCAAATTAAGCAAATCAATCAGAAACCGAAGAAGCTACGAAACCCAAAACACTTCACCGCTTGCGTACACGACCAAGAAAAATAGCAACAATTCGCTGGCTAGCGGACATGCCACGAGCTCAAGCCACAACCCACAAGACCTCTATATAAAGCAAGCAAGCAAAAGACCACCGCCACGCCACAAACTAAGCAGATCTCGCTCGAGTCATACGCGCATACACACACGTGCACATCTCCTTTGCCAACCTCTCCTCGCGCCGCCGGTAGCCATGGAAGAGACCTTCATCTCGCCGGAGCTCCGCGACGCGCTCACCAAGGTCGCCGTGTTCGTGCTCGTCCAGGGGCTGGTCTACCTGATCCTCCGCAAGTCGTCCAACGTCTTCTCCAAGGACAAGAAGCTGAGGTCCCTGAGCTTCCGGCCGATGCGGTCCATGAGCGTGAGGCGCGTGCTGGCGCCGCTCTCCGACGTCCCCGTCGGCACCGACGAGCCCTCGACTTCGCCTTCGCCTTCGTTGTCACCGGCGTCGCGCCGCCGGGCTAACCGTGAGGATTGAAGTGCCTGAAGCGGATGGTTGTGGCCACCTAGGTAGTTTGGTTATTCTTAATTGCCATGGGTTTGTTTGTGATCGATGGAGATGGTATTTGAGCTCCAGAGTAAATAGGTTAGTTGGAATCTTGTATATATGTTGTTTGAATTGAACAGAAAATTGAAACGGAAGGCAGTATTATTTGGTTCTTTACAGAAAGCATGCCCTCTTTTTTTTCCTTTCTTGTGAATATGGTTGCTGAAGTGCTGTTCCATCAGTAATTTGTGCATTCTAATCAAGCACCATACCAGTACAAGAATATTTTACTTGGAGATATCAACTGAAAAATTACAACATTCCTAGACAGCTCTGCTGTAATAAGGAGCTGAAATATAGCTTTATTGATCTGAAGAGATCATTTGAAATCTCTATTCACACTATATAGTATCAATTACATGGTTTAGGTAATTAGTCACTTGTGCTTCTGGATCATTTCTCTAACCTCATCCATCACAAGCCATGCTTTGTGGCCTCCTATTACTTCCGCCTTCCACTCTCCATCCTTCCATATCTGCAAATGAACGTGCACATCGCGATCAAAATTTCCCAACTCCAATCATACACGAAATGAAACAGTACAACTGTGGAAGAAAAGGTGATGCTACCTGTATGGTGGGCATTTTCTGAAGGTAGAAGCACAGCCAAATGGAGAAAAGGGAGCATAAATAAAGAGAAGGGAATCAGATGATTTAAGTGTCATTCAAAATCAACTAGCATAGTACGAAGTAAAGCGCAAATTTGCCGACTCACGGTTATATTCCCTCTTTTTACCACGGCTTGTGAAACTTTATTGACATCCACAAAGTAAAACCTGACTCTGCAAAAGAAATGTAAGGTATGATTTAATTCCACAAATCAAGAAATGGGTCCAAACTCATTTCATAATGTGGATGGCATGTCAATTTGGAAGATCAACTGATTGGATAATAGATATCAATCTCAACATCACGAAACTCGAAATTGTATCCATCCATAGATTAACTCTATTAATAAATTCATGACAAGTTTTAAGAATTTAAATTTGTCAGAATTTTCTTTTTATAACTCTTGATATATAATGAATTTGAATCTACAATTTTATATATAGGTAGAGTAATCTATGAAGTACATCTACAATTTTTTCAGAATTTTTCACGATTTTTTATTCAACATCGGAGGCTGCACAGATACGCTGGATAATAGATATCAATCTCAACATCACGAAACTCGAAATTGTATCCATCCAAGATTAAATTAATACATGGAAAGAGAATTTAAACAAACCCTGGATATTCTCCTGCTATCTTCTCCAGTCTGGGCTTCAGATAAATGCATTTCCGACACCAACTAGCCATCCTGGAAAGAAAAAATAAATAAATCTCAAAATCTGAGGAAGTATTCTGTTTAGGGAATTGTTGAACCGCAGCTCGCTAGTAAAAAACAAGCACCTCACTTCTGCTAACATAACATCAAGATGTCAATTAGTGGTCCTCCTTACAAGTCCTTGGAGCAATGACGAGTTATGCAGTTGGGTCAAACTACTTCAGGGGACAACTGAAGTCTCAAGATATCACACACAGACACAGGAGAGTTCGATTTTTTTTAAATGAATGGTGTTCGTGACACTGTCATTGCATTAATACTTAAATACAATACATAAGCACGAAGCCACCTGAACGTGAGCAGGTTCAAGAAATCAACAAGTGTGCAAGAAATTTAGTGTGACTTCAGGATATCAGATAGATTCTCTAATCGAGGCGCTCAGTCCGTCAGTCATTCACGCAATAGATCACGAAAACGAACGACAGACAGAGAGGTTTGAGGCAGCGCGTGAGCGTGATAGGTAAGAAGAAATTAAAGCTGCAGCGGTAGGTGACGCGGATAGTACCAGTCGATGACGACGGGCTGTTTGTTCTCAACGGACCACCTGAGCGCGTCGTCGAGCTTGTCCATGGAGTCGATCTCCTCCATCTCCACCGGCCGCGACACGTCCCAGAAGTAGGCCTCCGCCCTGACCCCCTCCCTGCCTCGCCCCCTCCTCCTCCCCCTCCCCGCGCCGCCGCTCCACAGCCACAGGGCCCGCCAGGCCACCCCGCCGACGGTCGAGCAGGCGGCCGCGGAGGACGGTTGCGGGCCCGCGGCGGCCTCCCGCACCACGCAGAGCTCCCGGCAGAGCACGCGGGGGCTCGGCGCCAGGAGCGCCATTGCTAGCTTCCTGGATGAGGCGCTGAAGATGATAGATGGGGCTGTGGAATTCGACTGACGAGTATATGCGTGGAATCGAAGAACGCGAGGTGGGGAGCAGAGTAGGAAGCTTATCCGTATTCCATGGGAGGCGGGCGGGGAGGGGGTGGGGACAAAAGCGTTGTCTTCTGGGCCCCTACCGGATCGCAAAATATCTCGAGATTTTGGCGAGGTCGCGGGTTTAGCTTAGCTACCATCCGAAGAAATCGTCGCGGCCTCGTACATTTTTTTTAACTATACATGCACTAACTATCTAATTATATCAAGCCTACACTAGTAAGGGACCGACATCCTTTGAGGATGTGCTGTATAACTTTGCTAAAGCATTTGTTATAAAATTGGTCAAGTTTTAATTATGATTTCTCGATTTTTCACCAGACGCGACATGTAGAACCCTGGTAGTTCCATTTCCTACCGCGACGCAATTTCTATCCAGAAATCAGGGAGTGACGATCACATTTTACTTTGCATAAGAACTATATAGAGATTGCGCTATTGTTTTTAGCAAAACATGATCATCCACATATTGATCACAACTACTTAACCAGCCCACAAAACTCACCAAACACAAACCAGCAAAACCTTTATCCAACACCCCAGACTAACAGGACCAAAAAAACTGATTAGACCCCAAAAACAGCAGAGCTCAGCCTTCCAGTGATCTCAGACAGCAACAAGATCAAGACAACCACACCATCTACCAGAACGGTCACTCAAAAGCCGAAATTACAACCTGCCATCAACCAGTTTGCTAATGAAATCTTCACGGTTCTTCAGATCAGAAACATTATCTTCCTTTTGCATCTCAAACACATTCAAATCTCCCTTGAGTTCGACTCCAGATTGCGCTATTGTACCCAATCACGTCTCTGGTCTTTAGTACTGACCAGATTTATACACTTCTTTTAGTGTGTGGTCAAGACAAAAAGATCACAATACCTTTTCAATATTCCTTCAGGATATATCTTTAGCAGAAGTCCGCAACTTCCACTACTAGCTTCTGCAGAAGCACCGAGTACTTAACCCTAGCTTATGTAGAAACACAGAGTCCTTAATTCCACTCATATATAAACCATCGAGAACAATAACTTGTCAAAGCCCGGATAACTAGGTATGTGATCAGCACGAGTTAACGACTCAATGCTTTATGGCAGTTGTGGCTTAGTCCTTATATGATAATCTATATGTAGTGGAATCAAAACACTTTGAAGAACATATACTAGTAATTCCAACTACTAGCCACGCTAGTGATCATCATATGTCCAATCCACAATTTCTAGTTTATCCAGAGTATAGAAATTAAACTTTCATGCAAGTGATAGCACAATAGATTGCAAGTAATTGATACTAAAATTAAACCAAAGCAGTATGATCAAAGGTGTTGAGTTTGCCTGAGAACCACGGAAAATTAGAGTATTGAGGTTTAGGTTCAATAAGAAATTTCCCCGATCCGATGGAGTCTGATAAGGACCATGAACCAATTGAATACAATGCATATGTCGGTACTAAGGCCCTGTTTGGGAGAGCTCCAGCTCAGATCTGAAACTTAGCTGCCCCCAACCAATGTTCCGCTCCCACAGGTGGATATCCACTACGACGAGCCAACTGACTTCAAGCGAGGACAAGTCTTCACCCTACGCAATCACCTGGAGATCGTTGACGACCTTTCCTTCCTCCGAGGGCGCGGTGGTTCCGGAGGTCTTCCGAACCGCAAGCAGCGCAGGGAGTTTGTTTGGTCCTACGGCACCCCGGATGAGGTGGGGGAAAGAAGGGACCGAACTGAGCGAGGCAGAACCATAGAATATGACCACCGCCACCGACATGACGACCACGACGACGACGACCGCGACCGCAACGACCGCCAACGCAGATCTCGCCGATACCGAAGCCTGTCCACGTGGGCTCGCGACGCTCGATGCAGAGGGGGCGCGGAAGATTGCCACAGTGCCTCTTGGCGGGGTCTCGCTGGAACGTCTTCCCGATGCTTCCGGCAATACCTCCCCGAGGGCCAGCAGGTGACAATGATGACCAAGACGAGCTGGCTGCCCAACAACAAGCCGGACCTGCGCAAAGGCGGCAAGAAGGTCACCTTCGCCGATCCCCCCACGAAGACGCAGCACCGACCCCAGAGGGACGCAAGGAAAATCTACCCATCCTCGCCCACTGCCAGGCGCCCCCAGCTCGGATCACAGGTATCTCCAGTACACTCAACGCATTTGCAACATGTTTTTAAGGCACCTAGTACGGTTGTCCAACCTGAACACCTAACATGCCGAGTACCAGAGCCTCCGATACTCTTTCAGTCTGGTGTGGGGGTTGAGGATTCTCCACCGAATCCAGCTGAGGTGCAGCAAGAGCACCTTGCCCCGCCTGTTACTTTGTCACATTTAGCTACCCGAGAGCCTGACCCTCCAATCCCCTCACAAGCGGATAAGTCTCCTCCGGCCGAAAATAGAGCTCCTCTGACTATGAAATCCTCAACCCTACCATCACCTCCGGCCGAAAAGACAACCCCATCCATTTCAATGACAGAAAACTCAGCATCGGTAACTACCACCACAGAAAATAGAGTGCTCCAGGCTTCACACACCTTACTGCAAAAGGACCCAGAAAATATAATGATTGATGCTTCAGTCACCTCAATGCTTGTGGCCCCAGAAAATATTCGGTGTGATGCTATAGACACCTTAGTACTACAGGTTCCTCAAACTTTGGTGCAAACTTTAAGACCGCGATCACCCTCGGCTGTAATCGAAACATCATTCACCTCAACGTCCGAAGCCCCAACACCACAAAATGCTGCCTCTGAAAATATAGTGATTCAGGATGCAAACTTAATACCAGAAGCATTGCCATCAGCACCATTGCAAGCCATAATGCTAGAGCCTCCAGAAACTTTAGTATCTTGGATGGATCGCCGACTACACCAATTCCTTCCTCAACGCCACCAGACTCCCACAAGACAGATCGTCACTCTAGGTTACAAGAGTTTATGAGAGCGGTCTCTCACTCACCGATGCCCCTATCATTCGTACACCCTCTCCTCAATAAACCGCAAAGATTCCAACTCGGAAAACCATGGTGCAAACTCTAGTAGAGTCACATTAAGGAAGAGTGCGTAATAGCACTAAACATAAAGAGAAACAGGGCCAAGAAGGCCCAATCCAGCTTAGCACAGGAGCTACTAGCATCAAAGCTCAATAGCTTATCCCCACAAGTGCAGCAAAAACACTCATTGAATGATCACCCACATGTTGATTTATTTGAGCAAACTAGCCGCGACTTCAAAAGCCAATCAGCAAGGATAAAATGGAAGCAACATCGAGTGGTGAATCAAGCCAAGAATGAGCACAAAAGCAAGAAGAAAACAAGCAAAGGCCCCCTGGAGAAGAGGGCAGCCCTCCATCTGGAGGACTAATCAGGGTTGGGACCTCCACAAGCTGAGGAGTTTGCATTTTCCTTCTCATGGCCCACAATGAGTTGGCGCAGATTCCAGGAAATTCAGAAGTGGTCAAAGTGGTTCTCCATAATCCCATGATGAGCTTCATACCTCCAACTACTACTGCAGTTCAGTTAGTTTGTGTTGCATTCGGGGTCATTAGGCCCTTGTTCCAGCCCAGTGGTGTGTGTTGTTCTGTGTTGTTCCAGCCAAGTTGTACTATGTACGGTGTTGTTTGCCGGCCTTGTCAGTTTAGTTCCTTTGCTAGGCCGGAGCTAAATCTATGTAATATTGTGTGTAGTGGCTGTGGCTCCCCAGTAGAAGGGTACCAGATCCTTCGAATGGTGAATGTACTCTTAGCCGGCTGGCGTCTGGTTCCGGTTTGGCCTCAGGCATATGCTTGCTGTATGGAGATGGTGTTATGTAATGCTACCGAACTCAACTCCTCGTGTCTGCCAAATGTGTGCGGAATATGCAAGCTAAGCGGTGCAGTAGAAATTCATGTTCCAAATGTCTACCAATTGTTCTATACTTTGTTGGAATGTTAGAGGTCTGAATAATCCTGCAAAAAGAGAGAGCACAAAGCAGTTAATTCTGTCAACCGGCGCCACAATAGTTTGTCTCCAGGAGACAAAAATAGCAAATTGGTCTACGAGCTTGCTAATTGAAACAGTGGGAACAAGATTAGCTAAGCAGTCAGTTTGGTTACCAGCCATTGGAACATCCGGGGGCATGCATCCTGCTTGCGGCCCTGGATGACTTATATGACCTTCACAACCCTAGAACCACAACCAACACGATTACGGCGACTTTAACCTCACGATGTGATGCGAGGACGTGGGACATTACCGGAGTTTATGGTCCACAATCGGACGAGGGGAAGATAGGCTTTCTCACCGAACTAGAGGAGCTGGGCGGTTCGGTTCTACAGAGTTGGTTGACCTTAGGAGATTTCAATCTTATCAGACAAGCCAATGAGAAGAACAGAGGCTCGACAAATAGCAGAATGATGCAACGCTTTAACCAAGTTATCAACAGACTACAGCTATTGGAGCTCGACCTACAAGGAAGAAGATTCACTTGGACAAATGAGCAGGAACAACCCATGATGACAAGAATTGATCGTTTTTTCGCTACAACAGAGTGGCACGAGTCCTTCCCAAATGCAGATCTGTGCGCATTGCCAACGATGACATCGGATCATTGCCCCCTCCTCATGCAAGGAAGTGCAACCTTCCAGTTCTTCAAAGGTTTTCGATTCGAGGCCTGCTGGACGGCGCTGCCAGGGTTTCAACAAACCGTACAACAAGCCTGGACGCAGCCAGTTCATAACGCGGACGCATTACTGAGGTTGTATGTCAAAATGAACAGAACTGCTAAGGCACTTCAGATTTGGAGGAGACAAATCTTTATATCTTTAGCGCTTCAAACAGCTTTGATACAGGTCACGATCTCGATCTTGGAATGCATACAAGAGCGACGCTCATTAGTGCGCAACGAATTAGAGCTTCGCAAAACCCTTAAACTCAAATTGCTCGGCCTCGCGGCGATTCAAAAAATCAGATCGAGACAGCACTCAAGGCTAACAAAAATCAGGCTGGGGGATGCCAACACACGTTTTTTCCACTTGATGGCCAGCTCAAGACGTAAGAGGAACTTCATTCGGGTTCTTCAAAGAGAAGACAGAGTAATGTTTGATCAGCACGAAAAATTAAATGAAGCGTACCAATATTTCAAAAAGGTGCTGGGAGACCACGAAGTAAGAGAAGAAGCGTTTAGTTGAATTCCTCGGCTACTCAAGAGACCTCGGCGATCCGGAGGGCCGATCATCGAAGATGAAGTGACCAACACCATCAAGGACCTTCCGAGTCAAAATCTCCGGACTGATGGATACATCGGTCTTTTCTACAAAACATGCCTCCAAATCATCAAAATGACTGATGGAAGCAATCGAGACTTCTTGCCTCCGCCATGAGAACCTGCACAAGCTAAACAATGCAAATATTATCCTTCTCCCAAAAAGAGAGAACGCAGACAAGCTAGAATGTTTCAGGCCAATTAGCCTAATCAATAGCTTCATGAAGATCATCACCAAGATTCTTGCAAATAGGCTTGCGCCAAAACTTGATGAGTTGGTCTCAACCGCGCAGAACGCTTTCATAAAGAAGAGGTGCATCCATGATAATTTCCTTTACGTTCAAAGAGTTTGTCGACAGCTTCACAGAGACAGAAAGCCGGCGCTTTTCATTAAACTAGATATCTCCAAAGCTTTCGATTCACTTAATTGGGCGTACCTCCTCGAGGTGCTTCAAGCGTTGGGATTTGGCAGCCAGTGGCGTCAATGGATATCTGCGATTCTCCGGACTTCATCGTCAAGAATCTTGATCAATGGCCAGCCAACTGAGCCAATTAGGCATGCGCGCGGAGTTAGACAGGGTGACCCTTTATCACCCCTACTCTTCATCCTTGCAATTGATCCCCTTCAAAAGTTGCTAGAGCTGGCAGCGAATCGTGGTGTTCTCGAACCAGTGCTACCAGCAAAAGCGAGTCTTCGATGCTCTCTCTATGCAGATGATGCGGGGATATTTTTAAATGCGGATATAGAGGAACTGAAAGCCCTTACACGGCTATTGGATACGTTTGGAAAATGCTCAGGGCTAAAGATCAACATCTCCAAAACAGAAATTTACCCTATTAGATGCCACGATGGTCTGTTGCAAACCTTGCTCAATACTTTCCCGGGGAAACTATCAAGGTTCCCAGGAAAATACCTCAGGCTGCCATTACACGTTCGACAACTAAGGAGGTCTGAAACCCAGCCATTGATTGACAAGATAAGCAGTCGGCTTACGGGTTGGAAAGGGAAACTTCTTTCCACAGCCGGAAGGGAAACCCTGGTAAAATCGATTTTAACCTCTCAGCCAATTTATCATATGACGGTATTTCCTGCTCAAAAGTGGTTAATTAAATCGATCGATAAAGTCAAGAAGTTTTCTCGGAGAGGCAAGGAGCCGGAACGGTCAAGGAGGTCATTGTTTAATCAAATGGCAAACCACATGTATGCCAAAAAACAGAGGAGGACTGGGCATCATGGACCTTGAACGCTTCGCCAGAGCGCTAAGGTTACGCTGGCTCTGGTTTAGATGGAAAAACAACGAAAGGGCATGGACGGGGTTTGATCTACCTTGTGATAGAACTGATGTTACTCTTTTCAATGCTTCCATGGTTGTCACGATAGGAAATGGTAAACTCGCAGATTTTTGGGGATCAAGTTGGGTGGAAGGACAAGCACTAAAAAACATTGCTCCAAACCTTTTCCAAATAGCAAGAAGAAAGAATATCTCCGTCCACCACGCCTTGACAAACAACTACTGGATCCGTTTCTGCACGCCAGTGAGTTCAGAAAACGAAGTCAGGGAGTTCGTAGCACTCTTTGAAGCCATTTGTAGAATCAATAGAAATGAACAAAGCGAAGATCAGATAACCTGGCGTTGGACTTCTGATGGGCAATACACAGCAAAGAGCGCCTACCTGATGCAATTTCAGACGGTGTACTGTAAGATGAAGATGTACCCGATATGGAAAGCAAAGGCAGAACCAAAATGTCGTTTCTTTGCGTGGACTCTGCTTCACAACAAAATCCTAACAGCAGATAACATGCTCAAAAAAGGGTGGCCTTGCAATGCAACATGTTGCCTTTGCAACGGGGATCAGGAAACGCCAAACCACCTTTGCAAAGATTGCCCTTTCGCGATGCAAGTTTGGAACCTCCTATCAAGCTGGGGAAATTTGGGGCCATGCCAGAACTTGGGAACCCAGAGATCAGTGTACATTTGGTGGAGAAGACTTTGAACCAAATTTGACAAAGGAAGGAGACGAGACTTAGATGGCCTTCTCATTTACTTCTGGTGGAATCTCTGGTTAGAAAGAAACCGTCGCATTTTTCAGGGTATATATGGAACGCCAGAGCAGGTGGCCATAATGATCAGAGACGGAGTACTAACCCATGATCACGCCCTATCTTCGAAGTCGGCGGACTAGTTAGGAGTCTTATTCTTATTGTTGGTTGGGTAGTCTTTTCTTCTATTTTCCGTATGTACATGTAATTTTATGGGTCTTGTATTCAGTGGCGTTTAGTTGTAAGGTTTTTTCACGGGTACGGTTTTTTCCTTAAAAAACAGGACCCACCTTTGCTTTTCCCTTCTTCTTAATGAAATGTGCAGCACCTTCTCGTGCTGTCCCTTTCAAAAAAAATTAAATTAAGTTTATATTTTTAGTCTAAAATGTAAACAAGATGATCTATCTAAACACTTTTAATGTACTTACAGCTCCAGCTCTATAAATTTCTGGAGCTAGAAATGCTCTACTCCACCAACTCCACAGATTTTGGTGGAGCTAGAGCTGCCCCAAACACCCCCTAAGTGTACACGTCTTAGACTATCAATTGATCGAACAATTCTCCGCCCCAACATGCCAAGGTTTTGAAGAGCAAATAAATAAAGATTAATTTGAAGAAGAAAACGATTTCCTTTTATTAAGAGATATTGGCAAATAGAATTTTAAAAGGACTATTTGATTTAATTAGAAATTAATTTACAATTATTATAGAAGTATAATTAATCGATATAAGTAAATTTATTAACAATATAATTTATTTCTACATTATGTTCTTGTTTTTAATTCTTTTGAAGAAGGAAAATAGATTTTTGGAAAAGAAAAAGAGAACTGAATTAGAAACCTAAGTCACCCTACAGGGCCGGCCCACATGGCCCATCACGCACACCCACAACACTCGGACGCTCCTCCTTTCTCTGCCCTTGTCTCTCTCATCTCTCTCTCTACTCTACATTGCCGCCCAAGATGCCAATGCTCCGGCTCCACCGTCGCTCTCCTCAACTCTGGCAGCTCCCGCCCATCGCCCTTGGTGTGTCGCACTGCCACGATCAGGGCCACAGCCCACACCACTTCGAGGGGCCCTCTATTTCGGCGTTGCCTACATGGCGCCACTACTGGCCACCTTGCTTTGGACACCCATGGCTCCTACCACCTCAGGCTTACCTCTCTTGCTCTCTACCTTTGTCTTGGTGGATTTGGATTTGGGGAAAACCCTAGTAAAATCCCCAACACTTCCACTCAACTTGTCGGTGACCGCCATCGTCGCCATGATATGGTGTGGTGCTTGGCACTGCCACAACTCCGGCCGGTCATCTAATCTTCAGGTTTGGTCTCTTGTATCTCTTGCTCCTATTCTCCTGTTTGAGCCAATTAATAGATGATGCATGGATGGATGAGGAATGACTAATTTGATGCTTGAATGTTGTATGAATGGTGCCAAGAAACATGGATGGATGATATGCGCATACATTTGCATCACATTCTTGCGGGATTTGGCTTGGCAGCCCACACTATCATCCTAGTATCCTTAATTTCACATAACAAGAAATGATAAAATGAACAAAAAGTAACATGGATGATGTTAATTAGCTTAGCAATGTTGGATAAAAATATTAAACTGAGCTTTGCTATGCAATTGATACATATTCTAGCATGTCCTTGCTCTAGGCATAAAAGGCATTAGTGCATTACCATGATGTACTGTTGCCGGAACTGAGAATAAAGACACACATGTACCCATGGTTCGACCAGCACTGCTCCCTAGCTAGCGCGATTGAGCCAGCAGTCCGACTCAAGCTTAGGTTAGGCAGAGTTATTACACGCCAACGCTAGGTACGGTCTATTTCTGTTCTTGGGTGTATCTGTCGATGGGACGCATCTACAATTCCTCGTTTCCAAGGAGATTGCGGATAAGAAATTTATCGGCACAATAAAATGTTTTGGCTGGAAAGAAACCCATGAACAGAATACTGTTGTTGAGCCATAAGCGATCAGATCAGTCGTGGTGTTTATGATGATGCTAAGGTCCTGTCTAACGAGAAAAGCAAGCAAGTAGGGAATGGATTAGCCATGGAAGAAACAATGGCGATTAGTTGGGTTGGGGCCCATTCATGCTAGCTATGTGGGAAGAGAATATTTCGATTTCTTCATGATTTCAAGTGGATCTCCAGGTGAACCAGACCGCAGTGACCAGACAACCTGGTGGACCTTTTTGCATGTGGCCTTCATGGCAAACATGACAAGTACTGCCACTTGTTAGTCAAAAGGATGCAGAAAAACTGCCTGATTACCAACGCAACAAGGAGAGAGTTGCAAATGTTGCACCGACACGATCGAATCCTCTGAGCCTACAAGTGAACTAGTACCGAACCCCTCTTTTTTTTTAATGATCGTTAACAGCAGGAGATACCTACGAGACACGTGTGTCACGTATGTGTCTATATATATATACATATATACGTATGTATATATACATACATACACACTTAGAGCACAATATATAGAGTCTGAGTATCTAATTCAAAACGAGTATATTCCTCTATATATTGTATACAATTTTTTAATTTTTTAAAATATCGAGTTTAACTAGTTTACTAATTAGTTTAAACAAGTTTGAATTAAAATTGAAACTAGAGTTTCCTTCTTGATAATAGTTGGATTGTAGGTATATACTGATTATATATATAAATCATCAAAGCATGCGACATAAATTGCTAAAAATATTTGAATTCTAGTATATTTTTTCAAAAGTATGTGTTTCATTTAAATTGCTATAGATGAGTATATACTCTAGAACTAATTTTTTAAAAAAATATATACTTATATATAAGAGATAAAAAGAAAAAAAATTATGTACAAAGATGAAAAAGTAAAAAAAGAAAAAAGTATGTACAAAGATGGAAAAGGTAAAATTGCAAGTCCCAACAAGGGGGTGAGAGCTAAAGATATCGTGTCTATGCAGTTAAATAAGTTTTATCTACACTGCTCTCTAACCCGATGTACGTGCAGAGCGAGCGAGCTCGATATCTTTCCTCCTCCTCCTCTCACCTCCCTAATAGCTTCTTAATTATATTATCCAACCATGCGTGCATTTCCTGTAGTTCTACTTCTCGTGGTGTTAGGCTCGCCTTCACTATTCGGCGACCCGTGTGTACTTTTTGCCGGGATCTTTTTCTTGCCGCGTCGTATCGATTAGCAGTGCGGAGCTGGCATTCGATCAGTCAAAGATGCTTAGGCTGTTCCCCAACTCCTTTGGATCGATGGATAAACACTCACCTGAAAATAACAATAAAAAAAACTACAGAATCGCAATTGAGTGAAGAATTCAACTTGGTTGCTCATCTTCAGGTTTCATCTATGGTTAGGCCGTAACGCAGAGTTGTCCCTCCTATCAAAATTTGCAACCTGGGGTATATTTTGGTGCGTGCGGATGGTCCGACTGCACAAACATAGCTAACGACGTTAGCTTATTATACAATGCAACTAGATCGATTCCATTCAAGATCAGGTCACCTGGAGTTTCCCCTAAATTTAACTGGCCCATCTCTGGCTTGATCCGATCTGACACGTGGGGCGTGGTTGTTCCCATCCCATCAACCTCATTACACCAATTAAACACACCCAGTTATAGATCTACTCCCCCACACGTCAGATTTGATACGGACGGGCTGGATCAAGTCGTGCCTGGTAGATATGAGTGGTTACACTTGATATAAGCTCTGTTATTTGTTACTCTAAAGGTTAAAGCCGCGACATGTTACCTATTACTTTATGTACCACAGCAAAGCACCGGAGGTTCCAGCCGAGCTTTCCTTCCTCAACAGTAATGTGCTAACTAATTACTTAATTATTTATTTAAGTAATCTCTTTAATGTTATGCAACTTTAGTGTTTATGCTTGAAAATAGAGCTGTATTTCTTATACAATTGTATTAGTTCTAATATATTAAATTAATTTGTATTGTTATAATATAAATTCATCAAAATTCTCTGATTGATATTATAATTTCTAACTCTTGAGGGTGAGCGTGATGATTTTTTTCATGCTATTTTAATAATATAATAGATTTACGAATGATACGATTGAGTTCGATCACACTGTTAGCATGCTATAAAGTAGTAGTACTTCTTTGATGGATAGTTGATTTGATGAGGTCATGCCACTGATTGGAACCACTGCATGCGAAGCCTAATTAGGAAATCATCCTTTTTATAGATTTTTTTTTAAAAATTTAGTCTCTTATAAATGCATTTGTAGATTTAGCCGCATCTATGACTGTGGAAATATCAAAAAATGATATATATTACCTTCCGTACTTTCCTACCGCAAAAGGTCACCATATCTCCAGAGACGATGGTAAGGCGCCTCCCACGCTACTCCTGCGCTGCCTGGGGTGGGAGTGCATTTCATGGTGAGAAGGAATCAAATATGCAAATATGTTGATGGAGATGCTAATTTTTTTTTAAAAAACGAGATGAGTGAGCTAGAAGAGCTCAAACTTCATCCTCCCGTGACGTTCAAAAAGGCTGGTTTTGTTATTTTGTGCGAGGAAAACAAGTTTTCTACCCTACATGTGTGAAACAATCTTTCTCATGGCAAAAAAAAACTTAATTCACAATAAAATCAAAGAAATAATATACGGTGAATCTAAACATCTTTGGAGTAATACATGGTGGAAGTCAATATTTAGAGTGGCATTCCAAGCTACGCTAATATTTCGAGTGGTATATCTATGGAACCAATCTCAAACCTTGAGAAAGAGAAGGGTTGTGTTAGCGCTCGAGCCAATATAAAATAAAACAAACCTTAGGATAAAATCCAAATCTAATTGGGTTTCTTTTTAGCCTACCCTAATTTATTTAGTACAAAATACTTGGTTATTGTTGTTATTGTATATCATGAATTCTCCATTAATAATCCGGATACCACACGATTAAGATAGTAAATAATCAGCACATCAATATAAGTTGAATGAAAACAATTAAATAACCCTTTCAGATCATCATCTTTTTTCTTCTAAGAAAAGAATCCTTTAATTTATATTAATAATTCACTGATAAAGTACATAAGTACATTTCCATCATCGTCTTGATGATTGCAAGCAGCATCTTACCATTATCCAACCCATCGAACTATTTTCTTACATTACGCCTGACTGTTTGTTAAATCTTTTTCACCGTGCCTACTGCGTTGTTTTTTACTGTAATTTACAAAACCGTCCTTCTCCACTAGAAAGAGAGAGAAACCAAACAAATTTGAACTCCCGAGCGATTCGAATGCGGGCACCCTCGTTCCCACAAAACCCGAAACGTGTGAGATTCAAAAACCCCCAAAGATCACGAGGTTTGTTAGTTTCGCTCCCAACCCGGGCCGCACCCACCTCACCACCACGGCACCACCTTCCGCCTCCTCCCTACAAAAGCCTTAAGCCTTCGACGCAGATCATCCGCGACTCATCGCGCGCCCTCTTCCCCCGCCCCCCCTCGCTGACCGCCACCGCCTACGCTGATGAAGGGCGCGTGGAAGCAGGGCGGCATGGCGGCGGCCATGTCCGACCACCTCAGCGGCCGAGGCGTCTCGGGCGGGTACGGCGGACGCGCGCGACGGGCCAGGCTTTGCCTCTATGGCCTCGCGCTCGCCTTCGCCGCGTTCGCCGCCTTCCTCGCCTTCACGCCGTCGCTCCCCGCGCCCTCGCCCTCGTCGCCCGCCGCCGCGTGGTTCGACGGCTTGCTCGCCTCCGCGTCGCCCTACCGCGCGCAGGTCTCCAACTTCTTCTCCTCCCTGTTCCCCAACAACTCCTCCTCCCCGGGGCCTCCTGGCAGCATCGCGGCTAGGCGGCGTGGACGGAGCGGTGGCGGGTTCGCGGCGAGGGGTGGGCAAGCGGGAACCAATGGCTCCAGTACAGATAGGCTCGGTGAGCGATCGGGAAGCGGAGGTGGGGTTCCCACCAGCATTGCAGGCGGAGTTCCCAACGGCAATTCCACGTCTGCTAATGCTACTGCGGCAGTGCAGAGCACCGCGCCGCCCAGTGATCACGTGCGAGGCGGTGCTGCGGCCAATAATTCCTCCTCGAGCGACGTCGGTGGGGCTGGAGTTCCGAGCGGCGGTTCAGCCCAGAATGGCACAACGGCGAAAGGAGGTGTGCCTATTCTGATCAATGGCTCCGTCGTGAATGCAAGTTCAGCGGAAGCCGGAGATGTCAGCGCAGTGAAAGCCAGTGCAAGGAATGTGGCTGGGTCTACTCACCAGTTAGGGACTGGGATTGTACCTTCAAGCAATGGAACTGCGGTTCCATTCATCAGTCAGACTCGTAATGCATTTGCAGCGATGATGGGCGGCAATGGAACTGCGTCTCAGAGAAGTGGAGCTCCGGGCAATAACCAGACTGTCCAAATTCCGCCGGCCGCAAATAATCAGAACCAGACTGGAAGGAGAGCTGCCTCAGGTGGAAGCACTAGTACAATGAATAAACAGAGGGAATCAACTGCTAGTCCTCAGGTGAGTGCTAGCTTGGTGAAAGGTCATTCGGCACAAGCAATCGCCCCAAAAACCAGTAACAGCAGTGCGGTGCCGGTAATTGGGAATGGACAACCGGCGAAAGAGGCTGCTACTGCCGATGGTGAGAAGAAGGTTCATTGGATTGAGGCGATGGCCAGCTGCGATATGTTCTATGGGAATTGGGTCCGAGATAACTCGTACCCTCTGTACCCTGAGGGATCATGCCCTCTCATCGACGAGTCCTTCAACTGCTACCGCAACGGCCGGGCTGATAAAGCTTACCAAAGGCTCCGGTGGCAACCCAGTGGATGCAGCATCCCAAGGTGAGGAAAGTTTGCTTGAACAACCGCGCGTTTTGGTGAATTCAGTTAGCTCTTTGACTACTTTTTTTCTTTTCATTTTTTTAACGAAAAGTTGTCGACTTGTTGGTTTGTAAGAAAGTCAGTTATATGCTGCTTATACTAGGTTGAACCCAACTGATATGCTGGAGAGGCTGAGGGGAAAGAGACTGGTGTTCGTCGGTGATTCGCTCAACAGGAACATGTGGGAATCCCTGGTTTGTATCTTGAGGAATTCTATGAAAGACAAGAGGAAGGTCTTTGAGGTATCCGGGAGGCGCAAATTCAGGGCCGAAGGCTCTTACTCTTTCTTGTTTCAGGTAGATATGCTATGCTTTTCATATTGCACCTTTTGTTATCTGTGCTTGTTTCAGCATTTAGAGTGAATGCTAATGCGCATATTTTCCTGTTGTCTAGGACTACAATTGCAGTGTGGAGTTCTTCCGCTCCCCCTTCCTTGTTCAGGAATGGGAGATGCCTGTCAGAAATGGAAACAACAAGGAAACTCTTAGACTTGACATAATCAATCACTCATCCCCGATGTACAAGAATGCAGATATCATTGTCTTCAATACTGGGCACTGGTGGACGCATGAGAAAACTTCTCTAGGGTAAGCTATAAAATATAAATGGCACCGTCTGATTCATTAAAGATCTGCATGTCAGGTGTTCTGCATTTCAAGTGTTGCTTACTGTTCTAAGTATGTTAAATGTGCCGCAGGAAAGATTACTACCAAGAGGGCAACCGTGTATATAGTGAACTGAATGTCCATGACGCCTATCGGAGAGCCCTTACCACCTGGGCAAGGTGGGTTGATTCCAACATAAATCCCAAGAAAACAACTGTGTTTTTTAGAGGCTACTCAGCATCTCATTTCAGGTTAGCCTTTTCTGAGTTCTGGCAAGTTCAGTTTGATGTGTCCATATCGGTATCTGAGTAACTGATGTCTGGATGTATGTATTCCTATTACGCAGCGGGGGCCAATGGAATTCAGGCGGCAGTTGCGATAAGGAAACTGAGCCAATAACAAACGATCAGTACCTTGCACCATACCCACAGAAGATGAGCATCTTGGAGGAGGTGCTCAATGGGATGAAAACACCTGTTATTTACCTGAACATAACAAGGATGACTGACTACAGGAAGGAGGCACACCCTTCAGTCTACCGCAAGCAGAAGTTGACCGAAGAGGAGCGGAAGTCGCCTGAGATATACCAGGACTGCAGCCACTGGTGCCTTCCCGGAGTGCCAGACTCCTGGAACGAGCTTCTCTACGCGCAGATTCTGGTCAAACAGCACCAAACGCTACACCAATGAAGGCAAGTGCGCAATTACTTTCTCCTGTACATGAACTGTTGTTTTGTTGTCAAATGTCGAGTTATCTAGGATAATAACCCCACACGAAATGGTCAAGGCGAAGCTGATATCAGTGAGGTCAAGGATTCTGGAATCCTTGCATAGGGTGAAGTAGGAAGTTAGTCAGATATCTCTCTATACCAACACGAATCCTGTATAGGCACATAGGATTTTATGATGTAAAGTCCATGTCTAGCTAGCAATAATCAGAAACAAACAATTGTATCAGATGGTATAGATTAGGAGGCCCTTTGCCTTTCATGATCCTTGTCTTTCTGTTCCCTGAATGCTACTTTTTAGCATGAAGATGTTGTATTCTTTGAGGCTATATACCCAAATATTGAATACTAAGAAAAGTGGTTGTTATGGACATTTCAATGTCTTGAATCCCCTGAATGTTTAGTGCTTAGTGCTGTGCATCCTGATTTTATCGTCCCATGGAAGTTCTTAATAAACTTGTCAGATGTACGTACGGTACGGCTAGCTGTGAAGCCTGAATATAGCATTATTATGGCGGTTTTAACTCGGGTGAGATCTCTGTGGGATACAGATTGCTTATTGTTTGGTTATGTTCTGTTTGCATGATGGACAAGTAGTAGCCTAGTAGGCACTAGGCAAAGTGAGTAGATTCAACCCAGGTGATCTTTTGTCTTTCTGCGTCACGACTCACGAGTAAACTAAGATTGAGAGCGCGTACGTACACAATTGCTGCCCAGGTGAGAATGAGATCTCTCTGCGATATTGAGAAATACCCACCGTTAAAAAACATCTTATTAACACTCCTTGTTTAGGTATATAGTGATATGAACTTCACATTGCTGCCACACGAGTTACCAATTAGGTAATAGTCCAAAGCAGTTGTACAGTTGTTCTGCTGTGATTGTGAACACCATTTTCTGCCGGCTTCTGCCTTTTCGAGGAGATGCTGCGGATCCTGTAGTCTGTAGCACAGTAGCAGTCCTGTTGCGGTTTTGTTGGAAGCGTTTATCAGAAAGCAGGTTGTTGTCCGCTAGTGTTGCTTTACCCCTCAACCCTTTGATTGCGTGGACCGTCTTGCCCTGGTCCTTTCTTCCCCTTATCGTACGGCATCCGCTTGATTCGTTGCCGCTTTAAATAGGTCGTACTGACGGCGCTTGTAGTTTTATATTTACGGGATAATTGGATATATGCCACTGTAGGAACGGGTTACTCGAGATTTACTATCGTTGATTTGCTTTTTCGAACGATGCCATTATTTAAACCGCTTTATTCAAATATGCCACTACTGTGACACGTGTCCCGGCCCAAAGGCCTGGAGGGGGCGAGAGGCAGCGCTCGGGCCCCTCAAACCATAGGGCCCCATCCCCGCATATGTACTAGTATTAGTATATTGTATATGTAACAGTATATACTGTAATATTGTAATATGTATTTTTTGCTTTACCTGTTGCTTGATATAAATAATTTTTTTGATACACCTTGAGTGTTTATTGGTAACACTTATATATATGGGAAGAACTAGCGCTCGGACATCCGATACTGTTCATTTCGTCGGACACCTCTTGCAACATTTTTTTCAACACTTAAAACATTTTTTTCCGACGCGTGCAACATATTTTTCAACGCTTGTAATATCCGCTATCGTGTCGCAATTCATTGTTTGTCGAAGAAAAATGTTGCACGATTGGCAAAAAAATGTTACATACGTGAAAAAAAATGTTACAAGCGTCCAAAAATTCGACGTCCGAATCAGAGTAATTCCAGATATTATTATTAATTAGAAGGGTCCTTATTTTAAATCTCGTTCCGGGCACCTAAAATCTCAGGACCGCCACTGGTCCCGTCCGATCAAATTGAGCGCAGGACTTAGCCCATTCGGACGATTTTGCCCTTCCGCGACTGACCTTGCTTGGCTTTTTTTTAACGATGCCATTAATGTGTTTATTGAAATATGCCACTTTTCGCGACCATGTCCCATTCGCAAGCTTTCCGATTTGACGATCGCCCCTCACCTAACTGCATTTGGGACCCAAGAGCCACGCAAGGTTAGGTGCGAGGGCAAAATCGTCCAAATGGGCCGAGTCCCGCGCCGGCTTGACCGGACGGGACACGGTCGCGAAAGCGGGCATATTTCAATAAGCATGGTTTCAGAATGACATCGTTCAAAAAGCAAAAGAACGATGGCAAATCTCGAATAACCGGTTCCTATAGTGGCATATATCCAATTATCCCTAGATTTACATGCCTCCGATCCTCTATAACATTTTTTTTCATGTGTGTAATATTTTTCTTCGATAACATTAAGAATATCGACTTAGATCATTGCAATATTTTTTTCTTATGCGTGTAATATTTGTAATCACCATGTACAACAAAAACTCTCGATAACAATAAGAATATGCACGTAAAAAATATTGTACATATGAAAAAAGTATTACACTAACGTGTTAAAAAAAACAGCTAAAATCAAACGTTCCGATTGCTAGTAATGTCCATTTGCATATGGATCATTCGGAGGCTCACTTTTCTGGGTATATGGTTTCTGATTTGACAGAGCATGTTAATTTACTGGAGCACTTATTATGACCGCTTTGCACGCATGCGGTCGATGCGGTGTTTAGCAGCCGCTGGTGGTGCCTGGTGAGTCCATTTAGCTACGTAGCTAGCTAGCTGGGTTTGGAGCATTATGTGCTGCCGCCTGCCCTTACTAGCCTGTACCTGCATGCCGACATGAGATGTGTCCAGAGTGTGGATGTGCGCACTCTGTCTCGATGCCCATCCGCAATCGGTTCACCGAACCGTCTAATCTGATGGTTCATATGTGAATGCCATCCCACCGAGCCTCTCTGTATCCAAGATTCCAAGTATCCATATTCACCTGTTTGGTTGCTGCCTTTCTGGATTTTCTTCTAAGAGGACAACGCATATCATGTGGACTGCACGTGTAGCCCGTTCCATGTGTTGAGTTTGATTGTTATACGAATTCGTTTATTACTCTCTTAATTTTACTTTTACATGCAGCCTTTTATATATATACATTTGACTTTGACCTTTCGTGGTCTTTTTAAAAAGGTTTTTCATGTATAATTTGTGTCTCCCATCCATATTTTTCTATGTATTATTTGCAACAAGTAATCTCAAAGCAAAATTCAAAATCCAAGGCGCTGCACTTGAGAGGAGGCGACTCTCACGAGTAGCCCCGCTCGGCACCAAGTCAACTATTCCAGTGTCGATTCCGCCATCAGCATCACCCCTGTCGCTCGGCACCATGTCCAATCGATCATCGTTTATCATCAAGAGACTGTATCGTCAGCTCTCCATGTTTGTTTTGTTAGAGGTGAAGTTCATTGCTGTTAAGTTAATTAGGCTATATTTGATCGATTAGACTTTTAAAAAATGAATGTCAGTTGTCGGCGCAACTAAATTTCGTGTTTCAATCCCTGTTTGGATATATTGTAATTTTGGATCGCTTGCGCGACCATTATAAAAGCTTTGGCAACATTATTTTTATAAGTTTTATGATACTATGATGGCATTTGTCATAATATTCTCCGGAGTTTTGCTATTTGAAAGTGAAGGTTTTGCTCCAATTTCTTTTTGAGATGAAAGATTTAAGTGTAGGAAAAAGTTTATTTTTGCATAGATGCTACAACGTTGTTTATTTGTCATAGCTCGATATGACGGGTCTACTGCAGTTTCTACTCCATTGATGACACATTGAGTTCCTTTAATTAAGACGTTTTATAAGAGTAGTTTCAACCATATCATAGAATTTAATTATTTTTGAAGTCGGCAGTTTGATGTACATGATGGCCACATGTGCAAAGTTGCTCTTTTAAATGTGCATTGTTTGCTTAGTTTTATGTTACAGATAGAGCATGTCAGATTCTATGATATGAGTTCTTCATTATTTATCTAGTGCCACAGGTGATGTTTTGACTTATACCATTTTGATGATTTAGCATTTGATCATGAGGCCAATTGTACAGTATCAGAATTTGCTAGGATTACGATTTATTAAAGACCTAGGTTTGTTTGTCTACTTTGTTGATGTTGTGCATTTGGATCTATTGGTGATTTGCGCAGTGTTGCTTTGTGAGAAGCGCTTGGATGAGACTGTTTCGATTTTAATCATTGAGATTAGTTCAATGGACTTTTAAGGTATAAGATCTATTGATGAAAACTTATTTGGAGGAAATTTCATATTTCGGTTACAACAAATCTGCCTCAAGATGAAGATTGCTGAGTTTAAGTGTAATACGAATTCGTTTCTTACTCTAACTCAAATCTACTTATGCATAGAGTTATTTATGCGCTTCTTTAAATATGTGCCTGTAGTCCATAAGATAGAGCAAAACAAAGAGACCTATTATAAGTATAAACATCTCCTCATATAGTGATATTTACCTTCGTACATTTATGGTTTTTTTTCAAAAGAGTTTTCAATATAAAACCATGTATCCCGTTCTGATTTTTTTGTGTGTTATTTGTAACACCATGAATCATCATGGCATAGTTACATACTACCCACCCTCACATAGCGATATAGTCACTTTTCTAGCCCCCGCGTGAGATTTTTTTTTCTTTTTTGCAAATTTGGCTCTCCTTGTGAACGCAATTACAAAAATAGCCCATCTCTTCATCAGAAGATGACCATGTGTTATTGAAGTGATCATTTTTTTAATCCCGTAGCATTTTTTTTGACAAATCTGGCCTCTCTGTGAATGTAATTGCAAAAATAGTCTATCCCCCACCGCAAAAGCATTGGAAGGTGACAAAATCCGCAATGGGGAATGGGCTATTTTTGCAATTGCATTCGCAGGGGCAGATTTGTCAAAAAAATTGCTATGGGGCTAAAAAAAAGTGATCACTTCAATAACACATTGTACCAATGTCATCTAATCGTTCTTTGATTCATATGGAAAAAAAATCCTAAAGGTGAATTCATGCTCTCAAACTTATAATTTCTAAAATCCATGAGGCATTTGCCCTCCTAAAATGATGAACAGATAAACAAAGGCCTTGTTCAGCACAGCTTCTGCTTAAAAGAAAAGCATATTGTTTGTCGAACAGGAGGATTCTAGATAGTTTCTTCCACAATCAAAAGTTGTCTTGTATATAAAATCAGAAATGGCCTGATGGGTGATTCTCATGGAGAATCGCTGCTTCGAGCATAGCCATGCGAGGAGGCTAGGCATGCTTGAGCCCACCGCCCCTCCGCCTAAGCTCCTCCACCTACCGGCCCCTCTACCTAAGGCTGCTTTGTCCGAGCTCCTCCGCCTGCCGCTCGGCCTGTGGCCTCTTCGCCTCAGATCGTGGCTCTAGCGCCTCCGCGTGCCTCGGCCGCTCACACCTCCCACGCCTCGCTCAAACCGCCCTCCGCCACGACCCATCAACAATCAAGATTACTGAACGACCAGATTCTTCAAACAACAGATTTTCAGACAGCTGGCTATAATTCAGAATCTACACAATTAGAAGTAGTATCGAATTGGACCAAAGCCTACTAGTTGAGCCTAGCTAGTCAGTAACAGATCAATGATTTTTTTTTAAAAAAAAAAACTGTGGGATATGATCAACGAATTTCTAGTGGTAGACGACAAAGATTATTTTTCTTCACCAACATATTTTGATCATTCCTTGTGTCTTTTAGAAAAAAAAAATGGGTACAGTTTAGGCTTGAAAAAAGAGTGCTCTGAAAAAAGAAATAGAAAAGTGCAAAGTATATGCAAAGGCTAAGCCCATCATTACGCAAGCCCGAGAAGGGCTGCGAACGTGTTGATGATTAGTAACATGCGCATCGTAACCATGGCTGTTTGCAACAAGAAGGATTTGATGCCGATAGTTCGTGGTCTACAGGCTAAATACGCTTTTTCAGGCACTGTGGTCAGTGGGAATTCTTTGATGAACATTTTAATACATGTGTACACTTAGCAGTCCTGATCTAAACATAATACTCCCTCCGTTCCATATTGTTAGGCGCATAGATTTTTTCTAGTTGTTCCGTTTTATTAGGCGCCTGTATTAATTAGCAATTAACAAGCACATGCATGCGGGTGAACGAGGAGGCACAACATACATGCACTGCACGCTCATGAATGCTCACACCATGGCACCAGGTGCGCTCTATATATACTCGCATCGTTAGCTCAACAGGCATGCATGCATGCACGGGGCGCGCCGGTGAGCAAAAAATTTTCCTCGCAAGTGCGCGCACGGGCATGCACGAGGGGTCGTCATAAATATGGAGCGTTAATTACCATCAGTTGACGACAACGTTGGCTACTCCTTGGTCTGTGTGAAAAAAACTATACGCCTAACAATATGGAACGGAGGGAGTAGTTACTGCTAGAGGGTAACTCACTGATATGGATAACTCAATATTGTTACAATTTAGGTCTGCCGTGGGGTAAAAGACGAAGCAAGGTAGAGGTTCGATGCACCGTTACACAACAATACTTTTTTCCATTTGTAAATATATGAAACCTGATTACCCAAAATGCAGCTTTGCGATATTTGCGCATGTGCATACAAACTGATACAAAAGCAAGGACCATTCTCGTGTTTTTATCCTACATGGCGAATTATGAATTGATCACCATTTGCACATATAAGATATGTCAGCCAAGAACAATATTTCTTGCCTACCTCCGAATTAGATCTTATAAGAAGGAAAACACGCAGTAAAAACCCTACAAGGTACTCTCGTCTGAGATACACAACCTCGTTGTTGAAATACGCATTGTTTGTTTTGTACACGTAGCAATAGTGTCCAGCAGACAAAGCTCACCTGCCTTGCCATCCCATTCCCTGTGGAACAGTGCTCACGCCAACCCCCCTCTGCCCTCGATATGTGTATTCACAGTGTGATCTCCAGGCCAAACCACAGCAACCCAAGAGTCAAGCCTTGGAATTGATTATTTTTCTAGCTTTTTCATCTTATTTTTCAGAATTTAACTTCTATTCGATAAAATTATAAATCTAACTTTTTCTTCAGTGGAAGATGCGGTAGACGAGCACCATCTCACCACTTACTCAATTAATGCTATCCGTCCCCTCCTCTCATCTTCTCTCGATATGTGCATCCACCATATGATCTTTGAGACCAAACCACACCAACCCAAAAGCCAAGCCAAAAGCCAAACTGATTATTTTTCTAGCCTTTTCCTTCTTATTTTTCGCAAATTTAGCTTCTTTTCAAATGGAATTGCAAATCCAGCCCTCCCCTACCGTGAAAGACGCGGCAGTCGACACTTATCGCCTTTCGCGCCCAATGAGCGCAGCAGCCGACGAGGAGCGCGAGAGTAGCGACCTGCTATGGACGGTAAGTGCAGGAGGGGCGCTACCACAGCCAAGGAGTTTGGAAGGTGCCTTCTACGGTGGGGAGAGGGCTAGATTTATAATTTTATTCAGAACGGAGCCAAATTAAAATAAAAGAAAAGGAGAGCTAGAAAAGTGATCAATTTGTTGTGCCAGAGTTAAACTGCACCAATCTACACAGTCCTCATATTCTATTTATTAGTTCCCATAAATAAAGTGGCCACTGAATTCACTATGAATCGTTCATTTTTTCGAAATAATAGGTTAGATGAGCTTGCATTTATTTGTACTTTCTCTGACAGTAGTATAAATATTTTTAATAAATCAATAGTTACATCTTATATCTATTATCACTGTATATCACATACTACCGTATATAAACTTCGGAGGTTTTCCGGCTTCTCAGCGCTCCCACGTCAGCGATCGCTACAGTAAACCACTCGGCAGTGCGTACGGTGCCATCGTGTTGAGCCACGTCGCCCACGTAATTAATAAATAACATACCGTAAAACTTTTCTAAACAAACGCGGCCACGAGACATAAAATGCCAACCAAAACCAAGGAGCCAGTACCCATAGCCCCCCTCCTTTAATTTGCACCTCCCTGAATCTCCCCTCTCTATCTCTGCTCTCCTCTCTCTCATCCATCCATGAGGATCAGGAGGAGGCCTCAGGCCCAGGCTCTCCTCCCTGCAGCCCGCAGATCCATCCATTGCACCCCAGCCGCCTCCAAACGCATCAAGAAACCAACAACATTGGCTCTCGGGAGGCAAGAAGGAGGAGGAGGAGGAGGAGGAGAAGAACAAGTCGGAGGAGTTGCACTTGCACCCAAATGTGGATCTCGGCGACGACGAATCCTCGGTGGTGAGGCGCGCGGCATTGCCATTGCTGCCGCAGGTATATACACACATACGCATGCTTTTTTGGGGGGGGTTCCAATCTCTGTTCTAAGAAGAGAAATTTTGCTAGTTAGGCTCTTAATTATTGAAGGTTTGTTTCGTTGCAGCAGCACCGTCCACCCTATGTTAGATGTGCAGATCTAGCTAACCCCATGTTCTTGGATTGCTGCTCCTTTGCTAGGACAATGTGTTGGAAATGGAATGCGGCAGGAGCCTGGGTGGTGCACAACGTCAAGGAGCAGCCGATGGTCACAGGAGGTATGTGATGTGAAGAACTAAAACAGGAACAAGAACAGAACAAGAAAGGCGTTTGCGAGTGCGAGTGTGATAGTAGTAGGGGGTAACAGTAATAAATAGAAAGGGAAAGCATCCAAGGCCCTTTTTTATTTGCTGGGCTTGGTTTTACTGTTTTATAGTGGGCAATGCCAGCTTGACACGTCACACGCATCAATCGATCCAATCAATTTATAACCTCCTTGTCAGACAAACCCCCTCCTCATGTAGGCATATTGTACTATTAGTACTACGACTCCCAAAAATCCATGATCCAGCCAGTGCACTCATGCTGATGCACCCTCTTCAGCTACTTCCAATTTATAACCTCCTTGTTTCAATCTGTATGGGTGCAAGCCATGTTTTGGGAAACATGGACCTTGTACGTGTGCGCGCTGTGCATCATGAACTATCCCCCTTAAAGCCAGCTTGTTTTGAAAAACCACTAAATTCCTTCAAACAGTTAAGTTTTTAAACAGTTTTTGACATAAACTAAAAACCATTTATAACTAACAAAAGTCAAAAGCTGAAAGCTGTGCTAGGTCTGTTTTTGTAGTTTATTGCTGAGGGAAATTAGTTATTTATTAAATGGCCCCTTATAAAAAAAACTACGATCACTTTTCAGCTCATAAAACTAAAAAGCAGCTTTTCAGAAAAAAACTATAGCTCCTCCAAACAGACCCATAGTTGCATCGCGGGGTGCATGGAATTGGATTCCTTATTGCATCGACGGATGCATTCAAATTTGATTAAAACAAGAAGAAGAGTGGCTTGCATTTAACCCAGATGGGTTGTGATTTGCACCATATATAAGCATGCAGGCCGACCGATCAATACATACATCCTGTCCTAAACAACATTCGTTGGCAATCGTTTTGGTTTTGATTGCAGTGTGTTGAATTGTTGTGATCTAGCTCTGCCTTGAGCTGCTCATACCATCCTGATGCAATGCATCTTTAACTAGTTGACATTAGCACCTAGTGTTTATTTCATTGTGCTTTAATCTCGTTAAAGCCATGCACAAATGCTACCGTTTGCACTTGCAGACTAGAGAATGGCCACCACAACAAGTCTGAGCCGGTGACCAAGGCCGGAGAAAGTCCTGTCAACGGCGTGCCGGCGATTGCAGCGGCGGCAGTGACCGTGAATGTGAAGGAAGAGATCAAGAATGACAGCAACGGCGCAAGCGGCGGCGGCGTCAAGAAGCGGCGCGGCCCGGCGGTGCTGATGGAGGGTCACGGTGCAGCCGCGTGAACGGGCGCGGGTGGCGCTGCAGCCAGCCGACGCTGGTCGGCTACTCTTCTGCGAGCACCACCTCGGCAAGGGCCGGATGCGGAGCGTGAGCGGCGGCCGCGGCGGCGCCGCCCAGCTCGGCCGCACGGAGTCCCGGAAGAACGCTGCTGCGGCGCCCTTGGTCACCGCGGCGCCCAAGGTCGACGAGCCGCCGAGCGTGCGGCACTGCTAGGCGCGCGTGCGCCGCCAATGCGCTCACGGCCGGCGGGGATCGACCGATGGAACCGTAATTGATTCTTTGGTTTTGTCGCGGGGGGTGCATATCTGGTGCATGCATTGGTGACTGTGAATTCCTGTTGCGTTTCTGTGATTTCTACGCAAATATCGTTGTGGTGCCGTCGTACAATAGCACTGCAGATTCCGTGACAAAAATCTTTGCGACAGATTCATTAGAACTTAGAGTCCAGAACCATGCAACAGCTAGCAATTGCACCACCGAGGCACCAAGGACGCGCACTCTTGCCGGTTGCTGCTTAATTCTGCGTGGTGCAACTGTGTTTGCAGTGCAGGATCACACATCGGCGCACGTAAAATTGTGAAGTCACCGCGTTTTGATACAGTGTTCATGCACGATCGATGCACCCATGGACCACGAGCGGCCACTAGTATGTGCGTGGAAATATCACCTGGAAAGCTGAAACTTCCATCCGGACAAAGCTAGCCTGCTGCGACCCAAGGCTGCCTGGGACAGGCAGCGGAAGGTGTCAGTGTAAAGGCAGTCCTTAAGTACACGGAAGTACATTAACAAGCATTTCCTGCCTAGTTAACAAGATGTTAGTTATAGATGTATGGATGGCTTCCATAGTTCCATATGCTCCGTCAATTTTTCTGGGCTCGTTAAAGCATGCAATCAGCATATATAGGAACCATTCATCAATCGTCAGGTTAGCGCACGTACACTATGTAGTGGTAGTAGTTCACGTTTCAGTCACGAGAGAGAGAGAGAGAGAGTGTAAAAAGGATGCGTCTGTTAGATGTTTTTGGATGTTAGCACGTAGAGGAGATCCGGATGAGCTAGCAGATCTCCAAGTTGCGTGTGGGGGAGCCACTGTAGTATAGCTCATCACCTTGTTAACATCTTCTTGCATGGCTTCAAGCTGGAGGCAGCTAATGAACTAGTATATCTGCATGAGATCGTTGGTGCAGACAAAAAAAAAGGTGTAGGGATGGAGGGGGAAAACCAGACCTTTATGTGATCCGTGGCGATTTCGTCTTTGATGAAAGAAACAGCCAATTTCGTAGCGTCAATCCCTACATGGGATACAACTAGGGGTGCAATCGGATCGGATTCGGTCGGATATCGCTCTTTTCATATCCTAAACTATATTTTTTGTCGGAATCGGATTCGGATAGTACCGGATACAGATACGGCGTGGATAATATCGGTCGCGGATTCGAATCGAATGCGGAGCGGAATCGATACGGTATCAAATAATTTTTATCGGATAACGCGCGAAAACAGATACCGTATAAAGCACACATATAGTACTAATTAACCAACGTATGAGTTCAACATGTAACGAGATTATCGCAGTCTGACAAGTCATTTTACCGGGCAATCCAACAAAGTTGTAGAAGTACACTAAATTTGAATGGTACATATATGACAAGCTTCGGGACATAGAATGATACGTAAATAATATTACGATAAGTCAATAACATGACCATGAGTTACATAACTCTATGTTTTCATGAAAGAGACAATACGACAAGTCGATAATATTTGGATCACATCATAAAGACATAGATAGAAGACTGAACAATGACATAATCTTATATAAGAGTTCGAAGACCGAAATGGCTAAGTCAAGCTGGCAACATCTCAAGAGACAACGAATGCATGATGATAGTTACTTGTCCTCAACGGGCACTTAATCGTTATCAGCCGTCACCATAATTTCATCCTACAAAACAAAAGGTATTAGTTTCTACTCAATCATTATTAGAGAGTTTCAGTTGCACTATTCAGTCCAAACAATGAAACCAAAGCAAAGAAAAACAGACAATATACTAGCTTGACCAAAACACAGGTTCATCCTCACGAAATGGACTAACGGACCTGAAAGAGAACTTAAATCCCTAAAGGAGTACAATATAATTTCCAACATTTGCGCGCTGAAGCCTTACAGAAACAGCACACTTACACCATTAACCAAAGTGCAAATCAAGCACACAACTTCCTTCTGAAATATTTCATCAGAATTTGTATGGAGTTATTCACTTATAAGTATTTCTTTTGGTTGCATATGTTGTTTCTCAAGCTGACACTTTTCTTGCACCTTGCACCTCAAGGAAGTTAAGGACATAGCGCCTCAAGTGCGCCTTTTGCCTTTGACTTCATTGAATTAGATTATTGTCATATTCAAACACAAAACTGATCTATTATTACAAAAAAAAATGAATCACATTGAATCTGAATTAAGTTGAGGTGTGTATTATTTAGTGTTTCTTATGTCCTGAATTTATAATAAGAGTTTTTGTTAATAATCAAACAATATGATCAAACTAACACTTTGGGTCAGACATTAGGTCTACAACATTAAGAAAATGCAAATGAACAGTTCACAGTTATCATTTGAGCTACAATCTGAAACTAACTATTTGAGCTAACTTAGTGCACCAATCTAGCCAACTAAATACCTTTATGAAAACCAAGTTCGTCATAAACACAATATCCACACAAAAGCACTTCACATTCTTGTACCTATGAAATGGCATGCATACTCATGTATTCTTTGGTCTAAAGGACTATTCTTACATTCTAGCAGAATCCAATAATGGAGCAATCAACTTTGCAATGATACAAACAGATACTCACGTCTCCAGCCATGCAATAGATAATAACCATCACAGAGTAGTGAATATTTTTTCCATGAAATACACAAGAACCATCACATGAATATTTTTTTCCCAAGATAAATCATGACAGAGCATTTGTAGTTGTAGTTGCAACAATCAACCACCACATGAATATTTTTTCCCCATCACATGAATAACCATCACAGAGCATGAATAACCATCACAGAGCAGGAATAACCATCACACAATAGCCATCACATGAATATTTTTTTCCCCAAGATCAACCATCACATGAATATTTTTTCCATGAAAGGACGGCCGAATGGTTGTAGTTGCAATGATAACTCAATACACAATAACCATCACAGAGCATTTGTTAAAGGGAGTGTATAGGTATCATCCGGATGTTTTTGTCTTAACTAACATCCAAATTCACCGGACCGTTGGATCTAACATCCAAATTCACCGGGCCGTTGGATCAAATCATAGGATCGGATGTGGGCCGTTGGATCTAACATCCAAATTCACCGGGCCATTGGATCAAATCATAGGATCGGATGTAATCGATACTCCCGAATCTCAACAATGATCCAATGGTTCTAGATTTGGATGATTTCAACAAAAAAAACATCCGGTTGATGTTTATCAAATCCCTTTGTTAAATACTGAACCAGCATAGCTATTCAATTATAGTAAATAAGAATTGACAGTCCTTGCGCTAGTTAAAGGCTTAAGGCATTCTCCCACACACAACCAGGAAACAGGAAAATGGTCCTTGTAGAAGCATATTAACTACCTGAGGATTAAGAGACAGAGATGGTCGTCACTAGGATCCTTAGCTAGTGCTCATCCCCAGGCTAGCTTGCTTGCATCCCTCATTTTATTGCCAAGCGCAGACGCTATGTTATTAGTAAGATCTATACTACTCCTCTCCTGCTGAGTGTTGAGGGAATCAAGTGTCTCAGTTGGTAGCTCTGTCAAAAATGGAAGAGTTCAGATATGCATATGGCACGGATGAAGTGCACTTGTTAATACAAATCTCCACCAAGGCCGTAAGACAATTAATTACACTCTAGAAAGAAGAACAAGAAGAAAACCTCGGATATAAAATCAGACGGGAAGAAGTGGCTACCTCTCATCAGATCCATAGGCCATGGCGGTGTTTAGCCTATATGTAATCCTTGCTGCCTCTCATCAGATCCATGGGAGATGGGCTCGGGTGGGAGGGATGGGAGGGCGTGAGGGGAGGCCCGGGCGACGATAGAAGGGTGGCGGCCCGAGAGGACTAGAGGAGGCGACGCCCTTGCGTCGCCAGGGAAACGAGACGGGGGAGAGAGGAACGACACGAGGGGAGATGGGCTCAGGACCTCAGATGGGACCGTGGGAGGGATGGGAGGGCTGTGGCGGGAGGCCCGGCGGCAATGGAGGGTGGGCGGCGAGGGCGGTGGCGGCGGCGACGGCGGTAGGGCGGTGGCCCGCGGGTGAGACCGTGAGAGAGACGGGAGGAGTTGGACTCTGGAGTGGAGACTCAGACTGGAGGCTAGCGCAGTAGCGCCTAGGGTTAGAACTCAACTGAGATATAACCGGTCGGATATCTGAATAAATGAAACCGGATATATCCGAAAAAATGTTCGAAATATTCCGATCCGACGGATAGTTATCTATCGAATCCGAAATAAAATATCCGAAACCGAACATGAATTCGGAAAATATCCGAAAAAATTATCCGAATCCGATCCAAACACATCCGGTCGATCGGAAAATATCCGATCCGATTGCAACCCTAGATACGACGTGTTAGAGGGAAAAATTACACGTCCATGCATCGATGTGTACTAAAAAAGAAATCGAAAGGCTAATTCCAAAATAGATTTTTGTGATTTTGTCTCTGTACCATCCTGTCGTGTTCGCCGGGCAAAAATATCTCACGTTGTGCCAGGATAACGCATAAGCCGCCTTCTCTGTTTTTTTCGCCTTCTCAGTTCTCACACGCCCCAGACTAAAGCAGCTGGCCATGGAGTTGCTGCTTCTCCCTTCTCGAGCCGCCGCCTACCGCCCGCGCCTCCCAACCAGCCACCGTCGCCGCGCCGGCGCCGCCACATACCTGCTGGCGGCCAGCTCCAGCAACGTCGAGGTCCTCGACACCACTGCGACGACGTCGGGCGGCGTCGCCGAGACCCGCCAAGAATGGCGCGCGGGCGGCCCGGCTCGGCGCGGGCTCGGCCTCGACCTGTCGGAGGAGATGAGGCGCGGGATGATGTGGCGGATGCTGGTGCCCCCGCGGCGGCGGTCGCGGCGGAGGCCGCGTTCCTGAGGCTGCTCGACGGCGCGGCGGCTGACGCGCCCGGGTGGGCCGGCGCCGCGGGCTCGGCCGTGCTGTTCGCGGTGGGGCTGCTAGGATTCCACTACGGGTTCTTGTCTTCGAGGTGGGACGCCGCGGAGAGGGGCTCGTGGGTGGGGTGGGAGCTTGCCGTCCGGCATTGGACCGTCCTGTCCATGGCCAAGGATTCGTTCATGGAGGGCGAGGACGATGACATCGACGAGGAGGAGGAGGACGACGACGAAGAAGAGGAGGAAGTAGACAGTGATTAATTAAGCAGATACGATGATAAGTATTCGGTTTAATTAAACTACGTAAGCTGGTACAGTATTCTGTTTGATTAAACCATGGGGTAAGTAAAGTGGGTACAGGTTAGGCTTAGAGATTATGGGTGTTTGTATCAAGAACAGTAAACGTTTTATAATTTATTTTTTTGAGTAAATTTCTCAATCTTGATGGGGCCATGGGGTGAGGCACGCTGATACAATTGAGTACTGTTTTGTTCTTTGTTGGGTTTCCCAATTTTTTTTTAATAATTGGGTTAAACAAATCTCCCATAGAAGAAGTTTCAATTGGATCTTGTGTTTCTCCATGAGAAAAATGCTCGAAGTGTTAACTAGCCTGAAAGAATATGAAACATACTACAAGAGTAACAAGACTACAATTGTGGAGCAACACGCGCACATCGGAGTGCCCTCGTCTAGAATTGAAGCCTATAAGTAGGGAATATATCCAGTGTAATTAAAGTTTTGATGTAACCATCGTATACCTCTATTAAAAAAGTTTTAAAAAATTATGAAAAAAATCATGGATGTACATCTCAGCTTACCCCATCTACACATAAAATTTTATGATCAAATTCATTCTATGTTAAGAGTAATAAAAAAGACAATTTTCCTGACAAACTTGAATAGTTCAAATGCACCCTAAATTTGTCTTTTTTGTAACTTCTAGCATAGGACGAATTTGATCATGAAATTTTATATGTAGATGGGGTAAGCTGAGATGTATATCTATGATTTTTTTCAAAAAAATTTGAAACTTTTTTTAGTAGAGGTGCACGGTGGTTGCACCAAAACTTTAATTACACTGGATATATTGCCTATTAAGTATGTCCAGGATAAATCGCGACCTCACATGCTTTCTCACTAACTAGTACGGTTAAACGCAGGGGATTCCAGATGGTAAGTCTGGGGTCCCACAGAGATGGTATTAGAGCAATGATGACTGTAAGACGCAACCTAATTAGAATGGCAAAGCCTTAAGGATGATTATTTATATAAAAATATATTTTTAAACTCTTAAGTTTCTTTGCTACTATCTTTTTTATCTTAGCATCTTGCTCTTGTCTTGTCTTTTATTTTAAAAAAATTGGTTGCTAACCTTGTCTTTTTCAAAATTTGTAGATGACTTTCTATACCTCGTTTGCCGAGAAGGAGGGAGGTTTTTGCGAGGAGTTGTCCCTGATGCTTCAAGAGCTAGGCTTCACTTGTCGCCCAGAGTATCGTTGTCTTTCAGTTATCAGCTTTGGCATGAAAATGTGGAGGGTAAAACTGCTTATTTTTGCCAAGGGTCATGAGGAGAGAGTCTGCCCTTTCTACTTCACGATGGATAGGCAGAGGCCTGGCGATGCTATGCAGGATGTGGCAAGACAAGCTCTCATTTATTTGGGCAGGACTTTTCGCGATCATCTGGAGGCTTCCCCGTACCATCTTTTTCCTTGTTTTCAGAAGGGGGAGAGGTACAACCGGTTCAGGAGTTTGGAGTTGGAGGCAGACCCTATAGTTGTGCATATGGGTTCTCTCATCCGGGCACAGAATGAGGCATATATCCACATGTCTTATGAGCTTCGGAATGCATATAAGGACCTTGCCATGGCCAGGATAGAAATCTTCAAGATGAAGGAATCGCAGCTGGCAGCCCCTCCACCTCCACCAGTTCCTGTGCAGGAGGCACAGAAGACAGCGCCACCCCCGCCAACCCCTGTCCAGGAGGACCTTCCACCTCGAGGGTTGACCCCAGATGCCCCGTGGGTCAAGCGTCGCTGTGGTCCATTGATTAGGATGACTGCGCGCAAGTCAGTGCGCCGTGTGGTGGAGCATTTAGAGGGTTCCACGGAGGCTTATCAGGGATTCTTGGCTGCTCTGGGAGAGCCAGGTCCATCCTAAGCTGCAGGAACAGTTCTCGTCAGCAGTGAGGAGCCTAGTAAAGAGGATCCTTCCCCTCGTGTTTCTGAGGAGGGTGAAGGGAGTAGTTAGTTTTAGTTTTTATCAGTAGCATCTTCCTTTCTTTTGTCTACGTTAGAACGTTAATAAATATGTGTGATGGACTGTATCGTGCTTTATGCGCTTGTGATACAGCCATCTTATCAAAACTATTTGATTTTAATTGAGATTTCAGTTGATGCTTCTTTCGTGTTGTTGTCCTTGTTCTTGTGTGGGATGTTGTTTAGTTTCCTTGTCTTCTTATCTTTGCTTTTCCCTCTTTTCTTGTGCTTTTTTGGTTCTCTGTTCCAGATGGAGAACCCAGGCAGAGGTCATGGCAGAGGAAGGAGAGGTGGTCGTGGTTGTGGCCGTGGTAGAGTGCAGTTTCAAGATGAAGTTCCTATAGAGCGGCTAGCCAGAAGGTGACCAAGTGTTACTGCCTCAAAGCAAAGAGAACCAAGTGCCACCTCACCGCCAAATTTCAACCACCAAGCATGGAGCAAATGATGGCCATGCAACTTCAGATTCTGCAAGCTCTAGCACAGAATGCTCTCAATCCACCCCAAGCAGTCCTAGTGCAGTGAGACTCACCACCCCAAGATAAGTTCGGGGAATTCATGAGGACCAGACCCTCGACTTTCGCAGGATCAATCGACCCTTTGGAGGCTGATGATTGGTTAAAAGAGATAGAAAAGAAGCTATACTTAGCCCAGTGTGATGAGTTTGAGTAGGGGTGGGCACTGTTAAACCGAAACCGAAAAACCGAACCGAACCGAACCGAATTAACTGATAATTTTGGTTTTTTCGGTTTTCGGTTTTTGGTTCGGTTTTTATTTTTGTGCTATTCGGTTTTCGGTTTGCGGTTCGGTTTTCATATTGCAAAAACCGAAAAAACCGTTTTACCGAAATAACCGATTTCTCTGTTGGTCAGTCATCAGTGGTCACAGACTCACGGTCGGCCACTCGGCCCACTCGCCAACCCCCCGATCCAATCGGTCCATTCCAGTCGAGCTCACAAGTCACAACTGAAGAGCCAACCCTAACCGGCTAACCCTAGTTCCCCATCCCCAATTCCTTCCCGAATCCCAGCGGTAGGCGCAGATCCGGTCTTCGATCTCGATCTTCCCGGGCCGCCGAAGTTGGCGACGGCAGCCGCCGCCCCAGCCCTAGCGCAGCCTCAGCGGCACCTCGCCCTCCTCCGGCAGAGAGCGCAACCCAGCGGCAGCAACAAGATCCGTCGTTGCCGGCCGGCCCGGCAAGCAAGGCCGACACGAAAGGTCAATAAGAAATTTCAGTTCCCCAGCGCCACCTCTCGGCTCCTCTCCTCAAGAATGTGCAGCCACGAAGCGCATCGAGCTGCCGTGACCTTTGTTTCGAGCCGGCCCATCGCCAGCTTGCTTCAAGAAGACGAAGAGGTGAGTGTGATTACTCCTGATCATTCAGGTTTTGGCACAAAATTTGATCTAAAACACTTCCTTGAGAGTGTGAGTTGTGACCATGACCGGTATGAGAGTGTGAGATACTGAGATGTATAAATATAAATCTGGATTTAAAATATTATCGGTATGGTTTCTGTGATGCTTGTTATTCTGCTCTGTAACCATGACCGGTAGTTAGATGATAGTAATACTGATCTGTAAGTGAATATCTTGTTTTAGTTGCAAAATGGACATTGACCCTAATGGCCTGATTGGTTAGTTGCAGTCTGCTGTCACTATCCTGGATAATGTATTTTAGTTGCTTGTCATTACTCATTAGTCACGCTGCCTGTTGTTTGGTTATTCCGACATTCAGAGTTTCAGACTGACTGCTACCTGTTGTTTGTTATTCGGTTAACGGAATAACCGAAAAAACCAAACCGAAATAATTCGGTTTATTCGGTTCGGTTTTTTCACTAATTCGGTTCGGTTCGGTTTTCAAATTTTCAAAACCAAAATTTTTGAAAACCGAAAAAACCGAATGCCCAGGCCTAAGTTTGAGAGTGTTCTGTTTGCCACTCATCAATTGAAGGGTACTGCCGCAAGCTGGTGGGAGAATTATCATGCTGCCCATGAAGAGGCACAAGCGATCAATTGGGATGAGTTCGTTGAAGCCTTTCGTGCCACCCATATTCCTAAGGGAATTATGGAGATGAAGAGGAGAGAGTTTCATAAGTTGCAGCAAGGCAATCTTTCTGTCTCGGAATATCTGAACAGATTCTCCCAGCTTTCCAGGTATGTTGCAGAGAATGTATCAACTGATGAGGCAAAGATCTAGCGTTTCATGGAGGGTCTTGACCCTAATATCAAAGTTCAACTGGTCTCCAATGACTTCCCCTCGTTCCAGCATATGGTGAACTAGTTCAATGCCCGTGCGTTGCTACGAAAAATAAATTTAGTAACGAAACATAAAGGTAAGCAATAAAAGAAAATTGTTTTACAAGATCAAACATTTATCTTTCCCGATTACAAAATTTTTTCCAAAGGATGGTACAAAGGCAATGCAAATATTTTCTTGGATGAGAATGGAGGATAAAGCCAATTACATAACAATGCCCGCGTTGCTACTGAAAAATAAATTTGGTAATCGAAACATAAAGCTCGAACAACAAAAAGAAAATTGTGCTACAAGATCAAACATCTATTTCTCCCGATTACACAAGTTTTTATGGTTTCTCCTATGACATGAATTTATTTTTCATGATATTAAAACAAATTTAGAAATGATATTCTTGATATACGTCCCGAAAGATCTGAAAATAAATTTAGAAAGGCACCTGGGACTCCGGAGTTGAGGACGGATTATACAACAGCGGAAGCAAACATAACATTGACCAGAGATAGCGCGGACACAAATGTAAATAAAACTTCAATAAAAACATCTATATCGGTCTAGAATCACGTTGCGATAACAGCTGCATGAAGTTACTAAGAAACATCTGCGGATCTCAAAGGAGATCTCTTAACATCGACAAGACAAACATGTCCAAGTTCACATGGCGCTTCTACAATTCACGGGTCCTGGATACATGCGCCTCGATTCGGGCCTCTTGACAGCAAGTTTACGCGGCAGGCGCATCGGTCATTTCTTATTCAACAGGAGCTGCCTGAACCGGGTAGTAGTGGTAGTGCAGCTCCCCAACATCATCTCCAGAAAGCTTCTTGCAACCATTAGGGCCAACGTGATAAACTGCAATTCAAACAAACTGGTAATGTCAGCCACAATCCATATATGAACTAACAAAATGGGGCAGATGATCAAGAGGAAATTCATTTTGTAACTGTGCTTTGCAAAAGTTCTATGAAGCACATAGGTTGCCTTATCCTACAGGCCTAATAAGAACAGAAGGGAGCTTCGGCATTACTTGTTCAGCATTACTACTTTGATTAGATAATGGATGCAACGTAAGCAGATCTATAGTGTCACCAAGGTATCTTGGTTCAAAATTATTATGGTAACAGTATGTTAGGATTATATTGTAGAAGGTTGTTTGCCATTATTGCCACAAGAAAGAAAATGGATGGATCTTATATGACCCTAGCCAGACTAAGTAGACTGATGTCCGAAAACAAAATAATATACAACCACCACTTGCTCCATCACGAAATGTTGCGTGATAAATAGCTCGCCGTGCTAATTCACCAGCTTCCTCGACTGAAATCTCAAAGCGGTAACTGAAAGGTGAAGTACAAACATAAGGAAACTCCAAGATAATGTGAGCAGCCAGCAAAGCAGCATATCATAGGTGAAAAAAAACTACCCTTCGTCCAAGATACCATAAGCATATAGGGAACCTGAACCAACAGAGAACCGGTTTCCCTTGAGCCTTGCACCCTCACTATCAACATAATACAAGCCAGGACCCTAGATCAAGAGAGAGCATTAAGCACAGAGCAGTATACAGCTTAAAGAAACTAAAGGCCGAAGCAAAAAAATTGTTTTTGTAGTCTTGGTAATTAATGAGACACCATGCAAAGGCATTGGAAATCGGTGAACTACAATCTACATGATCTACTATATATCAGATACTCCTTAAGCATAGACGCAAAAGACAAATAGATGAATTCATGCAAGACCATGTAACTTTGTATATGCGATACAAGATTAATGAAATACAGTATTCCTCATGTGTTCGATTGTCTTTTTTGTTTTCGCGAACAAGTGTCTCAAATAAAGTTCTTAATAGTTAATGCAAGATCTAGTAAGGATGAGAACTATATCAATGTTATTCCCACTACTATGCTTTTGGGAAAGAAAATATTGAGTTTCATGCACCAACAAGTTCACCCAAGGTTGTTAGGCATTGAGGAGTGACGGGCAATCTACCCATACTTCAACAAAAAACACAAATGTTAATTTTTAGATCTGACTTGATAAATCCATGAGTTGAAGTGCTGATGGACTTCATCAACCAAAGGTCCACGGCTAACTTTCAGTGGCACCTAATTGGTAAGGCAAGCATGGATCAAAAGGTCATGAAAAACAATAAACCTTTGCTTTAACAGCTTATGAGCAGCATATCATAGTCAGACTTAGAGACTTATAGGATATAGGAGTGTGTATCTGATTGTTTCCATCAATACTGCACCATGCCATTCCTATCTCTATGTTTTCAGGTCCAGTGCAGTTAAACTAAATGATGGACCTAAAAACAAACCCATGCCTTCATCATCTCCAGCCACCAGGTTGTGGAGCTAAATCAAAATTTGTGATGGAGAAACAGTGAGCAGAACTAATACAGAAATCCTTCCCAATAAAAACCTTGTTCACATACAGATCTAAGAGACATGGGGAGTTCCATAAAGGAATAAAACACATTGACAAATGCAAACAAGATTCAAGGCATTTAATTACCAATCTTGAAGAAATAGTTGGTTGACCATAGTTTATTGTTTTTCAAAGCAGTAATATGCTGCAAAGAACTCCACATCTCAGCCCTCCATTAACTTAACAGAATGCCAAAAATCTGAAGTTGACATCATCTATATGAATATACTACCATTTCAGTATGAAAGCAAGACTACATTAAATTAAGTGTCCGGTGTTCATTACAATGTGCCTTGCTCCCAGTATGGACACATATATATGTACTTATGTAGTTTCAAGTCTGTTGATATATATAATATACGACAGACAATATGCAGAACCAAAAAAGAACATGGGAAGGTGGAGGAGCAAAACCCAGTAACTTCTGCTTGTGAAAATTTCCTTGCCGGAGAATTATTTACCAAGGGAATGGATCTGAGTCTCACCATGCCAATGCGAGCTATCGAACCTGACATTCAAAAACCTTCCTTTTCCATATTCAGAGATGAACAGAAGAGAGCAAAAATTGCAAGTGAATTGGGCTTGCTTGTAACCTATCAATGGTTTTATTGAGATGACAGATAAAATGTGGCGACCCGCATAATTAACCCCTGGTAACGACTGTCACCTAGAGTTAACTACACGAATCTCAGCATAGTAACTAGCAAAACATCGGCATTCCGATGCTTTATTAGTCACTACACTGTATACAGAGTATTGCAGCAGAACAATAATTAGAGACAAACATAAATGGAAGCTTTATTTCATCCATTAGCCACGCAGCTATCTTCATACCTTAGTTTACATGGGTTCTAATATAGCCACAATACATCTTATAACCCTTAACTCCTCAAGATCTGCTCCAGCACAGACCTCCACCCGGCCTCGTAGGATTGTCCATAGGACTCACCTTCTAAGCAAGGGGGGAGTTAAGCAAGGGTGAGTACTAGGTACTCAAGAAGCAATAATAATGAATGCAGTAATGATTTTTCCTCCCGATTTAATCTATCAATTCTAACCTCACCCAAGATCACCTTTTCCAAAATACTCTTTTATTACAGAAATTAAGTTTTAATTTCAAAGGTGGTTGATTTTAGAGTTTCGAAAGTTCCTACTAACATCAGATATGAGATAGCCAAAGCTGTCCATAGTCTCCAATCCAGAGACGGCTTGAATTCAAGATTTACCTCACAAGCAGTTTGTATCACTTTACCCATAGTGACACCCACAAGAGATGCCCGAACGCTTATCGCTACTCTAGTATTAGTTCTCCACCTGTGATTTGAGTTTGTGACACCTATCCTAGGTTGCCACACAACTCCAAGCACGCTTGTACTCCCTCTCAACCAAGGGTACACACGGCTTCAAATATACCGCCGTCAATTGGTTCTCGCTCCTTTGGGCATACCGCCTTTCCCAAAGAGCACCCTTTATTCTTACCCAATGTGGAGAGCTCTAATACTTTTGTAGGACAACCTTTTCTGACCGATTTCACACACCATGGTTGATACTAGATTTATGGCTCATTGCCCAAGTGTTAGTTTGTTGCAACTTATATTATAGCCTATGTAGAGGACCCCACCGGCCTACATCCTTCTCCTCGGTGTCCTCTACCCTTCCATATTAAACATACGCCAAAGGCTCCATTCGTTGGATGAGCCAAATAAATTACCAACATCAATTCATCAGTCCTTCCATCCATTTTTCAACCAATTCTTTCCAACCGCAACCAATTTAATGCTTTTATTAGAAGATAAGCTTTTCCATGCAGTGATGATAAAGGCACTTACAGAAAAGCAGTAAAATCCTTTAACAAGTCATGATCAAAGGAAAACTTGCCTGGAATATACTCTAAAGGTACGACCTCGCTCGAAGACAGGTTCTGATTGTCGGGCAAGTTCTATTCTTGTCCTGAAAATTTATAATCTATTAATCTACAACAATTTATTAAGTATGAGTTAGGTGTCCAACTGGTCCAATATTCATATGCTCATTTTCATGGTTCTGATGATTTCTATTTAGATGCCATGCATGCTCCAATTTTATAATTAACTAATTAGTTACTTAATGTCACTAATGTTGTTAATACCTATTTTTATGTGCATGCATGCATGTCTGGTTTCATGACTAACCACTAATAGTCTAAATGCAAAATATGCTAACGTTGATAGTCTACATGCACTGATCTGCTCATTTTCCAATTTCTTCACTTTCCTCCTTTTTCCTTTCTCTTCTTTCTTTTTTTTTTTTTTCTTCTTCTTTTTCCTCCTCTCTATTTCTTTATTTTCTTTCCTGCCGCACCTCCTGTTCTTTCTAAACTTAGCCGAATTCCCTTTTCTCATTTCTCTTGGTCCTCTCTGGGCCGAGCTCCTCACGGTGCTCCTTCTCCCCTCCTGGCGACTACTCCCCCCCAGCAAAGTCCTCTCTACCCCATTTGATTGCTCTAGCTATTGGTCTCTAGAATCGATTGCTACTTCAATAGTTCTAGGTTTTGCAACTAGCACTAGACTACACTTACTTGCTTCCTGCTGGTTTGGTACTAGGATGTTGAGGTTGCTAGGGTTGAGGTTGAAGAAGTGGTAGCCGAACTCTTGACTCTCTTGCTTAGCTTGCTCCTGGCCGGCTTCCTTCTTGCTACTGGATGTCGTTCTTGATTGCCACCCTTTTTCTTGTTCTTGGCTGGAAGATGAGGAATGGAAGCAATAGCTCGGTTGATATGTTTTCTTGGTTGGATGGAATGGCTGGTTGAATGTGTCTAGGGATGGTTTGATGTGGTATTTGGTTGGAGAGAAATGGGAAAAAAGGAGCTGCACCTTAGCTGCTGTGCCCTTGCTGTGCTCTTGCGATGGCTTGGAATGGAGAATAAATCTACTGCTAGCTCTCAGCTGTGAGGATGGAAAAAGGGAATGCACTTCTCACTAGCTGGCTTTGGTTTTGACGACAGAGCAATGGATCTGAGAGAAAGTATTGCTCACAGGCTGGCTTCCTTATCCTTTCACTGCTCTGCATTTACCATTCTGCCCTTACCAATTTACTCTCCTACTGCCAGCACCACCATGCAGCTGCCACCACACCACATGCAATGCCAGCACCACCATGCAGCTGCCAACACAACACATGCAATGCCAGCACCACACCAAGCACTACCAGTCGCCAGAACTTGCATGCAGAAATAATTTACTATGCATTGATGCTCATTAGTTACCAATGCCTATACTAATGCTTAATTGATGATCATGCTTAATATTAATGCTAATGATGATTATGACATGCTTATGATTAATAATGGGATTATTTGGGAAGGGTCCTCACATAAAACCACCCTCGCCGTGCCTTCCCTACAGAGGCCACAACTTTTTATTCACATTGGAGGGGCCTATGAGAATTGATGTTGAAAGAGTAAGATAAAATACAAATTAGCAGCAGCAGACTATTATACAGGGGAAAATTACGGAGTTAAAACTCTACCTGTGTCAAGTGATTGAAAAATTGTGCTGAGAGATTTCTCCACTCAGCTCACGAAATATCAGCGACCACCACGGGGGCTTGAACTACCACCAACTGTGGTATTAGTCTGAGCACGCATGATGGTGTCTGGTGGGAAAACCCCTTTTGGCAAGATTGATCCAACAATCTCAGGTGCTGCCACTGGCGATCCTACTTGGTTGACTGATGGGTCTTTGGCCGAAATATATTCTGGCCTTAGATCTAGGGAAGATGAAGATGGAACCTACATAGGAATAGAGAAGCCGAGAGGATAGGGAGCAATTGGCATGTCAGAGAGGGGCAAAGCAGATGAATTGTAGCTGAGCGTACCCATTGGGTCATCATACTTGTATGCAACTCCATATCTGCAATATCCATTTTGAGAATAGTATGCACAAGGCTGAGCAGCCTGACAATTGAGATAACAGAGGAAGCTTGGTAAGGAACTGCATATACTTTATTTAAAAAAAATACAAACGCATAGACAGTCTAATTATCTAAGTGCGATCCATTTCTTCCTGGCATATTAAAGCAAATCTGGCATCACAAATGGTGCATTCCCAACATTATATTCCCGTTGAAGCATGCAAATGTGTAGAAAAAATGTGATAAGCATGGGGTGTGTTTAACACAAAGTTCACTAAGAGCTGTAAACCTTGTGGAAATAGCAAATTAATCGAGGATATCACACTGATAATCACAATTATTATGGAGTTGCAACTAAAGGAGGAGATTGTAAGATCCCAAACTAAGGAAAAAGAAACTTGTTATCGATGGATATTTTTACAATATATAGGACATTACACTATACAAGAAAGTTCAATCAGGTAGTAACATTTCAAAAAGGTGGATTAGGCCCCATGAAGTCTTTAGCTTTGTTGAACTATGCCCTTCAATTAGAGAGTGCAAACAGCATTCGCTTGCGAAGGCCAGATGGATACACTTGTTGACACAGCAATTAATGCTGTAAATATTTAATATACTTCTTTGTTAAAAAATATTTATCTTGATTATATGAAAACAAAATAGATTATGGGTTGATTCTCATGAAGCTAACACTTAAATACTTGCATAGTTTACTGCTACATGCTACAGTAAGTCAGTATCATATCAGAAGTCATTATGATAGGAGAACATACAGAAAATCATAAGCCTATTAGCTATCATTTCAAATAGTTAAAATATCAAGCCTATCCTGGCTAGTGGTGATCAGGGAAAAGAAAATGAAGTTACGGTAGTGAAGTATGCATTTCTTGATCATGAAAAGACAAAAAGAGGGACTAATTTCTACCTTACAGAAAGGAAATTATTTCTGCGAGACAAAATACCAATCTTTACATAGTATCTCTACTAATATAAATTTGCAGTTGGTGGCAGCGGTCCGTTCTTCCTAGCCCCCATATCTCCACTAATAGCCGGTCATTAATGCTAATTATTCTTTCCAGATTCTTTGCAACATATTACCCCACACTTTCATAGTTTATATCATGACCAATCCAGCAAATTTAGAATTGACCATTCGATTGGAAAATTGGATATTTTGAGATGACAAACACGATCCAGACTCTCGGCTCTCTGCTGAACGTCTCTGAAGAATCGCCATGACACCACGAGCGGCACCTCCATCAGTTGCCCGTGCGTTGCTACGAAAAAATAAAATTGGTAATGAAACATAAAAGTCAAGCAATAAAAGAAAATTGTGCTACAAGATCAAACATCTATTTCTCCCGATTACAAAAGTTTTTATAGTTAAGCAACATCAAACTACTACTCTAGTAGTACAGTTTCTAAATTGTCTTACCTCTCACTCCGCATCAAATATATAAGCATAATACATAGATCACTTCATACCACAGAAATCGATTCATTAAATGATCATGAATATAGCACATAGAAAAGTAGTGATTTTATGTAGTCTCCATCCTTGATCTGTGCAGCAGCTGTCATAAGCCAAGTGCTGCACCATTTCGTTTGCACTCTTCTCCTGCAGGTGTCTGTTGCACTTCATCTCCTTCTTTGCCTCCTGTAATTAGAACATAAGAACATCATATCGCATCATTTTGTCTAGAAAGCTGACAGGAACATAGGTGAAGAATTAGCATCAGATCCTATACCTCCAGTTCCGATGATTTTGCTTTGAGAACAGCTCTTGAGCTTGCAAGCTCGTGCTGCAACGCTTTTAGCTTCAGGGCAAAAAAGCAGTGTCCAGTCAGATTCGTGATGAAAAATGTCATGAACTATCAATATGATTCTCAAGATTTACGCAAAGATGAAAGCAGTACATACTTACTCTATTTCTTCCAAGATTTAGCTCCTGCAAAACAAATATTTGAAGATAATTAAGTCTCATTTCGAGCACAAGAGAGTTCACATGTGTACACAAATAACAATTGCAAAAACCTAAACCAAGAACGAAACAGTAAAGCTTCTTGCAGAAAATTGTTGGAGGACTTACTGCCAACATCTGGGAATTGGCCTGCGCAAGCTGCCAGTTGGCGAGCCGCATCTTCTGCAGCTCAGCCCCGCTCAGCTCTATGATCTTGCTGCGCACACCAAAATCAAATTAAACCAAATCGAGTCAAACCAAGAGCGCAGATTAAGAAAAGCAACCACTCAAGAAAAAAGATTAGTTGCTGCAAGAAATTGGGGTTACAGAGACGTACTCTCTCTCCTCAAGGAGCCTCACAAGATTCGAATTCTCCTGAAACACAACACGAAATTTCGAGAGAAACAAAGAGCAGCTTTAGCGACCGAGATCCAGATCTAGCCTCCTAATTACCGAGAGAGAGCAGAGCTGTGGGATCGGCAATCTTACCTTGACCAGTTGCGCGACTCCCTCCACGCCGTCCGCGCCCGCGCTCGCAGTCGTCGCTGCACACCACGACCCGTCCCGCTCCTCGGCCGGCGGAAGTCTCAGGTTAGTGATGTCGCAGAGCGTCTTCCTCCTAGCGGCAGCACCAGCGCCGAGCTTCGAGATGGCCGCCATCGCCACCGCCTTCCTGTCCGGCGCTCCCGCGGCCGCTGCTGGGGCTGGGCTCGCCTGTTGGGGCGAGAGAACGGCGGCCTCCATGGGATGTCACGGCGGCGGCGAAGGGGACCAGGAGGCGATGAGAGAGAAGTAGCCGAAAGTTTGGGAGATTTGGGATGCTTTTGGGGTTTGGGTCGACGGATCGGAGATGCTTTTGGGGCTTGATCAGTGTCCTCTGCAAGGCATTTTCTTCTACTCCTCCATCAGTTGCCCTGCTAGCAAGAAAGGACTCAATGTAGCCCCGGCTGATCTCCAGCGCAGAGGGGTCGACATACATGCCAATGTACAGCTCCATCTCCGGGTGCGCCTCCATCATCTATCACACAAAAGCCCAAGAGGCATTCCACAGCAGAGACCCAAGAGGGAGAAGAAGAAGCGTTCCATCAAACAGGTAATGGGCACAAGCAAAGGAAGGTTAATGAAAACGGAAAGGGAGCGCAAGAGTGAGGGATTACCGATTACAGACGGCGAGGGAGAAGGCGGCGAACGAATCTTACTCCTGGATGCTGGAGAAGGCGGCGCGGACCTCGTCTCCGCTGGGCGGCGACCAGAACACCACCCTGTACTCGTCCTCCTCCGCCTTGCCAGCGCCGGGGGCCGCCTCCTCCTCCCAGTCCTCCTCCTCCCCGTCCCGGAGCAGAGCCAGACGGTGCCGGCGACCAGCGCCACCACGGTGATCCACAACCGCGCCGGCGGCGGAGTAGGGGTGCAATCGGATCGGATAATTTCCGACCGACCGACCGACCGGACAGTTTCGGATCGGATTCGGATATTTTTTTCGGATAATTTTCGGATTCGGATTCGGTTTCGGATATTTTATTTCAGATTCAGATTCGGGAGAGCACTATCCGTCGGATCGGTATATTCCGAGAATATTTTCGGATAAATCCGGATAATATATCTCGGATATCCGAATGGCGCTGCTTTCTACCAAGTGCTGCGTGGAGATGGGGCAACGGGTGGCTCTTGTCATCTTAATGGCGAGAGGACGGTGCCCAGAGTTGAGTCTCTCGAGTGGTGTCGCCTGTTGCCTCGGATCACTTCGGTCACTTTCGTGATTTTGGTTTGAAACTTGAGCCCTCTGGCAGCAGACAGTTAAAGTTTTGTTTTCTTAGAGTTTCCATGTGTGTTGCGTTGACCGGATGTATGTCTTGTACCAATGCAGAGAAAATAAGTGGGGTGTACTAGAGTATAGTGCATTAACTAAGCCATTTGATTAGAAAACAAATAACTCAGGATGTGAAGATGATGACGTGGAGCATTCGTTTTCTCGTCGGACTGACTTATACGACGTAAAGGATTAAGAGCATTAGTTTAATCGACTAGATTGTACGTCGTGTGTCTATAATTATCTGTAAATGTTATGCCCGCCGTTGTTATAGTGCGTTCTAAATTATTCGTTCAAAACTTTACAAATTGTATTTCTTTTTGCTACGTGCATCAAATATATATTAAAAATAACTAGATTACTTCTAATTATTATTACTAAGCACTATTCAATACATGTATGTATTTATTTTCGCGTGGTATCCGACAAAAATTATTCGATATCGATCGATTCCGCTCAGATTCGATTGAATCCGCTACCGATATTATCCGCTACCAGATCCAGATCCAGATTATCCGAATCCGATTCGAATCCGACAAAAAATATGGTTTAGGATATGGAAAGAGCGATATCCGACCGAATCCGAGCCGATTGCACCCCTACAGCGGAGTGACGCCTTGTTAGGGCCCCTGCGTGGTTTTGGTCAATGAACCAATGGAGAAAAAAAATCACCAAAAAAATAGCTGGAACAAACCAACAAAGAAGAACAGCGAAGATACTTATATGTCCGGGAGACATGCATCACAAGGAGAGGGCCAAATCTAGGCGGTTGTTGAAGCGGTCGGGAGGGAGGGGAATCAGCGACCGTGAGGAGGAATGCGGCCGAGACGAGCAGATCGAGATTCGAGACGCGATCACGGCCGTGAGGGAGGAGTGGGCTGCGGTTGGAGAAGGGGGCGATCCAGAGCGATCGTCGAGCGTGGCGCGGGTGGGGCGATTGGGATTGGGAGGTGGTGGCGGAGCGAGCGGGCGGGGTTTGCGCGAGGCGGCGGAGAGAGAATGGAGTGGAGTGCGGGTTTAGGGTTTGCGCGTGTGGGGTTTAGGGTTTGCGCCATGGATGGGGATGGGAAGCCGCATCACGCCACCAATCGGCTGCATTATAGTAGTAGAGATACGACTTTGGTTCAAGAGGATGCCTAGAGTCAGCTTTATGAGTCAAAGAAGAGAAAAATGATCTATCAAGCTCAACGTGGTGCCAGCAGTTCCAGGCCTTGTTTCTTTCAGTCTCAGCCAAGCAGGCCTGCAGCGTCTAGTGTGGCCAGAACTCCAACTTCAACACCTCGTCAGTTTGTTCAAACTCCTACTACCAATCCAGGAGGTCAGATTCAAAAGAGCAACACAGCTACAGCAGGCATTTAGTGTTTTAACTGCAGGGAATTGGGACATTATGCTAATAATTGTCCTCATAAGCGCCAAGCTGTGACTCCAGTCCGCTTCAACTTGGGGACTACACCAGCTCGCACTCCAGCACCAGCTCAGGGAAGAGGAGCACCGCAGACCCCTCGTACTCCGCATACTGTTGGAAGAGGACGTGTTAATCACGTCACAGCTGAAGAAGTTCGGCATGCACCTGATGTGGTGCATGGTAAGTGACGAATACTCATACTGGGGGTACCCCACAGCAAAATATACATCTACTTCAAGATCGACTACCTCCTAGTCGTTCGCACGTGGCGGTGAGACTAGAGGCGATGCAGAGCATTGGAAGGGGGTATTACCAAAGTCCCTGCTCCTTACAGATGGGATTATCCCTAAATATCGGCTGGAACGCCAGACGATCCGATTTGGGCCCAGCTCTAGGCCCAGAGAGGGCCACGAAGACTCTCGGCCTCGCTCAAGACCCCCAGAGCAATCCGACTGGCCTCAGTTACGCCTCGCAGTTCGACCCGCCACAGGTCGGACGTCCCCGCAGGCTTCGACTTGTCCTCAGGTCGGATCCCGGACGAGCTCCGGCTCGGCCGCCTTCGCCACGTCACCGGTCGACTCCGAATTGACCGCCTGCCCCGTGGACACGACGTCCATGCTGGGGCAGGGGGCACCATCCCGAGGTAGCCAAAGGGCTGCCTTAGTCAGAGCCTCGGTCGCCTCGCCCTGTCAGGTGCAGTGGAGAGGCGCGCTCTCTCCTGAGGCAGCTTCAGGGCTCATCATAACGATGTCAGCGTCTGACAAGCGTGCGGAGGGTAGGTGTGCACCTTCCCAACGGGGCACTGTCCGCTGGGTCTACCATCCCGGCATAGGGCGACGGGGATCTGTCAACCATCAAGACCGAAGACCAGAACTCCGGGCGTGGCGTACCCTACTTTTTTCTAAAAACTCCCATGTAACTCCGCCCCTCCGCATATAAAAAGGAGGCGGGGACCCCGAGGAGGGGATCGACACTTCCTTCAATTTGTATTCGCACCGCCACGGTGGCTTGCGCTCTCGAGCCATCCGACCAGGCGAACATCCCCGAAGTTCTCCCACTCGGGCATCACGAGGACCTCGCCTTAGCCCCCGCTTGTAATCCTTTGTAGTCCACAACACCCGAGCAATAAGAACCACCACCACGAATCGGACGAGGGACATTCAAATTAACCAAGATACATCTTGGGCTCCCCGAGTCAACCATCAAGGAGAGGGAACGCGCCCCTTGACTTACAAATTTACTTGCTAGTTATAATGAAACACCGACAAGAAGTTCTTTGTCAACTCAAGACTGCTTCAAGATTTGTTCGATTCGTGCTACGCATTCGTTCATATCAGAGTATTTAGTTAAAAAGCATGATTGGGGTACAGTTCAGCTTAAAATCCTTTGTTAGTTCAATCTCCTGGAAAAGAATTGAGAACTACTGCGGTTTGCCCAAAAATAGAAATAGTTATAAATGGGATAAAGTTCCTAACGAACTTAATATTATTGGATACCAAGGGTATAGAAGTAATCCTTGGGATGGATTGGTTAACCCAGCATAAAGGTCAGATAGACTGTGCTAATCGAGCTATCTCCCTTACCAGTTTAGAAGGAATTTGTGTAGAATTCTTGTCCAATATTTCCTCAAAGAAGGGTAGTACTCTGAACCGTCTAAAAGGTATATCCTTAGAAAATGTGCCTATAGTAAACGAATACCCAGATGTATTCCCAGAAGATTTGCCTGGTATGCCACCAGACCGAGACATTGAGTTCATAATTGAGTTAGCACCTGGTACTGCTCCTATATCAAAAAGGCCTTACCGGCTGCCCACCAATGAGTTAGCTGAGATGAAGCAGCAGATTGAAGAACTGCAAGAGAAAGGATTTATCAGACCAAGTTCTTCACCCTGGGGATCGCCAGTAATCTTTGTGAAGAAGAAGGATGATAGTCTGAGAATGTGTATAAATTATCGATCCCTGAATGAGGTCACAATTAAAAACAAGTATCCGTTGCCAAGAATAGATGATTTGTTTGATCAGTTAAAAGGAGCCAAGGTATTCTCAAAAATTGACTTGAGATCAGGATATCATCAGCTCAAGATAAAGAAAGAGGATATTCCAAAGACAGCTTTCACAACCCGTTATGGACTTTATGAGTTTACAGTAATGTCCTTTGGTTTAACTAACGCACCTTCCTATTTCATGAATCTGATGAATAAGGTGTTTATGGAGTTTTTGGATAAGTTTGTGGTTGTCTTTATTGATGACATTCTTATTTATTCCAAGAGTATGAAGGAACATGAGGGTCATCTGAGGCTAGTCTTAGAGAAGCTAAGAGAGCATTAGCTATATGCTAAATACAGTAAGTGCAAATTTTGGTTAAAAGAAGTTGCTTTCTTGAGTCATGTCATCTCGGCTGGAGGAGTAGCAATTGATCCTGCTAAAGTGAAGGACGTGCTAAATTGGAAGCAACCCAAGTCCGTTCCGTACATCAGAAGTTTTCTTGGTCTAGCAGGCTATTATCGATGATTTATTGAAAGTTTTTCCAAGATAGCCAGACCACTCACCCAACTTTTGAAAAAGGAGAAGAAGTTTGAATGGACTAAATCTTGTGAACAGAATTTTCAAGAATTAAAGAAGAGGCTAACTTCAACACCAGTGCTTGTTCTTCCGGATATTCGAAAGGATTTTGAAGTTTTCTGTGATGCATCAAAGTAAGGATTTGGTTGTGTTCTAATGCAAAAAGGAAAGGTTATAGCCTATGCCTCAGACAACTGCGACCTCATGGGGGAAAACTACCTAACTCATGACTTGGAATTAGCTACAGTTGTGCATGCTCTCAAGTTATGGAGGCATTATCTTATCGGCAATCGATGTGAGATCTATACGGATCATAAGAGTTTGAAATACATTTTCACTCAGTCAGATCTCAATTTAAGACAGAGAAGATGGTTGGAATTAATTAAAGATTATGATATCGGCATACATTATCACCCAGGCAAAACCAACGTTGTTGCAGATGCCTTAAGTAGAAAGAGCTATTGTAATAATACTATGGTTCAAGAAAATCAGCCAGCGCTTTATAAAGAATTTCAGCGTTTCAATTTGGAATTAGTAAAGGAAGGTTGTGTGTATAATTTGGAGGTGTACTCGACTTTGGAGGATCAAATTAGAGAAGCTCAAAAGGATGATAGTGGTATTGCAGTAATTAAGAGAGGTCTCAAGGAAGGAAAATCTTCTAGATTTTCTGAGGACGAGAAAGGAACCATTTGGTTTGGAAAAAAAATTGTAGTTCCTAATCAGAAGGAAATCAAGGATCTAATTTTAAAAGAAGCTCATGATTCTGTTTACTCTAGGACATCCGGGAAGTATGAAAATATACTTAGAGTTAAAAGAAAAATATTGGTGGTCAAATATGAAAAGAGAAGTCGCTGAATTTGTGGCTCTTTGTGATATTTGTAAGTTAGTTAAAGCGGAGCATCAAAAGCCAGCAGGATTGTTGTAACCTTTGTAGGTTTCTGTTTGGAAATGCAAAGAAATTGGAATGGACTTCATTACTGGACTTCCAAAAACCAAGTCTGGTTATGATTCTATTTGGGTTATTGTGGATCGGTTAACAAAAGTAGCACATTTTATTCTTGTGAAGACAACTTATTCTGGCGATAAACTTGTAGAGATATACATGGCTAAAATTGTGTGTTTGCATGGAGTGCCAAAGAAGATCGTGTCAGATCGAGGTTCCCAGTTTACCTCGAGATTTTGGCAGAAATTGCATGAGATTTTGGGTACAAATTTAAACTTCAGTACTGCCTACCATCCTTAGACAGATGGTCAAACAGAAAGGGTAAATCAAATACTCGAGGATATATTGAGAGTTTGTGCTTTGACTTACTGTGCGTCTTGGGATCAAAATTTGTCATACGCAGAATTCTCCTACAACAACAGTTATCAATCAAGTTTGAAAATGGCACTGTTCGAAGCTCTTTATGGGAGAAAGTGTCGAACACCCCTGTACTGGAAAGAAGCATATGGTGGTCAAATAATTGGACCTGATATCCTAAAAGAAGTAGAAGAGAAAGTTCGGATAATTCGAGAAAATCTTAAAATAGCTTAGTCGAGACAGAAAAGCTATGCTGATAATCATCGTAAGGATTTGAGTTTTGCACCAGGTGATAATGTGTATCTGAAGGTTTCACCTCTCAAAGGAATGCGTTGTTTCAGAGTCAGTGGGAAGCTTGCACCTCGCTACATTGGTCCATTTCCAGTGATTACCAGAAAAGGAGAAGTTGCGTATAAATTGGAACTTCCTCCACAGTTGTCAGATGTGCATGATGTCTTCCATGTGTCTCAATTGAAGAAATGTCTCAGAGTTTCAGAAAATTAGATGCCATTTGAAGAAATAGAATTAAAGGAGGATCTCACCTATCCAGAGTTTCCAGTCAGGATTTTGGATGAAGCAGAGCGTCGAACAAGGAGCCGTGTAATCAAGTTTTGCAAGGTTCAGTGGAGCAACCATTCTGAGAAGGAAGCAACTTGGGAGCGAGAAGAGGATTTGAGAGCAGAGTTTCCTGATCTTTTTCCTTCTTCGTTTGAATCTCGGGGTCGAGATTCTCTCTAAGCGGGGTAGGTTTGTAACATCCTAGTTTTTCTGGTTTTTCCAAAAATTATTTTAAAATTAATTAATTCAAAATTAGGATTTTATTCGGATTATTATTTAATCTGGCTCAATTCCAATTCAAAAAGTCAATTCTAACCTTCATTTAAAATTCCAAATCAATTTCTAAATTCTCCAAAATTCAAAATTCACTCTCTCCCTAGTGGGTCAATTCCAATCCCGAAACACTGCTCATCTTCCTAAAAAATTCCTATTCTTGATCAAGTTCTTACCCATGACAAGCAAAATCTTCAATCACTCATAACTTACACCATAATCATCCAAAACGCTTGGGATCTGAAGCATTATGAAGATATTGACATGAGGATTCATTCCCCTGCTATTACCTGTCCTTAATCCGAGTGAAACGGCCACAATTAACCCCTAATGGTAATTTATTGCTCGGTCATTATTGCGGGCGTTTCTCCACCCCATCGGACGTGCGAGCACTTAAAAGTTGCGTCTTGATGTCCTCTACCCCGTGCTCACCATTCCCCATTGATTCAGTTCTGTCTTCCTTCCTAAAACTTGCGAAAACCGTCGCTCGGCGCACTCCAAAGACACCATCGAGCCAACTTTTACTCCGGTAAGCTTTTGGGTAAAAACCACCTGCGTCACCTTGTGCGCCTTGCCTCCATAATCAATACCCTTCAATCGGATTTGATTTTCGTTGCAGATTGACTCCGAATTTCGAGTTTGTTCGTCGTCGATTTCTCCCGATTTGGTATGATTCAATCCAATTCCTTGCATCCATAGGTTCCTCTTGTCGCTAGCTATCCGGTGTTCCTTTCGATTTCGTGAAATTTCGCTGAGCAATTTTGGACGCTATGTCACGACCGTTTTGGTCATTGTCGGAATCGTCATACACACCGCCTCGGCTTCTCCGTCGCCGCCTATGCGCCTACGCCATCACTTGTGCACACAGACTTACCCCCTGGTTGGCCAGCCTCCATGCCAGCGCTGCGCCTGCTGCTAGCTACGCGCCAGATTCGCCACCACTGCCACTCATGGCCACAAGACTCCATCAGCTCGCCAGGCCATTGCCGTTGCTCACCTTCCCTTGCTCTTCCTCCTGCTTACGAGCAATTGGAGAAGAAGCTTGAGTCTATGATGTGTGGGGCCCGCTTGGAAGTGAGATGAGAAATCAGAAAAAAATGGAGAAAAGAAAAGATGCCAAAGGAATATTCTCGTTTTTCTATTTTTCAAATTAAGGGAATTCAACCAATTGTTTCTCCTCCGTCGTAACTCCGAATCAAGTTATTCAAATTTCTAAATTCATCCTCTTTCTACCAGTATTTTTATTATAATTTTTATTTTTTATTTATTTTCTGTTATTTATTTCGTGCTCCGTTTTGCGCGTAGTCGAAGAAGCAATCGACGTCGCCAACGAAGGAGAAGATCTTCATAGCAGCGCATCGCACCTCATCAACGAAGGCAAGTCTCCTTGACGCACGTTGATCCTATGATTTACAAATGTCTTACAAAAGTTTTACAGCATGCATTGCTATTTATATAAAGATGATGTTAAATATAGGTTGGTAGTTAATTTGAATTGTTATTATCACCTTGACATTGAAATCCCTGCTTATTTGTAACCCTAGGTTGCTGTGATATATCATGATCATATTAGGTTGTGATATATTTTGTTTAGTGCGTTAGATGAGCTTAGTTGCGAAATTGATTAAAATACATATGGATGGGTTGCTTTGAAAATGTTGTTAAAATGTGTTTTAACAAAATTGTAGCAAGGTAGTTGCTGCTGTAATTGCAAAATAAAAATGAAATGGGCGGCATGGTATGTCGGGTGGGTGCGGATGGAGCACTAGTCTTTGTTTGTGCAAGTACCGCCCCAAGTCAATTAAGGACCGACGCTTGTGATTGTCCATTCTAAGCACAACAGTACAACCACATGTCAAAATAGGCACGACCTGGCTAAGTAATTTGTAATAGTCTAACTTAGACTCGCCTGATGGTTGAATGTGGGTGCCGGATGGAGGCAAGTTTGTTTTTCCCACACGACGCAAGAGGGGGCTTCTGATTGGGTGGATGGAACCCTTCAGCGGTGAAACCTTAGCGGGTAGAGTTGGGTTAGATTATTGCATTGTAAAGGCCTTGTGATATTCACTTTGTCGCACGCCTAAGGAAGCGTATTATGGCCGACAATAAAAGTGAAATATCTCTTGTGGATAAAGTGTACAAACTCTGCAGAGTGTTAACAAACTATTCGAATAGCCGTGCTTACGGTCAAAGGCGGGTGAAGGATGCTTTCACATTGGTAGTCTTATGTTTTCTTTTCAAAAAAGATCTTTGGGAATCCGAAAGTGGATGGAACTTTCGAGTGTGCCTATGGCGGCTAGAACCAGTTAGGTAGTTGAAACTGTTTTATAATCTATGGTGGATGGAACCCTGATTATTTTAAATTGTAGCGGATAGAGCCTGATAGCTAGTGTTTGGTGGTTGGAGTATTCACTAGAGTTATACATAAATTCAAATGATATAAATAATTGATAAAACTGCTTTACAAAAATTATTACATGTAGCGTTTAACAAAATTTGGTTTGTGCAAAAAGAACCATATTAAGCCACCTTTGGTAAGCCTTTCATCATGCATAATTCCCAGACTTGCTGAGTACTTTTGTACTCATTTGCTACCAATCAATTCTTCAAAAGCCTTCCAAGATGCTGAGCCGAGTTCTTCGAAGAGGTCTTCGAGGAAAGCAGTCCTGTTAGCTTTGCGCTCCTTTCTCCGTTGTTTGTCTGTGGAGCTTGTGGCTCGCTCGTTTCTTTTGCTTCCGCTGTCTGTGGTGTGTTCTAGGTCTTGTGACCTGCAGTTGTAATAAGTGGCCATAAGGCCAGTACTTCAGTTATTACCGTTTAATATATTGTTCTGGTTATGATTATCACTTCTTCACTGTGTGTACTAGCAACTGATCTGAGACTAGTACGGTTAAACACATGGGATTTCAGATGGTAAGTCTAGGGTCCCACACTAAGGTCTCGAAAGATTGATGAATTACTTGGTTCTAGGAATTTTCAACCATTGTAGCTGTAATTGCACTGCGCCACTCTCGACGTTTCTCAGCCGGAGAATCATGTCCTGGACAAACTTGCCATTTCTCCAGCATACATGGCTCTCATCGGCAAGGTAGTTCTGGCTGCTTGGTAGGATTGATCTTATGATTGCGTCATTCCGAATGTTCTCCGAGTCCATGTTCAGAACTTCCATTAAGGGTTCTACCTCGATTTCTGCATCTCCCATTGGGTCGTCTCTGCTGAAAGTGTCTTTGTCAAACACCTCCTGTATATTTCGTATACAGAAGAAGAAAATGTGAGCATTCATAACGAATAGAGGGTTGACAGTCACAGATCATAATTAATTAGTGCCCCAGTTTATAAGAAAACAATATTAACAGAAAATCACTCACAAGCTTAATTGGTGCGTTAGGATTTGTGATCGTCAAAGTTAGCTCTTCATGCCAAATAGGGTTCACAGATCTCTTTTTCACACTTGTCTTCAGTTTCTGCAAGATAATTAAAACAGAGAACCAGACGATAAGTTGAGAAAAATACACTCAAATAAAAATACGGAGATGATGGAACGAAAGAAATTAGACAAACCTGCTTGCCGAGGCGAAGGACAACATATGGATCACTGCCTCTTGTGTCACGGTAGGCAAGGTTAATCCCACGCACAACCCGTACTTTCAGGAGTCCTACCAACCCATCGGTCCCATCCATACTTGGATCAACTGTTGTTTAGTTCCCGTGGATTATCGATTAGTACTATATTTTTAGATTAAAAGGACATCAAAACCTGATGTCCTAGTTCCAATAAACAATCGATTAGTACAATGTTAAAAGTGAGAGAGAATGTGGGACGAAGAAGTACCTAATTCAATCCTAGAATTAGGACTTCTTGCGTCCCTTTTGCCTCTCACTAGAGTCGCCGTTTTCTCCATCTCTCTCTTTGCTCTCATAAGCCTAAATAGTTTCAGGCAGGAGGCTAAAAATGACAGTTTGAGACAGGAGGGACGAGGCGTGAGCCTCAACCGTAGGAGCTCAGTTGACCATTTCTTTTGTGGCCTGTATTGAAAGCAAACCAATTCCTTCCAATTTTGGACTTTTTTGAGTTCTTTCTGTTTCTTTTTTTTTTCAAAACTCAAATTACGCAACGTGGCTTGTTTCCTCAGATGCATGCACAGGGCAGGGTTCTCTAGGTTGGTACAAAAGACGCGTCCTCTATACAGATTGCACTATGGGCTGTTTGGCGAGCTCAGGCTCCCAACTCCACCTGGATCTGGGTGGAGCACGCTAAACACCCCAACTCCACAAAACAATGGAGCAGTAACTCCGTGGAGCAGCAAGAGTTCCAAGATGTTTTTGGAGCAAGGAAAAAGGTGCTCCACGGATGGGTTTTTCAGAGTAGACATGGAGTTGAGGGAAATTACCCACCTTTGCCACAGGGGTAATACCCTCCCGATCCCACCCACCCCGGCTCCCCTGCTAGGGCTTCAGTCTTGCCCTCCCGGCCGCCGCCCTGCGCCTCCCACCGGTACGACACTCCCTCCCTTGCCGCCGGGCCTCCCGGCGCCTCCTCGCCTCTCGCCTCCTCGCCCTGCGCCTCCTCCCGGTGGCGGCGCCCTCGCCTCGCCCCTCACTGCGCCTCATCGCCTCTCCTCCCAAATGGCACAGGCACCCCTCCTCGCCTCGCCGTCCTCCTCGCCCTGCGCCTCCTCGGCCGTGGCACCCAGTGGCTCGGCGCCCAATGGCTGCCGGCGCCCCTCCTCCTCCGCCCAAAGCACCAGGCGCCCTCCGCCCCTCCCAGTAGCGGTGGCAGGTCTTGCCCTCCTCGTCTCCCTCCACTCCTGCGCCCATCACAGTGCCAAGGTGAATCCGCTAATCAAAGATGAACTTGAGATGAATTTTTCTTGTTTGTGTAGAACTAGATGAAAATTGAGATGAATTTGAGATGAATGTGAGATGACAGTTGAGATGAATACCGTATGCACCTTGAACTTGTTGTTGCTTCAGGTGAATACCGTATGCACCAGATGTATTGCTTGTTTGTGTTAATTCTTGTGAGCATTGTGGATTTTAGCCTGGGCATGTTTGTGTTAATTCAAGTGTGTTCAAGTGTGTTCAAGCCTGTTATTCCAGATGTATTGCTTGTTTGTGTTAATTCAAGTGTGTTCTGAAAGTGTGTTCTGAAAGTGTATAGTTGGCTATTGTGTAGATGGCTGTTTAGCAGAACTTGTTATGAGTCCAGCTTATGAATGAACTTGTTATGAGTCCAGCTAAAGTGTGTTATGAGTTCTCTGTTTATGAGTCCAGCACCTTGAAGGATGTAGGGTATTGCATAGTTGGGTATTGCATTGTTGTGACTGGGATTGAGAGATGTGTGCATAGTTACCGTATACACAGCTCTAATGCATGTTCTTTTAAAACGTGAAAAATAGAATGTAATGGGATTGAGAGATGTGTGCCCTGGCATTTCATTTTTGAACAAATACTTGTTGTCACTCGCATGTGTTGCTTGATACGCTATAGATTGATGTGTGGTTTGTTGGGATTCTGCTGGTTACTTGATGCCATCCGAATGTTCTTAGCTAGCTAACACTTCCTGTCTCTGATAATATTTTGCAATATGATGATAATCTGTCCAGATGGCTGTTGAGTGGAATGATTTGAACACTAGAATCATTTATGAGTTGTTTGCTGAACAAGTGGAGATTGGAAACCGACCAAACACGCACTTGAACTCTGTTGGTTACATAGAAATTAGAAAAAGGTTTAAAGAAAGAACAGGCATAGAACTCAACAAGACTCAAATTAAGAACAAGTGGGATAAGTTGAAAGTTGAATTTACAAAGATGGAATAAGTTGTTGTTGAGGCAGGCATGGGGGTTGGGACCATGAGAAAGGTACTCTTCAACAGATGATGAATGGTGGGAGAAGGCAAAGAAGGTTAGTTTGTGCACATATTTCCAATGTGCCAGACATTCCATGATTAATGAACTAATTTATGTTTATTTCCAATTTGCGAGACATTCTGGTTGTGGCAAATTTAAGAAAAAGGCATTCAAAACGAAGACCTTCTTCGACAAATGTATCGTGACATTTCCAATGATGGTGAAGACCATTGAAATCCTATGGGTACCACCCAAGAGCACCTTCGCAAATAGTGATACACAAAATGTAGCTACTAAGACCGGAGGATGAAGGCATGAATGATGATGTGATTCTGATGATTCTCCCAAAGACTAGTAACGGCAAGAGACGTGCTCGTCTTGTTCCCGGTAAAGGCAAGAAGGTTAAGACAAGTACAGCTCTTGTCATTCAAGAAAAATTACGAAGATAGCTGATTCGGCCTCATCTGTGGTCGCTAAACATGCAGATCGTACTTCCATTGCACAAGTCATGGAACTTGTTGTTGCTTGTGGTGCAAACTATGGAAGCAATGAGCATTACATTGCTCTTGATCTGCTTTGTGAAAAGGAGCAGAGGGAGATGTTCATAACATTGCCCAGTAATGATATTAGATTTGATTGGCTAAGGAGAAAGTACGTTGACAAGTATGGGCAGTAATGAGATGTGTTTCTGAACTAGTTGTATTGATTTCTTATTTCTGTAGCAAGAATATTTTTGTATGTCGTGTTTGGATATTGTCATTCTGTTTGAAGACAATTTGTTTGAAGACTATTAATTATTGTCATTGTGTTTGAAGACTATTAATTATTGTCATTGTATTTGAAGACTATTATTATTGTTGTGTCTCATATTGATGTTTATTGTACAGATGTCTGAAAGTGATAGTGATGATTCTAGTGAAGAGTTGGAAATTTTTTTTGATATGGTTTTGGATGCTGCTGAAATAGCTCAAATATATTGTGAGTTTTACCTACACAAGGCACCACCAAGGACATCACGAACAAGTGGCATGGGATGGTTGATTGAGACGCTAAGGACTCCTGGAGAATGTCATACCCTACTACGTATGAACCAAACTATCTTCATGGATTTACATGGTTTGCTGGTGAATAGGTATGGATTGCAATCATCTATACACATGAGCACTTATGAAACGCTAGCAATTTTTCTATTTACATGTGGTGGATGTGAGTCAAATAGGAGAGGTCAAAATCGGTTTAAGCATTCGGTGAAACCATTAGTAGGAAGTTTGATGAGGTTCTAAAGCGCTTGGTTGCTATGGCAAAAGATTACCTAAGACCTCAAGATCCTAATTTCAGAATCGTCCATAAGAGGATTAGAGATGATAAGAGAGCTTATCCACACTTCAAAGATTGCATTGGTGCTCTTGATGGAACTCATATTCGTGTAACTCTTGCGCTGAAGAGCAAATAAGGTATGTTGGAAAACTGAATTCCAACCCAAAATGTGCTCATGCTTTGTGACTTTGATATGCGATTCACTTATGTATCAATTGGTCAACCGGGAGCAATGCATGACACAAGCGTATTGTACCATGCGATTAGAGTGGATCGAGAGTTCTTTCCACATCCTCCACAAGGTAATGCACTTTCACTTTTTCATGAAATTTACAAGCAAGTCTTATATTGAAATAATAACTTGCTTTACCTTTTTATTTTGACAGGCAAGTATTATGTTGTTGATGCGGGCTATCCTAACCGACCTGGTTACCTAGCACCATATAAGGGAGAAAGATATCATTTACCTGAGTGGCATAGAGGTATGGAACCGAATACTCCTAGGGAGAAGTTCAATAGAGTGCACTCATCCGTGCGTAATGTTATCGGCGATCATTTGGAGTATTGAAGATGAAGTGGCAAATCTGCATAAGATGCCAAGCTATCCGATGCACAAACAAAAATGATTGTTCTTTGCTACTATGGTGCTTCATAACTTCATCGTGAGCATGCTAGTGGAGACGGGACTTGAAAAAGTTGATCGAGATCCTAACTACATACCTACCATACCAGAAAGATACAACAAATATGCAGCTCCTTATCAAACGTCAGATGGGACAACTACTCAACCAAGCATTGTGACTATGGATGCATTTCGAGATGAATTGGCAACCGCTATTGCGCTCTCATGGAATTAATCTTATTTTTTCCTATATGTTCTTTGATGGAACCATTTCACTTATATATTTCATGGAATTAATCTTATAGTGTGGATCAATTTCTTTTTGTAATGGTTTTACTATAGAAAAACGTTTTTTTAAGTAAGAAGATACATGTTTGTAGGATTTATTTCCCTATTTGATAATAAATTATAATTGGACCTTCCACCACTGGATTTATGTTTTACAAAGTGCATGGAACTTTCGTGATGCACAAAGTGCATGGATGGCGCCATTCACAAAGTGCATGGAACTTTCGTACTGTACTGTACTGGAACTTTTCGTTGGTTGCACAAAGTGCATGCATGGCGCCATTCAACATGCTGGACGTGGAGAAGAACATTGAGTACAGTTCTTTGAGGGTAATGTTGACCATTCACCATCATTCTAGGATCTGGAGCTAATCTTATAGCCAAACACCACAACTCCAACTCTAGTTCTGCAGTGAAGCTGCTCTACAGTGGAGTTGTGGAGCAGAGCTAAAAAAATGAAGTTGGAGCTCTGCCAAACAACCCCTATATATTCACAAACTTTCGATGGAAAATTGGTACAACGGAAAGCGAAAGCCAAGGTGATACAAACAAAGTAAATTTAAGCAGCAAATGTAATTTCAATTAGTAAATGATCTTATGATAGAAGTGTCGACGGGAACAATTTGTTCTTCGATGCTTTAGCTCCAACATCGTATTGAAGCAAAAATACGCCCAAATTTTGGGCAGAACAATACAGTAGTCTCTACAAGTGAAGCGAATTAAGATGTTGAACGCAAGAGCGCAAGTCTTACACATGCTAGTCTACACAAGTTCGCACCACTGCCGCCGGCAGCTCTTCGCACCCGTACGTCGCCGGCACGAATCAACCGGAGCTCCATCACGTCCCCGCCCCCGCGCCCCATCGGAGCGCACAATACAATGAGGCATAGAGTGTGGAGATCGAACAAATGAGGGCGGCGGCGGCTGAGAGGGCGAAAGGTGGTGTTAGGGCTCCAGGGGGATGATACCTTGCGCTTGGAGTGGAGAAGAGGTGGAGATGCAGGGAGGCGGCGGAGAGGTGGTTGGGATGAGTAAGGGCAGGACGCCAGGACCCGTGCCTTTTCTAAAATAGCTTTTTTTTTTATTGATTTTTACACTAAAAAGCAGTTGTATATATGGTTCGCAGAATTAACGAAAATCACTCAAAAATTAAGCGTATCGCGCTGATTTAGTTTTTAAAATCGCTTGATAAACCAGTGAAATTTAAATTCAAAAAATTTAGAAAAATATAATATATGCGTATCAGTTTTTGATTTTCTAGGGGAACTAAATGAAATTAATATTTCTAAAAAATGTTATGTGATTTCCTAACGTAATACTAATGATGTTGTAAAATTTTTAGATAATGATCAGACCTGTGTATTTTTAAAAAATCTAAAAGTGCTACGGTCATTGTATATGCTCTTCTGTTTTTTATTTTATAGGGGTATTAAATGAAGTCTAGTATTTCTAAAAATTTTAGTACATAATCCTTGGGAACTATTTATGATTCCATTAAAATTTTAGAGTATGATCAATCTTGTAAATTTTTATAAAAAAACAGACAATATCTATTTTCCTTTTTTATTAATTGATGTTTTTTATTTTCTAAAAGCACTAAATGATTTCAAAAATTGTTTAATTTCTCTGAGGTGTTTTATAGATTAATTGGTGTTTAAAAAATCGCTCAAAAATTGGTAAAATCACTCGATTTTTGTTTTTTTTTTGTCGTAGTTTGGCCGTTGAGTTCAATTTTTTTAAATTTAAACTTCTTTAGTTTCTACCGATTTTTGACTATTTTTGCTGATTTTTTAAAATAAAAAGTCATTCGAAAATTGAATTTTTGATTTTTGAACCCTGGTTGTACTTTCTTATAAAAGACTATTTGACAAATAGCTAACCCCTTAACAATAAGATGCAAAAGCACGTCGCACCTTGCTTTTGGTTTTTACAAGTTATATATAGTTTCTAACTTATGTCAAAAACCATTTAAAAGCCTAAATCGCACATTGACCACCTATTCTAGCTTTTGCACAAAATAAAGTTGCAAGTGATCTTTTCATCGTCTGTTTTAACGTGCTCTTGCAAATTAAACTAGTGCACCTAACATTACACCAGCTATTTTGAATCGAGTTGCACGATAAGACATGTTTTACGTAATATTATTACATATAGTATGCCAAAAGGAGCTGAGCGAAGTAGAAGCGCTCGGCGCTGCTAACAGCGAATCGCTCGGCGCCATGTGTCCCAAATGCGTTCGCGATCGTCGATCTGAATCGTATACGGAGGGATCTTGTGTACAACCTATTCTGACATGCCGCACATTGCACTAGCCCATCTCTACGGCCGATGGTACACGCCTTCCTGAGAGACATGCTTTACTCGTATATGACGCACGAGGTGACAACGGTTTTATATGAACAAGTCCACATGAAGGCGAATAGTTGGGGCATATAAAAAAAGGCTGGTTTGGGAGCAGTGAAGTTTTTTGAAAAACTGTTTTTTAGTTTTTTAGGTCGAAAATTAATTATAGTTTTTTATAAGAGATTGTTTGATAAATAGCAAATTTCTCTTAGCAATAAGCTGCAAAAAGAAATTCAGCTTAGTTTTTAGCTTGTGGTTTTGACTAGTTATATATATTTTCTATTTTATGCCAAAAGCCATTTAAAGCCTAAGCTATTTGAGGGATTTGCTGATTTTACGAAAGCTGATGCTAACTTAAAACCCCTAAACAGAGCTAAAATATACTGCCTCCTTCTCCTTCCTCCCACATCATGAATCTATGTATATCTATGCTCTCGAAAAGTTCAGCGCCATCCAGCCATGGCACACGGCGGTTTAAAACTGCAGTACTATTTAGTACGGTACTTTTTTTGTTTTTTTCCTCCCTATTTTTCCTTTTTTTTATCCTTTCCTCTTTTTGTTTCCTTCAAAGAGCTATTTTTGTTGACCATGCTTTCTTGTGTCCGTAGTAACACACGGGCTAGCAGAGCAACTAATAAGTTACTAATATTGGAGATGCACAGGTGAGTTTATCGGCCGATACCACGTGTCCTAAAAATGCTGTAGTTTTTACCGTGCAAATGCTACAGCATTTTTATTTTTATTAAGAAATTATAATTTTTTGTTTTTAAGTTTTTTCTAGAAAAAAATTTCTCATCTCTGCCCAGTGCCACACGTTGTCAGATCATTGTAGTTCTCTATAGTGCAAATGCTACGGTTTTTTATTATTTTTTTGGGAGGGGGTTTCTCCTCTCTGTTAACTATTTGTTACAGATTTTGTTTACTTTCTATGTTTTTAAAGAAAAAGAAAATATATAAAAATAACTAGTGATATTCAAGGCACCTCCTTCGTTTTAAGGGCAAGAAAATCCTACGATAATTCTAAATTCTAGAAATTCTCCCATTAATCGGAAGAAAATGAAAATGATCTCCACCATTTATTTTGATGGGTCAGATTATAACGGTATAGATTAATCATATATAGCAAATACAATTACTTTTCAATCAGCGTCGTATATCAAAGAAAGGATCTCCACCACTTATTTTGGTGGGGCCAGATTATAACAGTGCAGATTAATCATATATAAATGGAGTTTATATAACAAATACAATTGTATTTGAATCATTGGACGTAGAGTTGTACACTAAAGACAATTGTATTATGAGAGGTGTTTCCATGCTTTTCTTTTTGACAGTTGCACAAATATTAAAATATGAGTGAATGGTAGATGGTGATTATTTATTCCTTCGCTTGCTTTAAGATTTGTGCAACTTGTATTGGAAGGGAAAACATTGAAGCACTGCTCTTGTATTATAATATTTAGATACGCTGTTGCATAGGTAAGTCTGCTAGTTGAAAGTATTAACAACACAAGAAATAATATTGAAATTCTCAATATCGTCATAGGAATCACGCGTATAAATTCACGTCATAAGAACACAAGAAAGTATGTATGGTGAGCTTCTGAACAAAATAAAACAACATCTAGCAGATTATATGAGATCGACGCTGCTTCTGTGGCTACTATTGCGCTTTTTGTGTTCATCGGTCAATGAAGGATCTCCTTCCCAATGCTCGTATATCACACCACATCACCTCGATTTGCCTCTTCATTCCGGGACAATCGACCCCAATATATGCAACACCAAATCGAGTTTCTTAGATATTTTTTTGTGTCAAGCTCAAGCAAATGTCTCATCAACAGTTCTGTATGAACACTTACTAATGCCGGTGGTGATGCACTTACTACATAATGAGATCAAACATGACAACTTTGCGTGCTTAATTACCATGCAAATTGATGGACCGCAGTCCACATAACATACATAAAAAGAAGAAGGGATAATAGATGATTTGCCCTCATTTACTTGTGCCAAATGATCAGTTCTCCCGATGTCAACCAATACAGCAAGGACGAAAAGCATTTAGAAATCATAACGCTATGTTGTAATCTGACTTTTCCGAACCACACATTCATTCGCAGTTCATTCTTATTCTTCAGAATAAGCATACTGTGGTAGAAATCAACAGAAGCTAAATATTGTAACATCATGAACCCGAACGAAGCATCACAATTGCACAGTACCAGGAATATTTTTCACCCATTTCAGCTGCAGGTGCACCACGCCGGTCTCAACATTTCTCAGCTTCAGGAGGATGTCTTGCACGGCCTGACCGTCCTCCCAGATGATGCGGCTCTCGTCCGCCAGGCAGCACTGCCTGCTTGGCCGAACCGTGCGAACAACGGTGCCGCTGCGGATGTCCTCCAGATCCATATTTGTGATTTGCATCAGCGCTTCGAGGTCGAACTCTGCATCACCCATCTCGTCATCCTTACTGAAGGTGTCCTCGTCAAAAACCTCCTGCTTGGGGAACGAGACAGTAATTTGCGAATTTTGCATCTTTCAGAATTCAAACATGCTGATTGCTGCATGAACCTACTGTCAGTTTAGTGATTTGTCGTTGAAATAGGAGAGGTGTGCAGATGCTTACTAGCTTGATAGGCGTGGCTGGGTTCTTGATAGTTGATAGCTAAAGTCAGATCTTCGTTCCATACTGGGTTAACTGTCTTCTTTATCACACTTGTCTTCACTTTCTTTACAGGTAAAATGAATGGTAGGCGCAAAAAATCAGAGTAATTAAAACTGTTCAAGAAACTCGATTTACAATGGTTACAGGCACCACTGATTGCTGACACCAAGTGGCTTAGTTCATATCATCCCTTCAATTGCTTATCGTCTTTAGAATTTCTGTAGCTTTCTCTTTCCCTAGTACTCCTATATAAGTATTCTTAAGATGAGGAACTAAATGGCTGCCGCGTGGAGGGATTATTGATACAATTAATTCGCAATAAATCGGAAAGGTCGCACTTGTTTTGAGGTCACATCACTCTTCTACCTCAACTCATGGAAATTTCTAACTACTGGTTGCATGCATCGATCTGTACTTCTGTAGTGCACATCCACAACGTAGAACATAGTGACTAGTAATATTGAAGAGACCAACAACTATGAAGAAGGCACATACGAGAGTAGAACATAGTGACCAATCATCATCATCCCTATATTAAACTTGGGAGCTTTTCACGTTCCTTGGCGCGCCACGTCATCTTTTGGGCTACGTGGTCGCGCGTCCGGTCGGCGCGTCGCCCGTGTCGACAGTGAAACGCTCGCTCGTGAGTACGGCCGGCTCAGCGTTGAGCCACGTCACCTGCGTTGCTCGCCCGCTTGGTCGATTGGCCCTAAGACGTCGTAGCGTGGCTGGTAGGAGCGCTCGCTACGCAGCGAGAGGTCATGCGATCGAGTCCTGGCGAGCGCTTTTTCGCCGATTTTGGTTACCTCCATCCTGTTCCTCTTTCGCGGGCGACGCTTCCTCTCCGAGTGTATCGCCGGCGGTCATCAGCAGCGGAGGACCTATCGTTCAAGATGTCGCGGTTGGATTGGAGCGGAGGACCTGCAGGGTTGGATGCTGCGCGCAGCGGCTCGGTTGCTGGAGGTTCTCGCCGCTCGCATTGGCTTCGCCGGGACGGTGAGATCTCGCGTTTTTTTCTCGAGAAATTTGGCTGTGGATTCGAGGGATTAGGGTTTTGTTGCTCGCGAGGAGAGCGTGAATTCGTTTACTGTTCGCTCACTGGGAGTGTGGATGGGTTGATGGGATGGTGAGATCTTGGCTGTTCATTTATTCTGGAGGCATTTGGTGAAGGTTTTGGTATGGTAGGTTTTCTTGCGCTGTTTGATCGCGTGAGATGCGCGTAGCGGCGGTTGCTTGGGTGAGCAGTGAGATCTCGAGGCATAGAGCTAGGACAACTGGGGATTTGTTGGTGCTCAATTTCCTACTTTGGATTCACATTTGGTTCAGATTTGGGTAAAATCAGGGTTATACGCTTAGATGCCTGCGTTTCTCAGTGCTGGATAGAAGGTGAAGAAGAGTCGTCGGCGGTGATGTATCAGCTCAATGGCGAACAGGAAGGTGAAGGCAGCGTGCACGAACGGAGGGCTGGGGCAATGAATTGAAATGCGAGATTAATTTGTTGAGGGATTGCATGAGGAGGTGGTGGCTTTGGATTATGATTTTTTGTCCAGATGATTATTCAATTTGTGCGGTTATATTAGTGCTAAACCCAAAATATGATAATAAACAAACTCATTTGTCAATGAAATGTTCGTATGAAGGTTTTTTTCTATTGATCAACTAATGCTCTAAAATGCATTCCGAAGTGTTGCTATTGTTACTTGTTGAAATGATCTTAGTTCCAAGCGTTCTATTGCAGCCTATGATGGCTTCTTCCTTGAAGCAAATAGCAATTCCTCAAAGGCCTCATTGGCTTGACAGTATAATGATCCTTGTACCCCTCCGAGGCTTCTAGCATACAGTGGGGATTGAGCATTCAGTCTTCACTCGTGATGACAAGTGATAAAGGAAAGGCTTCAAAGAACGGTGGAGAGGCTTCTGGAAGTTTGTCAGCTCCAATCCAATCACCGGCAGTCAGCCGCGACACTTCCTTTCCACCTATCGTTTTTAGCATCAAGATTTTCTGTGTGACATTTGAAGATTTTGGGTGTTTTTTGTACCTACAAAAATCTAGAGGACACGTTGACCCAGCTATTTAATTCACCGGTTCCTGCAGGCCGCCATGGGCCACAACTACCTTCTGCGTCGCGGAGCGCGTGCGTTCCCCTCAACCATGGGCGACACGCATCACAGGGAGCGTACGTGCGCATGGTGAACCTGCTGTGCGGCGTCAAGTTCCTCAAGATGCAGGTGTGTGCACGCATGATGATTGCAGCTGGGACTTTGGATGGATGGTCGCTCGCTCCGTCTCTCCATCGGCGGCGGCGGGGTCGGCCTGCCACCTGTTTGACGAAATGCGTGGCCGGGCATCCCTGGACCTTCTTGCCTGACGTCCTCACCTGTTGGGTACGCTCCCTACAAAAGCTTCCTTCTCGTCGGCCTGCATGCATACTGGCATTGTTATTTTGCTATGGCATGTGGCCAAGAACAGTTTAGTTGCTTGTGTTTTGCCTACTAGCTGTGCTGTTTAATTGGCTTCCCTGCAAGTGTCAAGTGCTTTTCGATGGTCTGCAAGGAATTGCATTTGGCGCTTTTCTGACCGGCCGCAAATCGCTAGAGGATTGCATCGCTGCATGTTGCCTTCTTCTCGGTTAGTTGTTTATGGATGGGATTCACCTTGAAGCTGACAATATGATTGCAAATTGCAATGTGATAGTAATGACATCCCGCTATTTTCGATGTATATTCAATTTACGATAGCCATTATGTTGCAATTGAGGCATCCATGTAGTATATTTTCTGGCTCACTTGACAGCAAACTACACCGTGAAAAACAGTATTTTCTCAAGACAGCTGAAATATATAGTAGATATATTACAGTTTACGGTTTCCTAAAGTTGACAACCAAATATATAGTGCAGATTAAAGGGGTAAAAACTAAACTGAATACGGTTTATTGTGCAGTTTACGGTTTATTGTCTTACTATTCTTTTGGGAAATTCTGTACAGGAGCGCATACAAACGTGCCTTTCGCCCAACATATGTCCATGGAAGAGGAACAGGTCGGTACCATCTCCTCCTATTAAATGGTCTCTTATTCTATTAATCACTTTATATTGTACTGGATAACAAAAACTGTCTGGTTCTCAGTATCTTAATGTTTGGACCAATTTAATTTCCAGAACCAGTGGATTATATCATCATATTATCATTGAAAAGTAGTTCTAAATCTGTGGCTAATACTCTTATTAGGCATCTTATTGAGGTGTTTTCTTGTTGTAATTTGGTTGAAAAGTCCTTAGCAAAAAGATCGTATCACTAGGCTGTCCAACTATCTTGCCTATTTAACCATATTTGAATGCTCACGATCTACTTTACTAGAGTGGTGACAATAATACGATGGAAAATCAAGTTGGCAAACTTGTATTCAAAATATTTTGAATGATTTTGTGATATACTTTTCTATTTTAGGTCTTGATGTTAAAAATGATAGGTGGAAAGAGAGAAGCGATGGTAGTGATACAAATGTTGTCTTCTAGCTTCTGCCATTTATCTTTTTTTTTCATTGTTTTCTTCATTCATTACCAAGGTTTGCTGCGTGTACCAGTTATTGTATTCTGAATCACACAGTTCTCACTGTCAAGTTGCCATCCTGTGCTGTGTGTGTTTGAAACTCTAGACTGCTTATTCTGATCAGAAGTGTATATTTTAGTTGTGGATCCTCATTATAGTAATTAGGATGTCAGTTACTGTGTCCTTTTCTATTGCAGTCTGAAGTGACCTCTCATTATGGTGTAGAAGCTTTGATAAAGTTTTATTGAGCAGCATACGCAAAGAAGTGGGGAAACCAGGTTGCAATAGTAACTTGAATGAACTAGAATCTGTCTCCAGAGGTTTAGAAAGCATGGCAGTTTTTTCATTGTTTTTTCGTTGGATTATGTGCTTCGAGCCTTCAACCAGTTACTCAACATATTCAGTGTCACCTCATTCTTATTGGTGGCTGATCATCTGAATTTGTTTCAGGTCTTCCCATTGCTTACCAAGAAATTTTCATAAGAAGAGCAAGCTGATTTGGTGTGGCAGTTCTTATGCAACATCCCTGTAAATATGATGGCAGAGTTCCTTCCGTGGCTTTCAGTTTCTGTTTCATTCGAGGAACATGAAGATATTCACAACTGCTTATGTAAAATAGTACCTGAAGAGAAGCTTCTTCAGTAGGTTTGCATGATTGCACCTCTTACATTTTCTGGCAATAGCTTGCTTGGTGTACTATTAGACTTTAGTTTTGAAATTTGTGAAGGTTGGTAATCTATAGAATCTTCCTCCCCCCTCTCCAGGCTTGGTCTCGCTGCATCTTTGACAATTTAGAGTGACATTCTGTCATAGTATTAGAGAGTTGTACTGATTATTAGCAGTGTAGAATCAGGTTCTCCTTGCACATACTTTGTATAGATTAAAATTAAAAGTGCTTTTCAACAATCTTTGTGGTGTGGTTCTCCCAGACACCCAAAGTACTTAGATACAACTCTTATACAGGTGACTGTTGTTAGCATTAACACGGAATGGGGATTGCTAATGGCAAGCATATCCGAAGATCCTGCTAAAGAAACGCCTTTACAGGTTTGATCTTGTGATTGTTACTACTCTTTGCACAAGTTCATGAGTTGACATGCATTATTGTTCTAGAGTAGGTTCGCTTGAATGGTGCTGCTACCTTCATTGGAATGGTTGGATTCATTGACATGCTAAAGAAATGGTGCTGCTACCTTCTTTTGTCCAGGTATAATTGCTGTTGCTCAGAATACATATGGAATTATATTAGAGCCCGAGATCACTCTATACTTCTATTGATTTATTCCTCCTTTGATGTTCAATTGATTGTTCCCGCTTTCCATTTACATAACATGCATGATTTCGATCCATGAAACCAAACATTTGTTCTCTCATCTCACATTATGGATCAGACTGGTTGCTACTGACTTTTATTGAATGTCTCAACATGGTGGTCAAGATCTAGAGGTGATTGGACCACCAACCGAAAAGTCTTATGCTATCTTGGGGTCTTAAGGTACAAATTCAGCCTTTAGTAGCCTTACCCTAGAATTTTCCCGAAAAGGCCCCCGGATTTTACTGGAATTACAGGTCTCTCGCGACAAGGAGCCTAAAATTTTCTAAAATTACAAATTGGTCCTTTTTTTTACTAGAACACCCACATAGCTTTTTTTTTAGTTATCTCTAAATTCCCTAAAATTAAGAAATAGCCATTTTTTTGAAAAATTTTCTGAAACAACGAAAATTCTGTAAAATTATGGAATGGTCTATAGCGGAATAGCCGTTTTTTTGCGAAAATTTTTTCGGAACCCTGAAAATTTCGTAAAATTATGGAATTGTCTATTTTTTCCCTAGAAGGCCCCCGAGACTTCTTATATTTGGTTTTTTACATCGTATTTTTTACGGAGAGTCGCTCAAATTTTTCGCAGGCTCTCTGGAGCTTTCGAAAATTATTTTTAGCATGTCATTTTATACAGAGGCGCACTCAAATTTTTGCGTAGAACCTTCGATGCTTCCACAATTTATTTTTAATGTGTCGCTCTTGACGAAAAATTATCCAGATTCTTTTATTTGGTTTTTGGTGCCCTATTTTTAATAGAGTTGCTCAAATTTTTCATAGGTCCTCCGAAGCTTTCAAAAATTATTTTTAGCACGTCATTTTGTATAGAGGCTCACTCAAACTTTTGCGTTGAACCTTCGGTGCTTCCACAGTTTATTTTGAACACGTCGTTCTTAATGTATTGGTCCATTTTTCCTCTGTTAAACTCCTAGAACTCACACAATTTTTACTGCTTGTCTTAGATTGGCTACCACGTAAGTGGCGCGGTCGCGCCCACGCCTCGTGTCTAATAATACTGAAAAGAAGAAGAAGAAAATGTCTACCTGATTGTCCAAGTGGAGCACAACGTAGGGGTCGCTACCTGTAGCGTCACGATTGACAAGGTTTACTCCTCGCAACACTCGCACGCTCAGGAAGCCTGGCAGCTGAGACATCTCTTCTTCTTGTCCTCAACCTGCTGGTCCTTGTTGAAATTCTATCTTTGCTTTTTCTAGTGCTTTTTTTTCCAACTAGAAGAAGCAAAATGAAATGTATAAGGGATAACAATCTACTTACGCATGATTACGAAGATAACTCCGGCCTATCCATTCCTTCGTCGTCTTGAAACGCCATTCAGTTACCATGCGTATGTTCTCCATTTTTGTTTACGGGCATGAAAGTTGGATAAGTTGTGGCCTCAAATTAAACCACATGATTTGACCGTGTCTTTTGGGTGTCTTGTGTGTTTCTTGAGGAGCTCTTTTACAATACATAAGAATGAATATGGACCGTCCATTTCTTTAGATTCAAAGGTTAAGATTAGATTAGATTTGACTATACTACTATGTGTAGTATGGGTAGTATAACCCGTAGAGGGATATAATGGTAAATAATTTTCGAGCCAAAGAACCAACCACGTGTCTTGTGGAGGTATAATGGTAATTGAGCAAAATGGCATTTAGCACCGCCCCAACCCCAAGCCAAAAGACCAGAATGCCCTCGACAAATCAACGGTCAGATTTAATTTCTACTACCGCTATATACTATTATGGTAGTGCACAGTAAAAATTCTCTTCTTAGACCTTATTTTTGTGACGGTTGAGATTTAGGTAGTCGTTTATTTTTGGAAGCTCCATATCTGGCACAACAAATGTACTAATGCAGAACGATGTGTATTGGCAAGAAGACAGATGAGTGTGTCTTGGACATATCTACAGGTTAAAATAAGAAAATACAAGGCCAAAACTTGTAATTAAATCCTAATTTCTAAACTTTGGCAAATGTGTGGGCCGGTCATAGCATGCAAGACAAACCTAACTCCAGAGCCGGCTGGAACATTAATCGTTAATCAATAGTAAAAGCCAGGCCAAATAAATATTCATGTTCTTCACCTACAAAAGATTCATGCCCTACAACATAAGCAATCGGCTCCATTATAAATATAGACTAAATTGAAACCAACGTAGTAATTGGTAGCAGTATGTTCTCTTGAGATGAATTGGTACTAGTATTATCAAGGGAAATATTAGTACTATGTTCCATACAGAAAGTACTACAGTTTGTAGCCCAAGTTCCCGATCGAACGCGTCATGCATCGACCTGTCAAACTAATCCTAGACTAAACTAGGCAGCGGAGAGAGATCGCGCGCCTTCGACCGCTTCAATTCTAACCCCTCCGCCCTGTCTCACCTTCACCCCATCCAGCCCCCTCTGCCTCGTCTCGCCTTTGCCCGAACGCCTCCTGCCGACCTAGCCCCTCGGCCCGGTCACCGCCAAGCTTCTCGCACGGTCGCCGCCGAGCGCGTCGTCGAGCCCTGCCAACCGGTGGCCTCCTCCACCCTGCCTGATCCCCTTTGCATATCTACAATTGCAGCAGCCAAAAAGTTTACCAAACGGCCTCGATTCTAATTGCTTTCATACCAATGCAAATTTTTCACAACAACAACCCCCTCAAACAGGGTCATATTATCTCTCTCTTCTCTCCAACATTAGAAATCAACTCCGTTATAAATCTAGACTCAATTCAAACCAACGAAATCGGAACTATTATATTTCTTTTGAGGTGAATTGGTGCCAATTTTAGTCACTCACATCCTGTCGACTGTTCCTAAATCCCACTAAATATGAAGGAAGATATTACAAAGATCAGTCAAATCAAAGCAATTTAGCATCTTGAAAATCTTAGGGCCTTCAATTGGGGGCCTTTACTGTCCAAATGTGGCCTTAAAATAGGCCACGAACACCTCCTCAGCCCGATACTCCAATAAGGAAGTATATCGATTTTTCAACGAGAATTCCTTCAGAAAGCTAGCTAAGGGTAAGGACAATAACAAATCCAGCTTCTTACTTTATCTCTTATTCATGTCTTCTAGAGTAAGCACTAAAGCCAGTTTACACAATGGTTATCTCTAAAAGTTAGCTCTAGATATTGTATATTAACTATCTCTTTTCTCTTCTTCATAACTAATCTAACTATACTTTCGTGCAATGTTTACTATTAAATAAGAGCCGCTCTTTTCTCTCCTCTCTTTCTCACTCTTTCACATAAGACAAAACTGACTTGGACATGCTAAAAGTAAGCTGAGTTAGCCTTATTGTACATGCGTTAAGAGAATCGAAATGTTTCCTGTGCAAATTAACCATAGGAGAATAATTTATTCCAAATAGCCACGAGAGACGTCTTCTCCATCAAGCATGCACCTTCGGGTGTGTTTGGTAAAGCTCCAACTCCGGATCTGGTATAGCAACTCCGGATCTGGTATAGCTGGATATTTCTAACTCCATCGAATCCGTGAAGTTGGAGCTGTGAGTACATTAAGGCCCTATTTGGCAGAGCTCCAAATCTCAGCTCCACCTCAGATCTGAAACTTGTAGCCTAAAATAAAGTGAATTAAGTTTATATTTTTAGTCTAAAATGTAAATAAGATGACCCACCTAAACACTCTTACTATTTTTAGTCTAAAATGTAAATAAGATGGCCCACCTAAACGAGTTTAATATACCCACAGCTCCAGCTCTATAGATCTGGTGGAGTTAGAAATACCCAACTCTACAAGATCTATATATCTGATGAAGCTGGAGCTGTACCAAACATAACCTAAGAGTGTTTAGATGGATCATATTATTTACATTTTAGACTAAAAATATAAACTTAATTCACTTTATTTTAGTTTATAAGTTTCAGATCTCTGACAAAACTAGGATTTGGAGCCAAACAAGCCCTTCATCTTCCTTAGCTTCACACAGCAGACTGTAGCTTAGACTATGACGGTGGTCCGAGTGGTCCAAAGAGATATAGTATAACTAGTCGAATAACGCTACTACATCAAGTCGCGCCACGCGATGTAACGTGAAAAATTTGAGAAATTTGGTCGTATTTTCGGTTTTTGTATTTTTTTTTAAAAAAATAGGTCGGTAGGACCTATCGTTGAATCCATAGGCTGTTATCAACCTTCGACAAATCTGTGTTTTTTTAAGAAAACCACGGCTAGGACCCGTCGGCGAATCTACGGGCAACTATAAACCTTCGACGAATCTGTGTTTTTTTATAATATCGTGGTTGCTTTTTTTTACGCATTTGAAATTTGGTCGTATTTTCGGTTTTCGTATTTGTTTAAAAAATAGGTCGTTAGGATCTATGGGCTGCTATAAATTTTCGACGAATCAGTGTTTTTTTTGTAGAAAACCGCGGTTACGACCCATTGGCAAATCCGTGGGTTGCTATAAACCTTTGACGAATCTGTATTTTTTTAACTGTAGAGGGACATAAAGTAATTTATTTTTTTCCGGGGTTTGTTCCGCAAAAAACAACCTAAAGGACCTAAATGAAAATCATGGAGGGATCTAAACATAATTTTCATATTTTTGGGGTCTATTTTTTAAAAAAACCACCAAAAGGACCTAAATGTGATTTTTAATTTTCCAAGGACCTAATCGTGAGGAAGGGTGAGGTGGCATGGCTCAATGGCCTCCAATCCTTAGCTCTATAATATATAGTGTGTGTATATATATATATATATATTGCACTCATATATATATATCTATTAAAAAACGGTGATATTTAAAATATCTCCTTCATTTTAAGAGCGAGAAAATCCTACAATAATCTTAAATTCTATAAATTATTATATTAATCGGAAGAAAAAAAAGAAGAACCTCTACCACTTATTTTGGTGAGGCCAGATAATAATGGTGCAAATTAATTATATATAACAAATATAATTACATTTTAATCATTAAAAGTAGAGTTATGTATTAAAGAAAAGATCTCCACCATTTATTTTGGTAGGATCATATTATAACGGTGCAGATTAATCATATATAAATAGAGTTATATAACAAATATAATTGTATTTTAATAATTAGACATAAAGTTGTATATCAAATACAACTGTACCATAATATCTGCACGAGCTATGAAAGCAGGCATGAGGCATCCAAGGATCGAGCTTGGTTGGAGTGAAAACTCCCACATCTCTGCTAACCAACCAACTCCCTGATTTCCGTTAACGCTACCATTGGTAAATTTCTCAATAATAAGATAGTAGATAGGCTAAGGCGTAGGACTCAAATCACGAAGAATGTTTGTTCTTCTAGAATTCGCTATAATCTTAAAGGTAGTAAAGGGATAAGTAATCAGTATCTTTTATCTATGTTTTAAAATTTATGTATAGCAGAGACCGGATGTTAATCCTATATCAAAAAAAATGTTTTAAAATATATGTATTCCCTCCGTTTCTAAATACACGTCATTTTAACTTTTAAATTTTGTTCTAAATACATATTATTCTATAATTTCGGAGTGATATTTTACCATTTTTTTCCTTTGCACATCTCCCATTTAGCTATTCCAAATACCATTTACTAACATAGAGAATAAGACACGTCATCTAAAGAACAATAAGTGATCTAATGAAGAGTGATAATGTAGTCTTTTGTACATATTTCTTAGAGGAGGTGTAGTATTTTAGAATGACATCTATTCCAAAAACAAGGCAGTAGCTTTTAAATAATGACGTATATAAACACCGACTATAGTTTCATCTTACTGTGTAACTGTAAACCAATTATTATGCAAAATGCAGAAAAAAAGCGGACCAGACTAGACGACTCACCCACGGTTTCTCGGCCCAAATCATCCCTCCTGGCCGTGGGATAAGAGCAGCGCTTTCTCCCAAACCACCCCTTGTTGTCTTCTCTACACCCACAGCAACAGGGATGGTCGTATAAAATTATCTTTTTAATTTATTAAATGTATTTATTGAATTGGTTTTGATTTTTGTAGTTTGAGATTTTTAAAACTTTAGAACTATTTATATTATGTTTTTAGTAAATTTTAAATATATATATATATATTGAGTTTACGATGTTATGAAATAATTATAAAAAACTACAGAATTGTACGTAAATGTGAAAAAAATAAATTTAGTTCCGCAAGTGCACAGCAATGGAGCCTCTTCTCCTTTCTCGATCCACCCCCACAATTAGGGGTGTAAATGGGTCGGGTAATACCTGACCCGTACCCATACCCGGATACAAAATTACCCTAATGGAAAACTATTTTACACTACCCGCCGAGTACGGGTACGGGTACGGGTAGTACCCGGGTAGGTTAGGTTCGGGTTCGGGTAGGGTACGGGATCGGCAATACCCGTCGGGTACGGGTACCCGGATAATTTTCACAATTCGGGTACCCGGCGGGTACTACTAATTCCCGAAATTTTGACGAATTTGCATTGACTAAAAAATAGATCAAACGATGTTGAAAAATTTTGAGATTTTTTTTGAAGATTCCTGACACATCAGGTATGTTCTCATTAAATTTTTAGATGATTATCAAATCTGAGAAATTTTTAAAAATTCAAACATTGCTACTATCCTAATAAAACGCTGACCGGCAAGTTTGAACCGAATGAAAATTAGAACAAACGAGGTTATAAAATTTTGAAATTTTTTGTGGATGGTCCTGACATATCTATAATATTGTCATAAAATTTTCAGATGATTATCAAATATCATGAAGTTTTAAAAATTCGAATAGTACTACTGTCCTGTTAAAAGGCTTATCGGCAAATTTGAACGAAATGAAAAATTATCCAAACTATGTTATAAAATTTTTAAAATTTTATATAATGATACTGATGAAATTAGTAATCTCTCATAAAAATTTGAGATCATGATCACACTCAAGAAAATTTATAAAATTCTGACAAAGTAAATGTCTTAATTATGTTCTACTTGCTATCAACCTAAACAAGAGGAGCACATGACCTGGTTTCCTAGACTAGAGATGCTTGTGATTTCACGTTGTTCAAAACTATTGTCATTACCTTCTATTCCTTTGGGATTGACCCAAGCTCCTCTCCTCCAATTCAACAATGTGTTGAACTATGTATGTGAATTTCACTTTATGTATTGGATTTTGTATTATGTGATGTACTAGTGTGATAGTTGGATTGTTTTTATCGCATGTTTCGATTCTAGGTATTTCGTGCACTACCCGGATAAGACCAGATTATCTCAGATTATACCCGTCACATTACTTTACCCGAACCCGATTTCTACCGTCCAGAGAAAATGCTACCTGTACTTCGTACCTCTACCCGATTTTTACTACGTGCGCGCATTCGCATCTTGAGAAAAAATATTAGGGTATAGTATAGAATGACCTACTACCTGCTCGAACCCGACCCGTTTACACCCCTACCCACAATCGCCGCCTCTCCCCTCTTCTCAACCCTCCGCCTCCGCTCTTCCATCCGCTTCCGTCCTCCTCCTCGCCACCGCTGCATCCGCCTTTGCTCAAGCCCCGGCGGTTCCAACGGCAACGACGACGGCGAGGACGAGATCAACAAGATCAAGAACGACATCAGGACGCTGCCCGGGAAGGTTCTCGACGCCTACCGTAACAGCAACGACGACCTCCGGACGTTCCTCCACGTCGACGAGGAGTCGACCGTCTTCGGCGAAGAGGACGACGACTTCCTCCGGGCCCTCATCGACGCTGACCTTCCGGGCAGGAGCCTCGACCTCAGCGTGCTGTGGGAGCTCCCGGCCGTCCTTCGACGTCGTGCCCGCGTGGATGCCGCTCGTCTACTCCCTCGCGTCGTTCCTGTAATCCTGTTCGGGTCACTGCTGGTCGTGGACGCGTCAATAAGCGATGAGGAGTGGGACGAATGGGTCGGGCGGAGGGAGAGCGAGGGCGAGCTCGCGTTCCTCGAGTCGGAGTAGGTGCTGTGGCGGACTGTGCAGTGGGTACCGGCGGCGGTGCTCGCGGCGTCCGTGGCAGGAGAGGCGGCGCTGCGAGCGTCGGCCGCGGTGACCGGGCTCGACCTGCAGCCGCCGCTCTGGGTGGCGTTCCTGCTGTTCGGCCTCCTCCTGGGCGTGCCGTACGGGGTGTTATCCGCGAGCTTCGATCTGGCGGTGGAGGGGTCCGTGGCTCGGGTGGGACAAGTTCGCCAAGAACATCCGCGACGTCGTGCTCCACGCCGGCGATGGCCATGACAGCGGCAACAAGTAGATCGAATGAAAGACTCAAAGACACCATGATTTTACCTCAATCTGACGGTTTAGTTGGTAGTGTTTACTGGGTGAGTGAGTCATGCTGCGTGTTATGCTTGTAAAAACATCCATGGCTGATTTTGATTTTGGCAATCTTAATCTCAGTAGCAAACGTGTAGCTCAAATATCTTTGGATGTATTAACGATCTTTTGAGAGAATTGCAGAGAAACATTCTATTATATTGTTGAAAGTAGAGTAGAGATTGAACTCAAGAAAAAAAGAGAACATTTTTCATTGCACATGTGATACATATTTATACAAGTTAATGGGTGAAAGTTGGTGTCTAAAAGACACCTATTCTACGAGTTGGAAGTTAATTGTCCATATAACTCCTTTACCACTCCCTCTTAGGAGAATAACACAACCTTCATGTACTTTGATAAACTCCTCTAAAAACTTATAGAAAAATATGAGGAGAAATTCGTTCTTATAATTATATGCCATCTAAAACTTCTTTAAAATCCAATGGGAAAAATATAAGGAGAAACTTTATGGCGTAAGTTCACATCTAATGTTGCCTCATTAAAAATTTTCTATTAGAAACCAGTTGTGTAAAACTCATAAAGGAAAAGAGTGCAACATGTTCTTATTCAAGGGTTAATTCCCCCAGAACTTTGCAACTCACAAAGCCATCTCATATCGATCCTCTGGACACATCTTTGAAACGAGGATGTCAGTAAAGACTTAGTGAATAAATAGGCTAGATTTTCACATGACTTCGTTTATAAGGCATTTATCTCACTACTCTTTTGAAGTTCGTGAGGATAAAATAGCTTAGAAGCAATATGTTGTGTTATATTGCTCTTTATATAGCCTGTTTGCATCTGAGCAACAGAGGCAGCATTATTTTCATAGATAATGGTATGAGATTTCAATGGATTAATACCACATAACCTTTGTATGTGGTTAATCATTCTGCGAAGTTATACACATTCACGTGATACTTCATATAAAGCAATTATTTCAGAATGATTAGTGAAAGTGGCTACTAAAGTCTGTTTACAAGACTTCCATGAAATAGTCGTACCATCAAAAAGGAAAACAAATCTAGTCTGTGACTTGGTATTGTGGGAATCAAACAAATAACCAGCATTTGTGTATCCAATTAAAATCATATCTTGATTTCTTTGAAACACCAAACTAAGATCTTTTGTACCATTAAGGTACCTAAGGACTTGTTTAACACCAGCCAAATATTTTTTTGTTGATGATGCACTATATTTAGCCAATAGATTGATTACAAATGCAATATCAAGGCTGGTGCAATTTGCAAGATACATTAGTGCTCCGATGGCACTAAGATATGAAACTTCCGGTCCCAATATCTCTTCATCCTCTTCCCTAGGTATGAGTGGGTCATTATCCATATTAAGGGATTTCACGACCATAGGTGTTTTTGTTGGATATGATTTATCCATATTGAATTTCTCCAATATCTTTTGGATATATGCAGACTAGTGCACAAATGTTCATTCAGGAATATGTTCAAACTGTAAGCCTAAGCAAAATTTGGTCTTTCCCAAATTTTCATCTCAAACTCCGTCACAAGATGGTTACTTGCTTCTTCTATGTCCTTTGTGGTTTCGATGATATTTAAATCATCAACATATACTGAGATGATATATAATCCACTTTGCGAAATCTTTATAAACACACATGGACAATCATTATTATTGGAGTATCCTTTCTTCAAAAGAAAACCACTTAGTCGGTTGTACCACATTCTTCCTGGCTGCTTTAATCCATACAATGAGTTTTTCACTTGACGCTATACATGTTGCGATTTGCATTAGGATTCGGAATTTTAACCCCTCTAGGGACTTTCATGTAAATATACGAATCTAATGACCCATACAAATATGCGGTCACTGCATCCACTAACTGCATTGGTATTTTCATATTAACTGCTAGAGATATTAGATATCGAAATGTTGTTCCACTCATAACGGGAGAGTATGTCTCATCGTAATCGATGCTAGGTCTCTGCGTGAACCATTAGGCTACAAGCCACGCTTTGTATCTCAGTTCATTGTTTTTATTCTTTTTCTGAACGAAAACCCATATGTTTTCCACAGAAAACACTTTAGGAGGAATTGGTTTTATTAGACTAAATACATTCCTTTTATTAAGCGAGAACAATTCTACTTCAATTGCTTCCTTCCATTTGACCCAATCTGAGTGCTTTATGCACTCTGCCATGGTCTTTGGTTCTTGATCCAGTTGAAGGCTCTCAGCAATCTTTAAAGGCAAAATGTATATCGACAATTGTAGTATCTCTTTTATAAAATTATCCCGAATTGATATAATTCGTGGAAATATCTTCATTTACATCCTCTAACTCCTTGTGATTTCCCATAACAATAGAGTCTAGGGGTTCCAATGTCCCAGCATCTAAATTTGTGCGCACTTTGATGCCAGCTTTACCATTCTTTCGATGGTTCTCAACCTCATGTTGAGTTTCTTTTACTGATTCAAGTACTGTACCTTTACCTTTAGAAGAATTCCGTTTTTGCGAACATCTCCGTGGAACTAAGTCCTTTTTATCTGGAATTCTCCCCCTCTTCTTTTCATTAGGAGCAAGAGTAGCTTTTTGAGGTACCTACACTCTTTCTGGTACATTGACTGCTAGTATATATGATTTTGTAACAACCTTATAATCAGTAAATGCATATGGCAGATTATTTGCAATTTGTTGCAAATTTATTATTCTCTGAACCTCCAGTTCAGATTCTTTAGTACGTAGATCTAAGGACTGAATGTCAGTGGCATTCTAATCTATTTCTCAGCATTCTTTGTGGTACTTATCTCCTCCTAATGCTGGGAAATTATCCTTATAAAAAATACAATCAGCATACCGAGCTGTAAACAAATCCCCTGTTAATGGTTCAAGGTATTTTATTATTGACGGAGAATTATACCCCACATAGATCCTCAACTTCCTGTGAGGACTCATTGATATACGCTATGGTGGTGCAATTGGTACATATACTGCGCAACTGAATATTTGCAGATGGGAAATACTTGGTGCATTTCCACATACTAATTGCAATGGGGAGACCGTACGATATGTAATTTGTCTTATTTGGATTAGTTATGTGACGTGCAACACCGCATGGCCCCCAACAACTTGTTGGCAACCTACAATTTTGTAAGAGAGGTCTAGTGATCGGTTTGACCCTTTTTATCAAAGATTCTACTAGGTTATTTTGTGTGTGGACATATGGCATAGAATGTTCTACATTAATATATAGAGCCATACAATAATCATTAAATACCCTTGAGGAAAACTCAGCGGCATTATCCAATCTAATGTATTTGATCCTGTTTTTAGAAAAATTGGTTCTTAACTTAATTATTTGGGCTATTAATCTACCAAAGGCATGGTTCCATGTGCTTAATAAACACACGTGGGATCATCTTGTAGAAACATCTATTAAAACCATGAAGTATCTAAACGGCTCACTTAATGGTTGAATAGGTCCACAGATGTCACCTTGAATTCTGTTTAGAAAATTAAGCAACTCATTTTTTACTTTAAGGTATGATGGCCTCAAAATCAATTTCCCTTTAGCACAAATAGTGCACATGAAATCCTCTGATTTCGGGAAATTTAAAGTTTTAATATTATAGCCAACAGAACAGTTTGCAATATTTCTCATCATCTCCATACCTAGATGACCTAGGCGATCATGCCAAATCTTGAATTTGCCAAAATTTTGAAAAATTGTTTTGAATGCAACATGTGGTTCAGGTTTGATGTATGTGTAATACAATCCGGATGAATATGAAGGAAGTTTTTCAAACACTTGTTTTCCATACCCATCAATTTTAGTGAGGAGAATATATTCAGCGTCTCCCTTACTAGTGGTTTCCACATGGAAACCATTAAAACGGATATCTTTAAAACTTAGAAGAGTATGATTTGATTAAGAAAAAACAGAGCATCTTTAATCATCAATTGTGTACTCATAGGGAGAACTATAATAACTCTTACGGTGCCAACAATTAAATTATCATTTCTAGCGATTGTCATTATATTTCCATTTTTTTGTCAAAGTCTAGAAATATTTTGTTTCCCTTAATATTATATTTGTGGTACCACTATCAATAAGAAAGATTTCGTCCTCCATTGGATTGTGCCACCAAATTTGTGTCCAGAATGTGGCTGGTTATCCTCCCATCTGCTGCTAGTCTCTGTTTGCCCTTGCTCAATAGCAGCTGTGCTCGTGGATAAGAGTAGTGCTTATAACGTGTTGAAAGTAGAGTAGAGATTGAACTCAAGAAAAAGAGAGATCCTTTTCATTGCACATGTAATACATATTTATATAAGTTAATGGGTAAAAGTTGATGGTGTCTCAAAAGACACCCATCCACAAAAGACACCCATTCTAAGAGTTGGAAGATAATTGCCTACATAACACCTTAACACATATGACTAGTTGAAAACCCATGTAGTTAATGGCTTAATGCAGCATCGGATATTAGTTCTAGAGCAACAAGAGCTGGAGCTGAGCCACAAGTTTGGCAACGCTCCTAGATGTTGATACCTCCAGGTGATATCTGCTCTAAATGGATATACAGGCAAGGTTTCATGCTAAAAACGAAACAATTATAAGCATGGAAACACCGGAATCTCATTATGTACATGTGCTTAGTACCACGGCTCTGGAGATACGAGATCAGAGAACTGGAAAGCCAAAAATTTGTAGCCCCATAGATTACATTCCTCCAAGTAGGTAGACCCAAGGACACTCCAGGACTTTAGCAGCCGTAGATGTAGAATTGTAACCAAAAGTTAGTGGCTACTAAGGTAGACATCACCCCCTCTGTCCATGCTGAAAAGCATCATGAGACCATGTAGGAATATGATAGGCTTCATTGCTCAACCTTGACATCTTAGCTCGCTTCAATCGCCTTTTCTGATACCTCCATGCAACTTGAATTCGCGTTGCAGCGATGGTTCTCCAGTAGGGCGACTCGTACCTGTTGCAGCAGGGAGGGGGAACAAGTGTTCTATAGTTACAATTACAAACTAGTAAAGTTACTCATATTTTGCCACTAAATTACGATGCACTTGATCAAAATAACAGCCTCAACCATTCTAGTTGACAGCTTCGTCGATTAAGCAGGAATGTGATAATCATATAATAATTAAACACAAAAAATGGCTACCTGATTGCCCCCAGCACTCGCGGATTGCGCAAGAGCCTCGCAAACTGTGAAGTAACTTCTTCGAGATCACTTGCTCTAAGTACAAAAGCTTCAACATTTGTTAAACATTTTACAGTACGTATAGCAACCAAGCGCATACCATGAAATCTGATTTTCCCACCATCTGAAACAATCGCAATCCACGTGATGTTACAATTGTAAACCATGGAGAATAACAACAGGCAGCCAAGGCAGAAATTGCAGACCTCTATTCACTGAAGTGTGTTCCAAGTACCATGTGAGGAGCTCCTCTCCGCATACATCTCCTTCATGTAAGGGAGCCTTGCTTCCATCTGCACTGATGCTTTCTAGCTTACCTCTCACTATGAAGACCATTTTTTCAACAGGACCACCTTGATAAAGAATGTCACTTCCGCTAATATATAAGTTTTGCCTTAATTTGTCACAGATAGCATCCAAGATAGGCCAATCCATCAAGGTGAATAATCGGACCTACAAAATAATTATAATCAGGGTTTCCTTATAGGGGGGAGTCATTATCAGACTTCATTAGTTCATTTTATAGGCATGGATCATCGTGAGCCCAAAAAATGAATGAGGTCTCTAGTTGTTTATATTGAGAACATTGAACCGTAAGTTGGCCTAGGACATTTGGATTATGACCCACATCAATTTCCAATTTCTCCCTTTTTCTTGAGATTTTGAAGTTTTCTCTATTCTCTCCCCCTCAATGTTCTGTTTGAGAATTACCTTACCCTTGCATAGTTGAGGGACCAAAACAGTACAGGTCTAGAATGGATACAAGAACAAAGCTAGTGACCAATATGGTACTTTATCCTTGAATTAAAGGCATGACATTGCAATAAAATGGTGTTAGGAGTAAATAGTTGCAGTCAACTTAGAAACAAACCTTATTAAGGAATCTAAAGAAATGCCGGCGTATGTCCCTTTGGATATCTTCTGGCAAGTTACTTAAAAGCTCCTCTTCATTCACTCCCTGAGTGGCTGCCCAGGTGAACCTTTCTGCACGTCTAACCCTCCTGTACATTTATAAAGCGCCAAGTGTTACAATCTTCACGTGCAAAAATAAAAATACTTAATAATGATGATAATCGCTCCTAGGGTGATTCCCGTGAAGTGATTCTCCGAAATGAACTAGGGGCTGGGAGCTGAAAAAAGCTGCTTCTCCTGATTCACTCCCAACAAAGAGTCAGTTTCTCCATAGAGTTTATCCTATGGATTCGTTAGAGAATCACTTTCAGCGACAGAATCACTTCTCTCGGAGAATCACTTCTAACAGAGAATCAGAATCAGCGGGAGCTCTACCAAACAGGCCCTAAAACTTCCAAACCAGATTTAAGGGTTCTCATTGACATTGCTTGATTTCCATGAGATGTACATATTCTAGTGGAGACTAATATATGTTAAATTTTAACTGCAAAATACAGCACACAACCCCCCCCACCAAAAAAAACCAAAAAAAAAAGATCAATGCTTTCGTGAAAATTCTACTTCAAGATAGTTTTTCATCAAATACGACCTGATCAGTAATTGACTATCAGTAAAATGTTTTTTTTGTTTAAATTGTAGAAACAACACAAAAAGGGCAAGGCAAGTTCTAATTAGGGGTGAATAACGAGCTAGTTGAACTTTTTTTCGAGCTTTTTTCGACACTAATTTATTCTTGTTTATTATAGTCTCCTGTATTATTTGAGACCCAACTTCAAACCGAGCTTAACGAGCCGAGCCTAAGTTGACTTTTGTTCCAAATCAACTAATTTTTATTTTAAAAGAAAAATAAATGTAATCGGAGCAATTTTGAAACGAGCCAACTAATTTTTATTTTAAAAGAAAAATGAATGTAATCGGAGCAATTTTGAAACGAGCCAACTAATTTTTATTTTAAAAGAAAAATGAATGTAATCGGAGCAATTTTGAAACGAGCCACCGAGCCAGCTCAACGAGTTTTTTTTCAGCCCTAGTTCTAATGCATTGCCACATATGATAAGACAAAAAAACTACAGATAACTTGTAGCATCACAAGCTAGGAAACAGCATACCAACATGTCCAAAATATAGAAAAGCAAAGGGCTATGGTTTATGGTACATGACCAAGAAATATGCAAATAATTATATTCGGTTTAGAAGTTTATGGGACCTTCTCAAATCTTCAGGCAGTCGTCTATGGCTCATCCACTGTTCAACATCACGCCGTCTAAGTTGCATTTCTAGTTTCCTGTGAGAAGACAAAAAAAAGCTTCATACATCATGATTCAAAATTACTACAAATAGCTACATGAACTACTCGTTGACAAAAAGAAAGAAAGCTTCATACATCATGATTCAAATTTACCACAAATAACTACATGAACTACTCTTTTGGTCATTTCATGACGCACACCAATGCAATAATTAGCATGAGTTCCCAATGGAGAGGTAGAACAAGCATATTGATAGTATGGTGGATAATATTGCATGATAACTAAACCAGCAGTATAACCACATACCGTCGTCCAAGAGCTTGGAGGAAATTTTGCATGTTCCCAATAAGTAATGCAAAAAGCAACAGGCCCAAACCAATAATAGCCATAGTGAACAGGACTTCCCATGCAAAGTAACTTGGGACAAGATTGCCAGCTAAAGTGCTGATTTGCTGAAACCAAACCATTTAAGCACAAGCATAAAGTCAGGGATAGCCTAAAATTCTCTAGGTTAGCATGTATGCAAATAGAATTAAACCTCACTAGTTAGTACAGTGGGTAAGAAAAAAAAAAGCAAAAATTTGGAAGGATCATGAAGAGTCAAATGCAACACATCAGATACCCAACTGAAATGAAACAACATGTGACATAAGTCAAATACCTGAAACCCCCAAAATAATGAATATATATAACGTTTAACAGCACTGTGTTTGGTAGTTAGCAAAACAGCCTGCTCATAAATCCCATATTGGAAAGTAGCATCATTTCCACTGTTAAAACAATTTGTTGAGGCTGAGTCATTGAACCACTGCTGCCTATTTTGTTCATTCTGCTCCCCAATGTCAATGCCACGTCCGCAGTCTATGAAAGCATTACAAGATGGGATATTTGATGCAGAACAAGCATCTCGAAGACATTGGTTAACCCTCTGAAAAATATGAAACAAAAGAAAATAATATAATGGAACTCTACTTTTAGTTACTATAGCACCAGCTGTAAAATTAAGTATTTCCTGAGTAAGTTGAACTTATGACCAAGGATTATTACCGAAGAAGTTACGCTTGTTTATACAACACTGAACATAGTATAAATGAAATTGAATAGGTGTATACAGCTACTTCGGTCACATTTTTTGTCTTTAAAAGCAATAAATTCAGATCATACACACTTGAATGTAACTGGATGTACCTTCAGAACTGTTCCTTAACAATGTGGACAAAAAGTCAATTTTCTTACTAGTAAAATACAATAAGTCATTGAGTAAGATTCTCCAAATTTAAACATTTGTTTGTGCATGTATACATGAGATAATTGCATGTAAAAATTGCCATAAAAGATCGAACTAACCTGTAATCCAAAGAGGTACCAACATGAACCAACGACATGCCCCGCCAAAACAAACATTAGAAGGTTAATCACAAAATTAGCCCATGCTGACTCAAATATGAATCCATTGGCAGACTGACCACCGAGCAATGGTACAAATCTGATGATGCGGGGTACATATTGAAGAAGAACGGTGATGCGCAATAAATTCTTAGCATAGTTTGCAGTTGACAACCCAACATATTTAGGGATAACTACCAATATCATCACCTTGATCAAGGAACAAAGAAAAATCTTAGCATGTCTTAAAGATAATTGCCTATTGTTAGTAAACTTGAAAAAAGGAAAAAAAAAATCTAGTTTATACAAGTAACTGGGTAGTAATCAGATGAAAAGCAATCATGCAAGTAAAATCAGACGAAATGCTGCACACACACACCAATATGCATGTGTGCAAATAGTCGTCGAAGTAGCAAATTATTATCGGTTTAGCCAAAATGTGTTGATCTATACAGTCAACTAAATGTGTTGATCTATACAGTCAACTTTATGGCTAGATGCAAGTGTGACTTTTTTTTTGGCTTTATCACACACTGCCCTGAATAACTGCTCACAAGTCATAAGTTCAGGAATAGAGAATAGTCACTATTGTGCCTAAGTATCTATAATGTTTACAATGCTAAACAGCCACTCGTTCTTGCCCATTTCTGGTTGGCCTAATTACATTTGAAACTACTGTTCGAGACTAACATGTATAACCAAAGTAAACCACAAAATGTTCAATAACAGATATTTTCAATGCAAATACAGAGAACAGAATATTTCAACAAAAACAGTAAGTCAATCCTTCATAGAAGTGAGATGAGGAAGCTTAATGCCTAAAACCAGCAACATCAATGCGGAAGGACAAGGCATAGGTTACCTGAGGGAGTGGAAGCACAACAAAGAAATCAAGCAAAAAATATCCACGAAGATAACGGACAGCAATTTTCTTTGGTTCATCAACTAAATCTCCAGCTCCCACTACTCGTGACTCTGGAGCTACATAAGCTAGTCTGAACTGAAAGAGAAATTTATCTTTACATTCATGAATAAAGTCTTATGTAAGATCAATAAAAAAATAAGATGGTAAACTGTAAGCTGACGGGGAAGTTTCTTTGATGGCAGAACTGAAACAAATAGACAGATATGAATTTTTCCTAAACTATTTATCTATTGCTAGAACAAACTGCTGGAAAATACAAAATGAAATCATATAACAGACCAACTAACAAGAAAATACAATCGTTCGGTCAAAGAAGTATACTCAATCAACCATTAAAGATAAATAGTACATTGATGTTATTAGAATAAGATCAATGTGAACGCTAATGTGAATGTGATTTTGGGGAAAAAAAATTTTGGTGAATTTGCTCGCTATAGGCATAATTGCATAAAGCGTGGTGATGTACAGGAACAATTACTACTTACGCACGTCCTGCGGGAGGTGTCCAGCCCCATGGCCCCCTTCATCATGCCCACAATCCAGAACTTTATTGCATTTTATTCCCATGGCACCAGCGGCCAGTTGCTGCTTTGAGCACGGGGCAACGCCCCATGGCTGGCGAGCCAAGCTTGATCTGGTGGCTCGCTTGAGCAGGACATGTATGGGATTGTGTGATGAGGAAGAAACAGGAGGAAGAACGAGGATGTGGATGCCATGTTAGTGAATTATCTACACCTAGATGCCACATTAGCAAAACCAAGGGGGTTTTGGGTGAAGTGGGTGATTTGAACGGTTTTGGTAGTGGAAGGGTGTCAAATATTCAGTTTTGTAGTTAAGGGTTGATTTTCGGACTCAGGCAAGAGTTTGCCTTTTGACTCTTTTTCACAACAGAAAGTTGCTCCAGACAATTGTCGTATTTCCAAATTTCAGTATCTAATCTAAGATTTATTTTTAAGAAAAATGACAAATCTTATTGGCAAGAAAATACCGATAACTCAATCAACATGTTAATCTTGATAATATATGCATACCACGTTACCAATATATCATTCACAACATTCCATCTTGTACCTATTCTGTTTATGAGTGATAAAAAATGTATAAAATGTGAAACCTTATCTAGTACCTGAAGAAGCATGTGCAGAAAATAAATGGCATCAGTAACACTTCTCAGAACAGCAAGTGCTGTAGCAAAATTCCAGTTTAACACTATGCATTTGTTATCCTGCATTGAACCCAGAGAGAGAGAGACGCAGTCAGCTTTGATCAAAACTACTGCAAGAATGGCTATAATAGACCAGGTCCAATCCATCATCGTATTACAATTTCCTGAAAACATCAGAGCGTATTGTCTCTATAATCATGACATGCACTGGAATCTGGATAAAACATTTGAGTTCAAGTGCTTCATAGAAAATGCAGTAAACCCCACCTCCATTACCACAACTGATATCAACACTTAGGGTGTGTTTGGTAGAACTGGGTATTCCTAGCTCCACCAGATCCGTGGAGCTGGAGCTGTGAGTATATTAAGAGTGTTTAGATGAATCATCTTGCTTACATTTTAGACCAAAAATATAAACTTAATTCACTTTATTTTAGCCTACAAATTTCAGATCTCAGGTGAAGCTAGGATATGGAGCTCTACCAAACATGCCCTTAAGAGAGATGAAAGTATGGGAGAAAATATTGTGCTGTAACGGGACATAAACTCTAGGAACAGCACAAAATTACTCGAGGTCAGCAAAATAATGACAGTCAAGAAAAGTAACAAGGTGCTGCACAACTAAGCTTTATTTAAAAAAAGTACCAACGAATGGATGTAAAAAGCATCTAGAGAGACCTATCTAATGCATTTGTTCTTTTCAGTAATAGTTGGAAAACTTGTAAAAGCATTACCTGCTCTACTGATAATAGGAAGAAAAACAGGGGATCGATGAAAATGGCAACCAGGCATGATACCACAAAGAATTGATTCCACTGCTGAACAATCTTCGCATGTGGGTTCATAATCGGAATGTATGAAAGGAAACACCCAATTTTCTTCTTCCACCCACCATCATGACCATAAAGAATATTATGAAGCTTCAAGAGAGCAAAGGAAATCGCATTAATACCACAGTCAACAGATGTTAGAGATTTTAAGAACTATTCCAATCATTTTAACAGCTGTATCAAGGAAATATAGCTAGAGAAACAAACCGGGAATTATACCACAAATGGGTAATATTCCAGAGTTATTAGACTTCTAGAATCCAGATCACTTAAAATAATTGAGACGTAGGTAACCATACTAAGATGTTTTACTAAAAAAATGGTTGCACTGGTCAAATCATAATTCATCAAGTTTAAAACAGATCATTTAACGTTGGATGCCTATTTACATAGCAAAGGAAGTAAAGCCACCTTATGGTCAGAAGGATTTGAACTTCTGTGAAAATGCCTCTTATTTTTACATGCAGGAGGGCAGTTGACACAGTCGGGATTATCACATTGTCCCAAAGGTCCGGACATCATCAAATGTTCATTCTTTGGAACGTGTCCACTGTAAGACCACCTATTTCCTCCAATTTCTTCTGGCATAACCGCATGTGGCTTGCTGACTTGTTTTCCCTGCGAAGGTCGAGGCAGCCTATCTGGTGTGTCTCTGCTTGTAAACGGAATGCCTGCTGCTGTAGTCTGAGTTGGTGGCTGAATGAATAGAGGACCAGTATGGGGACCAAATGTGTCTTCTTCGTATTCATCGTCCCTGAGTATACACATTGACGTACTTCTAAGAAGAAATCTTGGTAGCTCAACATTTCTTAGCAGCATAGGAATATCATCCCTCTCCTGATGAGACATTTTTTAACACTGCAAACAACATCCACTGCATTAACAATTTAGCACATCACGTTCAATGAACAACTAAAATATAAATTCCACGAGTGGTCAAAGTTTGCATCCTAAACACAAAAAAATTGCGTAAACAAAACACAACATTTGTCTTTAGAAGAGAATGTATGTACTCCAATTAATATCCAGACTGCGCTTACATATGTTGCCCAATTTTGGTGAGACAATGATGAAAAACTTCAGAACCTTTTCAGGAAGAACATTGACAAAACAAAAGATTAGTGATTCCGAACTCCAAGTTCAGGGATGACTACATTAGATGCAAATACAAATATAAAGGTCTCAACTTGTAATGGCACTCAAAATGCTCCAACAACAGTTACAACACAAAATACAAAATTATATCCTGTACAATAGTATTTGCATAGAGTTTGACCAAGCATAATCAACGTCAGTTGCATTAATACTCTGTGGTGCTGAAAACTAATTGTACATCCAACAATGGTGATAAGTGAAACAAGATTAAGTCTTCACCTGATCAGTTCCACCGATGCACGGAACCTATTACATTTATGCGAGCCCCTGAGAGCACAAACACAACAAAGAACCATTAACAAGGAGATACAGGGTAATGCCATTCCATAGCGATAGTGACAGAAGAATTAGGATTGTAGCAGTACTGATGCATTGGGACTTGCAAGCTTAAACCAATCATACAGCGAGTTGTGTCTAGAGTAGAGGTGGCAATTGTGCCGGGCTTTTTCGGACTAGCACGTGGTACAGTGGGCAAAGCCCGCATTGGAATGGGCCGTGCCAGCAAGGTAAGGTTGCCGGGGCTGTGTTGGTACTTGGGCCTACCAACCGGGCACGGCGGGCGGCACGGCACAACACAGTGGCGACCGTGTCACGGCATGGCCCACCCTGCGTGCGACACGCGGCGCCTGCAAGGCATGGCCCACGCGACAGCCGGTAGGGCACACGGTTGGTGGCACAACCCATAGTGGGACCCGTGGCACACGGTCGACGGGGACGAAGGCGAGGGAGGGGGGTCATGTACTAAGGAGTATCGCGAATTCACGTAAGCACTACAATATCACTCTGTACCTATTCAAGAATGATAAAATTTAGTTCTTTTTCCTTAATATTTGTGTTCACTGTCTCAATTATGTGCGTCTTTGACTCCTTTCCTCCCATCGCATTAGTGCAAATGGAATGGGCCTAGACTGGCACGGCACGAAACCGACACGAATCGCAAATAGGCCATACCTGGACTTGCCAAAGGTGAGCCGGACCGGCACGGCATGGTACAGTGGACCGGCTAGGCCAGGGCGGCAAAGTACGGTTTAGGCATGCAGCCCAACAGGCCCGGCCTGCCACGACACCCAAGCATGAGGTTAACGATAAACAAAAACTAAGCGAGTACCTTTGCATCTAGCTGAGATTACTTACTTCGCACATTCGATTTAAATTATCAAAGAGCAGGAACTGGAAGCGATTCGTTGGCCTTAAGAGATGCCTTCGCGCACAACTCGCTCACACCAAGAGCCAATCAAAAGCTACGAAACCTGATGAAGCATTTGACGACTACTAGAAGCAGCTACTAGAGCATCCCCCCATAAACCCCCAGAAGGGAAGAACACGGGAAATTACTGGAGAAATCACTGCCGCGAAATGCATAGAAAAAATTACCAAGGGAACAACACCTATAAAATCGGCGTTCTAAAGCTCCAAATCTCAATCCTCCGTGATGAGATTTGGAAAAATGCGCAAAGTAGGACAGGAAATCCGTTGGAGAATCGAATCCCGCAGCGCCACCTCTCGCCACGCAAATGCGAATTATTCAAAAAATTATTCTAGACACCGCTTGATTCGACTCCCGCAGCGCGCATTTCAATCCCCGCAAAAAAAATACCCAAAAATCATATTAAATAGACAATCAAAAACAGCCTCCCCTACTCCACTTGAAGCATCCACTCCTACCACATCATCTTCCAAGAAACGCACAGGAAAAAAAAGAAGGGAAAAGAGAAAAGGAACTAACCCGAACTGTTCCCCGAGAGGCCAGGAGGAGAGTGTTGCGATAACAGCTGCCGCACAGCAGCAACGATCGCTTTCAGGTTGTGCGATTCGGACAGTGAAGAGAACGAACCCTTTTTTTTTTTTTTAACCCCTTTTTTGGCTTCGCCGCGAAGGAGAGAGACCGGGCAAAGGTCAAAAAGACGTCTTGTTTTCTAGAAAAAAGGAGGCGTGTCTGCTTTGTATACTCTGTCACTGAGATTCGGGGCACGTGGTGTGTTGAAACGGTGGGACCCAGTGCTCAGTGATAGGCAATGGGCACAGCGGTAGGAGTGTGGCTGGCCGCTGGCCGCCACGGCGCCACCTGGTGGGATTTGGATGGTGCCGCGGATGTGGTCATCCTCTGGTCTTCTCGCCAAATCATACCTGTTTGATTGATTTTGGCCGCGGATCGCTAACATAGGCATTCTCGCTGGATTTTGGTCACGAGTCACGGGACTCACGGCCTCCTCTTCAGGGCTAACAAAACTAAAATTCAAAATAGAGCTCAGTTTTTGTAGTACGGTTTTCATAAAAATCGTTTAAAAAATCACTCGAAAACCATCAAAAACCGAAGAGTTAAAAAATAAAAAAAAATAAAAATTTTTAAAAAACTGGAAACCCGACCCGCCCATTTGAATATTTTTCGAAAACGGTTTTGAGCGGTTTTTCAACAGTTTTCAAACACATAAATTTTTAAAAAAAATTTAAATTTTGTTTTAATTAGACCGGTTTATCGAGCGGTTTTGGATCTCGAACCGAATGGTAAAGTCGAAAATCGCGATTTCCGAGCAGTTTTTGCTGGTTTTATTAACCCTGCTCCTCTCCCTTTCCCTCGCGAGGGCTAGCATCTCGTTTCTTCCCTCACGGTTTTTTTTCTCTCTCAAAGATCCTTTTCTTTGATAAGTAGTAAGATATTTTCCTACTTTCTTTTCTTTCAAAGCTTCTCTCATCGAAAAAAATTCAAATCAAAATTTACAATTAAATTGAAAAATTTTAAATTAGAAAGTTTCAACTCAAAATAATTCAAATCAAAAGTTTCAACTCGAAAAAATCAAATCAGAAAGTTTCAACTCTAAAAACTAGGGCTGGGCAAATAAACCGGAAACCGAAAACCGAAATCGTTAAAACCGAAGCCGAAAAAACCGAAACCAAATTATTCGGTTGTTGATTCGATTAGTTGTATAACCGAATTTTTTTCGGTTAATTCGGTTTTAACCCTCGGTTAACCGAACTTACCGAACTTTGATAAAGAGACCCACCAAATCGGAGGCATATTGAAAGCTCCTCGTGTGTTTGTCATCGTCATAGACAGTCAGAGACTCCTTCCTCAACACCTAAAATCATAATTGCACATAGGGGTGGCAACGGGGCCATTCCCCACCGGGGAGTGCCTCCCCGTCCCTGTACCCGCGATCCAAAATTTTTCCCGTCCCTATCCTTGTTCCCGCCTCGGAGAAAATCCCGTCCCCATCCCCTGTCGGATATCGGGCCCGTCGAGACCCATCCTCGAAAAATTTTACACAAGAGAAGAGCTCTTATAGCCATTTTAACTCTAAAATTATATCAAGAGATAAGGAAAAAAAAGAATGCATGCATTCATTGAAGATTATGTTGTCTCGTTTATGAAAATGTAAATATGATGGGCTAGAGAATATGTTTGCAATCTAATAACTAAATTGGACTAAACTAAATTTGGATCCCCAACCGTCCCCATGGAAAAAATTCTCGTCTCGTCCCCGCCATTCCTGACGGGGGAATAATTTTCCCTGTTTCCATCCCTGTGGGGGACAATTTCTTCCCATACCCATCCCCTAATAGAGGAATTCCCCGCCGGGGATCGGGGAACGGGTCCCCATTGCCATCCCTAATTGCACAAGGAGTATTTTAGTATGAAATAAACAACTGGACTGTCCTTAAATTCAGGTGTCAAAAGAGGAGGCTACAAACGGTGGCTACCTGAGCAACAAAGTTGCTAATGACACGGCCATCATCATTGCCAAGTTAGGTTAATTCGGTTAAAACCGAAACCGAATTATCGGTTAACCGAATTGTCGGTTACCGAAATTTTCAAACATATTTCGGTTTCAACTTTGAAATAACCGAATTTCCAAATAAACCGAAAACCAAAACCAAATTTTTCGGTTAAACCGAACGCCCAGGCCTACTGAAAACTTTCCATTCAAAAACTTTCAATTTGAAAAGTTTATATTTGACAAACTTTCGCATCGAAAAATTTCGATTAAAAAACTTTTGAAAGTGGTAAAAAAATACTTGTTTTTGAAAACTTGGAAGAAAGTTTAAAATAGAAAACTATTTTGAGTTTGAGGGAAAAGGAATTGAAGAAGAAAATTTTCAAACCAAAAGTTTTTTGAGACGAAACTTTTCGAGCCAAAAGTTTTTGAATTGAAGCTTTCTCATTTGAATTTTTTCAATTTAAAACTTTCTAATTTAAAATTTTCCAAATTAAATTTTTTCGAGATGAATTTTTTTCAAGTTGAAACTTCCATTTTTAAATTTTCTGATTTGAAAATTTTGTGCTAGATAGGAAGGAAGAGAGGTGTGAGGAAGTGAGTAGGGAAGAGAAAAAGAGAACGGGTGGAGTTGGATGGTGAAGATGATACATAGAATCTTAGGACGATATCTCTGACATGGGGGCATGTGAGAGTATGTGAAAATTGTGGGACCTGGTGCTCAATGATTGGCAATGGGGGTAGCGGTAGGAGTGTCGTTGGTCACTCGGCGCCACGGCGCCACCCTCTGTCTTCTCGGGAAACATGCATGTTTGATTGGTTTTGGGAATTGGAACCAAACATACTTCCATATTGTTGGGCGCTCTATCTAGATTTTGTGCTAACAATGATCCACATCGCTTGAGGCTATACCAGTTTGGCTCTTGAAATGGTACATTTTGATATCGGTCTGTACTGGTGTACCATTTTCAGGTTTAATATAATAATATACATTTATAAGTATATACATGTTTAATTATACATACACCATATTTCAATTATAATATTTCTCAAAATACATAATAGTACTATCAATATAACATTTAGTTTGATAGACAATATTATCAATTTCATTGGTATGATTGATATGAAAGCTAGTATGATTGGTATTGACTGGTTTCGAGGCCAGTACAGTATATAGGGATACTTTGTAACGGTTTAAGTGTTGAAATGGTACATATCGGTCATATCGACCGGTATCGGTACAGTATTGATAACTATACTACCAACTACTCATCGATCTTATCACTCCTAACCACCCATTCGCACAAGCTTGCTCCTCTCCCTCTCTAAATCCTCATACCCAACAATCACCACTTCCACCACCAATAAGTTGCTCCACCATTGATTGCCAGTTAGAGCTCATAGCTGCTTGCACTTGATAGAGATCATTTGTCGTAGCCAGAGCTCATATGGAGGTCTTCTCATGCAAGGAGCTTGCCAAATTTAGCAGGGACGAGGCAGGGGGAGGGGGTGGTGGACGATGAGCAGGGCCAGTGATGAGGCAGCATTGTGGGGGCAGAGACATAACATCGGGTTAGCCGTCGTTGCTCAAAGTGTATGATTTTGTTGCAACATGTCTTCTCAAAATCTGCCGAAAGAGGTTTTTGTTATAGTTGCATTTTTTATTTGTTGCACAAAGTTTTTTTTTGTAGTTGAGTTACAGATTTGTTGCATAAGAATTTTTCTTTGTTGTAGATAGTTATGGATTTGTTGCACAAGGATACCTTTTTTTTTGCAATTTTTGTTAGTTTGTTTCGCCATTTTTGTTTTGTGATTGGTTGTTGCTACCGTAGATAATTTTGTTGCATGTTCATTATATTAATGTTGCATCTCTTTTGTAAATATATTGTGATCGACCGGGTTCTTCCTCCTCTATCCCCTGCTCCTCCAGTAAGCTGGGGCTCTAGTGAAGTAGATTACAACCACCGGGGTCATAAGCCCGGGTACCAATACCTTGAGCTCTATCGCCAGCCGTTAGTCTAAGGTCGTCGCCATTTGTACACGAGGGAGGCAGTGACGGCCGGAGATCAAGCAAATACAATCTTCTCTGTCGTGCCAAATCGTAATATATCCAAGTTAATCCAATGGTAGGGGATTTATTTCAATATCTATCTGATACGTATATTATGGAAACATAAAATTTAAATAATATTTGAAAGAATTGAATCGTGTTTGCCATTATTAGATAAAGTTATCAAATAAGATCTCAGTACAATCCAATTTCTATCTAATAAGTAGAAAGATACACCAACTCCGGCGGTCAAAGCACACCGGTTACAACCTGAGGAATAGGATGATATAGAAGATCTATACAGAAGGAATAATCCGACCTAAAGCTACCTATGAGCCTACGACAACTAGCATTAAGAACGAAATAGCGACAACTGATGACCTCTGGCCTGAATCGGAGTCAACCCTTCGTACTGGAAAGATATTTTTGACTAATAACCAATCATATTTAGAACACTAACAATTACTGTGATGTAGTATCCAATTATAATTAGTCATGTAAAAATGAATCTCGTACATATTGTCTTGTTAGGTGATTAAGGGTCTGTTTGTTTTAGCTTTTGATTCTGGATTCTGACTCTAAAAACAGAATAAAAAAATAATCCGATTCTCACAATCCAGTCCACCCATATACACTAGAATCCACAATCTATTTCATATGTACTTTTGGATTCTAACTTTTGAAGAATCAGCTTCTCTATAACTACAATCCAGAATCAAATTTTAGTGAATTCAAAACTGAAACAAACATGCCCTAATCCCCTGCATTATTGCTACGTGGTTTTGTGACAGTGGTTTTGTGGAATGTCAAACCCCCGTTTGAGTTACATGGGATTTTGTGAAAATCATTGGACCATGTTACAATATGATTATATGCCACTAAAAATATATTTGGGTTGTTTTTTAGCTTATGCCATAAAGGCTACGGCTTTTATATTGTATTCTTTAATTTAATCTAATTACGGTATAGTTGAGAAGTTTAGTAAGTAATATAAACAAATTATAACAATCATTTTAGTTTGTGGATATTGTAAAATTTGAACAGCACATGATTTATCACGGATTCGCCAGAAAAAATTATATATAATTAACTGATGAGACGGGCCCATGCATACAAACATTCAGGCCAGTTTGGAACGGAGGCAAACCGGAGGGAAAGTGAAGGAAACGAGTCCCAGAGGAAAGTTTTAGAAAGGTGTCGTTTGGAACGTAGGAAATGCCCCTTCCAATTCCACAGGAAAGGATAGTTTTCCTCCACAAAACACAGGTAAGGAAATCAAACATCCACTCCGAGCTCATTTTTGTGTACGACTGAGGAGAGGTGTTTTTATGTTTTTTTTATAGTTACATAAATATTAAAATATGAATAAAAAGTAGATAATCATTATTTATCTTTTTATTTATTTTAAAATTTATACAATTTATATTAGAAAGGAAGACATTAAAGCATTGCTTTCCAGGTAATCAGAGGGAGAGAGAGTTGATAGACAAATGGTTGCTTGGTAGTCGTAGTTTTATCCCCAGGATCGGCATCTACTGCACAAAACAACCAACCAGCCATCAAAACCCAGCAAAGAAACTCAAGAAATCTTCGTTCTTAGACGACGAATCAAGAAATTAGAACCAAGAACTCCCGGTACGTACCACTTGGCGCTGCGGCTTGTGCTGCTGTCAGCCCGTGCAGTTGGCTATTTGCCCAGATCATGCCGTAGCCGCAGGACCGATGTAGCTAGGATTTTAGGTAAGGTTGATTCAACTTTAAAAAAAAAGTAGTAAGGCAACGTATAATATAAAATGTATCAAAAGCATAATATATACGAAGATAATAATAATGTTTTACAATAGTTCAGAGAATATTGCCTTTCTACTTCTTCTTTATGTCAGACTTACGTCTTTCTACTCAACGGGTCAGAACATTAGTTGTGCCATGGTCTAACCGTGCCAACCATTGGCTCTGCTCCTGCCGTCGCGTGCGTCCACTGGGGGTTAGAGAGAGACTAGATCAAACCGGAAAAAGGAAAAAACAAGAAAAAGAGCAATGGGCAAAGAGAAGGCCCATGGGTGGATGAGGCCGAAATTGTAACTTTTCTAGCGCTTCATTTGTTTTTATCAAATTTAGCTCACTTCAAAATGTAATTATAAAAATAATCTCTTTTCCAACAACGGATGTTATCTGTTGCACTGGTGCGCCACGACAGAGGTACCAAAGTCTCATGTTCGGTAGGTGCTCTGTAGTGTGGTACCTCCTTCCGCTATATAAGAATATAATAGGTAATACGTGTTGGTCGGAAAGGAGACTATTTTTACAATCATATTGAAAAGAAGACTAAATTTATATTTTAAAAAGTTTAGTGAGGGCTAAAATGTGCTCACTTTAGATGAGGACATCTGATGGATGCGAGAAATGGTGAAATCATCCCTTTTCTAGTGCGTGGGCTAGTGTGGGAGCAGCACTTTTCACGCCCAGGCAGCACGGCAGCAGGGCCGGTGCCGTGGCCGGACAGGGAGCGCGGGAGGTGTCTTTTATGGTGGAGGAGCACAGGAGGTGTTTTTTGTGGTAGGGGAGCGCTGAAGGTGACATATGTTACCTTTTGGCGCTTCCGTTGTTAAGAACAGGACCAATTCTACAAGAAACATTTGATCATTTGCCACGCTCATGTCAGTGAGACAAGACTTGTTAAATCATCAATTACCATCAAATTTATGGTAAATAATTAATTATCCCATTTTACAATTGCACTCACGAGAAAGCTAAATTTACAACAAAAAGAAAGAAAGAAAGAAAGAAAGAGGGAAGCTAGAAAAGGATGACTTCAGCAACGACAAGGGATAACATAAGACTATCTAGAATAGCTTCTGATTATGCAGATTCATCGAATAGATGGCAGCTTTTGATTTTCCAAAAATGTAGATTTTGGATTCTTCAATAAGCTTCTCCCACAATCAGAATCAGATTTATACACAAAATCAGAAGCTATCATCCATCCGATTTTTGAAGAATTTAGAATCTGCATAATCAGAAACTGTCCCAAACAAAACCTTAGTTCTTCAATGACATGTGGGGCTATTGTTTTAGCAATGAAAGATTGTTGCCCAGTTAGTCAAAGCAAATGAAATTATGTGTATCATGTATTCTCTGTTACATTTTTCTTGCATTTTTCAATCTTTTTTTTGACAAAATTTCAATCTTCTATTTTACTTCTACATTTATACGTCTTTTCTATTTTCTAACCCTACGTTCCAAGCACGCCCTCACGGTCAAAGTTCAAAATCCCCGTGAAATTTCAAAAATTTTGTCCGAGATTTTAGATTTCGGTCAGGGATGAGATTCAAAATCCCGACCGGATAAAAAAAATCCAAAAAAAAAAATAAAATTGATAAAGTATTTTTAAAAATTTTAACGAAATTTCATCAAAAACTCAGGTATTTTGAATTTTGAGGGCCGGATTTGGATCAATAACACTTAAGAATGTCATCTTCCATGAAATTATTGACAAAACAAATTTTGAGACGTTTTATAAAAATAGCATAAATACTGTTGGATTTTTATAAAATTGTAGAGGATTGTTCATCTATGAAAAATTTATGGTACTATATTTAGTATCCTAGGATCATACATAAAAATTTATAAAATAATTGAATTTCATTTGTTATATTTAAAAAATCAAAAGCAGAATGAACATAATTGAGACAGTAACAATGTTAGAATTTTATAAATTCGCTCGAGCGTGATCACGATCCAAAATTTTTTGGAGAGCTTAAAAATTGCCTTATAACCATTATCTAAAAATTTAAAAATTTCAAACTTATTTTGGTTGCTCAATTAAATATATGGAAGCAATACATGCATCATTGTAATGTTTTTATCAGGTCAATAGCACTGTCACAATTTTAAAAATTTCTCAAGCTTGATCATCATCTGAAAATTTTATAAGAATATTAGTAATGTATAGGACCATCCACAAAAATTTTATAACGTGGTTTAAACTATTTTTCATTCGATTGAAATTTATCGGTCAACCTTCAGTAACATTTTATAAATTTTTGAAAATTTTTTAGGCTTGATCATCATCTGAAAATTTTATAGAAATATTATTGATGCATAAGGACAATTCAAAAAAATTCAAAATTTTTTAAAGTTGTTTGCACCTTTTTTCATTTGGTTGAAATTTACCGATCAATATTTTATTAGGATAGTAGCACTGTCGTAATTTTAATAAATTTATCAGGCTTGATCATCATCTAAAATTTTATGCAAATATTAGTAATGTGTCAGGACTATCCAAAAAAATATTTAAAATTTTGTAACATCATTTTAACTATTTTTTTACTTGATTAAATTTTATCTGAAATTTTGAGATTTCGTCTATCACCAAAATGCGACTTAAAACGAAATTTCAAACCATGCTCACGGTTAGGGGGGATATCGAGTTTAACGAGTTATTATCGAGTTTTTTTCGAAATTGACATAGTTTGATATAAAATCTTTTTATATACCATTTAAGTGATTACATCAAATTCGAGCTAACGAGCCATTATCGAGTCGAGACTCATTAACTTTTTTCGCTCAAAATTATCTTATTTCAATTTTAAACCAATCTACTGTATTTGAAGAAATTTTGATTCTAGCTCTAAGAGCATCTCCAGCAGAGCCCCTAAACCAGTCCCTAAACCTTAAAATAGGGACTTTAGTAAAAAATACAGATCCAAAGAGGCCCTAATCCAAATTTCCTAAAATTAGGAGGCCCTAAATTTGCCTCCTCAAATTTAATTCTCAGTGGCCCCTAAACCAAATTTCTAAATCTTAAAATAGGGAGTTAAGTGAAGGATGGCTTGCATTAGTTCGCTGCAATGAGGCGTGTCTTTGCTAGATGAGTTGCAATCACAGATCTGCATCTCTGTCATTGAAAATTTTGAAAATTTTAAATTTGAATTTTAAATATCATGTTTTGAAAATTTTAAATTTAAATTTTAAATATCATGTTTTTAAATTGTAAATGTTAATATGCTTATGTTTTATGTATTACAAATATTTTTTATTGAATTTTAGTGGTGTCAAATGAAGATTATACATAGTGGATATGTCAAAATAGGAGAAAAAAGTAAAATAGGGCTGAGATTTAGGGATGTTCTTTGACTTGTGCTCAAAATAAGACCCAAAAAATAGAAGTCACTTAATCCAAAATAGGACCCTGCTTTTGAAGCGCCTTGCTGGTTTTTTTTTTCAGCCCTACTCACGGTACAGGCAAGGGGGTAACTGACGTGTGGGCCCGCTTCGGCCGCCTTTGCCGTCCCCGCACCAAGTGTGTCACACGTCAATCGGCCATTCACAATTTTCCGTGCTCTCAGTCGAGCTCAGGCCGGCCCTCCCCAGTCACTTGCACACTCCTCTCCCCCCTCGCCGCCGCCGGGATGGCCGGAATTTCGGCCGCACAGATCGGCGGATTCCTCTCCAAGAAGCCTTACGCGCCGCCGTCCTGGGCCTCGCACCTCTCCCTCGCTCCTTCCCATACATTCTCACTCGGCCACGTAAGCTTCCCTGTCATATCTGTGACCTAAAGCTGCTTAGATTGATTAATCGGAGACTCTGAAGTAGTTTAAACTTCAAACTGATGGGAAATAGCGTGTAAATACTATCACCCTTTTGTAACTCATGGCTTTGTTTACAACCAGAACAGTTCCCAACACCGATTCACAAGTGGAATCTGCCCAATTTGCCGGAAGGCACGGAAGTATGGATCAAGGTGCAACAAAAGAGCCACTATCTTGTTCAATTCCCATTGCTATATAAGTGGGAAAAAAAGATAACATGCTTTGGGAAATTGTTAGTGGCATTTTGTATTCTGACATGGGAGTTTTGGGGAAATTGTAGCGGGACGATCTGTCGGGCATGCAGCTGAGCGGGAACAAGGCCCGGAAGCTCGAGTTTCTGATGGCAGATGCCGTCGCGCAGGGCGCGGACTGCGTTATCACTGTTGGTGGCATCCAGAGCAACCATTGCCGTGCGACTGCAGTGGCTGCTAAGTATCTAAATCTTGATTGCTATCTGATACTGCGTACCTCCAAGGTGATTCGTGTGCTTGTGAGGTGAAATTGATTGAATGATGCATTTGGGTTGATTTGGTTTTCGTGGGGCATTTTTAGCTTCTTGTGGATAGCGACCCTGGTTTGATTGGCAATCTCCTAGTCGAGAGACTGGTGGGAGCACACATTGATCTTGTGTCGAAAGATGAGTATGGAAAAATTGGCAGTGTGGTACGCTCTTCTCCATGTTTTATTCTGTTATTGTGTTGACTTTTTCATTGTTCTATCAGGCCGTGTGTAGCCAAAGTCTTGTTCCACATTAATGTTATTTTATATCCATGCTTGATTAGGCATTTTTTGGTTCAAGCATCTGTCAAGTAGCTTGTGCTGCAGTAAATTTTCAGATCAAACAATTTAACAGGTTCATTTTTTTCATCTTTTCAAAACCTTGATTTTACTGGCTATTCTTTGGATGTGTATTTAGATAAACCAAAAAAGTGCCTTGTGCGACTACGCGCTAACACTTCCTCAGTGATCTTTTTTCTTAATATATATTTTTTCCATACTTGTAGTTTCCGTGCTGCTTAAGAAATTCCTAACCATGGAATGGATTTATTTGGAACAGGCTTTAGCTGATTTGCTGAAAAATAGGCTTTTGGAAGAAGGGCGGAAACCATATGTGATACCTGTTGGTGGATCAAATTCACTGGGAGCTTGGTATTATCCTATATTCAATGCTAACTCAGAAACCACAATTGCATCTTATTTTGGTGCTTATAGCATACTTTGAAGTTTCATTCGGGGATAGTATTCATGCATTGGCAGCTGTTGTCAGTCCATCACAAAAGTAATGTTTGTTGCTATGTTTGAAATCAACATTATTAGAGCCTCATCCTGTTATAAAGATCTGTTGGCCTACCACTCTGGAACTTTGGGAATTATCTAGGCACTGAACCTAGTGTATCTCATGCAAGGGAAGCATGAATTGTAGGATCGGATGGCGTCAATCAGAGGGGGGGTGAATGATTGCGCTTGGAAGCTAAAATCTTATTCTTAAACTTTTGAAACACTCCAATTCAAACTCAAATTGCTTGAAGACCGGTTCACAAAGTTGGGAGACCAGTAGAGCACATGGGCGACTCAAGAGCACACTTGGGCGACCAGCCCGAGCACTGGGCGACCAAGAGAACACTTGGGCGGCAGCTTGGGCACTGGCGACCCAAGAGGACACTTGGGCGCAGCAAGGACACTTGGACGAGCAGGTTGGGCACTTGGGCGGCAGTGTTGGGCGACCACGTGAAGGGGCCATGACCACGCCAGGATCTCAAGGCGAGCAGACCGATATACGTCCACTAAAATAGATATTCCTAAAGATCCAGCTGTTGGATTGATGATAAATTTTAACTGTAGAAACTAGACTTAATTCCGCAGCTAACACAAAAAGAATCAGGTCGATCGGATCTACGGATCTAAAGTTATGACCTTCGCAAGATGACTGAATTCGGCGCGACCACGTGAGCAATCGGGCGAAAGGAGACATCAATCTGGGCGACCACAAATTACCAAAGATCTAACCGTTGGATTGATGTGAAATTTTAATCAGAGAAACTAGATTCAATTACTTAATCAAACCCAACAAGAATCAATCCGATCGGATCTGAGATCAAAAGATATTACCTTCGCAAGATGATACTTTTGCAAAGAACCGAACTCCGTGATGAACTTCGTGGATCGCTGCGCGATGAACAAAACTTCAAGCGATTGATCAACTATGTCGGCCAAGAGCAAATCACAACCGCAAGAAGAAGCTCTCGGAAGATTGATTTTTATTTCATTGTCTAAAGTACTCCAACACAAGAGTACAAACCTTCAAAACCCGAACGCCGAGAATAAACAGGACACCTCCTTATTTATACAGAGCAATCCAAACGAGATAGAATACAACTCCACTCCCAACATGGAAATAGTCTCAGATACATCTCAACTTGGCCCAACGTGGCGAAACAACTCTTGCACGATGTATGTACCCCACCGCCACCAGTAATTACGTGACTAACCACCTCCATGTGCATGTTCTCAGCCCGAACGCCCCGCATGACATCCTTGACCACCAAGACCTCGATTCCTCCTCGAACCTAGTCCCGAACCTCGCCTCCATGAACCTAGTTCCGGTCCGTCATCGACCACGTTACCCTCGCAACACTCGCACATGAATAAACACGAAACCGCTTTCGAGCACAAGTCCACGACTTGACTCAAAGTCAATCCATGCAACCACTCACACGAGTGCATTGCATCAAGCGTAATCCATCATGCTATCACCAACATAATAATTATCTCAACATAGTACATGCACAAGCACCACACATGCTATAATCAAAGTCACTTTACAATGCCAATTTCACCATTCAACCAATTTTTTCATCACATGCGTGCAAAGACTTGAGCACAACATGCGGCGGCTGAAGAACATATTCAGATTCAGCGCTTGAGAGAGCAAATGAAAACTTGTTTTCTAGATGACCAAGCTACTAAAGATGTACCAATAAAATGACATGTTCTAGAGGTACTTTTCTGTTAATTCTACAACCCGCAAAATCAAAGATCGAGAAGGCTCTAAGTGATAAACATGATGATGAGGAGTACCATAAGCCAAACTCTAAAGTGGATTGTAAATAGCGAAGAATTCGTTTACCGCTTGTCGATGAGAAGCACGTGAGAAGCTTGAAAACGAGCACACAAACACACCGCAAAGTGTATATCCGGTCTTGAAGCGATGAGATAAAGAAGCGATCCAATCATGCTTCGATACTCCTTTTGATTAATCGTTCTCCTTCTTCATCCGGATCCAAAGTAGTTGTTGTGCTAATAGGTGTGGAAATTGGTTTGCATGTTTCCATCTCAAAACGTCAAGGAGATCTTTTGTGTACTTGCTTGGTGAATAAAAATATCTTGCCTTGTTTGCTTGACTTGTAAACCCGTAAAGTATGTGAGCTCACCCATCATACTCATCTCAAATTCCTCGCTCATAGTGTCTCAAAACTTGGCAACAAGAGCATGAGAAGTACCACCAAAATGATATCATCCACATAAATCAACAAGTAATGATCATTGCCATGCTTGAGAGAAAACAAGGTTTTATCAACTTTGCCCATTTCAAAATCATTTTCCAAAGAAATATGATTTAAGCCTATCATACCAAGCCCGAGGAGTTTGTTTTAAACCATATAAAGCTTTGGACAACTTAAAAACATGGTTTGGGTATTTCGATTTTCAAATCCAAAGCGTTGTTTGACATAAACTTCTTCGAAATAAAACCATTTAGAAAAGCACTTTTGACGTCCATTTGATACAATCTAAAACCTTTAGATGCAAAGAAAGGCCAACAAAATTCTAATGGCTTCAAGTCTAGCAACAGTGCAAAAGTTTCATCAAAATCAAGTCCTTCAATTTTAGTAAAACCTTGAGCAACCAATCTAGCTTTGTTTCTAACAACAACCCCATCTTGACTTTGTTTATTCTTAAAACCCATTTAGTTCCAATGATATTCGACCTAAAGGAGGTGGAACTAAAACCCAAACCTTATTAAGCTCAAAATTCTCAAGTTCTTCATGCATGGCATTAATCCAAGACTCATCGATAATGCGTGACTTACATCTTGGGGTTCAAAAGATGCAACAAAAGCAAGATGAGCATATGAGGCATTAGTATTGTACTGCTTTTGAAGCACACGTACATTTAACTCATCAATCATCTGCTCGTATGATGTCTTCGCTGAATATGCAATGGTGCTTTGAAATTTCAAGATGCTCGAGGTCCAAGACTATGTGTGTTCTTTGGGAGAATTTCCGAAGGTGCTTGCGATTTTCTTCCCGTGGTTGAATTAGGTGAAATGAGTTGCCAACTTGATTACCACTTTCATCTTCATCTTCATCATCACTTTCTTCCAAGAAGATACTTTCAGAGTTGCAAATAACTTGTGTCCTGAAAATTCGGTCTAGTACCGTGATTAGCCTCATCAAAAGTGACTTCACAAGTCTCAACAATTTTGTTAGTTTCTAAATTCAAAGACACGGTAACCACGCAGTATGAAGAGCATAACCAAGAAACAACCCATCCGAGCATCTAGATTCAAACTTATCAAGATTTTCATGTTTGAGAATGAAACATTTGCAACCAAAAATCTCTTGAACCTAGTCCAACCTCGGTTCTCCTTATGAACCTAGTTCGATCCCACACCTCAATTATAACCATGTTTAGTTTCATTGCAATAATAACTGTTGTGAACTTGTCTGTTCATTTCACAGTCCATCTGTGATGGAACTTAAAAATGATTTCATTGACTCCGTAAGTTGGTGGAATTTGTGAACATTTGGCTGCTCAACTGCAACTTCCACTTGACAGGTTAAGGGTTTAGGTTATGCCATGAACACAGCCGAGGAGCTTAAGTTTGTTAAAGATATAGCTGCAGCAACAGGCATTGTGCTTGATCCAGTCTACAGGTGCATTAGTTTCCTTTGCATACTCAATTTTATACCCTTCATGCTAGTATTTTCTGGTTTTAAAAATATAGGATATATTGTTTTACTCTTTCATGTTAAGCTAATACTGAAGATCCTTATCCGACAAATCCTTGAAGAGATTTAAGATATTTTTTTAACGAGGGCATGCATGTTTCATCTTTCTCGGTGGGAAGGCAGCATATGGAATGCTGAAAGACATGACTGACAATCCAACCAAGTGGAAAGGCGAAAAACATTTGTTCACACTGGTGGCCTTCTGGGTTGTATGATAAGGTTGATCAGTTGTCACTTTCGTTAGGGAGCTGGTTCAGAATGGAGCTTGAAGAATCTGTTCCACGCAAAGATGGCACTGGCAAGATGTTCTGATCAATATGCCCCGACAATTGCTTCCAATATGGTTTGGAGCGCCAGACATTTCATTTGTCTTAGGAGCATTTGCTCTTACATTTGTACCTAAGGGTGAAGCTAAAGGAAAATATCCGACTCGATCGATTTTTTCCGTTAATATCCGTTCGACTAATCATCCATTTGTTGATAGTCCATGTAATATGGGTTAGGATATGGGAAGAGCAATATCCGATCCGTTCAAGGCAAAATTCATGGTAATATGGGTTAGGATATGGGAAGAGCAATATCAGCATTGAAAATGTCGTAATCAAGTTATTCTTCCATTAATTTGGTTCATTATTGATAGATAGAGTAGTTGTTCATGTTTGGCACTAAAAACACTACTTTGTTATTAGTCGTTAACTTCAACAAATCTATCAACAAACAAATAGAGTGATGACATAATACTTTTACCTCAATTGATTTGTTTAACTTATTTGATAAACTTTTTTCTATTCAAATTGCAATTCATTGAAGTCACTAAATTGAAGCATAGCAAACAAACCGAGTAATTCCTCATTATTAAAGATCTATCTTCAGCTTTGTTAGAATGTGACAATTCAACACTATTTAATATCTCTAGAATTTATTGACATTAATTTTATACCTGGAAGAGCTCTTTTCTCTTTTTCTTTATGTCTCGATTCTCTCCTGTATCACCATTTGCACCTCTAACTATATTACTATCCTACATTGAAATAATTATGACTTGAAGCTAATGTTGTAAGATTAATGCTTCATTCTTTCTTTTATGACACAATTATGTACTATACTACTATCCGATTATGATATCCGATCCCGATCCGAATCCGTCAGATATCCATATTCGAATAATCCGATTATCGATCAGGTGACATTGTATTCGACTCGAATCAAAAAAATATGGGTTAGGATATAGGAGAGCAATATCCGCGTATCCGATCCGGTTTCACCCTATTTGTACCGAAAAGAAAAAAAAATGCAGAATAGATGGTTAGCATGGAGTATGGTATCAATACAATTTAAGAATAAAGCACATCTTTCTGCCATTTGGACATGAAGCTTTATATATCGATGTTTAGGTGCCTTTTCTGTTCCTTTTTGCTATGTAATCTTGTATTTGGTTATAAAAAAGTCTTGTCTTGCATACGGCATTCGGTTACAAAGATCTGCCTAGCTGTAGCTGTTTATTGCCATTCTTTTGATACAGCAACTGCCAACTAAGGCTCCCTCTTCTACTGGGTTTCATTGATAAGCAACCAAAAGAATTTTGCACATAAAAAAGCTTTCTATTTTTGCATGTTTCCATCTCAAAACGTCAAGGAGATCTTTTGTACTTGCTTGGTGAATAAAAATATCTTGCCTTGTTTGCTTGACTTGTAAACCCGTAAAGTATGTGAGCTCACCCATCATACTCATCTCAAATTCCGCTCATAGTGTTCAAAACTTGGCAACAAGAGCATGAGAAGTACCACCAAAAATGATATCATCCACATAAATCAACAAGTAATGATCATTGCCATGCTTGAGAGAAAACAAGGTTTTATCAACTTTGCCCATTTCAAAATCATTTTCCAAAGAAATATGATTTAAGCCTATCATACCAAGCCCGAGGAGTTTGTTTTAAACCATATAAAGCTTTGGACAACTTAAAACATGGTTTGGGTATTTCGGATTTTCAAATCCAAAGGTTGTTTGACATAAACTTCTTCGAAATAAAACCATTTAGAAAAGCACTTTTGACGTCCATTTGATACAATCTAAAACCTTTAGATGCAAAGAAAGGCCAACAAAATTCTAATGGCTTCAAGTCTAGCAAGTGCAAAAGTTTCATCAAAATCAAGTCCTTCAATTTTAGTAAAACCTTGAGCAACCAATCTAGCTTTGTTTCTAACAACAACCCCATCTTGACTTTGTTTATTCTTAAAACCCATTTAGTTCCAATGATATTCGACCTAAAGGAGGTGGAACTAAAACCCAAACCTTATTAGCGCTCAAAATTCTCAAGTTCTTCATGCATGGCATTAATCCAAGACTCATCGATAATGCGTGACTTACATCTTGGGGTTCAAAAGATGCAACAAAAGCAGATGAGCATATGAGGCATTAGTATTGTACTGCTTTGAAGCACACGACATTTAACTCATCAATCATCTGCTCGTATGGATGTCTTCGCTGAATATGCAATGGTGCTGAAATTTCAAGATGCCGAGGTCCAAGACTATGTGTGTTTGCTGGAGAATTTCCGAAGGTGCTTGCGATTTTCTTCCGTGGTTGAATTACGAAATGAGTTGCCAACTTGATTACCACTTTCATCTTCATCTTCATCATCACTTTCTTCCAAGAAGATACTTTCAGAGTTGCAAATAACTTGTGTCCCGAAAATTCGGTCTAGTACTGATTAGCCTCATCAAAAGTGACTTCACAAGTCTCAACAATTTTGTTAGTTTCTAAATTCAGACACGGTAACCACGAGTATGAAGAGCATAACCAAGAAACAACCCATCCGAGCATCTAGATTCAAACTTATCAAGATTTTCATGTTTGAGAATGAAACATTTGCAACCAAAAACACGCATATGGGAGATGCTAGAGTACGCCCAAACCGAAGTTCATAAGAAGTTCTATGAAGCTTTGCTCTCAAAAATACTCTATTTGAAATGTAGCAAGAGAGAAATAGCTTCATTCAAAACTTCCTAGGAGTAGAATATTCATCAAGCATTGTCCTAGCCATCTCAACTAGTGTGCGATTTTTCCTCTCAACAACACCATTTTGTTGAGGAACTCGAAGCGTAAGAAAATTGATGCTCAATTCCATGTTCGTAATGTAAAGAAGCAAAAAGATTGTTCTTGAATTCTCCTCCATTATCACTCCTAATTACTTTAAGTGCTTAGCAATTCCTTGAGTAACCTTAATGCAAACTCTTGAAACAATTCAAAAGCTTCATCTTTGGTAGTCATGAAAAATACCCAAGAGTACCTAGAGTAATCATCTAAAATCACAAGAACATACCACTTACCTCCTGCAGATTTTACTCTTCTGGTCCCACAAGATCCATGTGTAGAAGTGACTCGAGCATTAGTCATAACAAGAAGTGATAGGAAAATGTTTAGGTGCGATCATTTTTCCATGTTGACAGGAGAGCAAGTCAAACCGCTTGTTTTGTCATACTTTAATTCAGCAAACCTCGAGCAAATTTGATTTACTAATGCGTGAAAGGTGATCAAAACCAATATGACCAAGTCTACGATGCCAAAAGTTAGATCTTTTGAAACATGAGATACAAGACATGTCATTTCGGATGTTGGACATGAAAATCACCTTTAAACAAGCGACCAATGCGAGTGATGTTGCATACTAGATTTTCGAAACATCTAATATACGACAAGAATTTTTCAAATCTTACCTCAAGATCTTCATCAAGACCGAGAAACCGAGAGCAAATTATATTTGAGCTTGCTTACCAAAGCTACATCTTTGAGGATGAAGTTTTCATTGACTCGCAAATTCCTCTTCCAAGAATTCTTCCTTTGAATTGTCGCCAAAAGTGATGACCTCATCACGAAACTTTGTGAGGAGGAGAACCATTTTGAATCACCAACATATGTCTTGAACATCCGTAATCTATGAACCATATGTTCTCCTTCTCTCTTTCACAGCCTCATCAAAATCGAATCATCTTGCACTATCCCTTTTAGCCATAAAGCACATGCCGTGAAGTCATCATCAAGATCTCCTTCTTGTCCGTGGCTCATTGTCACTCTCAAAGTCCACATCACTAAGATCACACTCTCCAAGACACTAAGACTTTCTTAGCGACTTTTCAAAATTGGAACGCTTAGGAGTAGTACGCCTTGAGCTACGTGCTGGTTCTCTTTCTTCCTTCTTTTTAACTTGGGACAATTTGCTTTGATATGCCGGAAGACCACACTCAAAGCAGTTGAAAGGCCCTGAATAGCGCCTCACGCCTCCTCATCCTCACATTGTTGAGTGCTTTGACAAGCGTGAAGAAATGAGCACAAGATCTTCTTAGGAGTATCTCAAACTGTTCATCCGAAAAAGAAGCTAATGCGATAAGGAGAGAAGATGGTAATCCGAAGACGTCTGGGTTAGCAACAAGTGCATGTGTAGAGGTTTTTTCAACTCTAGGTGATAAAGAATCCATCTCATAAGTTTTCAACCTAGAATACGATCATCCATGGTCAACGATCCAAATCAACAGTTTGATTGATTGCATAAAACCATGCGCCATTCAGAGTTAGAGATCTCAAAATCTTACTAGCATTCTCCTCATCTGGATTGTTAACTCCAACACCACTAAATTGCACAAAATTATCTCAAATCGAGTAAAGATCATCAATTGATTCACCGGTCTCATAACAAAATCGAAAAGTCCTTTTGGTAAATATTTTTCGACTTTCTTAATCTTAGTTGAACCTTCATGATAATCACATAATGTCTTCCAAACCAATTGCGAACGTAAATGAGAAACTCGATCAAATTCTTTTTCGAGATTCCTTGAAAAATCAAGTTTTTGCTTTAGCATTTAAATCAACGTCGCTTTATTATCATTAGTGACTATATCAGAACATCATATGCGAGAGACTTTCGCCAAACATCATTACCTTGAGCTTCAATATAGGATTGCATGCGACTTTTCCAAGAAGAAAAATTTGAATCATTAAGCATAGGAGACGATTAACATACTTATCTCGACGCCATACCTCAACCTTGCTCGATACCACTTGTAGGATCTGGATGGCGCAATCGAGGGGTGAATGATTGCGCTAAGCTAAAATCTTATTCTTAAACTTTTGAAACACTCCAATTCAAACTCAAATTGCTTGAAGACCGTTCACGAAGTTGGAGACCGTTTAGAAGTCTGCGCACCAAGAGCACACTTGGGCACTGCCGAGCACTGGCGACAGAGAACACTTGGCAAGAGCTGGCACTGGCGACCAAGAGGACACTTGGCGAAGCGTAGAGCACCTGGCGACCAAGAGGACACTTGGGCGAGCAAGAGGACACTTGAGCGAGCAAAGTTGGGCACTTGGGCGAGCAGTTGGCACTTGGCGAAGCAGGTTGCGACCACGCCAGCACTCGGCGAGCAGACCGATATACGCCCACTAAAATAGAAATTCTCAAGATCCATGTTGGATTGATGATAAATTTTAATCAGAGAAACTAGACTTAATTCGGCTAACACAAAAAGAATCAGTCGATCGGATCTACGGATCTAAAGTTATGACCTTCGAAGATGACTGAATTCAGCACCACGTGAGCAATGCAGAAAGCATGAATATCTGTGTATTATCTCATATGGTGGCTAGAGCGTAGAATAGTGACTTCGGCGCTCAATATGCAAACAGAGGCTAAGGAAAAAAAACAGCATGTTTTATCCACATCGTGTCAAGGGAAAAGGAGTATCTAACAGACAGTTTTAGAAATATATTCAAATGACATTCGATTTAAAAGGTTCAACCTGGTATTTGTAACATATATTATGTGTTGCTGTCATAGGGGATACATTGAAGCAATAAGGGAGATTGAACAGCAAATTCAGTTATCTGGTGATGTTCAGTTTGATGATATTGCTGTTGCATGCGGCAGGTACTTCATAAGCATTTGCTATTCCTTACTTTTTATGGGTAATTATGTTTTATGCACTTGCTATTATGTCATGCTTAGATCCTGAAATTTGTGACATTGTTACCTTATGGTTTGATGATATTTAAATTTATGCAGTGGTGGTACCGTTGCTGGTCTTGCTTTAGGATCAAGATTGAGTAGCTTAAAGGCAAAAGTATGAACTTTTCTTGGCAGTTTTTTTTATCCTGCTAAACTTTCCAGACTAATCATCCATTTGTTGGATAGGTCCATGCATTCTCTGTTCGTGAATGTAATGACCCTGGATACTTCTATGACTATATTCAAGGCCTGATTGATGGCCTTCAATCTGGTTTGGGTTCACATGATATAGTCAGCATTGAAAATGTGAGTATATTCTACAACTTTCAGTATTTAATAGTCTGAACTGCCTTGATGCACCACCCTCTAATTATAACCATGTTTATGTTTATGTGCATATCACATAACTGTTGTGCAACTTGTCTGTTCATTTCACAGTTCCGCATCTGTGATGGAACTTAAAAAATGATTTCATTGAATTCATGTAAGTTGGTGGAATTTGTGAACATTTGGCTGCTCAACTGCAACTTCCACTTGACAGGTTAAGGGTTTAGGTTATGCCATGAACACAGCCGAGGAGCTTAAGTTTGTTAAAGATATAGCTGCAGCAACAGGCATTGTGCTTGATCCAGTCTACAGGTGCATTAGTTTCCTTTTGCATGACATCTAATTTTATACCCTTCATGCTAGTATTTTCTGGTTTTAAAAATATAAGGATATATTGTTTTACTCTTTCATGTTAAGCTAATACTGAAGATCCTTATCCGACAAATCCTTGAAGAGATTTAAGATATTTCTTGCTTAACGAGGGCATGCATGTTTCATCTTTCTGCAGTGGGAAGGCAGCATATGGAATGCTGAAAGACATGACTGACAATCCAACCAAGTGGAAAGGGCGAAAAATCCTCTTTGTTCACACTGGTGGCCTTCTTGGGTTGTATGATAAGGTTGATCAGTTGTCACTTTCGGTTGGGAGCTGGTGCAGAATGGAGCTTGAAGAATCTGTTCCACGCAAAGATGGCACTGGCAAGATGTTCTGATCAATATGCCCCGACAATTGCTTCCAATATGGTTTGGAGCGCCAGACATTTCATTTGTCTTAGGAGCATTTGCTCTTACATTTGTACCTAAGGGTGAAAACAGGACAGGAAATATCCGCCCGATCCGATCCCGAATCCGTTTAATATCCGTACCGATGTTATCTGTATCCATATCCGGAAATCCGATGTAATATGGGTTAGGATATGGGAAGAGCAATATCCGATCCGTATCCGAAAAATCTCATGTAATATGGGTTAGGATATGGGAAGAGCAATATCCGACCCGATATCCGGATAAAATCAGTTATTCTTCCATTAATTTGGTTCATTATTGGATAGATAGAGTAGTTGTTTGATCGGCACTAAAAACACTACTTTGTTATTAGCGTGAACTTCAACAAATCTATCAACAAACAAATAGAGTGATGACATAATACTTTTACCTCAATTGATTTGTTTAACTTATTTGATAAACTTCTTTTCTATTCAAATTACTGGAATTAGTTGAGTCACTAAATTGAAGCATAGCAAACAAATCCGAGTAATTCCTCATTATAAGAGAAGTCTATCTTCAGTTTGTTAGAATGTGACAATTCAACACTATTTAATATCTCTAGGAATTTATTCCGTAAGGTTAAGTTTGATGGAAGAGCTCCCCTTGTTCTCTATTTTCTTTATGTCTCGATCTCTCTCCTTGTATCCGACCCATTTGCACCTCTAACTATATTACTATCCTACATTGAAATAATTATGACTTGAAGCTAATGTTGTAAGATTAATGCTTCATTCTTTCTTTTATGTACACAATTATGTACTATACTACTATCCGATTATGATATCCGATCCCGATCCGAATCCGTCAGGTATCCGAATCCCGAATAATCCGAATTCGTATCCGTATCCAGGACATTCGTATCCGACTCCGAATCCGAAAAAAATATGGGTTAGGATATAGGACGAGCAATATCCGCCCGTATCCGACCCGGTTTCACCCCTATTTGTACCCGAAAAAGAAAAAAAAATGCAGAATAGATGGTTAGCATGGAGTATGGTATCAATACAATTTAAGAATAAAGCACATCTTTCTGCCATTTGGACATGAAGCTTTATATATCGATGTTTAGGTGCCTTTTCTGTTCCTTTTTGCTATGTAATCTTGTATTTGGTTATAAAAAAAAGTCTTGTCTTGCATACGGCATTCGGTTACAAAGATCTGCCTAGCTGTAGCTGTTTATTGCCATTCTTTTGATACAGCAACTGCCAACTTAAGGCTCCCTCTTCTACTGGGTTTCATTGATAAGCAACCAAAAGAATTTTGCACATAAAAAAAGCTTTCTATTTTTGGATGCTCCTGAGAAACTTGTAATCATTTAGCTTCAGTGGAGCTGCCTAGTCATGGACATGCACCATCAGGGGCGGAGCCAGGATTTTAGGTTAAGAGGGGCCACGTGGATCATCAAAAAATTATCATAGCATTCATAAAAAAATATCATATTAATATCGATGCATTTAAATTTAAATATAGCATAACCACATACCCATATAAGTAAAATATGACATATTTTTTAGAATAAGAAACTTACATCTCTATTAACTTAAATTTAGTTCTACAAATACCTAGAAAATCATATAAGTTAATAAGTTTATCTCGAACTAATTTTCATTTGCTAGTTCTTTTTCAATGTAAACTATCATGCAAAGTGTCAAAGAAAGTCATCTCCTATTTTATTTGAAAGCGGTCTTGACAAGTTTTATAGCTGAAAATGCTCGCTCTTGTGGTTGCTATTGGCACTAGGAAGAGTTATGAACAATCGTAATGACCTATTAGTCATTAAATAATGGGAAATTCTGTTTTTATATAATCCATTTGTTAAATTAGCAAGAGATATCAAGTATTACATACATCAAGTTGAGAAAAATGGAAACTTTACCTATTTTATATAGTTCACTTGTCAAATCAGCAAGAGTAGCCAAGCATTACAGCTCCGGATGGTTGCATGCATCAAGTTGAAAGAGTGGTAATTGACTCTCTAATCGAGCTCGTTGAACTTATTTACTATTTAGTGTTTACTAATGTTGTGCCTTTATTTACTTTTTAGTGTTTACTAATGTTAACTAATTACTACTAATTACTAAAATTTTTTTTCGTTAGGGGGGGCCAGGCCCCTGCCCGCCCCCCCTTCTCTCCGCACCATTGAATAAGTTTGTAGGCAATCTTTTCACAAACAGTACATTACAAACAGCAGAAATGGAGGAGGTAGCAGAGGAAAACACACCGAATTATCAACTTAAACAACGATTTCCAGTAAATATGAAAAAGCTAGGTGCCAGAGCTGAAGATCACTACCAGGATAACATCAGCTCAGATACAGCGACAACGGTAACAGACCAATGAAAACACAGATGATCCCAGCATCCCAAAAGTCACATCTTTAAGCAAAAGCATCAGGCACTTGATCCAGATGGTCCACGCACCACCGTGACTGGGCAGGTTGCGTTGTTTACTACATAGTTGCTGACACTTCCAAGGAAGGCCCTGCATTGAGGTCCAAGGAGATGTAGAAATACGAGGAAGCTGTGATAAGCCCAGGACTAGCCACTCAAATAGTTTTACCGAGAAGAGGTTTAGATGTTAACCTTTTTAAGGGCCCTAAGCCCCTGCAACCAAGCACAAAAGAGTCCACCTTAAGATCATCTACTGCCTCACAGAGTTTCTCCCTTGCATCACCCCAGTATATTTTTGCGAGTACTTCCACCTGATCCAGCCAACATGGAATCAATGTTTTAATTAGCAGCACATTTTGGTCCAATGTTGTTTTTTCTAGAAAGTTGGAGCCATACAAGAGAAGCATTGAAGCACCTCTCAAAAATTAAAAGAGACCATGAACAATGCCATGGATATACCATCAGGAAAATGTGAAGGAAAGCGAAAGCAAAATTGGTTATACGACGCTGCATATAGTTTTTTATCCAATTCCACTGGTTGTTTTATAGTCAGGAAGTATTTGGCCCATGGTTTTCCCTATACAATCAGGTTTCCTTAGATGAGATGTAGGTTTTGATGTTAATAAGTGCTTAGGTAGTACTAAGTTATTGCCTTTTTATTTAAGGATTTCCTGCTGGCGTACGCAGGCTTGCACGAAGGTTATAGGAGAAAGTAATGTTTGGAAAACGATTCTTCCGAAGTGTGAGGTTTAGGCTAGCAACTATAATGAAAATAAGACATACCTAGTTTATTCGTTACTATTAAACATTTTCATTAGTTTAGAATCTTAGATTGCACATATGCTAATATGTGTTTAATGCATATCTTTCCATGTTGTTGATTAATCTGACAAAGCAGATGCTTTGCAAACTTGACACAACTCTTCGTGCTTTTCATTAAGCAGCTATTTAATTCGAACTCAGATGAAAATTCACTTAAAATTCATATTATGTGATTCAGTTTAGAAGCTTACAAGTGTGAAAAATACCCTGTGCCCAAATGAAGATTCGGGACATAGTCATTTTCTCATTGCTATTGTGTTGCTTTTCTTAATTTAATTATCTACAAAAATAATAGCAGTTGAGCACTGTGCATTCTATTTTGCACCACAACATAATTATCCTCTTCCAGCCTGGAGTCCTGCAGAACCCTGAATATTTGCTAAATTTGGAGCCTGAAGAGTGGTGAACTGCACCATAATCACATTCGCATGGTTGCATCACAGGTAATTCTGTGAAAAAAATCAGTCGTTTTGTAGAGCTGTTGTTACCTGCTTGGACTTGGATTCAGCTTGAAGGATCTCCAGAATCTCCTTATCGGGGTTGACCCCGTACCTAGCCTGCACGTTCATCTCCATGAACTCCAATAGAGGGATCAAAGCTTCAGTGTAGAGAATCAGAAACAATGGTATTAGTTGGAATGTTTGTGAGCCAGACGAGACTAAACTAGAGAACTGAACCGGGAAGTCCATGTCTCTACATACGTGAGCCGGTGCTCTTCCAGAGCTCCTTGTGGCTGGCATCTGCCCCTTTAGGCAGAACATGGATCAGGATGATCCGATCGCCGGCCTTCACCAGGTTATCGACTGCCCACTTCACCGCGGCCTTGCTCGACAGCGAGTAGTCCATGCCGAGGCCGATGGTGCGCTTGTCGGCCGCCATGTCTCTCTGTCTAAGCCTCTCTTCCCGGTGAGTTTTGAGTTTTGAGGGATAGATAGGCGAAGGTGGTGAAGCTGGGAGGCAAGTGCAGATGCAGAGAGGTTTAATGTAATGCTATTTCTGGGTTAAGCTTGTGCCCCAAGTACTCAGTGTTTATCAGGTTGTTGAATTCCAACAAAATATCCCCTGTTGATCGCGAACTCGTAGCCTAGATTTTTGACTTTATTCCTCGAATGAACTGCTATCTTTCCTTTTCATGGCCGATAGGTCACTGCCAGATGGGACAGCTATAATGGCACTTATCTCCAGAAAGCTCCCTACTTATCTTGAAAGCCGAAGAACAGTTTAGTCCAAGTTTTAGTAAAAAATATGATCTGGGCCAAGGTCATTTGCTTTAGGAAACAATAATGTTTCCAAGGGTAGTTTTCATCCTACGTAGCGCACGGCACGAGTTCTCTCAGTTCTCACGGAGGTTAATTAGGAGTTCCAGGAAATTAGAAATTTCGGTTTGAAGGAATGTCACAGGAATTTTAAAGAAATTTTACAGAAAGCAGTTTAATTTTCACACAAATCGGGAAATTCCCGTGTTCGATTCCATATATAGCTGCTGCGGTTACTGTATTCGTACGTATATATTATGGAATCTACCCAAGGTTGTAGCAAAACTGTGGGCCTGTGGACGGGTTTGCAAACTGGAAAGGGCATCGTATGCTCAGTCTTCTCTTTCTCCCCAAGTTAGTCCCTATATGGAAAAGCTCACTAATCATCCTTTGAAGGGTGCGTGCATATATTCTTCGGTCAACTTGTCTGGGCAATAAACGAGAAGAAAGCAAAACAGACTTGCTTGGGAAGACTTGCTCAATGTGTGTGATTGGGGTGACAGTGATTGATAACAATAGATTTAGGCCATGTTTAGATGGGCTAAAGCTGATCGTTAGCTGGCTAATGGCTAGAGCTAATTGTTAGCCAGCTAATAATTAAAATCTAAAATTAGCCTAGGACTGCTTGGATGCATGGCTACTGGATTGGGCTAATTTATTAGTCTTTCTGTTTAGATAGACTAAGACTAATTTTTAGCAAACTAACAATTAGCCCAAGCTAGGAGAATTTGGTTGTGATTTAGTTATAATCAAACTAAATTCTAGCCTTAATCCCTTTCGGTTGATTGATCTTCAGGAATCAATGCTGATACGGTTAACCTAGGCTATCCTTGTAACACAATATCATATTACCAGCGGGTAGGATGTGTCGTGTCCGCGATCATAAACCGCTTTATGCCAGCACGAAAGTCAACTAGCATTTGTAAATAGCTTTTGAGGGATTAACAGTTGGTAATCCATTACAACGGACGTGCAAGAAACAACGGCACCCTTATCGATATCAATCGCCGTGCAGTGCGCGTACGACAGGTGCATCACGGAACCGTATGAAATTCCGGGACGGCTAGAAGTAAGAGAGGGTTCGAATCGTATGTCCCTGCCGGGCAGCGCTGTATGCAAGCAGCAGCTTCCGAATTCCGATGTTGGAAACTCCCAGTACAAACCACAAACCAGTACGACCAAGACTTGGTAAAGCTCGCGAGACTTGAAACGGCTGGGCTGGACAGGCACCGGCGATTCAATGCAGCACTATCGCTACGTTTAAGGCTATTTTCAGTGCATGATAACATACCTATTTAATGCATGTCACCAGTGGCGGAGGCAGAAATTTTCAAAGAGGGGGGCTCTACATATCTGCGTGAAAACGTGACTGCGGCAAGACAAGGCCATCATGGCATGAAAAACAACCTGTTAAAAAAGACATTCTTCACATAGAAAGAGATGCAGAGTTGGAATTCACTCAGGAAGAGTTGAATTCCACCTCATTAATAGATAGTAAGTCGAAGCAGCTGCTCAAGCCAGTTGAGTACTTGGTGATCCATAGTCAGCCACAATAAGAGCAGTGCGACACCATTTGCAATCTAAGTGTTATAAGTAGTTCAACTGGTTAGTGTGCTTTATTTTTTATTATGTTGTTAGCCGGGTTAGTTATTACAAATATGATTGTGAGGGGAGTGATGTTTATTAACAGAGTTTTTTTGCTGGGCATCTGGCTGGGTGGGGCCGGGTGGGCTCCAGCCTCACCTAGCCCCACCAGCAGCTCCGCCTCTGCATGCCACATAAGTATTTTTGATGATGTGGCAAGAGAGTTAAGAGGGAAGAGAAGAAAGCACTTGGGCACGAAATCATAAACATTGAAACTTGAATCATCTATGTGGTCCACAATTCATACTCTCATACACATCTAGTATTTAATTATCTCGTGGGGACTAAGAAATAATCCATGATACCATGCATTGGAATAGTTGTATCTTCTATAATATCATATGACATGGCAGTTTTGGATATTATGACAAGATACAATACACTGTGAATAGCCTAACATCGGACGATCAAAGACCGGTTCCTAGCTAGCGTTCGGCTTGCACGTTCCCGCTACCGCCGCGCGCACGACTTAAACGGCGCGTCCCAGCCCGAATCCTGGGCAAAAACAGGCGAAACCCACGGTTCTCTTCTCTGGCCATGTTGGGGTGCTTCGGCGGCAGGGGGGAAGCGCTGGGACCGGGTGGGCAGCACGTCTAGGCCCGGGCGCGGTTCTGAGGCGCATTTTGGGAGCCATGAGCTTCGCATGGGCAATGGCTCGGTGAGGTGGTCGCGCCGAGCGCAAAATGCCGCTTTGGCGCGAGACCATGGCTCCCCGTGAACCGCACTTAGAGCAGTCCTAATGGGCCATGTAGGTGATGTCTAAGTAGTGTGTATACTATGTCATATAAGTAAAAAGATAATTTGGGCGGTCATTAAGAGAAGAAAGTGATGTCTTACGTAAGAAATTGCTTTTTGTATTTAACCAAAAAGAATAGACATCGAAAATTTGCTATTGGGAGCCCGAGCAGGGCCGGCCCAAGGGGGGGCAGGGTGGGTGGCCGCCCTGGGCCTCCAAAGTCATGGGCCCCCAGGTATGCAACTATACCATAGACTTTTAGTTCAGTCATGAGTAAACGTGTGCTGAGTTGATCTAATGAGGGTCCAGGCAGAAAACGAAAGAAGCTTTTCAAAATTGAAATTGTTGAAGAACTATTTGAGATCAACAATGACTCAAGAAATGTTAAATGATTTGGTGACTTTATGCATTGAGAAAAAGTTATTGGACGAGATTGATAGCAATAGTATAATCGATGACTTTGTATCACAAAATGTTAGAAGAAATTTTTTAAGATGATTCCAAGTGCCAAGTAAGTATTTATGATTAAAATTTATATTTGTCATTTCATAAACTTTAAATTGTTTTATAGAAGTATTTTTTGTGCATCGAATTTTTTTCAATGATATGTGTTTATAAGACTATATATATTTTTTGTGCATCGAATTATGGAAGGAGTCTTCATATAAGTTTTCGCCCCGGACCCCCAAAATACCAGGACCGGCCCTGAGCCCGAGCGATTTTCCTGCAACACGTTTTTGCATGCATATAACATACATACAAGTTAATTAATATCTTTAGATTACTAAAATATATACACTAATTATTAAAGATTTACTATAGATATCATATAATAAATATTCTCTCTCCTCTTTAATTCTCTAGACGTTGTTATATACATTACCCATCGGTTCTGAGCGTCAATTCGGTTCAGAGCGTCAATTCGCCGGCCTGAGCATAGAGTGGCGTTGGATTTGGTTCATAGCGTCAATTCGGTTCAGACAAGACGCGCGCGTCGTCAGTACGTCCACCGTTTCCCAAGTTACTCGTGAATCGTAAAGCCAAGTTTCAATCCATTAGGAGCCTTTTCATTTTAACCTCGATCCATTTAGGAGCTTCGTTTGGCTCGACGACTGGATAAGTGTATTCACAAGTGAGTCTTTATTTTTCTAATATTTAAAAATATATATAATTGATTAAATCTTGAAAATAGGTAGGGATTGTAACTCTCTTGATAAGTTTCATATAGAGTTTAAGATCACCTAATTGAAGTTCAGAGTAAAAAGGTACGAACGTTTTACTATTTTCGCCAAATGGTGTGGTGAAAATACCTATTTTCGCCACACTATTTAGCGAAAATAGGCTGCTTGCTGTTATTTCGATTCAAATCGCGTAATAATCACGGATTAACGTATAATCGTCAAATGATTTGGCAAAAATAGTATTTTCGCCGAAGCGTTGGCGAAAATACTATTTTTGCCGAACCGTTTGGCAAAAATAACTAATTCGCCAAACTGTTTGGCGATGATATATTATTCTTGTAATTTTTTTAGTTCACGTATTAATGTCACAATTATTTAAAAAATATATATTATTTTTAAAAAAAAAAACTCTTCGGTTTCATGCAGAACTACTTGATGGAACCAAGGTGTTGTTGAGATCAATTGCTGTCCACTGAAACTGAAGACTCCAACATCATAAGCCAAGCTTTGGGTGCCAGTCCACAGCCGGAAGGATTTAAAAGATCAATCTTCAGAGATGAGAGAGGATTAGGTTGAACAATAAAGGAGCAATGGCCAAAAGACGAGCTACTTTTTTTCGGCAATAACACATCACCTGCGGCGCCGGCGGCGAATGCCCCTCCTGCGTTGCTGCCTCCGCCGGCTGGCAGTGGCGCGGCATGGTTCCGACTTCGGGAGTCTGCTGGAATGATAATAGTACAGCAGAATACGAGCGGTCGAGGGCAGGGTAGGCGGTAACAGTAAACGATAAGATGCCAGGGTTTTTATACAAAAGGTGTGTTTGTAGGGTTTCAGAGCTAGGTATTTTAAGATCCACCAGATTTGTAGAGTTGGAGCTGTGAGTTTATTAAGAGTGTTTAGATATATCACCTTATTTATATTTTAGATCAAATATATAAACTTAATTCACTTTATTTTAGTCTACAAGTTTCAGATTTCAGGTGAAGTTGAAATTTGGAGCTCTACTGTGTTTAGATAGATCATATTGTTTACATTTTATACCAAAAATATAAATTTAATTCACTTTATTTTAACCTACAAGTTTCAGATATCAGATGAAGTTAGGATCTAGAGCTGTACCAAAAGGGCCCAAACAAAGTAGGTTCGCTCGTAAGGATAGATCTGAACCGTGCATTATGGATCAGACGGTGTACGTTGTGGATCCCAAGTTGGAACGGGATTTTTCTGCGCGGTCGAGTCCAGGATAGGAAGTAACTGTAATAAGATAGGACGCGGGGGCTTCAATGGAAACACTCCAAGTGGGTTGCGTCCGCTAGACTCGATCTGAACCGTGTATTTTTTATCGGACGGTTGACATCGTGGAGCCATTTGGACCGGGAATTTTGTAAGCGATCGAGTCCAGGGTAGGCTGTAAGGCAAAATATCATGTGCAAATAAATATTTAGTAAAATCATCATGTAACTCTACTAATAAAAGTTTTAAAAAATTCTGAAAAAAATCATGGATGTACATCTCAGCTTACCCCATCTACATATAAAATTTCATGATCAAATTCGTCCTGTGCTAAGAGTAATAAAAAAGACAAACTTGATCATGAACAGGAACTGATTTTTTCATAATTTTTTGAAACTTTTTTAGTAGGGTTGCACAGTGGTTTCACCAAACATTTAATTGCACAGGATATTTACCCAAGCTGTAATGGTAATACGACAGGATGCGGAGGCTTATATGAAAAACCTCTTAGTGGGTTCGTCAGCTAAGACTCGATTTGAGCTGTTTATCTGGAATAGGACAACATGCGCTAGTTTCACTGGATCTCATCAGTACAGGTTGGCCTTAGTTCATCTAAAAGATTAAGCTGATAAGGAAAGAAAGTTAATTCAGGTATACTTCAACACTCCCTCTTGTATATAGGCTCCCTCAGGTCTCAAACAAATAGAAGTAGACTGCAATTATTTTTTTAATTACGCCTATCAGATCTTGAACTTAAGATTTTTTTGGCTCTAATACTATATTGAGTTACATGCACTGGCTAGATTCACCTAAAAGCTTAAACCGATAAAAAGATGGATAATTCACTTATGTTTCAGTAACCATGCCAACAACGAGTGACGGCGATGACGAGACCGTAGGAGAGGAAGGAGAGAGAGACGGCAACGGCGAGCGATGACGGCGAGGAGACCGTAGGAGAGGAAGGAGAGAGAGAGACGGCAACGGCGAGAAAACGGAGGAGGTGGTGGTGAGTGGTGGCAGCAAGCCGAAGGAGGGCTCGCCAATCTGCCGTCCTGCGCGTGGAGTCGCGGCGAGCGAGATAGGCTGTCTTCTTGGGCTTGCCATTGGCGGTGTGGCCGGCCACGCGCGTTTGGTGCACAACTCAAGTAGCGTCGAGGATGTTGGACTACAAGGTTCACCGCCAACACGGCAAGAATGTTACAGAGGCAATGCCGTTAGCCTGGTCTCTGCTTTTCTAGTTTCAGTGTTAACTCCTCCGAAATCTGCCCCTCCTTCGAATGATCACGTGTACTGTTATGCTTGCACATGCATGCACTCCCCGGCATGGGCGGGTCAGAGGGTGACCGGTATGCCTCTGCATCTTAAAAATTTTGAAAAACACCAAAATTTTATCTCTTTAGTAGACTAAATTTGTTAATTGAATTGATTTTGATTTTGATGGTTTGAGAGTTTTAAGATCTTAGAACTGCTTGTATTATACTTTTAACAAATTTTAAATATATATGTTGGATTTATGATATACAAAATCATTATACATAACTATAGGGTTGTACATGTGAAGTATGCACCCATCAAAATTTTACTAGTTCGGCCAGTGGTCCCCGGTAATAGTCTTGGCAACAGCACAAAACACAGCTTAACCACTTGTTACCAGGAACTGAAGTCTTCTAAGCTGAATGCTTCAATCAACAGGACTCGTTCAGCCGTTCTTCACTGAATCTTCTTGTGGATTCACTTTTCGTTACCACAGAAGCAACCCCGGCTATACGCAATGGTTCTCTCTTTTGTACGCGGATGCAAGCACGCGGCAAAGATCGATGTGAAGTTCCGATTCATTCACTCGAGCCCGTTATATTTACATATTCTAATTCATAAACAGTTAGACAAAGGAATTAGCTGCTCACATTTAGCTTACACAAAACATGTTAGTACCTAAGCATTTTTGGCCGTCTAGGACTCGTTCTATTCAGGGTACAGTATTCAATGTTGGACATGGGTTAATTAAGCTAATTGTTTGCTAGTATCACTGAAGTTTCTTTCTGCAAGTGGCCCACATTTCAAGTTCTGGAGTCGTTCAGTCGTTCTTCACTGAATATTCTTGTGGATTCTCGCGAACTTTCACTAGTAAAGTCTGATACTATTCCAAAGCCAAGGAAAAGGGATACTCATAAACCAACTTTCTACTTGCATAATACCTATAAATAGGAGTATAGGATTAGCTTGTTTTGCACAGAAGGCGTCAAAGCTTGTCTTGCCATTAGGTTCGGAGTTGTTACTTTCAGGTATCTTCTACCCTGATTAGGTTGTCATATTCTTTGCAGGTTTTCCATTTGTGTTAGTGGTAGTTATTTCGGTACTAGGTTATAGTGGGAGAAATCTCTGAGCTTTTGGCCAGTGATGACTCATACCGTATACTCTTATTTTCAGGATCGTCTTCTTGGAGCGTTTCAGCTTGTGGAGCTCAGCGATCTCTGGAAGAAAAATGGGAGGAAAATCTAAGCATAACAACGTCAAGAAGAGCATCTGGAAGCTACTCTGCGGCTGTTCATCACCTCAGACGAAGGATTAATCAAGAGTTAAATACACACAGAGAGTGAGAGGTTAATTTCCCATAGGTGAAATTCTTTACAGGTCGCCAGAAGTTGTTTCATGTTGAATGTAAGGAGTGGGTGTGACTAGATGTCGGGTAATGCTTAATTGTTTGGTTCAATTGGTCTGTAGACTGTACGTAGTCTTGCGATTGTGTCAGGCTTTCCCCGAAGTACGGGAAATGAAAGTGTCAGGTAACCAGAGTCTGAAATAAAATCTTGCGTTTGTTTAAAAAAGAATCTTGCATAATTCTTTTTCTGTCATGAGTATGAACTTGACATATTGCATGCCTATATCGTCCAATGTATTGGATTACTTATCAAGAGATTGACATGTAAACTATGCAACATAAGCACTCCTCTATACGAAGTGATGATTGTGTATAACTGTATTTTTTTTGTTTTTTGAAAAAAAAAAGAGCCACGAAACTGTTAGTAAGTGCAGCTGGTTTAGAATTTACGTGTTAGACGTATTAGCTCTCCTCCATGCTACTCTGTTTTTTTATGCCCTTTTGAACAAACTACACGATAGTATCATACTCTGAATTTCTGCCATGGTGCATCGCTGCCGTTCCACACCAATGAACGCACGCCCAAATCAACGCCGTACGTGACTCTCCCGTCGACCTCGAAACGTACGTAAATAGGCGAACAGTTCGCTTGAAACATTTCCATTACGTAGCATGCACCAGGGTTAAAAATTTCAGCGAAATTTCATGAAATTTTGGATTTCAGGATAGGGCGAGATTTGAACTACCGGCCGAATTAAAATTTTAAAAAATTTGAATTTGTACAGTACTACTACAGTAATTTCAACGAAATTTCGGGTTTTGAATCTGGATTTTGATGTTTTAGGGCCGGATTTGACCGGAATTAGTCCAATAACCCCTAAGAAAGTCATCTTACATGAAAATTTATTGAAAAACTAAAATTTTGAGATATTTTAAAATTTGGGCAGAAACACTTTTAGATTTTTATAAAAGCTTACAAGCTTTATAATGATCTAAAAAATTTATGGTATCATACTTAGTAGTGTAGGATCATACAAAAAAAAATTAAAAATAATTGAACTTCATTTGTTATCTTTAAAAAATAAAAAATAGAATGGATATAATTGGGACAGTAAACTTGTTTGATTTTTCTAAATTTTCTCGAGCGTGATCATGATCTAAAATTTTTATTACAAATTAATAATTTCCTCATTAATATTATATAATTTTTTAAATAAAATAAACTTTTTTGTTTGGTCAATAAAATCTATAAAACCATTGAACTTCATTTGTTATACTATATTGTAAAAACAAAAAGAGAAAGAACATAAATGCTACTATGCCTTGTAAGAATTTTATAAATTCACTGGAGTGTGATCATGATTCAAAATTTTTATGAGATCTTAAACACTTCCTTATCACTCTTCTGTAAAAATTTTATAAATTTTAAACCTTCTTTTATCACTAAAGCAAATCTATGTATTAATTATCAAGCTTTTATCAGAACGTAGTACTGTCTGAATTTTTGGAACTTCTTCAAGCATTATAATCATATGAAACTTTTATAAAAATATTAGTGATACATCAGAACCTTTCACAAAAATTTCCAAAATTTTCCAACGTGGTTTGAACTATTTTTCATTCCGTTCAAATTTGCCGGTAAGGTTTTTATCAAGATAGTAGCACTGTCCGAATTTTTAAAAATTCTTGAATCTTGATCACCATCCTAAAATTTTATTGAAACATTAGTGATTCATCAGGATCATGCAAAAAAATTTCAAAATTTTCTAACGTTTTTTGTACCTTTTTCATCCGGTTTAAACTTGCCGGTCAACGTTTCATCTAGATAGTACCAATGTTTGAATTTTTAAAAATTCCACAGACCTGATAATCACCTGAAAATTTTATGAGAACATCTTTAATGTGTCAGAAACCTTCAAAAAAATTTCAAAATTTTTTGACATCGTTTGTACCAATTTTTTACAGTGCAATTTCGGCGAAATTTCGGTGACAAACAAATCGGATTTGAATTTTCCTTTTTGAATTTTGAACGGATTTTGTCCGAACCTTGGACGAAATTTTGTTCCTTGGCATGCACTAGCAGCAATTGAACCGTTCCAAGCAAGGTAAAACGGTCTGTGCTTCAGTCAAGGGAGCTCAGCTTTGCCTTTGATCAGACAGCGAGAGCCCCGGTTTACTCGTACCGTCAGTCCATATGTAGTCGTGTCGCATGCTTGCCGAACAAACCATTGAAGGCATCAAAGCTCACAGACACACACTCACACCAACACATAACGTCAGGTCAGGTCAGGTCAAGTCATACATCGATACAGACAGGAGGCGAGCTAGCTAGCTAGGAGCATGTAACTTGCTTTGCAAGCAAGTTAAACTTTGCAAGTATCTTTCACTGAACATTCTATGACAAGTGCAAATTGAGCCCAAATCTAACGCTTAAGGATGACCAGTGACCTGGTCTAGGTTGAGCCTTTTTGTGATTATTCATGTACTTTTCCAGATACGTGCAAACCAAATTTCCTTGTCTGTGTGATTTGAACTACTGTAAGCGGTGACATGTATTCATAGGACAGGACTCGTTCTTCGCTGAATTTTCCTGTGGTTTCTCATGTTCTTTTCCTAGTAAAGCATATATATGTTGGAAAAGGAATGGCAGACACGAAGATAATTAAAGAATTTGAGACATAGACTTAATATGAAAATCCTTGTGGAAAAACAATCAGATACGCCGGCTAATCTCGTGCGTCTATAAATCGTATATATAACAGGTACATAACGACACAGAGTTGAATATGGATGTGCGTCTATAAATCTGTGAGTTGCAGTGGCGGAGCCGTCGCCGAATTTTTTGGCAAGTTACAAGTGTTACATATTATACTTATTATATATTAAACTTTGAATATCAATCATTAGTAGAGATTCACTTCATTCTTAGACCCCTTCTTTAGAAATTTCTGACTCCGCTACTGGTGAGTTGAGACCTATAAGACATCCTCTAGGCTTGGTATGGAATACAGTGTTGCCTCTATAAGACCCATAAGATTCCTCATTCCTGGTATCTTTTATCATGCCATGTATTTTGCATACGGAGAGCAACCAGCCACTCATGAAATGTTTACAACATGTCTATAGAACGTAGGAGTTTCGTCGGAATTTTACACAAGTGGATTCAATTTCCGCAAAATTTAAGAAAAAAATCCCGCATTTTAAATGGGGTCTACTAACTTATTTCACCAACCGATCACGTCACTGGAACTCTCCATGTGTGAGATCTGCACTGGCAGAGTACTACTCTGTTCTTTTTTTTTTTGGAAACGGATATTCTGTAGTATTTGTTTGATACTCTGTAGGGCATCACCGTTGGGACCGTTACGCGTGTAAAAGTCTTAGATTCCAGGTTACGCGTAGATCATACCAAGTTCGATCCTGTTGCAATATCATACCATGCATGGACGGCATCAAAGCTCGGAATCCCTTCAAAGTTGAAATTTCAAAGTTCTCACACTGACGCACTGCCACTCTGAACTTGACCTCATCTCATACTTTCAAGTCATTTTTAATACATTTTTCAGCTCTACAAGGCCGGGGTAGGGCGCATGCGCATACACGGCAAACCAAGCCCAGGTACGTTCAACTGTTGCTTGCTAGGGACATGTTGTGCATTGTTACTTCCATGGTTCTTCATGTACTTTTCCTAGTACGTGCGAAGCAAGCTTCCTTCGTCGTGCACACTCCAAGAAGTACTATAAAGAGGACAATTTGGGAGGCTTGCTGGGGCATCAAATATCTAGCAGCCAGCTCTTCTTCTTGCTTGGCCGTCGACACTTTGGCCATCTTAATTGTTTCAGCTGTTCAGGTTTTAGTAGCTGCGAAGCTCTTCTCCCAGGTGAAGGATGCCTGATTACAACAGAGTGAAGAAGAGCATGTTGAGTAGGCTCTGCGGCTGCTTTTCACCGTCCAAGACGAAAGACTGAGAGACGAAAGGCTGAGATATCAATGAACTCGATGCTTTCCTGCGTGCATGGGGAAGTACTCCCAAGCAGTGGCGGATCTAGAATTTTAAATTAGGGTATGCCGAGCTAATACTATAATATACAATTCGATAAAATCCAATGAACAATTCGATAAATTACTACAAATGTTGTCGAGAAACATAATAATACAAGTATAAATTACAATATAAATAGTTCGAATATTTTAAGTATGAAATATGCATAAAAGAAGCTTATGCACCAACAACAATTCAAAGAATACAATATTACTTCTAGTCTGGCCTCCGTCTTCTAATAGTAAATGTATCTGGCCCCTTACCCTTACATTTGTTATCTTTGAACAAGTAGCATACAAAACAAAACACATAATCCTTTTTGATACTATATTCAAGCCAATGATACTTAGCAAACCATACAAAATTGAATTGACGATCTCTATTTCCAATTTTCCTTTTTGGAAATTCATGTGCATATAGTTGGAATAGACCTTTAAGAATATATGCTCTTCGAATTGCATCTTGATCGTTAACGGGATAACTTTGAATGGACAACCTTTCACATGGATCATGTGGAAGGCGATTGATATCATAGGCCGTGGTGGTGGCGGTGGCAGTCTTGATGCGGTGGAGAGACATTATCAAGGGGCGAAGGCGGAGAAGATGGCAAAGGATTCACAATTTCTTCAATTACTATCTCTTGCTCTTGAGGTTCATCTTCCGCTGCGGTTCTAAGCGAGAGCCATGGAAGGAAATGAAGCGGCGATAGCCTTCTTTCTTGCATGTTTAGAAAAAGAGATGCAATATCTCGTTCCTCTTCATAATTCAATAACTCTACAAACAAAAAAAGCAATGCATCAACAAGCAACTCTCTAGTCTCTAGTAAAGTAGCAATTATATTTGTTTCTACTCTATAAATCAACTAGCGTCTTACACTCAAATCACATGTAGGATCGATATACACTAATATAGCAATCAGAGGGGAGTGAATGATTGCGTGGAAGCTAAAATAAATTTTTATTGATTCTCAAATCACCCCTAAACAAATTATAAAAAAACTATTTCGGTTTCAGCAAAAACAGACTGACACATGTTAAGTAAAACAGTAATTACCAAAGATCCAACCGTTGGATTGATGTGAAATTTTAACTGTAGAAACTAGATTCAATTTCTAAACTAACCCAATAAGAATCAGCTCAATCGGATTTACGGATCTAAAGTTATGACCTTTACAAATTGACTGTATAAGATAATCACTGTATATAGACTGTATTAAGCCGAATCTACAGGGTATGCCGTGGCATACCTGGTATACCCTGTAGATCCGCCCCTGCTCCCAAGTTATGCGCTGTGATCCGTTGTTCTCTTGTTCTACGTACGTACGACGTCAATAAAGCAGATGTAGTGGCCGTCAGGTAGGTCGGTAGGTGTTTTTTTTAATTTATTGATCACACGTAGGTAGGTAGTTTGTGATGTCAGGTATGTGTGTGTTCCATTTGATTTGTAGTAATCTTGCAGGTTTGCTGTTTAGGTCAACCTTCTGCCTGGGATGTTCTATGCGTGTCCTGTAGTCGTCTTGTAAAAAGTGTACGTGTATTTCCTTGCGAGCAGTGTTTCAAAGTTTTTTTTTCTCTCAATATAAGTTGTATGAATCTTAAAGCAAATAAAGGGGTAAATAATCACCATCTATCCTTCATTTATACTTTAATGTTTGTGTGACAGTCAAAAAGACAAACAACAAAATGAATAATGTTGAAGAGTTAAAAATCACTAATTCAGGCTGAATTTCTCTTTTTTATATCTTTCAAATGCAATTGAGTTTGGTCTTTAAATTTTGCAGAATTGTAGAAGCTCACCTCCTCTACGTATGGCAATTTTTTGAGAATTTTTCAAAACTTGTACACGTGGGTTTCATAGAGTTTTTACGGTAAAGATGGTTTTCACTTGATATATTGCCATAGATACATACATACATACATACATACATACAACTACTTTTCTCTAGCTGCATGTAGTTTAAGCAATTCTATGCGCCGGTCGGTTTTACAGTCCGACCGAGCCAGGCGTTCCACTAATTAGCGCTATGGAATTTGCGACCGAGCCTTTATTAATCGTTCGGAATTAATGGATGTATGTGTGTGACCGAGAAATGCAAAGACGTATACTTGAATATGATTTCTATTTGCTTTAGCCATAACTTTTTTATTCGCATGTTCGATTCACGGACAAATTTCACCGTTAGATTACTGATGATGAGAGGAACAACATGATATAAGTCTCGCTAATAAACGTTGCATAAATCAAATTTCACTGTTAAATTTACATCAATTTACTACTATATGATAGTAAAATCTATATATACCAATAGTATCATCGATTTTTTTAAATAATACATTTTTTATTCAGAATTTCAAAAATATACCACGGAAACAAAAAATTACAAAATATACCCATGCCTGCTTGGATGGGCGATAGAAACTAAATAGCAAAATAAACGGGCGACAGGAGGCCACATCACCCCAACCTCATGTCGCCCAATGAAATGGCGACAGGGACTAAATTGATGCCTGTCGCCTAATGAAATGGCGACAGGGGCTAAATTGATGCCTGTCGCCATTTCATCGGGCGACATGCGTCAATTTAGCCCTTATCGCCATTTCATCAGGCGACAGACATCAATTTAGCCTCTGTCGCCATTTCATCAGACGACAGGAATCAATTTAGCCACTGTCGCCATTTCATTGGGCGACAGGAGGCTAGGGGTGACGTGGCCTCCTGTCGCCCGTTTATCTTTGCTATTTAGCCCCCTGTCGCCCATCCAACGGGCGACAGGGGTATATTTTTGTAATTTTTTTCGTGGTATAGTTTTGAAATTTTGAATAAAAATGTATTATTTAAAAAAATCTAGTATCATCTATATATACGGATAGTAAAATCTGTTTTATATGCTGAGACTTATATATATATGTGTTGCTCAAGCTACTGAAGAAAACAGTTTGTGAATCGGAGCTATCAATAAAAAGCTATGGCTAAATAAAATAAATAAATTCATGTACAAACTACGAAGCACATTACTAGTGACACATGACTAGTAAAAATGTTGTTTGTAATGTGTTTCTAGTTTGTATATGAATTTGTATTATTTGATTTGGCTATAACTTTTTATTGACACCTCCGATGCACAAACGGGTTTCACCAATAGTTTATTGACGATGAGAGTAACATAATATATAAGTATCGCTAATAAACACCACACGAATAAATTTTTACTGCCATTTTACCGAATGTATCGTAATATTTCACTACCGCACAGGCTACTGGACCTCTGGTATAGTAGTAAAATCTATATATACCGATAGTAAAATCTGTTTTATGTGCCGAGATTGGTGTTGCTCTCACCGTCAACAAGCTACTGATGAAAACGGTTTGTAAATCAGAGTTGTTAGTAAAAAGTTACAGCTAAATAAAAAATATATTCATGTACAAACTACGAATGATATTTATTAGACAGTGCATGTGTGTGTTCACAGTAAATGTTGGCATTCACATTGGCTAGTTCAGCGACATAGGGTTATGGCTCGTGTGTAGAATAGATAAAGCTACGCGCAAACACAAATTAGCGCTACCCCACGCACGCACGCGCGCGTGTGTATGCATGGGAATGACATGCACATATTTTATCAGATGATAGAGTTGGGAGAATATGCCAGTGTATAGTCCCAAAAATACCTTTATTTAAAGACAATTGTTGTCACTTTTATATAATGCATATATGGAGAGAGATAATTGATGCATTGTATGCATGCATGGGGCACCGGCCCGGCACGGTACAGGCCCATCGTGCTTGGGTCTAAACCGTGCCGAGCAATGATTGCCCATCGTGCTCGCCGTGCCGGGCTGGCTTAGCCTGGCTCGCATTCGGCAAGCCCAGACACTGTCTATTTACACTTCGTGCCTACTTCGTGCAGTGCCAATCCAGGTTTGGCCCATTTATACTATTGCTACGAGAGAAAATGACCACGGATTGATTTCTTTCTTTATCTGTCTAGGACTTCCCTTTTCTCCGATCGAAACAAAATTCCATTGTGTTTAATCTTCTCGATTTCCTCGATTCGGTTACTCCTTCCAATCATATGCATGCAGTCATATATTTACTTTTTGATTTGCTCACCCACACATACAACGCATGCATACATTCCCTTCTTTTTTTCTAGTCTATCCAAAGTTTTCTTTCTTTACTCCTTGATTTGCTCACCCACACATACAACGCAGGCACGCACGGGATGTTTTGGGCCATGCCGGGCCGAGCTGCCCATCGTGCCTTATTGGCAGGCTCGGCACAGCCCGACCCATTTGGAGCAGTTCCGTGCTAAGCCGTGGGTCGGGCTGGGCCGGACGTGCCTCGTGTCGGCCCAAAATGGCCCGGTCCAGTGCCCACCTCTATATGAGACTCTAAAAACTAATATTGAGAAAATTAATCAGCAATAATGCAATAAAACATACTACCGAAATTATCCAAAACAAAATATGAAAGGACAAACCAGCTTTTCCACTAATCACTCAGTGTTTCCATAGTTGAAAAGCTAGAGAGAAGGCTTTGCTCTCAGCTTCTGTGCTAAGAACAATCTTAATTGCTCTTGAAAATAACTTCTGCCTCAAAGAATTGAGAGTTAACGTTAAGTCATTAAATATGTACTACAATGAAAGTTTCAACATACAAGGCCGAAGAACGGTCTATAAAGTCCCACATTATCTTCATCTCTAGCCCACAATAAAGAAATCTATGCAATAAGTTATTACAAGGATGGCAACAAAAGTGTTACACAGCTGAAAACTCATCTTCACACTATGTCAAAAGCATAGGATTAATCTTTCATAAACAGAAATAACATGTCGAAAGTTGCTTTTGTATACAAATTTGAAGGTATATTAAAGCTGCACATGTATCGTACTAAAAAATTGTTTCAACTAGTATTGATTAAGTCAGGATCATAATACATTGCGCCCAAAAAATGTATTCCAAATACGAAATGCAATACAATTTACTATAGTCATGTCATGCTACACAACTAGTATTTCCATCAAGTTCATCACAAGAAAATTTTACACCAAAACTTCATTTGAGCAGTCTACTTCGGTAACCCTACCTTGAAATAATCAATCTAAGCACAACAAATCTGGGAACCTGAGTATAATATAATTCAAACCGTAATACATCAGGGGATTAAACTTTTTATACTTCTAATTATCGTTATATCGTGAGGCTCATTGCATACATGCTAAATTCAATAACAGGTACAGGAGAATGTACAATCCAAGCAAACATAAGCACAAAATTAACTAAAAACCTAACAAAGCAACTGAAGAGTACCTCGTTGGCGCTGCCCTTAGTCTCCGACTCACCACTCACACACAACCACCCCGTTAGCCCTAGCCCAAATATCTGCAAAACCCAAACTTTTACTCTCTAAACGCATGCCAACGGCACACACCTCCTGAAACCATACAAAATCGACACCACCACCACCCCAAGATTCCACTCCCTCAAAATCACTGAGATCACAACGGGTACCTGCGTGTCAGAGAGCAGTGGCGGAGCCAGGACTTCGAGGGAGCCTGGGCGTAAAGACTATGACGCGGGAACTAGTGAACTACTAATTAGCACTAACCACTTGTTGTATATATAACACAAACAAATTTGAGACACACGATAGTTTGTTTCACTAAATTCATTGTCCGATACCAACGAGAATAGTTTAACATCAAAATATAGAAAAGAAAACATAAAAAATACCTAAATAGATGATGCCGCATAAAAAGGATGAAAAACACCGATTAGAAACTCTGCAAGACAAAAAAAATTTATTAATTAGCGCATATATAGTTTAAAACTATATTCACTTAGAGTATTGAAATGCATCACATACCACTAATATGCTATTACTACCCATGTTCACGGCGAGGCAAATGCATTTTCCTAGTCTTTATGCCTTGGAACCGCTGCAAGATGGTATCATCATCAAGTTCTTTCAATATTTCTCGCTTCGATGTAGCACACCATCAAATGATTGAACCAATCATCTGCCATCTTGTTTCGCAATTTAGTTTTGATAATTTTCATTGCTGAAAATGCCCTTTCAACAGAAGCAGTTGACACCGGCAATAGCAATGCCAGCTCAATTAATCTATAAACCAATGGAAAAACCAAATGTTTCTCTGTCTCAATCATCTTTGAAGCCAAACTAGCAAGATCTGTGCAAGTAGCAAATGCAGCATGCCTTCTCACTTGAAGAATATAAGTCTCAAGCTGTTGTCTAATTAGTGCAAGATCACTACTAGAGAAATCAGCATCATAAATTTCAGCAACCCGGACAAGCTTATTAGAATCAAACCTTGAGAAGTTATTCTTTGGGTCAAGACATGAGAAGCACACTAGTATCTCAATAGTTGATTCTCCGAACCGATGATTCATCTCAACACAGATTTTATCAAGAGCAACATAAAAAATCCCGGCACGGTAATGATGAAGACAAGTAGTAGTCTCATTTCGGCGCTTTGCACGGCCACGAACTGGCATTTCATCCAACATATTTGGCACCGAAATATTTTTTTGCTCACAATATTGTTTGGCCTCATCAAAAACTTCCTCCCAACCACTATCCCTCATGGTAGCTAGTTGAGCTTTAACATCTTGAATTAATTCCATGGCATGAATAATATTTATATCTTTTCTTTGCAAAACATGTGAAAGCTCATTTGTGATAGCAAACAATCTTAACATAAGCTTCATAATGAAAACAAACTCAAAGCACTCCATTTTGTCAAGCAACCCCGCTGCAGGAGAAGGTCCACGAATATCCTTTTCAACCATTTCGAGCACCTTAGTCACCGAGTCCCACATTTGTTCCAAACGAAGAAGAGTAATGTGGTGTGAACCCCATCTAGTATCCCCAGGTCTAGTAAGACTAGTTTGTTGGTGTTTCCCTCTTCCTGGTACTATCTCTAAAGACTCAAGTTTATCTAAAATATTCTTATGATAGCTTTCAATCAATGCGTCCCTTCTCTTGCAAGAGGCACTAGTTGTGGTCACAATCAAAGAAACATACTCAAAGAAATCATGAATAACTGAGCAACAACTAGCAACAGAAACAATCACTAACTGCAACCGGTGAGCAACAACCCGGATGGCCGGATCACCGGATGCCCGGATGCGGTCACAGCGTCACGCGGAGCGACGGAGGCGGAGTTGCAGAGAGCCGAGACGCCGGAGTCCGGACGGCGGACGCGGCCTCACGCGGAGCGGCGCGGAGACGCGAGTGGCGGCCGGCCGGGCGGCCGACGGCGAAGTTTCACCACGCCACGGCTCACGCTGCGATCGCCTTCAAGCGCCTGCGCTGAGCTCGGCTTACCGAATGGCGATGGAGCCATGGCCCATGGAGGCATGTAGCCCGGCCGCGGGCTGGATTCGACAGTGCATAGGGACCGAGGGTCTCGCCATGGGCCAGAGCTCGGCGTGAGCCTGTGGTCACCGGCCCCAGCTCCGCCTGCTGTCGAGAGGTCGATCTTGTCGCTCGTTTCGCGGCGCCTAGGCTTGACGAGGTCGACGCGCGGGGCTCCCGAGGTGGTGTCCCCGCTGAACACGGCCGTGGCGCCGACGGCCTCCAGCGAGGCGACGGAGACGTCGGGGAAGGAGACGTTAGGGAATACGTCGGGCGAGGCCATTGGACTTGGAGCTTGGGATCTAAGAGGCACGTCCATAGGGCTGTAAAAAAAGCTCGAAACTCGCGAGCTAGCTCGAGCTCGCGAGCCTAACCGAGCCGAGCTCGAATAGTTCGCGAGCCTACTCGAGCCTAGATCGAACTTGCTTAAATCGAGCTTTCTCGAGCTTGTTACCGAGCTTTCTCGAACCGAGCTTACTCAAGCTTGTTACCGAGCCTACAAAATAACCGAGCTTACTCGAGCTTACCGAGCTTCCCGAGCTTATCGAGCTTAGTCGAGCCGAGCTCGAGCCTGGACCGAGCCGAGCTCGAGCCTGAGTCCAGACTCGAATCCAAACTCGAGCTCGAGCCGAGCCTTACCGAGCTCGAGCCTGGAGGGCCAGGCTTGCTCGAGCTCGACTCGTTTACAGCCTTACACGTCTAGGGTTTTAGACGCCACGGAGGAGGAGAGTGAAAGGGCTAGGGTTTTGAGGCATAGAGACGGGAGGACGGTGGCTCTTGTGGAGCGGCCCGTTGTTTGTTTGCACACAAGGGTGAACTGGACTATGAAGGTCTCTGTTATAGTTTTTTGTTAAAACCATCTATGATAGTGATGAGCACGAAACTTATCATTGACTGTTTTTACAAAAGTGTTACACACTGAAAACTCATCTTCACACTATGTCAAAAGCATAGGATTAATCTTTCATAAACAGAAATAACGTGTCGAAAGTTGCTTTTGTATACAAATTTGAAGGTATATTAAAGTCACATGTATCGTACTAAAAAATTGTTTCAACTAGTATTGATTAAGTCAGGATCATAATACATTATGCCAAAAAATGTATTCCAAATACTGAAATGCAATACAATTTACTATAGTCATGTCATGCTACACAACTAGTATTTCCATCAAGTTCATCACAAGAAAATTTTACACCAAAACTTCATTTGAGCAGTCTACTTGGTAACCCTACCTTGAAATAATCAATCTAAGCACAACAAATCTGGGAACACGAGTATAATATAATTCAAACCGTAATACATCGAGATTAAACTTTTATACTTCTAATTATCGTTATATCGTGAGGCTCATTGCATACATGCTAAATTCAATAACAGTCTGTGAGAATGTACAATCCAAGCAAACATAAGCACAAAATTAACTAAAAACCTAACAAAGCAATGAAGAGTACCTCGTTGGCGCCGCCTTAGTCTCCGACTCACCACTCACACACACCCACCCGTTAGCCCTAGCCCAAATATCTGCAAAACCCAAACTTTTACTCTCTAAACGCATGCCAGCAGCACACACCTCCTGAAACCATACAAAATCGACACCACCACCACCCCAAGATTCCACTCCCTCAAAATCACTGAGATCACAACGGTACCTGCGTGTCAGAGAGGTCGATCTTGTGCGCTCGTTCTGCCTCGGGCGCCCTAGGCTTGACGAGGTCGACGCGCGGGGCTCCCGAGGTGGTGTCCCCGCTGAACACGGCCGTGGCGCCGACGGCCTCCAGCGAGGCGACGGAGACGTCGGGGAAGGAGACGTTAGGGAATACGTCGGGCGAGGCCATTGGACTCGGAGCTTGGGATCTAAGAGGCACGGCTAGGGTTTTAGACGCCGCGGAGGAGGAGAGTGAAAGGGCTAGGGTTTTGAGGCATAGAGACGGGAGGATGGTGGCTCTTGTGGAGCGGCCCGTTGTTTGTTTGCACACAAGAGTGAACTGGACTATGAAGGTCTCTGTTATAGTTTTTGGTTAAAACCATCTATGATAGTGATGAGCACAGAATTTATCATTGACTGTTTTTGTGAAAAAACCATCAGTGATGACTCCTCATCATAGACGGTTTTTAAAAACCGTCAGTGTAGAGGAGTTTTTTTTTTTTGAAGAAACGGTAGGAGCTCTGCCATGCATTAAAGAAAGATAGAATCCCAAAACATAGACCTACAACAAGATGACTAGCCTCCAGCTGAGGAGGAAATATAAACTTTTTTTTATATAGTAGTAGGCCGTTCCATCGTCCGGAGTGACACGCCGCGGGATGCACGCGGTGGACGTTGCGCTCGTAAACTCGCGCACGTAGACGACACGAGACGTCGAGAGTCGAGACGCGACTCGACCGAGCTGGCAGGTTTCGTTGCACCGGTGCCGCGTTTCAGGTGTTTCAGATAGCTAGGCAAGAAAAGGTGTTTTTTGGGCACCTCTTTCGGCACACGGCTTGAAGATCGATGCAGAGCATCCCATGTACTTTGGTCGTGTATGCTATGAACTGAACCTATACATCGCAGGCTCGCAGCCAGCATACTACCGTATATAAATCCCGGAGGTTTCCGGCTCCCACAACGCACCACGTCACCGTTTTGCCGACGTGCCGGCGCGCTGTCCCTCCGCGTCGCTCGCGAGCACAGGAAAAACGAGCGCCGTTCGTACGGCGTGAAAACCGTTGAGCCACGTCGCTGCTTTTTTCACGCTGTTGCCCGGCTTAAGTAGATAACGACGCCAGCCATGCTTAAACGGCGCCGTGGTGCAGTGGTGGAGCGCGCGCGTTGCTAGCGAGAGGTCGCGCGTTCGAAACCCGCCTCGCGCGCTTACGCCCGAATTTTCCAGGCCGACGCGTGTCGCATGCGTTTGACTTACCATACGCGGCGCGTGGTTTTTTTTCCCGTCTTGTGGCGGCGTGATTTTTATGAAAAAACCGAAAATCCCGAAATTACGAAAAGTCCTTTTAGTCGAGATTTTATGAAAAGACTCTCCTTTTCTTCGAGAAGGACTTTGAATCTTCTTGATTTAACCGAAACAATTCTCGTGCTTTTAGGGAATTACGTATTAGTCTGTTTTACTGTTTTAGGACTTTTATGAAATGACCCTTAATTTTGCCTTCCGCGAACAAACGGTAGTGTCTTTTCTCAATTAGGATTTTTAGCATGTTTTCCTATACGTAAATTCTCACGAGGCTTTCTAAAATTTCTTGTTAGCTATTTTTTATCTCTGAGATTTTTACGAATTACTTCTGTGTCCCTTTCTTCGCGGTAAAGCCTTATTTTTTCCAGAAATCACGCAAAAAAAATTGTTCTGGGGATTGGGAAACTTTTTAGGATTACGTAGGATTTATTGTAGAGTCCCAGAAGTTTCTCAAAATTACAGCGCGAATAACGAGAATTATACGCTCTGTCCTAAAGATTTTTAAATTACATCTAGATCGCTTTCTTTATGAAAAACACCCGGATTTCATATTACGCCTGTTACGTTGTGGCGCGGCGTGCGCCGCGCCCACGTGTCTAGTATGTCAAAACCATTTTTCCTTGAGAATCGACACAGGCAGAGGCGGAGCCGTCGGGGCGTGGTGGGCTCTGGGCCCCGGCTGCTCATCAAAGGGCACATTATATATATATATATATATATTACTTTTGGAAGTAGTTATTCTCACTTCGAAATATCACCTAAACAAACTTAAAATACTCATTTATCACTTTAGGCACACTCATACACTAATTATAAGATACTCCAATATGAGCCACATAAAATAATTGCAAAAGAGTCCATAATTTTTAGCGTATTTTGTAAATACCTTCATATACACACATAAAAAGGAGTATGTCCAAAAATATGCATACCACCTCTGAAAAAATATACATACCACCTAGATGATATTATATACTCGTATACTAAGCATACGCACCCTCAAATGCATACGAGATACCCTATACATTGTGAGATACGGTATAGGGAGTAATTACTCCCGAGAGTAGAAAAGAGGCTTCTATATATATATATTTGAAATTTCTGGTAAGTTATAAGTCTTACATATTGTACTTACTATATATTAAACTTCGAATATCAATCACTAGTACATATTTACTTGATTCTTAGGCCTTCTCCTTTAGAAATTTCTGGCTCCGCCACTGGACACAGGTCCAAGCTTCTGGACACACATACCGTAAATAACGTCGTAGTTCAGTCACTTCAGTGCAGCCAAAACGCAGCACAGATCACCTTTCTCGAAGCGCCACATGCCAAAACTTATGATGAAGCACACTGTAAATTCTGCTGGCTACGAGCTACCAAACGTACACACAATACACATAGCATCGAAAATGCGTATCTACAAGGGTTTAGAGCTACAAGCGCTATCCTGATCATCCACCTGTCTCGAGATTCGTGCCTCTCTTTCTTCCTTCGTCTCCTCTCTCGCCCCTCCCTCTCTCGGCTCTGACGCAGAGAGAGTGTGTGTGCAACTCTCGGAATAAACCAAGGGCTTGGACAGTGAGTGCATGTAGCTCCAAGTCCTCCAACCCCTTTAGAATCCTCGTAACATGTATGGGATTTTCTGGCAGGAAAGTGTACGACACCGTGCCAATTCTAGCTGTGCTGCTGTGCTGGCGTAAGGCACAAGGCGGAGAACCCAAAGTTCAAAATCCCTCGCCGAGATTTTCGATTTTAGTCGGGATAAGATTTTAAATCTTAGTGAAACAAAAAAAATTCAAAAATGTACATCATATCACAGATGGTTTTTGACTAAAATTGTCTGTGATATGCATTTACACCATAGATAGTTTTAGTTAAAAACCATATGTGATGAGTCATCACAGATGGTTTTTAATTAAAACCGTCTATGATGTGAGCATGAGATATTTTGATCGGATTTTAAGTTTTTTGGGCTGATATTTCGGTGTTTCTCGCCGAGATCTTGGCAATTTTTGCCAAATCTTGAAAATCTCAGTCCAAAAAAAACAGGATTTAAAATTTGCTTTTTAGATTTCGTCCAAAATTCTGAAATCTCACCGAGATTTCGGATTTCGGTCACCTTCAAATATGATCCGATACCGAAATTTAAAACTTTGGAAGAACCTGCTTGTTCCTCCATTTTCTTAAGGAGGGAATTCTTTAGAAATCCCGTAAAACTCATACCTTTTCCTCCGAAATTCCGTTATTCTAAGCAGATCCTGTATGCAAAAGTTCCATGCATGAGTGGGGAAACTGTGAATACTATGTTGGTACAAATTGGGTGGAGATTTCTTTCCAAAAAAGAACCGTACGGCCCATGCCACTATGCATTTTCCAGCTTCTACCGCCGAAACAGGTGGGGAATATCTATACATTTTTGGCAAGAGACGTACAAAGTGAACGTGCATTCATTTATATGTACGAAATTAAGACTAGTTAGCTACTTTAGTAGTTGAGCTGCACCGCTTGAGTGAAAGTGTGAAACGAACCCAGTTCCCTCTTCCCCTAGAAAAAAGAAAGGGAGTATATTAAGCCCGCAATTTTCAGCAAAGCATGCATGGCGCAGAGCAAGCTCTGTGAACAACCTTAACCCGGTAATATTCATGGGAATCTCATGCCATGTTCCATGCAAATTGATCAAGGGCAATATCCATCTCAACTTACTCTTAGACTACATACATTAGTTTTGTCCTGTATGAAAAAGTGAGACAAAGGGAGAAAAGAGAGCTGGCTTTTATATAAAAGCCATTATGGCACGAGAAAAAAGATAGATTAGTTATGTACAAGAGGGAAAATATAGTTATTTGTACATCATCTAAAAATAATATTTACATATTGTTATTGTACAAACTAGCTTTATTGCTTACTCTAAATGATATAGACAAGAGATGGAGTAAGTAGTATGCTTTGTTATTATACTTGCTCTAATGTCTCTCTTGGAAAGAGATAACTCTGAACTTAACTCTGCATTGGGATTCAAAAACCGTCTTTAAAAAATCAGTTCGAAATTCGCGGAACGAAAACCGCAAAAACCGCTCGAAAACCGAAAGGTTAAGAAATCATAGATTTTTAAAAAGAAATAAAAAAATCGAAAACCGTTCGGTTTTCAACAAAAACCGCAGTTTTTCATGAAAACCTACTCGGTTTTCACCAAAAATCAACCGACCAATTGAATATTCCTTAAAAACAGTTTTTGAGCGATTTTCGACGAAAACTATGGTTTTTCAACGGTTTTCAAGACATAAAATTTTTCAATTTTTTATTTTTTAATTATACCGATTTACCAAGCGGTTTTGAATCTCGAACGGTTTTCAAGACATCCAGACAGGATGGAACCTCTGTTTTTTAGATGGATGGAACCGTGTCAGCGTTTAACACGTTAGCTGGTGCTTGGTGTTCGCATGATCGATTGACGCGAGCGTAAGTACGTAACCAACGAGGCGAAAAATCACGTATGGGGAGAAATGGAACGTTGCATGACACAATGGATGGAGAATTCTATGAACAAAGACGGCTATAAAGATGGAGTGCTATTAGTGGATTTTTTTTCATAAACCGTGGACAGGAGCTGTGCTATTTACTTCAAGAAAAAGATAATAGAAACATCAACATCGAAGGAGAAACAACCAGTAGAGAACACAACAACGAAACTATCATTTTTCTAGCCATTTGACAAACTTTTTTTTTCTAATTTGATTCTCTTCCGAACGCAATTGTAAAAATAGCTCCCTCTCTAACCACTGATGCGTATGTAGACGACACGTGTTATTTGCCGTGCTTAGATACTCGAAAGGAGCACCTACTAAACTATGTGACCTTGTAGCATTAAAAACTGTTAGATGGCTAAAAAAAATGAGGACTTCCGTGACAACACCAAGGCAACCCAAAAGACACCACTAAGGGCATATAGAACAGTACGATGTCAGCTGTCAATAAACTTTATCATATAGGATTTTTGTTGACATGGGACTCATGTCAGGTGGCAAGTGACCTGCTTGAGCCCAAAGTCGCCAGCCGAGATGGATTATGCAACTGCGGTATGGGAGTAAGGCAGGTGCTTCGCCTTTCGTGGTTGTGGAGGGGGTAATTTTGTAAATTTATTTGAAAGGAGGCTAAATTTGCAATATATATAGACACACACACCTGTGTGTGTGTAGGGCAAAAAAGCAAAAAATTTGAGAAGTGAGAAGGACCTTGAGCACCTGGGAGCTAGCACCCCAAGTTCGCCCTGCTACGGTCTAGAGGTGGGCACTAGGCTAAGCCTTTTTGGATCGATATGAGGCACGGCTGACCTGACACAACCCATGACCAGACCTGGCCTGCCTACAAATGTACTGTGTTGGTATGTCACTGTTGTTCAGCCCATGCTGAGCTTGCAAACCGAGCACGTTGGGCAACCCGGCACGACACATCAATCTGGGCTGTGCTCGGCCTGACACGGCCCAAAACAGTGGTCGTGTGCCACAGCATGGCACGCAGTGTGGGAAGTACACCGGCACACAGCCGGGTCTGCAAACGTCATTGTGCCACAGCATCATGCACTCTCGTGTTGTTGCCATGACCGTGCCTGCGCACATGCCCACGCCGCGCACGACCATGCCTGTGACCACGCCCATCACTAGGCCCGCGCACACGTAGGGGAGTTGGAATCACGGGGAGAGTAACTGGCCATTGCCGTGCCGCCATGGCCACCGCCTTGGCCATGTGGCCTACACATCGTGGCCCGTGCTCACCACCTCCTCTACCGTGGCCCACATGCCACCTTCCTCTCGAGCCGACTAGCACCTCGCATGGCACTGTCGCCTTCTCTATGGCCATCAGTTGCCGCCTCGTCCACCCGTCTGTCGTTGCCTAGGTTGTGTCGCCGTGTCTCGAGCCAGACGCGTGGCCCCGGGGAGGGAGGTGGCGGAGGGAGAGGAGGCCAGTGAGGGAGAGGGAGGGGGCAGAGGGAGGCGAGGCAGAGAGGGGTGGCGAAGGGGCAAATGGAGGGCAGCGTGGGAGGGAAGGGAGAGGTTGGTGGTAAGATGCAGGGGGCGCGGAGGGGAGGGGCGCCAAGAGCAGAGAGGGTGGTGGTGAGGGGCGCCTGGGGCGGAAGGGAGTGGAGGCGACGAGCGGGGAGGGTGGTGGTGAGAGGCAGGGGAGGGGCGTTGGGTGGGGAAGCGAGGCGGTGGGGGCGAGATGGCTAAGGGGCGGACGGAGGGGCACCGAAAAAAGTAAAATGGAAAAAGAGTGGAAGAAAAAGAAAAGAAAAGAAAATGGATAAAAAGGAAAGAAAAGGAGAAAGAAAGAAAGGAAGGAAGAAAACAAAAGAGAAAAAGGAGTGCGGTCGGATTGTGACGACGAACCCGATTTCTCTTCGCATGCGATTAAGGAGTTGCCCATGATAGATTTATGCATTCTCTTCAGCTTTCATTTTTGTGAAAGCGAGAGAGATTGAGAGAGACAGTGAGAGAGAGATAGCTAAGAGATTGAGAGAGACGGACATGAGAGAGCGACAGACGAGAGAGAGAGATTGAGAGAGATGGGCAAGAGAAAGCCGGCAATGGATGAGAGAGAGAGTGAGAGAGATTAAGAGAGACGGGAGAGAGAGGAAGAGAGCTGAGAGAGGAAGCAATGGGTGAGAGAGAGCTGAGAGAGCAATATAGGAAGAAGTTTCTTGCAAGTTATAAGTTTTTGTACTAAGAAACATCTCATAATGGGCCAACAAAAAGAAGGTCCTACTCTTCTCTAACTTCTCTCCTAACCACCTAAGGACTCTATCCCCCTTTGGCATGAAGCACACAAAAGAAGAACTACTCTACTACATCGGGTGGAGGAGAATGGCCGCTCGGTGTAGCTCCCTCCCCCCCACCATCCTTTCGTCCTCTCGTCGCAATAGTACAAATGGGTTGGGTTTGGGTCAGCAAAGCATAAAGCAAGCATGAAGCGCAAATGTGCCATGCCAGTACAATGGGCCGTCGTGACACAGCACGGTTTAGGCACGAAGGACGATGAGTCCGTCAACGCCCGCATGGCACGAGCGCCACCTCTAGGGTCAACAATGTTGTCACTGCAACCGCCAAGAAAGAACCTTCACCGAATATCAATTTGGCCATCGGCGGTGTCCTCTTCGAAAGTGCATCTAGACCCTCAAAGTGTTTTGGTGATTTATGGCAACACAATTGCGTATGCTAACGGTGCAAGTGAGATTCTATCGTGAGCAAGAAGATATCATTGTTGGAAAGGCGATTGGAGATCCCACCTCTTGAAATTTGAAAAGCGGCATCAAGACTTGGTTGTAAATCTTTTATTTTATTGAGTCTAAGGATAGCCGTACTATTAAGGGGATCTGACGGAAAATCGCTTCTAGGATATGCTTGTGCTCATAGGATGAAAATTGCATCTCAAAAGAATTTCAAAATCATGCATTTCCTTTAAAGGATACTCTGGCCGAGGAGGTCGATCCAGATATCCGGACATTTAATCCGGACACTCGGAAAATGTCCGAGTATCAGGGATTAAATCCGGATACTCGAGCTAGGGTCCTCGGTTGCTTTCTCTCTGGAAAGTCAGAGTATCCGGACATTTAGTCCGGACACTTGGAAATTGTCGAGTACATGGGAGAAAAAGGAAAGAGGAAAGAGAGTGTAGCTGTCTTTTTGTAAATGGACGATTCAAGCCTATAAATTAAGTGACTTTAGTTAATTAAATAGCTAATTAAGTCCCAACAGAGCTATGTAAGGTCAGCATGTGACATGTACCTACATACTGAGCTCAGCTTGCTTAGCAAGACCTTACTACTGAGCTCGTGCTGCGTGGCAAGTGACCTACTGAGCCCAAAGCTGCCGCTACCGAGATGGATTGTGCAACTGCGGTACGGGAGTAAGGCAGGTGCCTCGCCTTTCGTGGTTGTGGAGGGGGTAATTTTGTAAATTTATTTGCAAGGAGGCTAAATTTGCAATACACACACACCTGTGTGTGTAGGGCAAAAAAGCAAAAAAATTGAGAAGTGAGAAGGACCTTGAGCACCTGGGAGCTGGCACCCCAAGTTCGCCCTGCTAGGGTCTAGAAGTGGGCACTAGGCTAAGCCTTTTTGGATCGATATGAGGCACGGCTGACCTAACACAGCCCATGATCAGACCTGGCCTGCCTACAAATGTACTGTATTGGTACGTCACTGTTGTTTGGCCCATGCTGAGCTTGCAAACCGAGCACGCTGGGCAGCCCGGCACGACACATCAATCTGGACCATGCTTGGCCCGACCACGCCCAAAAGCGATGGTGTGGTGCCACAAGATGGCACGCAGCTTGTGGCAAAGACACACCGACATCTGTACCGAGTCCGCAAACGTCATTGTGCCACAGCATCATGCACTCTCGTGCTGTTGCCATGATCGTGCCTGCGCACACGCCCACGCCGCGCACGACTGTGCCTGTGACCACGCCCATCACTAGGCCCACGCACGCGTAGGGGAGTTGGAGGCACGGGGAAAGTAACTGGCCATTGCCGTGCCGCCATGGCCACCGCCTTGGCCATGTGGCCTACTCATCATGGCCCGTGCTCACCACCTCCTCTACTATGGCCCACACGCCATGCCTCCTCTCAGAGCCTGCACTAGCATGACCTCTGCATGGCCGCTGTCGCCTTCTCTGTCGCTATCATTTGTCTTTGCCTCGCTAAATCACCGTCGTCGTTGCCTAGGTTGTGTCGCCCGTGTCTCGAGCCGTATCAGCCATGGCCCCTGGGGAGGTGAGGTGGCGGAGGGGAGAGGGAGGCCAGTGAGGGAGAGGGAGGGGGCAGAGGGAGGCGAGGCAGTAGAGGGGTGGCGAAGGGGCAAATGGAGGGCAGCGTGGGAGGGAAGGGAGAGGTTGGTGGTAAGATCTGGGCGCCTTGAGAGGTGCCAAGAGCAGAGAGGGTGGTGGTGAGGGGCGCTGGGTGAAGGGAGTGGAGGCGATGGGCGGGGAGGGCGGTGGTGAGAGGCATTGGGTGGGGAAGCGAGGCGGCGGGGGGTGAGATGGTTAAGGGGTAGACGGAGGGGCACCGAAAAAAGTAAAATGGAAAAAGAGTGGAAGAAAAAGAAAAGAAAAGAAAATGGAGAAAAAGAAAGAAAAGGAGAAAAAAAGGAAGAAAGGAAGAAAACAAAAGAGAAAAAGGAGTGCAGCCGGATTGTGACGACGAACCCGATTTCTCTTCGCATGCGATTAAGGAGTTGCCCATGATAGATTTATGCATTCTCTTCGGCTTTCATTTTTGTGAAAGCGAGAGAGATTGAGAGAGAATAAGAGAGATTGAGAGAGACAGTGAGAGAGAGAGAGCTGAGAGATTGAGAGAGACGGACATGAGAGAGCGACAGACGAGAGAGAGAAAGATTGAGAGAGATGGGCAAGAGAAAGTCGATAATGGATGAGAGAGAGAGAGATTAAGATAGACGGGAGAGAGAGGAAGAGAGCTGAGAGAGGAAGCAATGGGTGAGAGAGAGCTGAGAGAGCAATAGAGGGAGAAGTTTCTTGCAAGTTATAAGTTTTTGTACTAAGAAACATCTCATAATGGGCCAACAAAAAGAAGGTCCTACTCTTCTCTAACTTCTCTCCTAACCACCTAAGGACTCTATCCCCCTTAGGCATGAAGCACACAAAAGAAGAACTACTCTACTACATCGGGTGGAGGAGAATGGCCGCTCGGTGTAGCTCCCTCCCCTCCACCATCCTTTCGTCCTCTCATCGCAATAGTACAAATGGGTTGGGCTTGGGTCAGCACAATATAAAGCAAGCATGAAGCGCAAATGGGCCATGCCAGTACAATGGGCCATCGTGACATAGCACGGTTTAGGCACGAAGGACGATGAGTCCGTACCGAACCGGCCCGGCATGGCACGACGCCCACCTCTAGGGGTCAACAATGTTGTCACCTACAACCCTTGAAACTGAAAGAACCTTCACCCGAATATCAATTTGGCTAATCGGCGGTGTCCTCTTCTGTAGAATCTCATGAGCTGGACTGATGGTTGCGATCTATATATGCCTACTACTATTCCTAAGACAGTTATTCCTTCAATTTCATATACCATGAGTGAGCCGCCTATTGTAATTAGAGTTTACATGTGTCTCTTGGGATTTGTAATGTAAGCATGTCAGTTTAAAGGGCCCACGTGTAGCACATGGCGTATCCATCGTGCGTGGCCGGTTCGTCCCCGCGAGTGCCATGGATGCACGCCGAATGTGGTAACATCAGTTCATAAATTTGTGGACATGAACGAGCCGAGAAAATAGCAAATTTGTAAATTTCCTTGTGATTGAGCCCTGTTTCATGGTGTTTTCAGACATGCAAGGAATGGTCCTTTGTGCTTCACTTTCAGGAGCGTATGAATATGGGTAATTAGAATATAGTACACGCCTTCTGGGTGGAACTATACACTGCATTGTGCAAGCTCGCCAATGTTGCTACCCATGCATGGACACGATCCTATTGTTGGAGAGCCTGTTGGTGTATTTTCCCTATTTCTTAAACTAATAGAGTGCATGGATTTTAATTGTTTGCAGGCTTATAGCCTTGCACAGCTTATAGCCTTGCACAACTTCCATGTATATGTGATCAGAGTGGTGAAAAGTTCCTTGATCGAAACGATTGAGTGTGTAAACAATGATCTAAACACACGAGATTAAGGGTCAGCAAAATGTACCAGACCCAGGTTAGCTATCTTATATTTATAGCATCAAGATTATACTTATATGGTTACAACAACTCATATAGCACGGTTGGCTGCAATACCAAGGAAAAAAATACAGAGGAGTGAGATCCTTGAGGGCAAAGGAGCAATGAAGAGTCTAAGAAGCTGTTGAACTACCACCGGGGAAGAGCCCGTACCAATGATATCATCCACAAAAATGAGCACATATATGGTGATGGCACAATGAGCATAAATGAATAAGGATATACCAACGCACGGGATGAAAGAAAACCAAGTTCCTGAAGCTTGGAGCTAAGACCAACATACCAGGCACATGGGGTATGTTTCAAACCATATAATGCCTTGTGGAGCTTGCACACCAGATGAGGCCGCCGTGGATTAGCATACCCAGGAGGTTGATACATATAGACATCCTCTTCCAGAACACCATACAAAAATGTGTTCTGAACATCCAACTGCCGTAAGTCCCAGCCACGTGACACAGCAATAGAGAGGACCAGGTGGATGGTAGCATGTTTGATCATAGGACTAAAAATATCTTCATAATTGATACCATAGCATTGACGAAAATCTTTGGCCATCAACCGAGCCTTATATCTGTTAATGCTACTATTAGCTTTGTGTTTGACCTTGTAAACCCATTTGCAATCAATGACGTTGTAGCCACGAATAGGAGGAACCAGACTTCAGGTGCCATTACATTGGAGTGCCTCAAACTCACTATCCATAGCCTGTTTCCAAGAGGGATTAGTCAGCGCAGCAACTAAGGACTCGAGTTCTCGTGACACAGCAAGACCATACCGAACAAACTCATCAGGAAACTTTCAAGGCACTCAAGTGTTATCCTATAGACGTGTGGTTATATGGTGAGTGCGCAGTGCAAAGCTTGGAACAACCAGTACCAACAAAGAAGATGTATCCGCAGGTGGTGGCACAGAAAGACCTAACAAAGCGGGCTCGAAAGAAGCTGATGCCGACATAGGCAACCCAGATGCCAAACTCACAAGGCTAGGAGACGAGGCTGATACAGGAGCACCAGTGCCATGCGTGGTGCTAGGTGTAGCTAGGCCATCGCCAGACAGACTGGAATCAACGGCAGATGAACTCGGGGCACCACCACTGCCATGCAGAGCCAAAACAGGGACACCAGCACTAGGCTCCACAGGCCATGCACTCCATGCACAGTAGGCATGGCCAGTGAACAGAGAACCTGCAAGGGAGGAACAACGTGCACATCTTGAACAGGAACAGGAGCACCATTAGTCACAGGTCTATAATCAATACCCGGAGTAGGGAAAAACAGAATGGACTGAGAAAGAATGTGCGGGCCAGTGGTGGGTGAGAAGTGGGCAAAAGGAAAAACATTTTCATCAAGACAACATCACGAAAGATGTATATGCGATCGGTGGAGGGATCAAGACATTTTATAGCCTTTGTGGAAAGTATTTTAACCAAGAAAAACACAATGACAGGAGCGGAATTGGAGTTTGCGGGTGTTGTAGGGACAAAAGATAAGGCCAACAAGCACACCCAAAAATCCTCAAGAAGAAATAATCAAGATTGATATAAAACAATGTTTCAAGGGGAGAAATCCCGTGAGTGACTCTACTAGGAAGTCTATTAATGAGATAACTAGCAGTACTAAAGGTATCATCCCAAAATTTCAAAGGGACACCCGAGAAAGCCAGAAGAGCAAGGCCAATTTCAATGATATGCCGATGCTTATATTCAGTAGCTCCTTTTTGTTGGTGTGTGTGAGGACAAAAAACGCGATGCACAATACTAAGCTGACAGAAAGAGGTGTGTAATTTTTTATACTCACCACCCTAGTTAGTTTGCATGCAAAGAATTTTCTTGCCAAGTTGTCATTCAACAAGAGTTTGAAAGGAAGTAAAGGTGCGAAAGATATCAGCCTTGCTTATGAGAGGAAATAACCAAACAACCTACTAAAATCATCAATAAAACTCACATAATATTTAAAACCCCTAGCCGAAAGAATAGCGGGGCCCCACACATTGGAGTAAATAAGCTCTATAGGAGACTTTGAAGGTTCATGAGAGAAAGTATAGGGTAATTGATAACTCTTAGCCAGTTGACAAGAATCACAGACTGACACACTAGAACTAGATGAGCAAGGAAGATTATTCTGATGAAGCAAGTGATGAAATATGGAGCTAGACGGATGACCAAGCTGGTTATGCCTGCGATCTCGGGTAGGTTTGATAGCTGAGTAGACGGCCCATGAAGTAGAGGATGTGCCCACCTGAAGAGGATAGAGACCACCCCTACATGGCCTACGAAGAAGAGTTTTCGCCGTGTCCTGATCCTTCACCAGAAAATAATCAGGGTGATACTCAAGAAAAACATTGTCATCGGATGTAAAACAATAGACAGAGATAAGATTTTTCCTAGCGTGGGGAACACGAAGAATATTTCTAAGGACAAGGGACAGTTCCGAAGTATAAATCATAGAATTACTAATATGACTAATGGGCATACCTGTGCCATTTGCTGTGTGCACCTGATCATGTCCTTGATACTTGTCATGAACTGTCAATTTGTCAAGCTCACATGTGATATGATCTGTAGTACCTATGTCACTGTACCAATTTGTGACAACACTGTAAGAATTTGTGTTAACATAATTGGCCATATGATCATCTTCTGCTTGGTAGGAATGATTGAAGCGCTGCTGGCACTTCAAGGCTCCGTGGCTGATCTTGCCACAGACCTAGCAAACGATCATGCCACCACCCTTCTTGTTGTATCCATGGCCGCGGCCTCGCTGATTAAAGCCACCACGACCAGTGTTCTAATCAGCGCCCTGGCCACCTCTTGAATGGCCTCTACCGAAGCCATTATGTCCACTAGAGCCAGTGCTTTGGTGACCATGTAAATAATGATCTAAACACACGAGATTAAGGGTCGGCAAAATGTACCGGACCTAGATTAGCTATCTTATATTTATAGCGTCAAGATTATATTTATATAGTTACAACAACTCCTATAGACAGAAAAGTTTAGTTGCTATCTTTAGCAACGTGTATTATGCATGCCAAGATATAGGTCTATCTTTAACGGGAACATATCCTGTGTAACCAGAGAGTTGGTGAAACCACGGTGCAACCCAACTAGAAAAAGTTTCAAAAATTTTTGAAAAAATCATGGATGTACATCTCAGCTTACCCCATCTACATATAAAATTTCATGATCAAATTAGTCACTGTGCTAGAAGTTACAAAAAGACAAAGTTGATCATGAGCAGAACTATTATCGTTCATGATCAAGTTTGTCTTTTTATTACTCTTAGCACAGACGAATTTGATCATGAAATTTTCAGAATTTTTTGAAATTTTTTCTAGTTGGGTTGCACCGTGGTTTCACCAGCCTGTCTGATTGCACAGGATATTTTTCCATCTTTAACAGGGTGAACATTTTCGTCCAAAAAAAAAAAGAGCCGTCCTACACCCCACAGGTCCCTTGCTTTGCATTTTCCTTGATCCCACCCCTGAAACAGGCGGGAAATGTCTATACTTTTCGGGTATAAGCAGTACAAAGCGACCGTGCATCTATTTATATGTTCCTTGCAAGGTAAGCTGTTGAGTGTAGGTGTTGTGAAGTGCTTATTGGTTGCACTAGTCCTGCTTAACAGAGCACTCTGTTATCACTCGTCATGCAGAACGGGCGCCGCGCCGACGATTGGAACAAGAAGCCAAGCAAGCCGGGGGCAAGGCGCGGCGCAGTTATGAAAAACATCCTTAAACTCCTCTGCTTTTGCTGTGCTTCTGCAGGTTAGTACTTGGTCGACGGCTCCATCCACTGCGGTGCCCGCTAATATCGATCCATCCACTGCATTTTGCATGGGCACTGGGGCAGCTCAGAGTTATATTACTGATCGGTGTGTGTGTGTCAGTATGTGGTTCTTTGCACTCGAGGCGTGTTTGTGCATGAAAGTTGAGTATTGTAAATTAAATCTACTTAAGTATTATTACGATGGATCATCTCTTTTTAAGATTATACACTTCGTGTTTATGTGTAATTAAGGGTGTACAGGATCCCCACGCATGTAATCCAAAATTCCAAATAGCACTGGTAATATATGAGTTCATCGTTTCGTACTACAGTACTCCCCGTTGTCCAATTTTTTAAGACGTATTATTTTGAATGATTTTATCTATAAATATGCAGTATATTTTATATTCTAATACAATATTAATGTAATGTTCGCTATATATTCTTAATGAATATTCAACTTTACTTCGTATTCTCTACATGTATACATTGAATATAGTGCATAGTCATAATAATTAGGGATAATATAGTTATTTTTAATATCTTTTTGGTCTCTGTGCAATAAGAAATACACCTTATAAATTTAGATGGACAGAGCACTCCTTTGGTTTTAAAGTAAATGCCATTTTAGATATTAAAACAAATATTGTTTTAGGATTTTAAGGTGACATTTACACATTTCTTCCCAAGTTGTCTATGGTTCTCTTTAATGTTCATCGTTGTGTTACGAGGGAGTTATGACAAAAAGGCACACATGTTAATGCAGTTAAATATGGGTAGTTAAGATAATACTTTTCCCGTTATTTTTATAAGGCAGATTTTGATTTTGCACAAGTATTAAGGTTGCGTTGAAATTGAGAAAGATATAAAAGAAAATGACTTAGATGCCCACACTTAATTGTCTTAGAAGATGAAAGATATACTTTGTGCGGATGGTAATGAATAAATGCATGTGGTTGAGACAGAATAAATAGAGGTATAGAAGAAAAAATCTTATTAAATCTACATATAAATCTTATATTTGTTAACAAAATCATTTAGAAAATAAGCCTTATAAAATGAATGGAGAAAATACTAGTCCACATCAGTCCTTAATTCCTGTGCTCTTTTCTAAATCGATACTTATTTTAGAACGGAGGGAGTAGTCATGTTGCAATTCACACTCATTTTATTTGGCAGACCCCATGCGTGTATCTGTGTCTCACCATGTGCTACTCCCACCATCATAAATAGTTGTTATTTTAGACATTGATACAGTTTCTAAAACTCAACTTTGACCATCAATTTTTATTGTAACATATTTAAAAAAATATAAAAAATTATAATATTATAAAAGTGTATTTCGTGACGAATCTATACATATATGATTTTCATACCTCCATACACGTATCCTAAATTAATAAGTTTTTGTGAACCAGAGCAAGTACAACTTATAAGTCAGCTAACATAAACGAGCAACGGTCTGTGTACGAGCTATGAAATGTATGAATGAAACGCTTTTTTTTTTAAGGAAAGACACGCATGAACAGTTGGTTATTTGTAATTCTTGTCTTAGCTGCGGAAGCATGCGGGAGTGCAGCCAAGAAAAATTTCCTGCCGCGACCGCGGAACTCAGTAACGAGAACGGCCCATAAAACCGTTCGCCGCTCAGCCGAGATGAGGCAAAAAGCCCAAAATGCAGACGGTACGGCCCTCCAACCTATGGCGAGCCCACGTGAGCTCATCTGGCCGCGGCCGCGCAGCACCACACCGCACGAACCGCCAACCCATTTTTAAAAAATAAACTATTTAAATAATTTTATAAAAATAATAGGTAGAAATTTTTTTGACGACAGATGACCGGTCACTATTTCATTTAATCAAGGATAAAGCACAATGTAGATTACAAAGCAACATCTAATGAAAAAATTAAGTACTCAAAAACAGAAAAACACTTGAGTACTATTTATCAAAACACCTTATATAAAACGAAAAAACTACATTACTTTCACCAAAATTTACATTGACTTATATCTATCTATCTATCTATATATATATATACACACACACACATGAAAACATCTCTCTCTATATATATATGAAACCCATAGAAGACCTAATTGAATTCAAACAAGATAAAAGGGCCATCCATAAAAGGCAGATAAAGCCCACAGAACAAACTAAACCAACTCATTTCATATTGGCAATTCGTTTTGCTTTGCCTCCATAAAATGAAACAAACCGACCGCTATAAGCTAACAAAAAATTAGACTCACGAGGCCCATGAAACAAGCTCAAAGCCATGTATGCAGCCTATGAATAGCCAAAGAGCTTAATTAGATCCACTGTAAATCTCGATGCTAAATCGGCGCCAGAAATTTAATAACAGTTTATTTGTCGCCATCCCAATTGACGATAGATGAACAAGTGCCAAATGGATTGGTGAGAGATGTCTGATATTTAGTCGCAGATTTGTTTGGCCGATGCTATGACTTTTGTCACTAATTCATTCTGTGACAGACGGTTTGTCGCTAATTTATTTCACTATAGAGTTTCTGTCGCCAATTGAAATGACGACAAAGCTTATGTCGCTAATTAAAATGACGACATAGATATATTTTTATAAAACAATTGACGTATTATTTTTAATAAAATTATTTATGTTATGAGATAAGATATGCATAACCGTTTCGGTTAGAATCTATCTCTTACGTGTAGGCGAATTCAAACTCATCTATTATTAATTTCTTTATATATTGAGCATCCTCATGTACAAGAATCATTCTAATAAAACGATAGTGTTTCCTCCCAGTATTCTATGTGTTCCTTCCTTTGTCGCTGTGATTGCATTGTTATGTTGATTGATCAAATGCGGATATACGACTAAATTTCACAACATGTTATCAACACGAATCTCTACCGAGACTACCGATCGAGATCGTCTACCTGCATCGATCTACACTGTATCGAGCTCGTCCTGCGCCACGTGATTAAGATCATCCACGATCCCTATGTAAGTGGATTGAATCTGAGATATTTCTGATCTTACAGATCAAGGTAATCGCGTATGTGTTACTGTTTACCACATAGTTTTTGAGAAAAAAATAAAAAGGATCGGCCGTGCGAGTGTCTCTGCAGCAGGCAACACCGTGTGAGCAAAACCGGCGAGACGGTTGATCTCGCGCGACCAGCATTCCACAGTACCCGTCAAAGAAAGTATATTAGAAATGGATTGCCAGAACTCACGGATCCCTTTGGGATCAATTACATTTATATAAGACTTACATCCTGATCCATGACTTTCGCTAATGAACGACTTAGTCACTACAGCGCCTAGATCGGCATGCAGCTAACTAACAATGACTAAGTCATTTACAACGTGTACAGAGTAGTTAACACAATCTGAATTTTAACACCCTCCCTCAATCTTAACCAGGTGATTCCAGGTTTAGATTGTGACAAATAGCACTGAACGGCGCCTTCGAGAGTGGCTTGGTAAATATATCAGCCAGTTGATCTTTTGAAGAGATGAATCGCACCTCCATTGCCTTCCGAGCCACTTGTTCTCTCACAAAGTGAAAATCTACCTCAATATGCTTGGTACGAGCATGAAACACAGGGTTGGCAGTGAGGTAGGTTGCTCCTAGGTTGTCGCACCAAAGTAATGGTGGTCTGCCTTGGAACATGTCTAGTTCTTTCAAAAGCTGTTGTATCCATATGATTTCAGCCGTGGCATTGGCAATGGCCTTGTATTCCGCTTCAGTGCTCGACCTTGAGACTGTGGCTTGCTTGCGTGAGCTCCAAGACACAAGATTTGGACCCAAAAATACAGCAAACCCATTTGTGGATCGTCGATCATCGGGGCAGCCTGCCCAGTCCGCATCGGAGAAAGCACTGAGAGTTAAATTTGGTGATCTTCTAATCTTTAAACCTTGTTCTGGTGTTCCCTTGACGTATCGCAATACTCTTTTCACAGCAGCCCAATGTACATCTGTTGGAGCATGAAGATATTGGCAAACTCGGTTGACTGCAAATGACAAGTCAGGCCGTGTGATGGTTAGGTATTGAAGGCCTCCAACGATGCTTCTGTACTGAAAACATTCCTTGTCTTTCAGAGGTGTGCCTTGATCTCTTGACAATTTTTCAGTGGACGCCATTGGGGTTGAGATTGGTCTGCAACGATCCATGTTTGCCTTTTTCAACAGATCCTGTGCATATCGTTTCTGAGATAAGATAACACCATCTTCCCCTGACTTGACTTGAATACCCAGGAAATAGTCCAGCTGACCAAGGTCCTTGACAGAAAAATCTTTCATTAGCTTTTCAATTAACTTCGTGACAGCCACCTGAGACGAGCTAACAATGATTATATCATCCACATAGATTAGCATGTAAATGGTAACTCCTCCATGACTGAAAATGAATAGAGATGCATCTGCTTTTGACGATCTGAAGCCCAAATTCTGCAGCTTGGTTGTGAGCCGTGAATGCCAGGCTCGGGGAGCTTGTTTTAGGCCATATAATGCTTTCTTCAAGCGACAAACTCTATCTGGTGGCTGGTTGTGATCTTCGTAGCCAGGTGGTTGTTTCATGAACACTTCTTCTTGTAGAGAACCATGGAGAAAGGCGTTTTGGATATCAATTTGATGAAGTGCCCAGCCTTTTGAAACTGCGATGGACAGAATGATTCTCACTGTAGTTGGTTTGACAACCGGGCTGTAAGTATCAAGATAATCAATGCCATATTGCTGCTTGAATCCCTTGGCAACAAGTCTGGCTTTAAATCTCTCAACTGAGCCATCTGATTTCCTCTTGACTTTGTATACCCAGCGACTGTCAATAAGATTCATTCCCTTCCTAGGTGGCACTAGTTCCCATGTGTCATTTTTTATGAGTGCAGAGTACTCGTTGTCCATAGCCTCCTTCCACTTGGGATGTTGCAATGCCTCCTGGAAATTGGTTGGCTCAGTTACTGCAGAATGCGCTGGCTCAGAGACGGCAGCTGCGGCGAGTACTGCAGTTGTCGGATTTTCTCCAGTGGCGAGACCAGCGTACCGAACAGTGCCATCAGTGAATTTCTTTGGCTTCAAAATATTGTCCTGAAATCTGGTACGCATTGGATGGCGCCTAATCTCTTCAGTACACTGTTGAATATCACAGTGTGTATTACCAGGAAGACTCGACGCTGAAGTAGATGCAGTCAATACAGGATCTTGATTTCTGTCAGTCATTGGACCTGATTGAACCCGGTCTACGTTTTGAGTACCTGCAGGGGAAGCCCCTTCACTAGTAGCATTAGTAGTAGGTTCAATTGAATCATTAGTCATGGGAAAATCAGTATTCACTGGTTCAGTGACAATAAGTGCATGTTCACTATACTTGACAGGAACGGGTAGGATAACAGGATGATGAGAAGTTTTTGGCTATGAAGTAATTATGGTAGGATGTTCATCAAAGGGAAATCGCGTCTCATCGAACACCACATCACGGGAGATATACACCCTGCCAGTTGATCTATCAAAACACTTATACCCTTTATGTGAGGAGCTGTAGCCCAGGAACACGCATTGTTGTGTTCTGAAGCTTAGCTTTCGAGAGTTAAAGGGGCGCAAATTCGGCCAGCAAGCACAGCCAAAAATCCGAAGCATGGAATAATTTGGCTCAAAACCCAACAGTTTATGCAAAGGAGTATCATAGTTGATAGTTCGACTTGGCATCCTATTAATCAGGTAGCATGCGGTTTGAAATGCTTCATCCCAAAATCTAAGTGGCATTTTGGATTGAGCAAGAAGGGTAAGTGTTGGAATAGAGATTTGAGGAGAATTAGATAATTCTCATTAACAGGGCAATGCCCAATATATAATACAAAGTGTACAGCTATCTATAGTAAGCAATCCCTAAGTATGGACAGCTATGGCTATATATGGTACAAGTATAACAGGAGAGATATCCGGAGATTGATATCTATACAAGGCATGAATATTATGGAAATATATTCTATCACATTTCGCATCTCAAACGGAGCATCGCGACGTTGAGATCGAGCGAACGTCTTGAAGACAGTGAGTGGGAAGCCCTTGGTGAAGATGTCGGCGCATCGTTGATCTGCTTGAACATGAAGGACACGAACATCTCCAAGAGCAACACGCTCGCGCACAAAATGAAGGTCAATCTCGATATGTTTGGTGCGTTGGTGTTGAACCGGGTTGGTGGAGAGGTAGATAGCACTAACATTATCGCAGTAGACGACGGTGGTCTTGCGCAAAGGGTGCCCGAGATCTTGTAAGAGTTGCCGAAGCCAACATGCCTCGGCCACACCGTTGGCGACTCCTCGGTACTCGCCGCTACCGCGTTGGAGCGAGAAACTGTGTGTTGTCGCTTGGAGGACCAGGAGAGAAGGTTGGAGCCGAGGAAGACGCAATAGCCGGAGGTAGACTTGCGCGTGTCAGGCAACCGCCTGGTCGGCATCCGTAGACAACAAGCTCGCGAGACTTGGCACGATGGATCTGAAGACCAAAGTGGAGGTGCCCTTGATGTAACGCAAAATCCGTTTGACCAACCGGGAAGTGGTGGTCGCGGATCATGCATATGAAGACGACTTCTTTGAACGGCATGAGCAATGTCGGGGCGGGTAAAGGTGAGGTAATCGAATGCGCCAACAAGACTCTGTAGAGGGCCGGATTGAGAGCGGTGCTCCACCTTTGCGAAAGCTTGGAGCGAGCCTCGATGGGAGTGGCGGAAGGGTTGCGATTAATCATCTTGCCGCTACCGGAGGATCTCAAAGAAATACTTGTCTTCGTCGGGGAAGAGCCCGTGAGATGAACGGGAAGCGGTGATGCCGAGGAAGTAGAGGAGGGGCCGAGATCACTCATGGCAAATTCATGATGCAAAGAAGGCAACCACGCTTCGAGGAAGACCGAGTCGGCCGTGAGCACAATGTCGCCAACATACTGAGAGGAGAAAAGCCCTCGGTGCCCTCCTGGAGTAGACGCGAGCAGAGGAGTCCGACTTGGTGTTGGTGAAGCCGTTAGCGATGATGAAAGAATGAAACCGATCGTATAAAGCACGGGTGCTTGTTTGAGGCCATACAATGATTTGTTGAGGCGACACACATGAGAGGGCTTGTCGTGGTCGACAAAACCCGTGGTTGCTTGTCGCGAGACGGTCTCAATGAGAACGCCGAGGAAGGTATTCTTGACGCCGAAATGGCGGACGGGCCAATCGAGGGTGACGGCGATGGAAAGAACGGTGCGGATGGTGGTGGGCTTCACCACCGGACCGAACGCCTCTTCATAATCGATGCCGTTGTTGAGAAAACCCTGAGGACCCAAATGAGCTTTGTAACGAGAAAGGGAGCCGTCGGACTTGAACTTGTGTTTGTAGATCCATTTGCCGGAGACGATGTTCGCGTGGGGTGGTGGAGGCACCAAATCCCACGTGTTGTTACTGACAAGAGCAGTAAACTCATCAATCATGGCAGCTTTCCAGTTGGGATCATTGAGAGCGCCCAGATGTCTTCGGCTCGAGAGAGAGGTGCCGGAGGCGATGGCGGTCACCGAACAGAGCGGTGGAAGAGTACCATCCTTGCTCCGGTGGTCATCGGATGAGATGACTCCACGGATGATGATGCCAGTGCGGAAGGAGGCAATGGTCCGGCAGGAGCGGCAGGGGGTCGGCGCATATACACATGCCGCACGTCGGGTCTTGGGTGGTTGGATGCATCGGCAGTGTGGCAAAACCCTGCGGTAGAAGTAAAGCCGACGCAGTATTGTGGTTGAGGTAGTAGCATCCTAACAACCACTGCACCAAGTAGTGGCAAAGAAAGGTGCAACAGGTTGATCCGGTTGCGGCAAAGAACCAATGTAGTAGGAGTACCGATTCGCATCTAAAAAGAGTAGCCAGCAGGATGGGAGTGGAATCTGCGGCAAAGGGAAAAGTGAGTTCATCAAAAATGACATGCCGAGAATGGATTATCCGGTTTGAGGTTAAGTCGAACATGAAGCCTTTGTGATTGTCTGGATAACCTAGGAAGACACACTTTGAGGAGCGTGGAGCAAGTTTGTGTGGCATGGTGGCGAAAGGTTGGGGTAACACCGACAACCAAGACCAAAGGTTTGCATAAGAGGAGGGAATGAAACAGGCTTGGTATGGTGTAAGGTTGTTGAGAGTGGAGGTGGGTAGACGATTGAGAAGGTATGTGGCGGTGTGGAGGCTTCACCCAATATGAGGGGCATGGAAGCTTGAATAAGGAGAATGCGTATGATGTTATTTGTGGGCGGAGGATCCGTTCGGCTTTCCGCTTTGAGGAGAGGTGTGTGGACGGAAAGGCGAAGGTGGATGCCGTTGTCCGAAAAGAAATTTCGAGTGGTAGTATTGAGGAATTCAAAGCCATTATCGACCGAAAACTTTTGATGATGGAAGAGAATTGAGTGGCGACAAAAGTGTGAAAGTGTTTGAGGGGGGAAGGTGTCGATTTAAGTTTTAGTGGGAATGTCCAGAGGTAATGGGTAAAATCATCCAAGCAAACAAGATAGTACTTAAAACCGAGATGCTAGGAATGGGGGCGCCCATAAATCACAATGAAGCAACTCAAAAGGTTTATTGGTCCCGGCAGAGAGGTAGAAAAAGGAAGACGAACATGTTTTCCTAATTGACATGCATGACATGTATGAGGTACAATTTTATTGGAAGCTAATGGAATGGCGGTATGGCTTGAGATGGGAGAGGACATGGTCGCCGGATGCCCCAACCGCTGATGCCAACGAGCTTTGGAAGGAGAAGAAGCGATTTAACGCATGATGCCGGGCAGTGCGCAGGATGGAACGGTAGAGATCGCTCAACTATTGCACTGTGAATCACTTGTTGAGCGCGAGATCCTTCACGAAAAAGCCAAGAGGTCAAATTCAATGGAACAACGGTTATCTTTGTGAATCCGCGAACGGAAATGAGGTTGGCAATAATATTTGGAGAAACAAGAATATTGGAGAGGAGAGAGGGCAGGGGGGTGGAAAGAGTAGTGTTGCCGGTGATGGTGACAGGAGAGAAGAACCATCACCAACAACAACGTGGGTGTGAGGCGAGGGTGGTGTGAGACGACAGAGAGTTTACCGGTCACGGTGAGATGAGAAGAGGCGGAATCCATGTACCACGTGGACGAGTCCATTCTTGCATGGTCATAGCATTCATCGCCGAATGAGGGACGTCTGATCCCAAGAGGGCGCCGGGGCAAAGCGGAGGAGTAGATGGTGGTGCCGCATAGTAGGCGAATGGTCTTTGGAGCAGACGCCATGGGAGGCGGATCCGAGGCGCATGTTCATGTAAGGTGGACAAGGTCCAAGGATCTGGGTCCGGAAGCGAATCGCCACATTTGAAATGTACCGGTAGGGGTTAAAACCCATGGGGAAGGCGCCGGCAGAGGCTTGGAGTTGCGAGGTAACGCCTTGCCTTTGCCCTGCCTTTGTAGCGGGAGTTGGAGTTGCTGCATTTGTATGCCGCCTGAGTGGAGGAGGACGACTTGGTGTTTGTTGGAGTGAGAACCGTGGCACCATCGGACTTGTTGGCTTAATCTTGAGATCGGCCTCCTCAAAGCGACATGGAACGAACCGCCAGAAGGAAGGAGGGGATCCTTCGTCTTGATGATGGTGGCGATGTTGCGGAAGTTGTCGATCAAGCCGGAGAAGGGTGAGGACCAGAGTGTCATCACGAACCGTTTGCCAATGTCTGCGAGGGCATCGGCGTAAGTCTTGAGACGCCGAGTAGGCGAGGATGGAGATCCCTTGAGCCAAATTGCGAATTCGCCCGAGGGGCCAGTATGCGGATGTCCTATTGTCATGAACAGGGCCTCCAAGCTCTCCCAGATGGTGCGCCGATGCACCACGATGGAGAACAATGCCGAGGAGTTCCTCGGAAGGGAGGCGTAGATGAGGACTTGATCGCCATATGCGTGGTAGTCCAGTGCCATCGGGAGGATGGGAGCATCTGGGTGAGGTGGAGGGCGCCGAACTTGCCGACAAGAAGTTCAAAAGCTCATGCCATGGGAGAATTAGGCGGATCGAGTTGAAGAAAAGGGATGTCGTCGCACGTTAATGAGTGGAAAGGGCAAAGTAGGGTTGTGGGGGTGGTATGGGAGGATGGCGCCAGAGGGAGGCGCGCTGAAGGGCGGGGAGGTGGAGCAGGAGGATCTGCCATAGACAAGGGAGGCGCCAAGAGGAGAGGCGCAGGGGACAGCTACTGAATAGAAGGTGGAAGACCTAGGCTTCGATACCATGTTGGAATAGAGATTTGAGGAGAATTAGATAATTCTCATTAATGTGGCAATGCCCAATATATAATACAAAGTGTACAGCTATCTATAGTAAGCAATCCCTAAGTATGGACAGCTATGGCTATATATGGTACAAGTATAACAGGAGAGATATCCGGAGATTGATATCTCTATACAAGGCATGAATATTATGGAAATATATTCTAACAGTAAGGCCGGTTTCTACTATGTGTCGATGTTTTCTCTCAACTACACCATTCTGTTGGTGTGTATGAGGGCAAGAAATGCGATGGGTTATTCCTGTTTGTTGGAAGTAGCGGTGGAGACGATGGTATTCACCTCCCCAGTCGGATTGGACGGAACGGATTTTAGAATTGAGCAGAGTTTCTACATGCTTTTGGAACTGATAAAAGACAGATTCAACCTCAGATTTGCACCTGAGAAAGTAGATCCACACAAACTTGCTATAATCATCCACAAATGAGACATAATATTTGGAATTATTTACTGATCGAAGGGCAGGACCCCAAACATCAGTATGAATGATTTCTAGTGGTGTGGATGATACATTTATGGAAGAAACAAAAGGAAGTTGATGTGCTTTCCCCTGTTGACATGCATCACAAATCAAAGGGAAGCCTTGTTGACTACAGCAATCTTAGAATTCTGCAAAATTCTACTAGTGACAGGAAGAGCTGGATGACCCAAGCGTTGATGCCACTGCTCTTGAGTTGCTCTGGCCGAAAGGAGAGCTTGACTGGGTCGATTATTTGGAAGAACATAAAGACCATCTTTACATCTTCCTGTGAGAAGAGTTGTCTTCGATGTTTGATCCTTAACAAAAAAAGAATTTGGATGAAACTCAACAAATACATTGTTATCTGTGGCCAATTTGTGAACAGAGAGCAAGTGTCGGTTGATTTTAGGTGCATGAAGAATATGATTCAAGTAAATAGACCTATGTGAACCAGGAAAAACTGAATTTCCAACATGAGTAATGTTCAAACCTGCACCGTTGGCGACTTGGACTTGATCATCACCATGGTAGCGCTCTCGTGTTGTCAGACGTTCAAGATCATGTGTAATATGATCAGTGGCTCCGGTATCAAGGTACCAATTTGGATCTGCAACATAGCTATGTGTGGAAGCCGCAGCAGCAACCTTGGTGTCATCAGCTTGATAATTGTGATTGAAGCGATACCAGCATCGGAGTGCGTCATGTCCAGTCTTATGACAGACTTGGCACACAACGTCCTTCTGTCCAGGCTTGCTTGACTGGCCTCCTTGATTCGGACGTCCACCGCGTCCACTGATTGTTCTGGGACTGAAGCGTCCACGGCCGCGGCCATTTCGACCGCCCCCACGTCCTTGAGACCTGTTAACAAAATTAGCTGATACCTGGAAGTCTGCATTGTTCTGCTCAATGCGCATCTCATAACTCAGCATATGGGCGTAGACATCGCTGATGGTGTAGGAGTCAGAACGCGTGGTGATGCTCGTCACTAGTGAGTCGTACTCGTTGCCGAGACCACGCAGAATATAGGAAATCAGCTCTTCTTCTGCAATTGGCTTGCCGATGGCCGCCAATGTGTCGGCAAGGCGCTTCATCTTGCGGAAATACTCGGCAATGCTCAGGTCTTTCTTCTGGAGCGTGGTGAGTTGCATACGGATTTGCATAATCCGCGCTCTTGAGCTTGCTGCGAAGATCTTCTCTAGGGCGCACCATACTTCACGTGATGTCGTCATGCCAACGACATTTCCCAGCACTTCTTCAGTGAGGGAGGATAGAATGGCACTCAAGACCATCTGATCTTGATAATACCATGTAGTGAATTGAGGGTTAACAATGATGCGACGAGAGGTATCACCTTCTTCAGGAGCGGCAGTAATGGTTTGACTTGGGCACGGGATGGAACCATCAACGTACCCAAGAAGCCCTTGACTTCTCAGATATGGTAGAAGTTGAGTCTTCCACAGCAGGTAATTCTCTTGATTCAGTTTCACATGAATCATATGACTGAATGTTGATGTTGGCAGGGGACTGGATTGAGCGCCGGCGAGCGGTGTGCTACTCGACATCGCAGATTGTGGAGATCCTGGCATAGCGGAAGGATTTATGAATCGGTGGCTCTGATACCATAAAGAAAGTATATTAGAAATGGATTGCCAGAACTCACGGATCCCTTTGGGATCAATTACATTTATATAAGACTTACATCCTGATCCATGACTTTCGCTAATGAACGACTTAGTCACTACAGCGCCTAGATCGGCATGCAGCTAACTAACAATGACTAAGTCATTTACAACGTGTACAGAGTAGTTAACACAATCTGAATTTTAACACTCGGCAGTCGTGTCGCCACGAACTCGCCTGTCGCGACCACCGCGCGCTCGCACGTCGCGCCGTTGGCTCCGCGTCAGCCGTTGTTGCTCACCGGCCCGAAGCCGCGAGCCCGGCGCCCACCGCCTCGGCGGCGTGCTCGGCGACTGTTCCGGTTGTGTTCCGCGGCTTCGCCTGCGCCGCACCTCGGCGTTCGTGCTCCCGCCGGCCTCGCGCCCACCGACGCGCCGCCTCTACCGCCGACTTCGCGCCTTGCGCCGCTTCAGTTTCCGCGCCTCGCGCTGCCTCGGTTTTTCGCGCTCCTCGTGCAGCGACCCGATGTGCCAAGCTCCGCGCTAGCTCAGTTTTTTGCGCTCGTGTAAATGGCGGTGGCCGAATGGCCTGCAGGAGCTTGCGGTAAGGGTTATCCGGAAACCCTAGCCGCCGGCTAAATAATTGGGCATTGGGCCCAATGAGTCATGCGGCCCATTGGGCCAGTTTGATATACTCAGCCCAGAGAGAAAAAATAATAGTAAATTTGCAGTCAAGTTGCGAGAAGAATCGTAAACTTCAGAGCCATCTCGGACACCCAGATGGCTAACTTTTTTTGAATGATAATGGCCAGAAAAATCGTTACCATTTAGCAAACTGGCAATTGATTGCTCAGAAAAAAGATTATGGGGGTCTAGGTGTTCCTGATTTAAGAAATTTGAATTTGTGCTTATTAGCTTCTTGGGTCTCTAGATACTATTTGAGACAGGATAGTCTCTGAAGGCGGATTGTTGATTCCAAATATAAAACTAATGATCCTAATTTGTTTTGCTGTCCTATTGATAATGCCTCTCCATTTTGGAAGGGCGTGCTTTGGGCAGCTAAAGCTGCTAAAATGGGCTACATGTGGAAAATTGGTGATGGTAGAAGGGTTAGATTCTTGGAGGATCATTGGTTTGGCACATCTAGCTTAGCGATTCAGTTTTGGCCTCTTTACGTGCTTGTTGTGCAGAAAAATATTTCGGTTCAAGAGGCCTGGGATGGTGTGAATCTGAAACTCTCTTTTAAAAGAAATGTTTCTCAGAGGCTAATGAACATGTGGCATGAGTTAAAAAGTGTGGCTGAGTCCATCATCTTTAGTGAGGACTGTGATTCCATCATTTGGAAATTTGATTCAAAAGGGATCTATACTGTTCAATCGCTTTATGCTGTGATTAGCTTTAGAGGTATCCAACCGATGTTTATCCCTCATTGTTTGGAAGATTAATGTCCCTCCTAGAATACATGTTTTTCTTTGGCTTTTGGCTAACAATAGGTTGATGACGAGGATAATCTAAGTAAAAGGCAGAATGTGGAGGATACTACTTGCTTGTTTTGCATGTGTTGAAACTATCTCGCATCTATTTTTTACTTGCTGTGTTAGTAAAGCGGTTTGGAATGAAATGGTGGATGTTCTGGATGTGCATATGGGCGATTCTTTTGAAAGCATAGCAAGATGGTGGGTTAGTAGGAAAAAGCATGTGGTGATAAATTTGTGTACCTCTGTTGTGCTATGGACCATGTGGAAACTAAGGAATGCTATGTGCTTTCCGGGGGACCGCTGGAAGGAAGTCCGAGAGGTGCTGGGTCAAGTTGCGAGAAGAATAAGAAGCTGGGCTGTGCTGATGCAAGAAGATCAGAAAATGCAGGCAGAAAGCGTCGCAAAGAAGCTGGAAGAAAAAGCATGCGCGGCAGTAAGGCTGGGTTGGAGTCAGCAGGCGAGCACAAGAAGCTCCGATCGGCTGAGATAAAGGAATCTGGGTGGTTTTTGGTTGCGTGTGATAATGGTAATCAGTAATGTATAGGAATGGGGATCGTTGATTGACTGGTGTGAGGTCTGGTGGTTGCAAAAAGGAGGAAGTAAGCAATTCCCAACCTGGCGAAGTTCCACGATGCTGGAAGAATGTTGGCACTGGCTCTGAAGTTTTGGTCAAGGGCAAGTATCTGGTGTCTGTTTTTCTGTTTTGGGTGCTGGTTCGGTAGTTCTTGAATGTGACAGTATATTGTCTGGCAAATAATGCTCTACTAATTTGTAGTACCATGTTTTTAAATATACTAATTTTAACGTAACACGGTCATTGACTATAAATAAGTAATTCGATTACCTATATTACATACATAAATACTAAATATTAAATCTCTAAAATATTAAATACCGCAAATACTAAATATTAAATCTCTAAAATATTAAATACAAATACTAAATATTAAATCTCTAAAATATTACATACCAAATACTAAATATTAAATCAGAAACATTGCCTAATATTTGTACTATCCAATCCTAACTAAATTAAATTTCCAAATATTATATTGATTCTCAACATTTCTAAATACTACAATCCTAATATGTCTAAATACTATATTAAATCTCTAAACATTACCTAATATTTCTACTACCAATCCTAATATTTCTAAATATTACAAAATACTAAAATTTCAAAAAAATTACATATAAATTTAATGGACTTACCTTCAAAAAACGATGAATATTTTTCCCTCTTTTTTTCCTCTCTCTTTTTCCTCTCCTTCCTCTCCTCTTCTTCTCCTCGCCTCGCTCTCGCTCTCCTCTCGTGGCGAAGAACCAAATGGCCCTGATATCGCTGGGGTATAAAAATACCTCGCGCCTAGGGCATGAAGCGATCGCCTGAGCGGCGATGACTGGCGACGCCTCGACAGCGTGTCCGTCTTGGCGTTGGCGCCGCTTCCGACCGTTTCCCGATCCGTTGGTGGGACCAGCGTTCGCCCGTCTGACATCGCCCTCATGGCGAGGTCGTTATTGGTCATTTCTCCCATGACGACTAGTTTTCGACGGTAGATTTAAAATAAATATTAAATAAAAAAATTCTATCCGAAACCTAGTCACGGCTAAATATTGGGCATTGGGCCCAATGAGTCATCTGTAATTGGGCCTTTGATATACTCAGCTCTAGAAAAAAAATAATAGTAAATTTACTCTTTGCCTCTCGATTTTTGAGTAATTTCTAAAATAACTATTAAATTCTAAAAATTGATAATAAATCCTAGAATTTATATTTTCTAGGCATATGGGCTTCCAAAAAATTTGGAAAATTGATATCTAGCACACATTGGTAGTTCCATTCTATGAGTTTATTTTCTAGCTTTATGCCATGTTTTATATGTGCTAAAATTTAGTTTTTATTAATTAGTAATTCTAAAAATTGCTAGTCAAACCGGAGGTTCAGGGGCTGTAGGTGAAGTAGTTCGGGGCGCCGCCGGCTGCCTCGAACCGTGCTGCTTTGCAAGCGCCGCCCACGCCCGCGAACAAACCAAACCGTGTATGGCACGAGCTACGCGCGTCGTTGACTCGTTGCACGGCGAGCTTGGGCGCCGCGTGACCGAAACGGACGTCTTTGCGAAACCGCATGTTAGGACAGCCATTCTATAACGTAATCAGCACATGGAGATCCGCATGTTCCGTCATCTTCTGGGAGACACTGGGGCTCGAAATTGTGGTGCAGCGCGCACATAGCTGCAGATCCGAAAGAGGCTTTCCGGGCCCATCACAACGGGATGGAGACTTCCTCGTGAAGTCAGTCGCTTTGCTCGTCTTTAGTCTTTACCCCGAGAGTTTCATGGGATCATGCACTTACAGGGATGAAAACGGATCGGATATCTTTCACCCGATCAAGGATTAGATCTGGCTAGGATCGGATTCGAACCGGATTTTACTATCTAGCCGGATCCGGGATCGGATCTGGATACTTGAATCCGGATTCGGGATTGGATCCGAAGCATCCAATATCCGGTAAATCCGGGACGGGATCCGGATATTCGAATTTTTTCTATTCGGATATCCGGATTTTTCCTATTCGGATATCGGATATCAGTAAGGCCCAGCCCATTTTCATTATATTTTTTCCATATCAGCCTATTTATATTAACAATTAGTTGGTTCTATTGATTCTTAAGTAGCATATTCTTTCTACGACGTTTGTTGAGTTTGATTGATATATAATTTGTTACTATAGTCATGTACTCATATGATTTTAATTCAATATATATTAATCTATATATGCATGCATTATCCGTATATCTTTATCCGTTTTCGACCCGAATCCGTCATATATCCGTCCCATGTCCGTATCCCGAATAACCCGAATCCGTATCCGTATCCGGCTAGCCCGTATCCGATTCCGAATTCAGAAAAAATATGGATTAGAATACAGAAAGAGCAATATCCACCCATATCCAACTCGTTTTCACCCTGTGGGCGATCCATCCTGGGGTGGGTGGCCGGAGCCCCACCCGCCCCCCTCCCTCCTAAGTTAGATAAATTTAGAGAAAACTCGTTTACAAATTTAGAGAAGCTATCGAGTTAAATAATCGGTTCAGTGAATATTCGATAGAATTTTTGAGATGCATTGCTTGTCTAGACTCAAGAGATTCATTTGCAAATTTTGAACATGGAAGCACAACTTGACTTATTTATTGATGACTTGAGAAGAGAAGAATTTTCAAGTTATGATGATCTTGTTAGTCTCGTGGTGATGATGGTTGAAGCAAAAAAGCAGGTTGTTTATCCATTAGTCTATAAATTTATTGAATTAGTATTAGTTTTACCTGTGGGTACAGCTATAGTTGAAAGGGCTTTCTCGGCAATAAAGATTATGAAGACAGATTTGCGGAATAAGATAAGTGATGACTGGTTAAATAATCTCATGGTATACTACATCGAGCGAGACATATTTTTCAAGATAGACATGGAAGATATTTTGTAACGTTTTCAAAACATAAAAACCTATAAATATCAACTATCAACTCTTAAAAAGTAATGATCAGTACGTTTTTTTTCTTTGTAATGTTACGTATTTATATTATATACGACTGTTAGATAAGTGTTGATATTTTTATATTATATATATCATTCTGTCATGTTCTATGTTCTGAAAAAATACTATATATATATATTAGTTTGGAGGTCTCAATTTTAGCCCCCTCCTTTATAAGTTTCTGGATACGCCACTGCCTGCAGCACTCATCCTGCCCTCTTTACCAAAAGAAGTTGCCATGCCATGGCAATGTGGCATGTCTGGGGTAGAAAGGCCGGTTAGATTTGAACGGCAGGAGCAAAGAGTTGGGTCCAAAGTGCAGCTTGGGTACTTCGTGTAATCAATCATTTGGCATGCTCTTGTCTCCATCTCTATCCTCAAGTTTAAATGTTTGCATCAAACGGTTGGTGCTCGACATGGCAAGTTGCTCCTCGACGTTTCACCCTTATTATGGCTTTGAACAACGCCTTTCTTAATTAGCTTGGTACGTGCCGGCTTCCATTGGATAGCTCAGGCTCAGTCTGCAGAGAAGCGTTTGCAGGTCCAGTTTTCACCGCGATCGTCAGTGAATGTATGCGAGGGATTAATTCTCACTACTTTCACGGAGAAAACTCACTCATGGAATCCCGCACATTTTACCTTGCGGCTTGCGCTGCCGATCGCCAGCAACCGCAACGGCAATGTACGTAGTACTGCACCTGTATTGCCTTTGGCTTCACTGCCGGTGCCGCATGCATTGCAGTTTACTCATGAACAGTTGGGGCAGCTCAGGCGAGCTGGTGCAGAACATGTTGAGCTACAATGAAGCTCAACACGGAAAAGGAAACCAAAGATGGCATTCATGTGTCGCTCCTGCTCCTGACTGTAAAGAACTACAGCTTGCCGGCTTCCTCTGTTAGTGCTTCAGTGAAACTGTGAAGTGTGGACATATATGGTCCAATCATTGTAAGGATGCCAACCGTGAAGAACAGTGTTAAATCTTCAGCTTTTGATGGGTGGCCCTATAAATTCTTGCTGTAGTTTTCACTCTCTCAACAGTTGATTTGGATGCAATGCAATAACTGACAAGTTTGAAATTTGTTTGCACGCAAATTTAACACTTTTAAGCTGATCGCAGTTCCAACTTCTTGGCATACATGGTAGCTTGAAGTTCAAACTCGAGGTGTTACAACTAAAAGCCATGGAAGTAACTACTTAAAGCCCATAACAAGTCGATCATTGTACAACAGCACAACACTAGTGGTAGGGATGTCGATGTAATCACTTATTAGTGCACCAGTGGCCGTCAGTGGAGATCGTGCGAACTAGAGACTTAGGCCGTTAGGCGCACTGTTCTTTCGGCCAGTGTAGTGAGTGTCTCGCACATGAAGCAAGGCTCTCGTTGCACACTTGAAAAGTCGCGCGTCCTACTGCTCATTAAGCTGACAATAATTTCATACCAAACCTACAAACATCTCGGCAAGCGGTTAAAAAAAATGATCTACTCTACCGGTGTCCAATATCATCATCTACTTTTCTTATGGTTTCTTAACCACCCCAGCAAAGTCGACATCCTTTAAATTGGGGTTTGTGAGTTGGGACTCCTAGATCGATTATTGGTGGTTCTCTAACATCACAGAAAAGTATATTTATGATTTGGGCAATCTTTTTTAGATATTAAACTAGCAGGGTGATCCACGCGTTTATAAGGCTAGATTTGTTACATATCATGTACAGTTATTTCATTTTTTTTCCCTCCATACTATAAGTCGATTTACTGGTAATTAAATTAGTTTTGAGATGTTAATATGCAATTAGATACATCTTGAGGGAACTTAATTGAAATTTTGATAAAAAAGATTCTAGCCAACATACATCTTGAGGGAACTTAATTGAAATTTTGATAAAAAAAAATTCATCACATTCTTAGGTAATAAAAGCATATTATTCAAATATCCCAGTTAGTTAAAAGCATTTTTAGGAAGCTAGGATTATTGTTCTAACCTTATCTATTTTACTTTTCTAGCTCCCCTCATCTATTGCTCCTTTTCACTCACTACGTGAGTGTTTGGCACAGCTCTACCTCCACAAAAAACCGTAGAGTTGGTGGAGTAAGGTATTTCTACCTCTAAAAATTTATAGAGAGCTGTGGATACATTAAGAGTGTTTAATTAGGTGGGTCATCTTGCTTACATTTTAGACTAAAAAGATAAACTTAATTTACTTTATTTTAGCCTACAAGCTTCAAATTTGATGTGGAGCTAGGATCTAGAGCTTTGCCAAACAGGGCCGTGTATCCTTCTATTAGGACTTAAAGCAAGATACTAATAGTTTTTGTTGGTTGTTGCTAAACCTCGTGTCTTATTACTCGACCTATGCCACCACTCACTGTATTGTAGTTGCATTAATCGATTATCATGACATCATGCCTCCAGGGAATTGTTTTACCATGCTTCCTTTGCATGGCGCCCCTGCATTGACACAATGAAATGTTCAGATGATTATATTCTTTTGTGATCAGACAAAGCACAAAACATTTTATTTCTATTGATTGATGCGATAGCTTCTCTAGGTCATTTTTTTTTGATTAAGGAAGCATTTTATTAATCTCAAGAAACTTACATCGAGACAATACAAGTCCTTGAAATTACTTCCGGCCTCTGCTTAACAAGCACACAGCCAACAAAGAAAGAAAAGAAAAGAAAGGAAAAGAAAAAACGCACACACTAGTGACTAGCAATCCGAAGACTAGACCGCCACCTATGTGCCCGAGAATAGAAGTCCGTAGCCACCGAACAAGACAATGAGTAGCCGCCACCAAAGCGATTCGCGTCTCCACCTTGTGCAACACAACCACTTAACGGAGCCATGGGTAATAGAATAAATAACTCGCAATGGAGAAGAAATATTGTTCTTTTGAAATACTTTATCATTCCTGCTAACCATAAAGACCAACATGTAGCAAAGAAGACCAAGAAGAGCGAGGTTTCTCATCATTGCTATCGAAAACCTCCACCACCTTCCAAACATGTTTGCTACACTCGTCGGACGAGATATTCCAAAAGCCAAATATATAAAGCATCAAACCTTTTGCAAAACCGACAATCAAAAAACAGATGCTTAATAGTCTCGTGTTCGTTACAAAAGCAACATGTTGTGTTCCTTGCCAATTTCGCTTTGCTAAATTATCTTTGTGAGAATCACCCGCTCTTAAGATACCACAAAAACACCTTAATTTTAAAAGGAGCTCAAAGTTTCCATAGACGTTTATTCAAATTTGGGACATGATGTTTGATCAAAGCTTGATAATGGGATTTCACTGGGAATTGGCCGTTCTGACACAAATTCCAATGGAATTCATCATCATTCTGTGTTAGATGAATGTTAGCAATTCGTGAAGACAACTCCCTCCATGCTACTAACTTAGGTCCAATCAACGATCGTCTCCAAGAAATGTTTGGTTGTGGTGTTTGTAAAACCTCAGCAATGGTTATACCTTTCCTTCTAACGATGCTATACAATCCTAGGTATTGTTCTTTAAGGGAACGATTTCCAAGCCAAATGTCCTCCCAGAACCTCACCTGCGATCCATTATTAATCTTAAAGGTACCAAAGCAAAGGAATGCTTGCTTCTCTAGGTCATAGATGCTATATATATAAATTGACATCTTTGAGTAATATATGTTGTATGCATCTACAACATTAGAGTTCTATTAGTTATTAAAGTGTTCTGTCTACTTACAATCCATTAATCATCACCGTTATAATCTGGACCCACCATAACCGACGGATAAGTATATCTTTCTCTTTTTACTAATTATCACGGTAATTTCTAGCTCTTCAGAGCAAATATGGTAGCTTCTTTTGAATTTGCACATATGTTTGATAGTAATGACATGGAATTTTTTTAGGTTGGAATCGTGCACATATCCAACTGATATGTTTTCATTTATTTTTTATTCAGAATTTAAGCTATTTAGGAATTTTACTTTAGAGTTCGTATGTAAATCAAATTGCTAATTTTATTTATTTATTATTCTGAATTTCAGTTTTAGTTTAAAATTCGTATACAAATCATTATTAATATTCATTTATTTTTTATATCAAATTTAAGTTTTATTTTGAAGTTTATATGGAAATCAAACTGATTTGGAATTCATATAAAGATCATATCGTTAATTATCCTTTATTTTTATTCCAAATTTGCATACTGTTGGATTGTACGTGACATGGAGTTTATATATATGTATATTCCAAATTTAAGCTATTTAGATATTTTACATTGGAGTTCATGCGGAAATCAAATTGTTAATTTTATTTTATTTTTATTCCGAATTTTAGTTTTAGGTTGGAATTTGAATACGGATTCAATTACTAATTTTTATTCTAAATTTTAGTTTTACTTTGAAGTTCGCATGAAAATAAAATTGCTAATCTTTTTCTTATTTTTTATTTCTAATTTCAGTTATTTTTTATTGTACTTGATGTGTAATCTTTCTTTTAATCTAAGTTATTATAACTTGAGTCCGCCAGATAGACAATGAAATCTTTTCTGTTCTGTGAATGACTAAGGTGAAAATTTATAGCCTTTAAGAGGTCTCTGTTTTAGTAATATAATAGACAGAAGATAGGTGACATGATAAATAGGACGCCAAAGGTACATGAATAATGAACTTGAAACAGAGGTGCATGAATAATGCGCCTTTCCTAGCCGCGCTACTGCCGCCCCTTCTTCACATAGGACAGTAGGACACTACCACATATATAATAGAACGGCATCTCCCAGCTGACCAAAGGCTAGGTGTGTCACCCAATGATTAACTAAGTAGGTAAAGGCCACGGTAAATATATATCACCAATGCCGCAAAAGGACAGATAAAAAAACAACAAGGCAACGTTTTCCTCAAGATAGATGGTCAGCTTTGCAGATGCAAAGTGATACAGCAGCTGAGCTAGCCACTCTTGCTGGATGCACAAAGGCAGTAGATACAAGGATCTGCAAGTAGCAACAGCAGCTACTCCAATGACTTGGGCACTTGGGCATTGGTGACTGATGAGTAGCGGAAGCTGCTCCTGGCATTCTTTGCTTTTGCATTGACTGTTCGCAGAAAGAATGAGCAAGTAAAGACGAGAAGAAGTAGTACTGGAAATTGGGTCGCGTCCGCGTCACTTTCTCTAAACTCACGGGTTTACACACAAAAAGTCATATCAGCATATGGATACTTGTGAGGGCTCAGTACTCTTTCGTCCCATTTCTTGACCTCCTTTAGGGAGCTCATTTCTGTTCCGGGCCAGTTTGATCTCCCTTTTGGACCGTGCTTTATCGAGATCAACCTGTTTATCTCGATACAAGTTACACTAACTAGTTCAGAATAGTTCTTTGGATCATTTTCCTCGTTTTGATAGGTTGACAAATCATGAATATCAATCTTTGGCAAATTCAAAAACATCAACCTTTTGCGTGGTAAAAATCCTAGTACTCCCTTAGTCCCTTATGTCGCAACTCGATCCTCGTCACTACTACAAAATATTGTTTAGAAGCAATAATCACCGCTGCAAGAAAGAAAAACTTGGCTTGTTTATCTAGATTTAGAAACATTGTGATTTGATACCATCACAATGTTCCAAATCATCCATGTTAAATCCCTTAAATAGTGACACTGTTGAATGGTCCCTTTGGCCATTATTGGATATTGGTGATACGGGAAGCCCCGCACTTGGAAAAAAAGTTGCTGTACTAAGTACATGGAGATATGGTAAGCGCGTAGTTCTACAAGGATGGCAGTAATGGCAGACCGCAAACTTATCCTACAGTAAAAAAGAGAAAAACAGGGAACAAAATTTCTTGACCTCGTCCAAAGATTTTCATGAAAGAATGCTAAAGCTACTGGTGCTATCCCCGTCTTCTGCAGCACAAGGATACGAACAAAACACCAGCAGGCAAGTACTAGCAACTTTCTTTTTTACCCCTTCCCAACAAATTTTACCCTCAGTCACACTCCAAAGCAACCTTCTACTTATGGCAAGAATATGAAATAATTTACCGGATGAACAGAGCTACCTGATCTTGATCACAAGTATCAACCCAGACAAAAACATTGTAACTACATGATTATATAGTACATAAATATTTACAATGCATTTTCAATTTTTTTTGGTGAACTCAGTTTTCATATTATTTTGTATTCAGTGCGCTTGTAACGTTCTCTGATGAAGACATGGCATGCAGCAACCGCAACTTCCCTCTCTGCTCTTTTGTTTTTTATTTTTTCATTCTTTTCGATTGACCGGTTGCTTCTCTCCTGAATTCTATGGGTATGTTTGGTAAGGCTCTAGTTCCATCAGATCTATGGATCTAGTAGAGCTGAGTATTTCTAGCTCCATTAGATCCGTGGAACTGAAGCTATGAATACATTAAAAGTGTTTAGATGGATCATATTGTTAACATTTTAGACCAAAAATATAAACTTTATTTATTTTATTTTAACATATAAGTTTCAGATCTCATGTGAAGTTGAGATCTAAAGCTGTATCAAACAGCTCTATATTTCCATAGAAAACCAAATTCGATGCACCTTCTGCTGCTCCAAAAGGGCCTCCTATTTATGACACGCACTCCACCCCTGTGAGAACTGAAGCCATATCCCTCAGCTCAGCTCAACACAAGACGCACGCCAATACGCCATGGCCCTGGACAACTACGACTGCTGCGTATTCCCTCCTATGGATATGGATTGGGATTGGGAGCTGCGCACACTCGGAGACGCCGCCCAAGGAGGCATTCATGGGGCCTTTCCGGCCGCTATGTGTAAGGCACCTAATATTGCACCTCACTGCGTAGTGAATACGTAGTACAAAACACATACTATATGTAAGTATAGTACACGTACGCATGCACACTAGCTCCTTGTAGCTAGCTAGCTGGCTAGGGCTGTATTTCTGAGCTTGCTTTAGTAGGTGTGGAGTCGCCGGTGTCGTCGGAGGCGTCCAGTGGCTACCTGCAGGACGCCGGCGCCCACTGGAGTGACCGTTGCAAGAGGCAGAGGATGGCAGCGCCGCCGCCAACTCGGCGTCCGGCGACGGTGAATGAAGACCTGCAATGCCTTCTTCAGGTAAGTCGTAGCAGATGCCATCATGCATGTATGGTATGGATATATAGTGTAGTAGTACTAGTACTAGTACTTCCCTTGAGTGGTGATCGAATCACACATGCAAGAACTCATCCATGTGAAGGGTAGGAAGTGACTAGCTTGGCGCCTAGACGTACTAGCTTGTGAGTACCTGATGAAGCTTTTGGTAGTATCTCATACAACAATTACATATGTAAGTGGTCGTTCCTAACCTGCTTTGCTCCCAAGTGTTTTCTAAGTATTGGGCACTCTACTCAGTGTTAAGAACAGACACACGAAAGTGGAAAAGGTGTAACTTCATTGTCGCATTAGCTAAGCTAATATACGTACAAAAGAGTAGTTCAACCGTGTCTCCTCTCGCAGAGAGCAAGCTGTGCTGATTGTCTTCTTCCATCCTTTTTCTAACTTGTAGCGTTGTTGTTGTTCTCGGCATGCATTCACGCAGAGCTTTTGGGACTCTAGCAGCGGCGAGGGAGATCTCCTCCATGATTTGAATATCATGATCCCGGAGAGCAGCAGTTTTGTCTCAGGTGATTCGATACATCGACACGTCCTTGTCATTCGATTGCCCCACACAGGCATGTATACAAGAAGAGGTGCTTTTACGCATCTCTTTTTAAAAGTGGATAAATATTAAAACATGGATGAATGTTAGAGGATTTTAATTGCTTTAAGATTTATGCGACTTGTATTGGGGAGTGATGTATAGAAAGGCCTCTCACGGTATAAACCAAACCTCCGTTTAATTAGTTAGTACATTACTCGCTACGTACAGCTACAGTCTGCTTCAACTTTCAGAAGGCAAGCAAGAACAGCCAAAGACAAAACAGTGCTTACTCCCCCTTGTACGTTCGAAGTTCCAACAACCCACCGATTAGTCACTGGAAACACTTATACTTTGTTTCGCACGCTGTTAATTGCTGCTATGTACTAGTGGTACTCGTGTTTTAAAAACTCGAAATGAAATGTTTGTGCAGAGGAGGACGATGCATTGGGTAGAGGGCAAGAGCAGGTGCAGGGGGGCCCGAGCGCGGCAGCAGTACAGGCGTCAGCGGCGCAGGGCGGAGGGGAGGCAGTCCCCCCTCCCTTCTCCGCCACTGGCTGCACCGGGCAAGCTGCGGCTGCCTCCCGGCCGCTGCAACTGCGAAAGGCTACAGGTGAGCCCCACGCGGCAGCGCAGCCAGAGCGCCGTGGCAATCACTGCCCGCAACTCATCACCGAGCCGTCCTCTCGTGCCGCCTCGGCGACGTCCTCCTCGTCTTGCTCCTTGCTGGCAGGTAGGTGACCGGTGAGCAATTATTACTCGCGCGCGCATGTGTGCACTGAGCACCACTGACAGGGACCGAGGGGAGAGGAGAGCAGCGCAGTACTTGCCGCAGTATTTTTGAACCTGTTTGCCTAAGCATGAGAAAGTGGAGAAGCTCTTCCGGCGCCTTCAGCTTATTTTGCGGGAAATTCTAGGGTGTATTATACTTATAGTATATAGTAGGTATTAGAAATTAGATTTCATCGTTGTTTTGTTAAACATATTTTTACTACTTTACTACTATATGAAGTATAAATAAATTTTAGCTAACCAGATCTCTTGAGTAAAAAAGAATAAACAGTTTAAATTGAATAGTATACAAAAAGAATGAACAGTTCAAATTAAATTTAGTATACCGTAAAAGAACTCAGTTAAGCGAATTACAGGAGAAATTTTACAATGGATAACACAGGTAGTAAGTAGTGGTAGTATAAATTAAATCTAACCATCTATTCCTCAAGAGTATTTTAGACTTTTTCTATCCATTCATCAGTTGTATTTTAGACTTTTCCTAATTTGTTCATAGTTTTGGATTCATCAAATACCTGATGATCTTCAGAGTCTTCTTATCCATTCATCAGGATCACAGGACATGTTTTACCGTAGAGGACAAATAGTATGACAGAATTTTTTACCCTTTTACCTCTCTTTTTGAATTTTACTACCAATACTACATATGGTAGTATAACTAGATCTAAATTGATTTCAACCATTAGATTTAAAGGAATGAACGGCTTATATTGATTTTAATCCACTATAAAAGAGCTCAATTACAGAGTTTCAATAAGAGTCTCTCAAACGCATAGTAGCTCCAAGTGGTTGAGAATGCCACTTTAGCTGAAGCTCACACTCAAAACCTCCTGCCCTAATGTACAGTAGCTTCAGAATGAAGCAACAAAATTTCAAGTTATTACTACTTGAAGCCAACAAAATTTGAAGTTATCACTTGAAGCCAAGATAACTTCTCTCGAAGAAATTTGCCCTAGGCTGAGTCCACGCTAAATAATTGAAGTTGCCGTAACTTAACAAGGTTAGCGTTGTCGTCTTTCAAACAACCATCCTTCTCTGTCGTAGCATCTCCCTCCTATGTAAATGGGTAGAACGACAGTCTGCGGTGGGGCATTGGAGTCTGGAGATGCCCCCAGCAGCCAGTTTGGCGAGAGCTCCTTGTATTCCCCCTTTGTCTCGGAATTCTGTAATGCTCTTAAAGCTACATATCTATACTACTACTTCTAATTAGATGTTGGTGACGGTCATCCGTTTTCTTTAGAACATCTGATTTTTGGATCTGATATGAACGGCTGAGGTGTTGCCGAGATATGCTTCGCTTAGGGCCTGTTTGGTAGAGCTCCCTGATTCTCCAGCTCTTGATTCTCTATGGAATCAATTCTCTGGTGGAAGATGATTCCTGTTTGAGAAATAGTTATGAACTTAGTGGGGAATTTCATAACTAAGAGGTTATGAATCAGGTGGGGAGTAGATTTTTTTGGTTTCCAGGCTGTAAGTCAAAAAATATGAATCATTTCTTGATTTCTATATGAAACTAGTTTTTTTTTTCTTGTTTGGTAGAGCTCTTTAGCTTCTCGTAGAGGGTTTATTTGGTAGGAGCTCTGCCAAACGCACTCTTAATGTGTATATAAAAGAAATTATACTTTATTATATGATTTAGAATCCTTTCTATTTATATGTATCAATTATTTTATGATTTTTCCTACTAGTCCTCATTTGGATTTGAGTGTGTTAAGAAGATTTTCTGGATCGCTCGCAGGGATGGGGAAGAGGGGCATCGGCGTGCTGCATCCATTCGCGGTCGTCAAACCGCTGGGTTTAGACGGCAGCGGCACGACGACGCTAAAGGACGTCAACCAGAGGATCCTGAAGCGACCAGCCAGGCCCGTTCGGCACCCCGTTGGCCCGTTCGCATGCAACCCCGCCGTGTCGGCTCAGGGGCTAGGCCTGTCCGGCAAGGCCGTCGTTAGCCTTACAAGGATCAGAACAGGAGGAAAGGGCACCATAACCATCATCAGAACAACAGGCTGAAAGGGATCAATGATCAAGGAAAACCATCGGAGAACAGCTCCCCTTGTAAATATATGCATAGGCTGTTTCAACATCTGTAGTGTCAAGCTTAATTCCCTCTCCCTATATGTACATAAACAGCAGCCTAGGTTATCGACGGTAGCCCAATTTCAACTTCAGCAGATTGTGCCGAGGTATAATGCATCTGTCGGCGTCTCACTGTCTACAAGTCTCCCAACTCTTCACTATGCAACGGTCGAGTATCAACTGTACATGATTTGTATATGTTCATTCATAATTAAGCCTCTGCTAGGTGTCTAGCACCAACAGGCAACACGGATCACCCGCGCTCTGATGAAGAGGACCGAACTGTGCTGGATCATGAACTAGGAAAGCACAGACTCAACAACAACAACAACAACAATAATAATAAAAACAACAACAACAACCGCATGTTCCCATAACACTGTAAATCTGGGCCATCAAATAGTACTATAACTAGCTACCATACATTAACAGCCCAGAGTGCTCCTGGCCTTCGGCATAGGAGTCACTGATGCCACAAAAGCTCAGGAAGAAAGTAATATCCTATGAGATCACAGCACACAACTAAGATCACTTGCTGAAGCAGATCCAGTTAACATAAATCCTGAGAGGGGATGTGCACCCGTCTTCTAGCCACTTCTTGTTTGTCCTTTTTTCCCAGCCAATTTTTGATAGTGGTTTATCACTTTAAGCATTGTAGCAGGCCACAGTAACTATCTATATTATGTGCAGAACTCAATGCCCCTCCTTTCGATTTTACTAACGCAAGTTCAGTTCAGTAGAAAGCTAGTAAATTTGCAGAGAAAACCTTCACGAAGCCTTCAACAAGATGTCAGGCTGACATCTAAATCCGCAAAGCTTTTCTTTTAACAACCATGAGCTTGGGGCGTCACAAACCTGCTTTACCAGAAGAATGAGAGGACGGGAGAGAAGTAAAATGTAGAGGAAAGAAAGAAGGCAAGAGAACAAACATGCTTCCTGCAGAATACATAAATCACTTGCCTGAGGTTGCGGAAGTTCTACATTTAGTTAACAAGAATTTCCACCAGCTTCTGCTATATCCTTTTTTTGCAAGACATCTCCCATATATGGTAAATTTATGCTCACTGCCCTAAGGTTTCCTTCACAACAGTTGCAATAAGACCTTTTCAGATTGAATTTGTCATGCGATTAAAGAGCCCAGTGAAGCACCTCATGTACTTTTCAATAAACAAGATCCGAATGAGAGAATCAGAGTGGAACCAAACCTGCCAACAAAATCCGGCTTGAAGGAACAAAATAAAGAACAGTTATAATTGGCAAGATTGATAATCCAAAGACATGCCCATTTGTAAATTGCATCCATATTCTATTTGTAAGGTAACATGTTCCTGAGCAATCAGCCTCCATAGTTCAATATTTATGAGTAAAAGACGGCAATGTAGAAATGACTTCGGTCAGAACCTTGGAAACTAAGATATGCAAAGATTGTCATGCGGGAAGATCTTGAATTCTGAATACAAGCCTGGGAGAAGTTGTGTCATATATCAGTTTCATCTTGTAGGAGTATCTCATAGATGTCAGTGCGAATGTGCAATTCCTTGTCACACATTACTTCCTGGAGATCTGATAACTCTTTCAGGGTCAAAGCTGAGCTCAACTTTTGGAATCCATCAAGCCATAATCTTTTAGACCTGCAAAGTGTAATGTTAGAATTTACATATGCATAGTCAACAGCAACCAAACTAGACATCACTTGTCTGATTACCCAACCATCATTTAAGTCTGGAGGCAATAAAATTTACATTTTGATATTAGAAAATAAGAGCTGAGAAAAGAATTATGAGAGAATAAAGAATTAAAACCACCTAGGTGCTCTCAAAAGGATCCCTGAGAATCCGAGATCATATGGATAGCAAAGAAAGGCAAACAGGAACTGCATGATATTCCTAGCTAACATTTCATAAACTACTCAAATTTGTGACAGTGTCAAAGTAAATGTAAAAGTACTTTCTTCTCTATGATGCACTTTATTTAGATTTTATGCTCATTATTAGAAAAATGGCAATCTAAAAGGACAAGGGCAATAGGCACTAGAATGGATATCAATAAGTAAATGACACCATTAACCTCTGATATCAAAATTATATCAGTGCCATACCATGGACAAGCATGTATTGCTCTGAAGAATACACGCCGTGCCGCAGAAGCATTACAGGCTATCTCCGCCTCATAAGCTAGATAACAGCGCCACAACAGAACAGACTTCTGCAACTTATCGTCAGCTAGAGCTCTCTCAAACAGACTGTGAATTCTATTGTCAGATCCTGCTTTACTCCATTCAAAGGACAAAGCAAAGAGCAAGGCAATTATGGAAGGGTCCCTGTTGCAATGATAAAAAAAATGCAAAGTCAATAGGCAAGCATGCAAGACCATCGACACTTCAAGATGTTTAGTAAAACATACATGCAATGAACAAAGCTGCATAGAGACGACAAGGTTTATTACAAATGTGTGTTGGGCAGTTCGCAAGCTATACATACGGATGGTAAATTGGTGTTCATTTGATAGTAAAATATTTGAGATGCAGTTTAACGTGTTCTAGAGAAGCCCTTCATCCCACATAGATTTTATACAGAGCTGATGACATATTTGATGAAGCTCGCCACACTAGCTTTATGTCAAGAGTTTTCTTTCTTTTCCAATTCTCACGAGTCACGACACAAAATTATGCCTCTGAACGGGTTTTTGAGGGAAGAAAAGGATAGCAGGTAGAGTGCAGATACTTAAGCGGATTACACCATCAAAAGGATGCAGATGGTAGGTGCTAATCATCCAGAACGGAGTTCCAGGTTTGGATGTAATAATGCCACTGCTTTGTATTAGGTAACTAACAGTCATAATTCCAAAACGCATGCCAATCGGTGCAGCAAGCTTCCCTTGCGTTCTTTGTTTTGAGTCCAAAACAAACCAGTGAATCTGACAACATTCACTTGGCATTAAGCACGGTTTACACATGCCATTGAACCCTCTGTATGATAATAAAATCTATATATACAAATGTTAAAATCTATCATCGGACAGCAAATTGACTGTTTATTAGCAAGGAAAAATCTATCAACGGACAACAAATTGAATGTTTAGTAGCGAGGCTTATATCATTATATTCCTCTCATCGTCAGTAAGCTACTGGTGAAAAACTTTTGTCAATTGGATCTGGCAATAAAAAGTTGTGGCTAAAACAAAGAAAAAAACAAGGAAACACATTTACTAGTTGCTTTGCCACATAGCTGATAGTCAGCTTGGACAATTCGGATGCGCTGAGTGCTAGGACACGTGGCTAACTGGCTGAGGAGTATAATAGCCTATTTTACACATAGGTGAATAATAGCACATACACACACACACATACATACATATACACATATACACACACATATATACACACGCTATTCTTCAGCGATTTGCGCATGGGTGCATGGACTATTTATTACTTGCGCATCATCTATCAACATCGATGGGTTGGATTACTAGTCGCGGCATTCCAGCTTTGATTATTATATATATTTTTTGTGTAACTACATGTTGTTGAGATAGTAATATTGATTCAACAGAGTATTGAATACGTACCCGACAAATAGAAATATTGATTCAACATAATGCATTAGTTACGTGGTCAAACCGACTAGTTAATGTGTTTTGTAGTTTGAACAAGAATATGTTCTCCTTTTGTTTTAGCCATATCTTTTTATTGGTAGCTCCGATTTGCAAATGGTTTTCACTAGGAGCTTACTGATGACAAGAGGAACAGAATGATATGTCTCACTATTAAACAGTAATTTTGCTGACTAGTAACAGAAATTACTATATCTACAACATAAAACTACTACATATATAACATGAAATTACTATCATATATTAGTAAATTTATTAGCGAGACTTATATTATTGTTGTTCCTCTCATCGTCAATAATCTAATGGTGAATTTCGCTTATGAATCGGACATGCAAATAAAAAGATATGGCTAAAATAAAGTAAAAACTGATTTATACACAAACTAGAAAACGTGTTCTCAGTACGATCACCAACTAGTAAACGTGTTTACTTCTTTGTACATGAATCTGTTGTTTCTTTATTTTAGCCATATCTTTTTATTGGTAGCTCTGATTTGCAAATGGTTTTCACCAATAGCTTACTAACAACAAAGGAAAAGAATGATATGTCCCACTATTAAACAGTAATTTTGCTTACTGGTAACAGAAATTACTACATCTACAACATAAATTACTACATTATAACTTGAAATTACTATCATACAATAGTAAATTTATTAGCGAGATCTAAACCATGTTGTTCCTCTCGTCATCAATAGTCTAGTAGTAAATTTTGTTAGTGAATCGAAACAAACTAGAAAATGTGTTCTCAGTACAGTGACCAACTAGTAAACACATTTACTTCTTTGTACATGAATCTGCTTTTCTTTGTTTTAGCCATAACTTTTTACTGGCAGCTTTGATTTGCAAATGGTTTTCACTAATAGCTTACTGACAAGGAGAGGAATATAATGATATAAGTCTCGCTAATAAACAGTCATTTTACCAACTAGTAACAGAAATTACTATAACTAGAAATTACTACTATATATATAACTAGAAATTCCTACTATATCTATAACTAGAAATTACTACATCTATAACATAAAATTACTATCATACAGTAGTAAATTTAATAGCAAGACATCATTTTGTTCCTCTCGTCATTAGTAAGCTACTAGTGAAAACCATTTGCAAATCCGAGCTACCAATAAAAAAATATGGCTAAAACAAAGAAGAAACATATTCATGTAAAAATACAAAACGCATGAACTAGTTGATTTGACCACCTAACTGATTCGGTAGTTAGTAATTGCATCTGTTGTTCTTTAGTAAAATGTATTCGTGATTTACTACCTAATTGCTAGCAATCAGTACGAATACATTTATTAGTGTTGTGGACATGTTACTGATTCGGTACCAACTTCATTCGTTGTTGTACTAATTCGGTAGTAACTTCATCCATTGTTTTACTAGCAATTGGTTTAGTCCGCACACAGGCTTACACGGGATGGTTTGAACGCAGATCTCTAGCCGAAGCGTTGAATAACTATTCTACGCTTAGGAGTAGAATAGCGCTACCGTACATACATACCTACCTACCTATGTACGTATGTATGTACGTACATATGTACATACATACATATAGGTGCTATTCTTCAGCTGCGTGTAGAATATACAGTTTACACAGTCCGACCAAGCCATGCATGCAACTAATTAGCACATCGAGACTACTCCAGTTGACCGAGCCATGCATCAAGGCTAAAAAACTAGTAAATGTGGTTCATTGTTTGTACACATAAGTCAAATTTTACTATCAAATGAACATCAAATTACTATTGTATGATAGAAATATATATATCTATGGATAGTAATTACGAATATCTCATTTTACTATTTAATACACTAGCGTTTGCTATCTTCTTTACTACATTTTTACTATAGAACAATGAATGAAGCTAAAATTGGAATCAGTACTATGGCCAACCGACTAATAAATGTGTTTCATAGTTTGCACATGAATCTGTTTTTTCTTTCTTTTACCAATAACTTTTTATTCATAGCTCCGATTCACAAACGGTTTTCACCGGTACCTTACTGACAACGAGAGGAACAAAATGATGTCTCACTAATAAATAGTAATTTTGCTGGCTGGTAACAAATTTTACTACATCTATATATAGAAATTACTACATTTCTATATGTAATTGGTTGGACATGTTATTGATTCAGTGGTAAATTCATTTGTTGTTCTATAGTAGAATGTAGTAAATAAGATAGTAAAAATTAGTGCATTAAATAGTAAATGAGGGATTCGTGATTCACTACATTTACTAGTGGTTGGCCACGTAACTGATTACTGGCGACTAGTAGCATTTAGTCAACACATGGGCGTACGCGGGATACTTTACATGCGCTTTAGCCGGAGCGTAGAATAGCTATTCTACGCTTGGGAGTAGAATAGCGCTACCATATATATAAATACTATATATGTGTATAAAGGACCAACTATTAAAGGATTTGACGAACAATTCCAGTAGCAATTATATCACATTATACGAGGTATTCAAGTTTTGTACTCAAAAAGATAAACAAATATCATGGTCAAGATACGTTATTAACTCTTAACGTCGAGTCGCCAGAGGGGCGCTACTTGTCGACTTGGTTAACTAGTTGATTGACTAGTTGTGACTATTCTCGACTAGTCCCCAAATTATTAAGAATGTTAATAGGCATGTCATATACCAACTTGTAGCAACAATTAAACACATATACTTATTGTAAAGCATGAAATGAAGAGAACAACATAAGCATGATGATGAGTTGATGATTTACTTGTTTTGATCCCAACATGATGAGTGGAGAAACATAAACTTTCTAGTGTATTACTAGTACTATGATTACATTACTTGGCTACTTGCTAGTGTATTACTAGTGCTATTACTACTACATTACTAGTACCACACTACTGCCTAGTACCTACTGCTACATTACTAGTCAGTAGTCGGCATTACTACTACTACTACTACTAGCAACTCAGCATAGCAGAGCGGACTAGCGAAGCAGCGCAAAGCGGAGCGGAGCAAGGGAGGAAGGAGAGGAGAGGGGAGCAGAGTAGGGGAGGAAGCAAAGAACAGGGGAAAATATTGGACTAGAGCGGGAAAAAAGGGAGGGAGGAGCATTGACCAGGTGACGGCTGACGGGCGGAGGAGGTGCCCGATTTGGAGTGGAGGTGGCGGCAAACAAGCGGAGAAGGCGCTTGATGTGGAGCGGAGGTTGCGACAGACAGGTGAAGGAGGCGCTTGATGTGGAGCAGAGGTTGCGACGGGAAGCCTACGGCGGCAGACAGGGGAGGTGGCAATGGATAGGCAAAGGCGGCGCTCAATCTGGACCAAAGGCATCTAGGGCTAGGGTTTAGCCGCTCCAATCAAAGTGGTATATGTCTCACCTTTCCATCTGAATGTGGGCCATTAAGTCGCATGGCTAGCCAAGCATGATTAGTCGCAGCTAGTCGCCCAACAAGTCGTTCCAGTCGAGTCTGACACCCTAGTCGTTCTCGATATATCGACTGGACGACTAATCGTGGATTAGTCGACAACTTAAGAACATTGGATACATTCATGCAAAAGAAAATACATTCTAAAAGGAAGTCAAACTTCGATATAAAGTATTTCATGGAAACAAGGCACACTTACCTTTGACTACATTTGTCGAGCGTGAGACGCAAATTGTTGGAAACACTGTATAGACAGCTCAGAGTTAACATGGCTAGATATGATTTAGGATTGTAAGGGTATGTTTGTACTCCTTGCAATATGCTGGCCCAAACCCTTGATAGACTCAACTGGTTCAGGTTTTTTTGAAGCAGTTTGATGTAATGCATCCACAAATCTTCGAATTCCAAGCTATGCCTGCTCTCTGAATCAATCATGTTTAGATAATAAGAGCATGCTTTATTGATTGCATGGCAACAAAGAATAATTAAAGAAATTACAAACATTGCAAAACAAGTGTAAAGGTAAAGGACAAAATCACAACATGGGAATCATCAAGGACCTAACTGACCTAAATACAAGTGTATATTTCATTGTCAATAGTTAGCAAGGGAGGATTGTCAAAATACATCTGCACACCAAGGTTTTACTAAGTATGTGGTTGCTTCCATCAGCAGTTTCTACCATCAGTACTTAAGAAACAAAGATAGCAGGCAAAAAAATAAAATGAACGAAGTACTGCCATTTTGTACAATGCGAAAGTAAAGTCACTTCACTTGTAGGTAAAAAAAATCATGCACAGGAGCAAAAATTATGGCTTGAAAGTTGAAATATTATCATTCAAATATATCCAGAAAAGAAAAGGATGAAAGACCTGAAAGTGCAATAGGAAAGGTCTCCTCAATCACTTGAAGACCGGAAGAATAACCAGAAGTCATACTCTCGAACAAAGATGCTGAACAAATCAGAGCAACAGATTCTTCTTTTATACCACCACATGCAAATGCAGATCGCAAGCTTCTAATCTGCTCTTTAAATCCTTGACGAGCCCTTAAGACCTGAGGCCGTGAAATAGGGCCAAGGAAAGAAGTATACTTCACATTGCTCCCCAAGCAAGAAAGAATGTAAATTGCACGATGCACCGAGTCAGAATTGTTTCTTGAAGTAGATATTGCTATCTCCATCTCAGCATACCAAAAATAAAGAATAGGAACCTTCTTCCTGAGATCCTGAAAAACAAAAGCAATAACCAGCGTACATTAATGTGATAGAATAAAAAGACTATATAAATCACATTATTGTACAGAGAAATTGAGAATAAAGATAGTTGGCCCTGAAGCCAGTGAGAATTGAAAGGAGACATATGCCTATGAACTAATAAAGCCATGTTTATAACAGTCATACAGATGACCAAGTGCCAATATTGCATTGCCTCCCTAAGAACATAAACTGTTCAAGGCAAGAAATAATACCATTTTCACCAAGTTACTGAAAGTAAACTACCTTATAATAGTGTTCTAATTTCACCACAACTTTGTCACTATCACAAATATGAGAAACCTTGGCAGCAGAACCTTGTTTGTTACTACCTCCATTCCAAAATAGAAGTCGTCCCAGAATGCACGCAGTCAAACTTTAAAAGTTGGCCCACTGATTTCAAATCATTATTCCTTATAATGCTTACTAACATAATAATTAGAAAAAATAATGGTCAAAGTTGTGTATTGGAGGTTGTGCCAATGTCCAAAACATCTATTTTGGAATGGAGGCAGTAACATGCATTCGAGAGTGACAGATCTATGTTTCTTTATACACAAAAGATGCTAGTCCAACAGCATGTCAGTATTGCACATTACAACTAAATAGCAAATAACATTGATTGGAACTGAAGATCTCAACTCCCTTAAAATACATTTACTTCATGGTTTTACCTCCATAGCTCCTTCAGAAGATAACAGTGCCAAGTCAAATATCTTCCTCGCTTGGTCAACGTTCCCATGCATAGCCTCAATTCGACCATATATTCCACAAAGCAAAAAATCCTGTCCAACAAGAAAGCGTCATGGTTTAGATTTTTTTATCTTTTGAAAAAAAAAAACCATAATGCTCCCAGCAATATAGTTGACTGGTTACTAGTACATTAAATGTAACTCAGCATACATTAAAAAGGAAAGATGCAAGTAGAGAATTATCAGAAAAGCAATATTTAAAACAAGATGAGTGATGAAGTAATTGAACTGATTGATGAAAATTAATGAAATGGCTGCTGTTGAATTGAAGAATTCTGCCACAACCTCTCAATGCCTTGGCTTGGTTCCAAAATGCATGATACATTTAGGCCCTGTTTGTTTAGGCTTAGGCTTTTTGGCTTATAACTTAAAGCCAGATTTTTGGCTTAAACAGCTTAAAAGTTAATGGCTTTTATACATGATAGAGGTGGGTAATTTTATCTAACTTTAGTGTTATTAGTCTAAAACGAACTATCAATAAGCCAAAAAAGCCTCTTTTTAGTGGCTTTTGGTTTTTAATTATATGGAGGCTTATGGATCTTGAAAAGCCCAGATAAAAAGCTACTCGTTTGTTTAGGCTTTAGCTTTTTGGCTTTTAAGCCGGTGGAAAAGCCCAAACAAACAGGGCTTTAGTCTACTAAGTGATGCAGATTACACTCAACACCACCACCTGGCTGAAAAAGACACAAGAGAACTTCCTGTCTTCTGCAGCTAGCTCATTGCACAACTAGCAACTGGGTTTTAACCTGTTATGCTCCTCAATAAAGTGATCAAAAAAAAAAGATAAAGCATACCTGTCTGTCTTTCTTCAATAGATTTTTGGCCAAAGCCCGTGATGCATTAGCTGGAGAAGACAAAGAGTTCCCTTGAGTGGTATACATTTGGGTGGTAAGAAGAACAGCTTCCTCCAAGATATGATTACGAGGGAATACATCAAGGGAAAGCAGTATTGCATTTCTCAGAAACTTCACCAATCCAGGTCTTTGAGAAAGATCATGCATGCTTCCTAATAATGATTCCAAATTATATTGACTTGAATTTTGGGTCTTGTTTACAAGGTCAGACACGGTGCTAAGATCTTCCAAGATATCATTTGAAATCATCTCTAGGCTCAATATTCTATCGAGCCAACTTGAACTGTTGGTGGATGTCCTGGAATTTAAGAATAAACAGTGGAGAACAGATAGTTATATAAAAATTACAAATTAGAAAGAAACACAGGAAAAACTAACATACTATCCATAGTGCAACTCAACGCACAGCTCCTTATTGATGTATGTCTAAGAATGCACAAGTATGCATAAACTCTGCATAACTACAATAAATTTCACGTCCCCCAGCTGTCAGTCCTGTTTCCACTCTAGATAGCCAAAGATTTGCAGTGAATTAAAACTACCAGTACTAACACTATACTATGATATTTCCTTATCCATTTTCCTTCATTTCAGGATACAAGTAACATCACTACATAACAAAAATAATGAGGAAACGACCAATGCATGTCCATCATATTGCCATACGGATCACACTTTTCTTATATGGATAGAGATAATATCATTATGTTCCATTGTTCTTTAGGCTCAGAGAGTTACTAAAAAACTGTTTGTCAAATGTCAAGCATAAACGTCCATAATTTTAAGGAATGGGTTTAGACTTTGCCTAATGAACAATAAAAAAGGTACCATTTTACAAGGCAATAAAAATGCACTATCTAGATCTGTTTGCATGAAGAGGATGACCACAGCATATCAGGAAAGAAACAAGAGAAATTACCATCCAGAAATTTTGCCACCATAGAAATCAATGAATTGGCATATCAAAGAAAACTGAGCCTCTTCTGAAGATAAAGAAAACAGGAATTCAGTTACATCTTCAAACAAGATTACTCGAGAAAGCTGATCATTGTCTTCTCCAGATGGAGCATCATCTGAATGAAGTGATCCTATTTCAGGAAATAGCATCAAGTGTTAGCATTGAGTAAAGTAAACACAAAAACAAAGTGATTTGTCAATCTACCAACGCAAGGGGAAAAATGAAGCACCAGATTTTTCATGAAGAGGCATCCATTGTTCATTGTCCCTTGACAACTCCATCAAGGACCATCTATTCCAAGTTTTTGCATCTTTAACTTCACTATTGTACTCGGCATCTACATCAATGCCAAGCTTTTTTAGCAAAGATTCAACGTCGTCTTGTGCAGGTTTGTCCTCAGCATCAGGGTCTTCTGCATCATTTCCATCAGCTGTTGATGGTTCTATTGATTTATCAGATACTTCATTTGTTTCATTTCTTACAGAAGGATCAAACCAACCACTCCAGCCTCCCATTTCACTCTCTTGTGGATTTTCTTGCATAACCATGTTTTGTCTACTCTCCTCATCTTTTGCTAACCATGTAGACCATCCAAGAGCCCCATCTTCTCCGATTCTGGCACCACCACTGTTCCAGAAGTGCTCAAAGAGCCTCTGCTTACTGCTTGTGGTCAGATAAAGGGGAGGGGAGAATAAGCTAAACTCTATTTGAGCTTGAAATAGCCCAGTTGCTAATTCTCGATGTCCTGTCTGCCACTCAAACCGGCACAGGTTCACAAATATATCCACTAAACCAAGTTCAAGCAAAATTAAGGAAGGATACGCCGCCTTGAGATCAGAATTTTGACTATCCTGTGGAAAATGCAAAAGAAAACATTAAAAACATTTTATTGGCTAACAACAGTCAAGCAGAGAGAAAGAAGGTGGGAAAGCAGATAAGCTGAACTATTCACAAAGAAACACTAAACCTGCCTACATAGCTTGGTGCAAGCTGCAGATAAAGCCTGTACTGCATATCCATAGGATTTCCGCATATCAGATACTTTAAATCTGGAGAATTCCCCTTGGCACAGAAGTAGATACTGTTTCCACAACTTACAACTGCCAGGGTGTTCCGTAAGTATTCGCTCCCATTTACCCAAGAGAGTCTCAGTGCTATCCCTCTCACCATATGACTTCAGAAGGCAAAGCAATAAGTCCTCGTTATCTGGATTAAGCTCCACAGCCTTCTCCAATATACTAATCTTTCTTTCAGTTGTTTGCAAACGAGCTGCTTTCTGTGGCTGAGTACTGGCAACTTTGTCCTGTGCAGTTCAGAGGAATTACTTCAGCAGATTTATTGAGAGGAAGAGGGAAAGGTTGATTTAAGTAAAAATCTAGTATTTGATGTACTAGAATTATATCTATGATTAATATCCTGTAAAAAAATATTACTATGCAGTATACAATACACATAGCCTGACAAAAGAAATATCATCTATAAAAGCGTAGAAACTTGTGATACCTGAAATTGTGCGAAGGCCAACCAAACTTTTTCATCATGAGGACATTCTCGAGACATCTTATTGAATTCTCTTGTCTTCCTAAGTATTTCATCTTCCCATGATTCCTCAAGCTCCTGTTGTGCAGTAGTTGTGCTTTTCGCAGGAAGGGATGGTGTCTCTAAGGGGATAAAATCTTCAGGAAGCATTGCAGAGATATCTCTTTTCAATACTTTCAGGTGTTTGAAACCCTTATTTCTTTCTAAAACTGCATGTTTCACCGAGTAGTAGCGACCTCCAGCTCTTACTTTGCTATCCAGTCCATCCAAATCTGAATCTAGATCGATATGTGACGAAGCATGTCCCCAGTTATAGAAAAACACAAGCCGATTCAGGCCACGTGCCTCCAGCATGCTTTGAGGCTTGTAGCGTGCAATATCCATTCTGCATATTTCCTTGTGGTGTTAGACTTCAGTAAACAGAACAAAATCTGATATCTGAATAAGTTTGACTAAACAAAAATGAGAACAAAACTGAAGTCTCTGCACCGGACAAAAAAAAGGGGGGAAATTACATCATCATATTATTGATATTCTGACAAAAGCATGACTGCACAAAACTTTTCCAGCCTGATGATAATTGCACCCAAGTACAAGCTTAAATAAGCACTCGTTCTATATTTTCCCTCTTTGGCTACCACATATGTATTGGGCAATAAAAATCATATTTCACAGTTCAGACCCCTGTAAGGGTTTTCCATTGATATGTTGATTTTGAGAGAACAGACCCAAGAAACAGAAAGAAAAAACTAAACAAGAATCAGGTCTATTGTTTGCAGATAGAAGCTATAAGCTCAATTCCTTTATGTACACAACTGCAGGTGCTAATACTATTCGCCCACATTTAAACAAGTAACTGAATACTGAATCAGTAATTATAGGACAGCACAAAATAGTTATCTACAGAATAGTACTTTACTTGATCAGATAAATTATTACAGTAACTGCACACACACGCGCGCGCAGCACACACACACACATATATATACACACAACAACATTTTAAAATAGCCTGATTTTAGGAAGTTCTAGATGCAGCAAATCCCAGACAATAAGTGGCCAAATATCATATGAAATATAGTTGAACCATCATTTACTCATAAAATAGGTATATCAAAATTCAACAGAATCTAAAATTCTGCTTTTTGACATAATGATGAATGATCTGATTTTGTTAAAACCATAGTTACCATACTCGCGATTCGTCGGGTTCAAGATTCGGGTTCACAGTACACCACTTTGTAAAAGTAGGGATCGTTAAAGGGTATACATCTTCGCTTCACAAATCGGAGATGGGATATACAAGTCTTAAGCAATGTACAAATTCATTGTCTTGAAAAATGAAAAAACACATAAACAATCACAGAAGATCCTATCTCAATAACAAAAAAGAAATGAAAGAAGAGGAGATCAGGCCATGGGCTGGCCCAACCAGCCGATGTCATCCACTGAAGTCCGCCCTAAGCCACCCTGATGACCCCTCCCAAGCTCCCAACTCCTCTCCTGGACTTCCACAGTACTGCCTCCTCTTCCCAACTCCTCTTCCATAGCACCGCAGCCTCGCTGCTGCTCTTCTCCTACTGTACCGTCGCCTCGCTGCTCCTCAACAACGGCAGTTATGGAGATGGCGACGGCGATGACAATCACTCTAGCGGTGACAACGATAGCATGGTCGAGCAGCAACAGGCAATGGCGATAGCATGGTCGCAGCGACGGCGATGAAGGTGCCGGAATCCTTCCTTCCCGGCTCCTGCCATGCTCCTTTCCCTTTTTTCTTTGTTTCTTTTTGGGTCTATCACCTAGTAGCAAATCAGAACATGTTTGAACCCGAACTGGTTCGCGCAATCGGGATCAAGGTTTGAAGGTGGTCGCCATGAATCCGATAACTATGGTTAAAACAAAATTGGTCCAACCCCGAATCTAACTTTCCAGGGGATTAAACATGCAAACAGTATAAAGGTTCCTATACTGGGTTTGATGTTTAAACCAGCATCCCATGCTCCATCAATACCAATAACGCTACCCGATAATTTCTTGCAACTCGATTAGCCCGGGGGCTTTTAGTTAGTATCCTGGAGATTGCATATAAATAAGTAGATAGGAAATCAAACTTGATGCTGAGATCTTTGTAACAAGCTAAACATAAGCAGCCCTGAACAACCACTTACACACCCTTCAGCATGTAATGTAACACACCTGCATCGAATGGCCAAAACAAAATTAAACTCTAATCATTTACTACTACCAGAACCAAACGCCAAACGCCACAACAATGAAACAAACAAAACGTGGCTACACATTCTTAATTTCACATGCCAATTCTTACAGATAATCAGATAATCCAGCACATGAACAAAAACCATGAATTTAACACAACAGCATCACTACAGAACAAGCAATTGCATCCATCACAGCTGCATCATACAGTTAATAAGCAAACACCTGACCTGTAGATGGATCCAAACGCCAAGTTATCCTGGTCGCCCTTCGCGTCGAAGTAGTAATCCTTGGCCGGCTTCGTCTCCGACCCGGCCCACGCGCGAACCCCCGCCTTCCGCGAAGACGCTGCCCCATCATAACGCTCCTTCTCCCGCCTCCGCTTCCTCCTCTTCCTGTCCTTCCGCATCGACCCCTTCTCCTCGCCGGAGGCCGGAGGCGACGGCGAGGAGGGCAGCAGCTCGTACTTCGCAGGGGCGGGCTTCGGCGCCTCCTCCTCGTCCGACGAAGGGCTTAGCGGCGGCAGGAGGGATGAGGAGGTAGCGGCGGGCATTTGGAGGGAGGAGGCGTCAAAGGAAAAGCTAGGGTTTGAGAGCCACTGGGACTCAGCAGTGGGGGCGGAGGAGGAGGCCGCGGGGTCGGAGAGGGGGAAGAGAGGGAAGAGTGAGGAGGAGTTGGTGGGAGGATACGGCTCGTCTCCTCCGCCGGCGGCAGCGGTGGTGATCGGCGGCGACGGCTCCATGACGGGTGCGAGCCGAGAGAGGTTTGGGTGCGTGTGCGCGCGCAGTGTTGGGCACCTGGGCAAAGGGCACTTTGGGCGAAAGAGTGAGGGAAGGTTCTGGGCTTTCTGGCCACTGACGAGGTGGGGCCCGCGGTGCTACATTGGTTTGCAACCCTGACGTGTGGGGCCAACAAGACCGAGCCGAGCTCACAGAGTCCAGGGCCTGGTTAGTGCCTTAGTGGCCTAATTCTTCTTTTCAGAGAGGTTATTGACCCAACCAGAATTACCAGGGCCAGTACATGGAAATCAATAAGTGCACTTTGGGCTTTCAAAATAGTCTGGGCCGTAGCGTAGACGTAGCTCCCCAGTGCAGTGTGAAGGTGCAAACTCAGGCCTGTTTGGTTCGTACGGTTGGCGAATTATTGTTTTTTTTTTTTTTGGTTTATTCCGTTTCTTGTAAATTTTGGGTTGAGCTTCCTTTCCTCCTCGCACGTTCTTGACAATGAACACACGTATACATATGGGATGTATCACGGAGTGAAAACTCTGGAACCGGAGCAGAAGGTTGACGGCAATGCAAAATTCACATGGGAGATGGATGTTCGGCCAAGCCGGTGATGCTTCGTAAAAATTGCTAGAGAGATGCTTCTATACCTTTTCTTTTTGATAATTATATAAATATTAAAATATGAATAAAGAGTAGATGGTGATTATTTATCTTTTTATTTGCTTTAAGATTTATGCAACTTGTATTAAGAAAAGCAATGAAGCACTACTCAAATTGCTACGAAGTGGAGTAGTACGGTTTTCTTTCCTTTTCAAGGTATAGAAGCTTTGGGTTTCTTTGCCCACCCGGCCGCTCCTTCGCTCCAACTTTTGTATATATTTAACTTTATTTAGATGAAATTATAAATCTGGTGCTTTTCTACTTATAGAAGTAGCGGCAAGTACTTATCGTGCTTCTCTACTACCACAAGTGGACATACCGTGGTTCCATACCATGATCCTCTACTGTGATAGGTGACATTTGTCGCCTGTCGCTTCTTTCACAGTCAAAAATGAGGGCTAGATTTGCAATTTCTTTTGAATAAAGACTAAAGATGCAAAGAAAAAGTGTAAATATTTAACACCCTTATAGCTGGAAGAATTGGAGGCAAACCGGAGAGCCACGTGTTTGCCATTGTTCCATGAAAAACCCTCCGTTTCTTGAAATTACGGATAGGTCCTTCGCGATTTTTTGTGAGACAAAAATATTTTTTTCCTTCGCGTTTAGGTCCCTGGTCCGGTAATTTACGGAAAAGCCTCCCGTTAATTTCAAATCGCGAACAAGCCCTTTTCTAATTTTTCAGGATAGCGAACAGGTCCAAAAAAATAATAACCAGATCCCTGCTTCTTACGTTCAGGTCCTTTCTCCGTTTTTCCCGAAAAATGTTTTTACACTGAAAAACCCGAAAAAATTTTTTCGCCACCCAAAAACCCGGAAAAATATTTTCGTCACCAAAAAAACGCAGATTCATCGAAGTTTTATAGCAACTCCCGCGGATTCGCCGGTGGGTCCTAACGACCCATTTTTTTAGCAGACGCAACCAAAAAAACCTAAAAAAAATTTTTCGGCACCCAAAAAAAACGAAAACAATGTTTTCGTCACCAAAAAAACACAGATTCATCCGGTTGATGGTTTTGCGAAAATAAAAAATCTTTATTTTTCAGCGCATGCTATCGAAATTCGACCCATTTTTTTTAGCAAACGCAACAAAAAAACCCGGAAAAAATATTTTCAACACCCAAAAAAACGGAAACAATGTTTTCGTCCCACGGATTCGCCGGTGGATCCTAACGACCCATTTTTTTAGCAAACGCAACCAAAAAAACCGAAAAAAATGTTTTCAGCACCCAAAAAAATGAAAACAATGTTTTCGTCACCAAAAAAACACGAACTCATCCGGTTGATGGTTTTGCGAAAATAAAAAAAGTTTATTTTTTCGAGCGCATGCTATCGAAATTCAACCGGCGCAGCGTAGCGCGCTTTTCTACCTAGTGTGTTAAATAAGCCAAGGCTTCCAAGTATATATGGATCTGTGGGTTGTACATTATTCAAAGAACTAATATACAAGATAGATTGTCCGCCTCTTTTATTTCTTTTTATTTTTTTAAGGGACTCCTCTTAATATTTGTTCCCTCAAGGACTCAAGCTAATAAAGTCTGAAAATAGAGAGTGAAAAAGCGACAGGTTGCCAGAACAGACATGCATGTTTCCACGAGGGCGCCGGTCTATTTTTTCAATCAATGCGATGCCCTGAAGGTACCTCTGGTTTCGTTCGTTCTGAACATGCATCTTAAAAGCATGGTCATTATCAACATAGCTGGTTATTAGGATGCGTTTGGTAGAGCTTTAACTCTATCAGATTCATAAATTTAGTGGAGCTGGATATTTCTACCTTTACTAGATCCGTAGAGTTGGAGCTGTAAGTACATTTAGAGTTTTTAGATAGATCATCTTATTTACATTTTAGATAAAAAATATAAATTTAATTCACTTTATTTTAGTTATAAGTTTCAGATCTCAAATGGATCTAAAGTCTAAAGTTCTACCAAATAGACTCTTAGTCTAACTTGAGGCAGCAATCCATCCAACATGTGTCGAGGACAACAACTAGGAGCCAATGAGGTGCTATTGCCTGACAGGGAAGGTTGTAATGATAGAATAGCAACTATATTTCATCGTACGAACCACAGAACAAAGAGGCACTTGTATTAATAGGAAAAAGGACTCAAGGAGCATGGGTAATCATTACAAATTTCATTTTTTTTCCTTTATGGGGGCATGGACAATATATTTTTAATTTTCCCCTTGATCAGTTTTGGTGATACTTCCGACCCGACATGTCTCAGAATATTTAGACTAAATTAAACATCTATACTGTAGTACTGTTCTAGTACTTACTGAAACTCAATAATGTTGTCACTAATAACTAATCTATTAAAGGCGGAAGATTTCGACGCTCCTCAGCCGGGCCACGTCACCTGAATTTTCGCCGCCGTCGATCTCTTTCGTTGGTGGTGATCCGGCCGTCCGCACATTCGCAAGCCCGGCGCCTCCATGAAATCCGCCGCTGGCCAAAACCCTAGCGTCGTTTTCGCGTCTCCTCGCGCAAGCTCGCGCCTCGCCTTGATCGTGCCAGCGTCTCGCTTTGCTCACGGGGCTGCACGGGCGTAAGGATCCCGATTCCTCGATCGTGTCGCGTCGCCGCCGCCTCCGCTCGCTCCTCCGGCCTCGCCCTCGCCCTTCCACTCCCGCCTCTGTCATCTCCTCCGCGCTCCTTCTCCACTTCTCCCTAACGAGATCCTCCTGCTCCGCCGGGCTGCACGGGCGAAGGGATCCCCGATTCCTTAGTCGTGTCGCGTCGCCGCCGCCTCCGCCGCTCCTCCCTGCCTTTCGCCCGCCCTTCCACTCTTGCCTCTGCCATCTCCTCCGCGCTCCTCCTCGCTTCTCCCTAACGAGATCCTCTTGAGGGTGCGATTATAAATTACTGCTCATCGCCATGGAGTTCCTCGACCCCAAGCCCTTCCGCCAGAGATGATCGAGACCTACCTTGAGACCCTTGCCAAGGTTGTTGGAAGGTATAATCAAATATCTCGTGTTTCGTTTAGCATCAAATGCATGTAGATTTGTTAGGAATTGGGCTCCACCGAGGTGTCGATCGGCGAACACCCGCCACCGCAAGCATTTCCTCTTGCGAGCTCTTTCCGGGAGAAGAACAGGGTGCGTAACGCGTTTTTCTTGTGATGGATTAGGGCGCTCCTCAATATCTTGCTTTTTTCCATTCGCAAAAACGTGATCTTTGAGAATTTTACTCGCTTCGCATATGTTATTTCTTTCAACCAAGACTATTGATTTATTTTCTATAATTAGGCGTGTTGATTCGCGAGTTTAGAACCATTCTTCTCTAGGTGCTTCGACCGCAAAGGTATTGCTTCATAATGTTTGAATAGGAAAGATAGTTGCTTTATGGGTTTGAGTGGTGCGCACCAATGCCGCCTTCATTGACTATTGGTGAGGTTCGTTGTTAATTTGTAGCTGAATTGGCATTTGAGTTAGCTTCGAATGGTTTTTTGTTTGACTAAGGTATATCGTTGGAACTGACTTAATATTTTTGCTTCAGGATTGGATCTCTCATTAATAAGAACTACATGGCTTGCTGTTTTTTTAAAGATGTTAATGCCATACTCGATGTAAGATTAAATTGGTGAGCATAGTTCATCCTGGTGGTGGCCATTTTAGATGCTAATCTATATATGAGATCTTCCTCTATCTTCCTTTACTATAATAGATCAGTTTGCGTTATTGATTCTATGTCGGCTATTTTCAATGTGGATTTGCTATTATATACCTTCTCATACCTTGTTCGTGTTGTTTTTGTTACAAATTTACGCTTTCGAGAATGCTTTTACGTATGTGCACATGAGTAGCCACCTATTTCTTGCAAATTTTCGTTGTTCTTCTGCAGATATATTTCTATAGGCTTCAAACATGAGATATGTTTTCATATCGATTTTTTACGCCCTCACCGAAGTTGTTTTCTTCATAGATTTTACGTTTCCAAAACACAGGCCATCATTGGGAGATGAAAACTTATGTTTATGGAGTTATGAATGTATACAAACTACAAAGGTTAGATTGGTTCTTGAAATCCGAGATTTTTGTTTTGCACCGTAAGAGGAACTCCCATCAAGTTTGATAACCTTGTCGTTGGATTTTGCGGTATTCTTTTTGTGGACTTGAGCGTATGGACACATTGAAGATGTTTATTATGTCTCTGATGACCCAGGATTCAAGAGCTTGACATGGTTTCGTTTCTCATTTTCTTTTATTTTCTTTTGCGATCGGCACATCAAGTAGGTTTTTTCCCTATTCCAATCTGGAATCTCGTTCTATATAGGTAATCAATATTGTTCTTGTTAATGCTTTATAATTCTATCCATTTACAAACCTGATATTAATTAAGGGCGTGAAAATTGAGATTAAGGGATCCTAGCTAATACCAATTCGATGTGTTGTTTACCGCTCTAATTTGATGCTTTTATTCCAGTATAAGCTATAGCTATATACGCATAGGCTCTTGCATCATTTTGGGTTTTTGGGTTTTGCATAGTTTGTCTGAAGAAGATGCAATGGAATAGACAAATGAAATAGGTAGCCATGGCATTCCATGCTTTTTTGCCTTTGTTTTAGTTATGAGCATAGTTTTTTTGTTAGAATTGGATCTGAGTGTACATAATAACAGGCTTCCACAGATTAATATATAACATTAGAATATTACAATTGTTAGTTTGAACTGCTCACGATGATATATGTCAATAAATAAGGTGATGTTGAGCTCTAAATATCCAATTGTATCCTTGTCATCTCTGCATTTTTTTGCTCACTATCAATAGTTGAAGTAGCTTAGTGTAGGTCTTCATGCCCGAGATCATCGGTTTTAAAATGTGATTTTGGTCGAATGATTGTAATATCTTCTTATAGGTGGGACAAGGTAGCAACTAGAATATGTTTTCATTCTCTCCCTATTATTGTTCTCATTATTTTTTAGTCAGTTGAGTTGTCGAATTCAATATACAATGCTATTTTTTACGCAAGCAAATTGACTTTCTCGGGTTAATCGTCAATTGCTTCACGGTTGTGGTGCATTAAATAAGCTTGATAGTGTTGAAGTTTGGGTCTTGCCATACGCGCCGTCACCAATTCGGTGTTGGATCAACCTCACGGTTAAATTACTTGGTCTCAACTAAGTCGCGTACAACGAGTTGACAAATGGCCAAGGATTTAGCTTTAGTAGATAGATATTTATTTTGATGATTTCATTTAGATTCTACTTAGTCAAACCGTGAGCATGGCAAGGTACATTGCAATTGGATTCTTTATTGGCGGTTTTATTACATGTTTCCTTAGTTGTTTGAAAATTTTGTTAGTGCATTTGTTTGCCCTATGATAGCATCGATGGGCGGTGGTTTGTTTCACCTAGGATTAATAATGTAACCCTCACTAAGAAACCATCTAATTCATTGTTTATATTCTGGTTTGTAGGCCTCCTTTGGCTTCTTGCCCAAATTTTGATATTATTGTAATCAAGTTATTTGATTTGTTGTGTTCCCTCTTTTAATTGATTTTTCCCCAACTTGTGCCCCAAGAAATAACTCGAGAAGGTATATACAATAGCTTATTTTCTAGCTAGGTTTATCTTGTATTACAAAAGGCTTATGATGTTCTTCATTAGTTGGCCCAATGATTCATAGGGCTTCCGTATTTCTTAAAGGTATAAACTGGGTTGTGTTGTAACTCTGAATTATTTTTTAGAATCAGCTTTTTTGCACTTGGGATTAAATGATTTGTGCTCCCATCAAAGATACCTATATTGCAAATGTCTTGTTGATGAGCAATCCAGAAGCCACTCAATGAAAATAGCGGTGATATCTACAGATGCAAGGTCGGACCTCGGATCGGCTAGCACCCGTGAGCAAGCTCGGATATCTTACGCAGAGAGGCGTGTGCATTTTAGTTTGTCGCAACACCGACCGCTCTGTCCATCACCATATATGCTCCAATGTCGGCCGTTGCTAGGCGTCGCCACAATCTTTCTAATTTCATCTTGCCTTTGCTAGGTATGTATGCGGCATAATCATTGAATGTATTATATGTTCGTGCAAACTAAGTATAATCCTTCCTCATTGATCAAGAATTGTAAGATACACGAAACACCTCCCAAACAATTATCTCCCGATGCTATGAGCTTGTTTTCGTCAGACTTATTTCCTTCCCACCAACACTAACGGTCATGTGTTCCTTCGAAGATGCCTATCTATGCTACAAAACCGTATATTCACGTGTACCTCTTCTACACATCAAACGTAGCCAAAACACTTGCTAAGCGGTAAGATTGTCTTGTACTACTTTTTATTCTCAAGAAAGAAAATCCTTTCTACTTGTTTTACTTTTACCGAAATAAATTTTAGGTCCACACAACATTTGGTCTTTTTTTCATCTTTGTGTACATGGAGGTTTAGGATATTGTCCTCAAGAAATAGCAATCGAAAAGCGGTTGCCATTATTGTTGAGACTCTCGCCATGTCAAAATAATTATTTTCTTTTGTCAACTTCTCGGTTAGCTGAACCCAAAATCTCTTAAATTTATTTTAATGTTTGCTACATGATTTTCTTGTCAAGGATTTTATTTTAAAAGGAACTTTCAATTTTGAGTCTTTGAAATTCCATGTCCTTGATGAGGTGATGAGATGCTTAGCATGGGTTTTGTTGACGATATTGAGCTTATTCTTGGTATATCCATGTCTTCTATTTGAGATGTTCCTCAATTTTGAGTCTCATGTACTTAGTCATGGTGTCTTTTCAATCGAGCCAATTGTTCATTCGCTTTTTCGCAACCATACTGATTGAATAGTCAACATTTGAAAATGTCACTTGCGATGCTTATCTGCTTGATGTAAAATCTGATATAACCTGAATCCTTCATTAATTATAAGCGGTGAGGTTGAAGATGCTCTGAAGTCGGGCGCTTCGTTCGGTGCTACTATGCCAAATTGGATCGAGGAAGTATGGTCCCTTGACCACGATACATTACTATTGTTGAGATGTTTTTTACATAATTTATATAAGCCGACAATCCATTGGAATATCTACTCTGGGAATGATTGTAGCCCTCCTTGAAATTTCTAGAACCTAACAAAAAACAATTGATCATGTTTGCCTTTGTATTCGCATGTGCAAGCGTTAATCTGTTATGGGAGTTCACTACTTACGAGAATAGGGTCTCTGGTTGCATGGCGCGATTTAGTATTTGTTGGTAATTTGTCTTCCCATGCATATAATTAACATGGCTATGCTTCACATTCATGTTGGATGAAAATAAATACATTTTTTTATACAGGTATAGTGCCATGTGTTCTCCTATTAGTGGGGGCTTCTCTTCATTCCATAGTCATTTGAAATATCCGGTAAGACACATCGACTTTAGGCAAATGTTCATTGGAACATTAAGGTTCGAATATGTTAGGAGAGAAAAAATGTTCCTTTTGCCTAACAATTTTCTTGTTTTAAATAATGGGAGGGTTAGTCGGCTTTCTGAAATTCTTGTGCAACCTCCTTTTCTCAAAAAACCAAGCATGCAAACCATTGACCGCAATAGAAAACAAATTCGGGGTACATGATGATACTCATCAATTAATATGAAACTTTGATTTCAGTCATTTCATCGTGTGCTTTTTTGTATTGAGTCTCGCTATGCATTTTAGTTCTGAGCTAATGTTAGAAAGGAAAGAGAATTTACGCACCTCATTGCAAAAGCTGCATGACGAAGAATGCTACCATATCTGAAGAGCCCATTAAGATTAAGGTTAGCTTCTATCCTAACACTTACACATAATACATTTTAATGTGAAGAAGATTTGCTCAAAATGTTTGTTTTATTTAGGGCTACATTGAATCACTCAGTAGCTTCCCAAAGGCTAGGGTTCAAGACTTGTTTCGAACAAAAATATATATGCGATCATTGTAAGAAATCACTTTGATTACTTCATGTAAAAATATCATTATTATTTTTGTTCCTTGAATTTGGAATTTGATAAAAAAAGTATCGTAGATATTAACGGACATCGTTTATGAATATTCTATGCACATGTGGGTGTTGCCTTGATGATCTTTCGGTAATTAGGGGATAAATGGCGAGACTTCTATGCGAGCTATATCTTCACTCGTGTAGGTACACGATATCATGATTATTATGCTATCTTATTCTAACATTTCTGTTTGAGATATTTTGAATTTATCACAGCTTCATGATTTTTTGAAAATTTTGGAACCATGTTTGTTGGCATTATTATGATTTGAGATAGGCTGCTTAGTTACTAATTGGAACATTTTGTTTATAACCGTGACCATTTCATATTCCCATTATCTTGTTCGGGTCATCCTCATGGATAAAAGTGGAATCATCCCTATATTGCATTCCATAGAATTTCCAACTCCCACGCCTATGTCGTTTGGGTGAGGGCGTACATGCATGCCCGTGGTCTAATAGATAAGTTGTGCGAATCATATATCATATCAACCAACCCTATTAAAGCCGGGAGAAAGCCCCTTTTTCCTCTACCCTATTTTTGACATGTTTTTTCTAAAAAAAATAGAAAAGGCGGGATTACACAGTTTTCCCCATAAATATCAAGCGATCAAGATTCCGTATGACGCAGCAAACAAATTATATACGCCGCAGCGTAGCGCGGGTCATCATCTAGTAACATCAAATTAGGAATGTTTTCGCGGTATCACATCGCGTGCGTTGTTTTTTTACAGAAACAATTTCTTTCTTTATAGTGTTTTTTTAGATTGTCAAGAAAACACGTGAAACGGTTGAAAGAATACAAACACAATTACGCTCCTTTTTTGCATTTATCTAGGGTCCTCTCACAAAGGATCCGCGAGTGCGCTAAACTGAAAGGTCATTTTTGTAAAAAATAACTACAATGATCTAAACATAATTACACCATTTTTTAAAAATTGACCTATATAGAGAGGCACGATGTCTCGCCCGCCGAAAAAAATTGATCCGAATTTTTTCTGCAAAAAACACAATTTTGTTTTTCTCGGTGGTGTTTTTTAAAAAAACTGGCCGCGATTGCACTAAATTGACCGGTGAAAAAAATTGACCTGAATTTTTTCTGCAAAAAATACAATTTCGTTTTTCTTGGCGGTGTTTTTTTAAAAAAACCGGCCACGATTGTGCTAAATCGAAAAGTTCTTTTCGTGAAAAATAGTTGGAATGATCTAAACGTAATTATGTTCTTTTTCAGCATTTACTTAGGGTCCTTTCACAAAAGATTCGCAATTTTGCTAAACCAAAATGTCCTTTTCATAAAAAATCGTTAAAAGGATCTACACGTAATTACAATTTTTTGGAGGGGCATTCGTGGAATGATGACACGTGGCATAGCTCCTTGGGCCAGAACCTTACCATCTTTAATATAGGTATGATTTGGTTCACACTGATTTGTAAAGTGGTGCATTTACCCCTAGGCTCATAAACAAACTGCATTTTTCCCTCACACAAAGGGCATGTTGTTTTAGTTTTAGATTCTCTAAAACTGATTCTGGATTATGGTTGTAGAGAAGTTAATTCACCAAAAGCTGGAATACAAAAGCACATACGAAGGGCCTGTTTGGTAGAGCTCTATCTGATTCTGATTCTCTGTTAGAAGTGATTCTCAAGAGAAGTGATTACATCACGTGAAAATGATTCTCTAACGAATCCATATGATAAACTCTATGGAGAAACCGACTCTTTGTTGGGAGTGAATCGAGAAGCAATTTTTTCAGCTCGGCCCTAGTTCATTTCGAGAATCACTTCACGAGAATCACCACAGGGCGATTATCGAAAATCTAGCATTTAGCGAGCTCCTGATTCACTCATTGAAGCCGGGAGCGAGCTCGCAAGCAGGGCAATGAATTGTGAATTCTAGTGTATAAGAGTGGGCTGGATTGTGAGAATTGAATTCTAGAATCGGATTATTTTTTTTATTCTGCTTTTGGGGCCAAAATCTAGAATCAAAAACAAAAACAAATAGGCCATAAGACAGTGAGACCTGTAGGGCAATCCGGTGCATGGATTAAATTAACAACATTGAATTTGAAGCCCTCGTGTGTGTACGGAGGCTACCCAAAATGCTCACGTGCCCAAGATTTCCAAAATCTCGGTAAGGCCCCAGTAGAACCAGCGCGTGCTCGGAGAAGGATCTTGCATTTGCCTCTTTTTCATAAAAGCCCTCGTGGTTTTAGGGAATTGTGTTGAGGTCATGCAAACTTCTGTCATTCGAGCGTGACAAGGGCAAGATCCAGGCATCTGCATGCATGCTCGCAAAGGCCGCCGCCTCACCACCTCACCTTCCCCCATGTCCTCGCCCTCATCTCCTACCTTCCTATCCTCTTTTCCCTCTCCTCCGATCCCTTTCCCGCCGCACCACCTCCTCCCTAGCATTGCCACCTTCTCTTCTCCCGGCACCACACCGCCCATCTGCCTGCTGTAGGGTCGAGGATGCGCCTAGAGGGGGGGTGAATAGGCATTTTATGAAATTCGATCGCTCACTAAACAATTCGCTCTAATACACCCCTAAGTCAAAACCTAATCAAAGATATATGCGAGGCGATAATCTAGGTTTTGACAATTAAAGCCTAAATCAACTAGGCTCACTAGTGCACTAACTAAATTATGTCTCTACGCTAGAATTGCTAAATTGATCAAACAAATAATACTAAGCAATTCTAATTCAAGCAATCAAATAATATGTAAAAGGTAAATACTTGAATGTAAAGAGACAAGGGACAAACGATGTTTTTCCGTGGTGTTCGGAGACTTGCCGGTTTCCCCTAGTCCACGTTGAGGCAAGCCCACACTTGGACCGGCTCCCGCTCGAGCACCCGCCTCTTTCCACTAGTCGTGGTTTTTCACGCTCGCGTGTAGGCTCAACCCGAACCTTCACAAACTTCGCCGGGGCTTCTCACACCTCGAGAGCTCCCGCGCACGACGCCTACACCGTCTAGGAGTCGGCAACCTCCAAGAGCAACAAGCCGCTTCTCCGCTTGAACTTCACCGAGCACAACGAATGCGCTCCCGGTGATCACCAAGTGCAACACATGCACAAGGACTCTCTCAAGTGCAACACATGCACAAGAGACACTCAAACCACTCACTAATTGCAACACATGCAATTAGCCTCACTCTTAAGCTCAAGAAGCAAATGGAGAAGAGCAACACATGCAACTACCTCCCACACACTTAAACAAATGCAACAACATTTGCCCCAAGCCCCCCACAAGAAAACTAGCCGTTTGGGGGCAAAGCAGAAAAATCAGCGGCTCAACCGACCGCCCTCACAGCCAACGGTCGAAAACAAGCAGATTACCTGCCGGTCGCACCACCACCCGGTCAGATGCATTGCGGGTCGGTCCGACCGCCCACCGCCGTCCGACCGCTTATGCAAACACCGTAAATCCACCCCTCTGGAAAAATCAAGCCGGACGACACGCGGTCCGACCGCCTGGCCGGTCCGACCGGGCGAAGGCCGGTCACACCGCCCACACGCCAACCACAAAAGCCGCCATCGAAAAATTACACGGCGGGGCCGGTCGACCGCATGCCCGGTCACATCGACCAGGCTGGCCGCCATACCCCACAGACCAAACTCCGGTTTTTAGCGCAAACTCTTTTCCGACAAATCCAAAAACCATTCCTTGAGCCCACAAGTGATCAACACATGATCATACGCCCGTGCAAAACACATTTGCACCAAATTAGCTCACGCTCAAAGAATTTCAACCAAATTGCAAAACTCATTTTGCAACCACCTCAAAATCTATTTGCAAAACGTATTAAGCGAATCAAACTCGAGTTTATGAGATTAATCCCCCTAGCCATGTGAAGGTCAACACAAGACTCGGTCAACTTGCCAACACCCGTTGCAAGCCCCACTCACATGCTCTCGGGATTCCGGACTCATAAACCTCAGTTTATTCACACAACGAACTTGCAAATAACACAATAAAACCATTTCATGCTTGAGCACTACTCTTTGCAACACAAGCAAAAGTCTAGCTCCAATCAACATCAAATCAAGGTGCATGAACTCTCTAATTGCAACACATGCAATTTTCTAGTTTCATGCAACACCAAAACAAACTCCAAACTTAACACCAGAACCAAATCAATCGTATGAGCTCTCTACTTGCAACACATGCAAGCCTCTAGCTCCATACAAACTCATAAACACCAAATCAACTTCGTGCTTGAGCTCTCTCCTTTTGCAACACATGCAAAACTTAGCTCCAAGCAACCACACGGTTTTAGAAAGATTGTTTTGCGAAACCAAAGCATGAAGCTTCAACATTTGCAACACATGCAAAAGTGAACTTCACGCAAAAGCCAACGCATATTGCTTATCCTATTTGCAACACATACAAATCAAAGCATTATGCGAAAACCAAATGCATACGCTCTTCCTCTTTGCAACACATGCAAATCGGAGCATAAACCAACAACACCCAAGCATAACTTTTAACCCATTCGCAACACATGCCAAATGATTAAACTTTATGCAAAAACCAAATCCAAATGGTTGAGCTTGAGTGAACGCGGATTGAGATCACCAACACATGATGAAGCTCAAGCAAAAGAGACAACCCCTCTTAATAGCACGACGATTAAAACCTTAGACTCAAAGACTACAAAGTCCTTAGCCTATCTAATTATACCTTCGCCGCCGCGCACAAGCAATCCCCTTTGGGGTCTTTATGATCTTCACTTTGATATTCCCCCGGGATATCCACTCGACTCCACTTCGGGATCCACTCTTGACGCCCATCAACTCATGATGCCGTCCTTGTCCCGTTCTCATCATCTCATCCATCTTTGGACCTAACTCAATCACAACTCATAAAATAGTTAGTCCAAGATGCATGGTTGTCTCAATTATCTTTTGCACTCCATTAACACATAATGGATGCCTCTAGATCAATTGAGCACAACCTAAATCAATTGAAATGATTTAATTGTGTCTTAAGTACAATAATGCAACTCATGCTTTATTATACTTAAGAACTATTCATTTGTCCTCAATAAATCACAAAACACCATCAACACATGATGAAGTGTTCTTTAACGATTAACAAGACAAATGAACTCAATTTAAATTATCATTTAAATTGACTCTTCAAGTTAGAGTGTGAACTCCCCCTAGATATGTGCATCCATGTAATATATGGATTGGAAAACATGATGCACATTTTGTGGTTAATATAACGGGGACATTCATACTTTAACTTGAATCCAAAGTATGTAATTAATACTATAATGAATATGCATACATACCTCGGGTTTTCCATTTTTCAATGCGATGAGACTAAACAAAGATATTCTAAACAAACATGTTAGTCTCGATATAAGATTGTCATTAATAACACTATCGCATTAGGGGATAAACTCAATATTGGATTTGTCATTAACACAAGATTAGATTTGTCATTAACACCAAAACCATAACTAATGAAGGTTGAACTTACAATCTCCCCCTTTTTGGTGATTAATGACAAATCCAAGCTTAATTAGCACATTTGGATTAAAACTAATCATGTTGAGAGAATTTAAGCTAATTGAACACATATGCATATTAATTCTCCCCCTTAATCATATCAAGCTTACTTTTTAAACCAAATGACATTAAGCTTCCTAATTCTCCCCCTTTTGGCATTAAGCACCAAAAATGGAAAAACTAAAAGATTAACTTGAAATACATTCTTCCCCCTTTTTGGTTATTCAATTATTCTCCCCTTTTTGGCATTTAACAAATTCTTTTAGGGGTCATATCTAATGAAGGTCATATAAAAAATTTAAATGAACACTTATGACCTTTGGGAAAGAATTGAAGGAGATTAAAATTTCAAACCAAATAAAAACTTGAAGGGTCATCCAAGAAGCAAAACAAGTTTTTTATTTGAAATATGGTCTAAAAATAAGGAAAACTCGAAAAGAGACCATATTTGGATTTGTGTATACCACTTGTAAGACAAATACCACTTGTAAAGATAAGCATGAAAACGCAAGTAAGGGTATCACACGGTTTATTTGAAACACATTCAAATAACTCACTCCTCATTTTATTAGGCTTTGCAAATTTTCAATATGATTATTTTAAAGAATCCAATACTTTGCCTAATAGGGTCAAACGAGGAACCCAAAAGAAATAGATACCACTTGAGAAGTTAGATATCACTTTAAATCTATCTCAAGGGCTTTGCATGAAGAACCGAAAGAAATGAGCATTTTTAAATTTGCATGAAGAAAAATGCTCAACAGGAGATTTCCTCTTTAATATATCTCAACTCATAAAGAATCTCACACAGAGAGTTTTTAAGCGGTTGAACTTACAATTCTAGCATGAGAGGAAAAATCTTAATCAAGAATGTGGGTATCGCAATAATGCTACAAAGAGGTAATGAAATACCACTTGTAGGAAATAAATGAATTCAACGATACCACTTAAAAAGGAATCCAAATAATCAAGGATATCACATGAGAAAAGAACAATAAGATCCATGATACCACTTGGAGAAAAGAAAAAACTCAAAGATACCACCTTGTAAGCATATGAAATGAATAAGTGCTCAATTGATACCACTTAGGATCAAATCACAAAGATTGATACCACTTGAAAGAATTATCGATAACATCGATGGGTATCAGAGCAATATTCTCAGAGCAATATACTCACGGGTATCAAAAGCTCAAGAAAGATCAGTAAAATCCAAAAGATTTAGTATCAGAGCAAATTAAAGACATGATATCACTTGGATGTATTTAAATGCCCAAAACTTGATATGAACAAACTCCCTAGGGCCGGTCCGACCGCCCTTTGGGCCGGTCCGACCGCATGGAGGTCGGTCCAACCGCCCATACAGGCTGAAAATCCTGATTTTTTTTTGCAAATTTTATCAAAAATAATTCAAATGAAATCCAAAAAATTTGAAATTTTGCAGAGATGAACTTTCGACTAATTAGAAGGTTTTACAAAAATAATTTTCTCAAAATCAATTTTATTTTGAAAGATATGGCAATTTGCGCTTTGAGGCATAAAAGGAAATTGATTTTCACGAAAAGCCTCAAAATGCAATTCAACTTGGATTTCATGCAATTTTGATTTTCATGGCTTAGATTGGTGTATCAAGAATGTTTCTAGCCAAGATTTATAATGAAATCCAACTTGAAAGCCACGATTTGAGCTATATGCCTAAATAGGCCATTTCGGATTAAATCAAATTGTTTTCGAGCCAAATTAGATTTCAACATAGAATTTTCATTTTGAAAGCTTGTAAAACATTTGAGATACATAATAGAATACTTTTACAAGTCTTTTCACAAATTTGGGTTATTTAAATACAATTTTGACTTTTGATCTAAATAGTCCAAATAAGAAGCAATAAAGAGCAAGGTCAAAAACAATCACAAGAATTCAAAATAAGCAAGGATAAGATGTAGAGCTTTGAATTACTGTGTATGAATCTAAAATACCATTTTGAATTACAATTCTACACAAGAATTGATCCAAATGGAGAAACTCACTAAGTGCAATAATATGACCGTTACGAGTCAAGTATAGTTTTTCGGTGAGTTTCAAAATCAAATAATTTTTGATAAGTTAGCCTTTTAAAAATCTTTTGAACACGAAAATTGTTAAGAATGACCAACTCTAGGATTTTCATTTTGGAATTACTTTCAAAATCCTTTTACATTTAATTCTATGAAAATTATAAGTTTAAATCAAAATCAAGATACTAGTAACTAGATTTTGGGCTAAAACTTATTTTCATTCAAAATAGATTTTTGTGAAGCCAAAACCTTTGAAAATCATTTCAAAAATATTTGTATACATTTTTCAACTAGTTTTTCACAAGATTAGTAATAGTATATAAAGTTTTGACTTTTGTCTAAAAGGTTGATTTTGAATATATATATATATATGCACTTATATTAATATGGGCACATGTAGGGATGTGATACACATGAATATGAATTAACACTCCCCCTAAATGTGCCACTTCTAAACTTGCTCAAGATTTGCAATAAGAGAATAGATAAGAGGCGAGAGCAAGTGTCCATACCAAGCAATCTAAATTGATTTTAGCATGAATATTACAATATAACCTACACAAGGCTATAAAACATAATAGTAATCAATTTAAATGCTTGTTACCGAGATGGCATTGGCTTATGATGGACATGATTGTCTTCATGCTTGACACCACTTGTAGACGAATGTAATCCTTCTCCTCTTGATGTGCAAGCGTCCAATCCATCTCTTTATTGCCTAAAATTCTTTTAGGCGATTTTTGGTACCCAATCCTTGTTGGGTCCGACAATGTTAGTCACAATTGTTTAGGAACCCAAATGGTCCTAATTTTAGCATTTTTGAATTGACTAGCATCACTAGAAATAGAATTGCAATAATTATTTCTCCTAGGCAAATAATTGGCATTTTTATGAAATGGCTTAGGAGGACAATGATATTTTGCAAAACTATTTCTAGTTTGATCTATTCTAAGCATGTGATAATTAAAATTATGAAATGGCTTAGAGGATCTAGCAAATCTAGTAAATGTTTTGCTATTATTTTTCCTAAGCATATGATCATCATGATTTTTCTTATTCTTAGGAAATCTAGCATTTTGAGCAAACACATTTCTAGAATTATTCTTCCTATGCAAATGAATATCATTTTTAGCGGGCATAGGGGACTTGACAAGCTTGGCAAACACATTGCCATTCTTGTCCTTCCTAAGCAAATAATTTTCATTAATGAGAATAGGCTTAGGAGTTATACCTTTAGGACAATCCTTACCGAAATGTCCCTTTCCCGGCAATTGAAGCATCGCCACGCTATTTGGTCCTCTCTTGACCGATTTGACTTGCTCCTTGCGGCTTGCCTCATGGTTGATGCTTGTGGTTTGATCTCTATATTATTAGGGCACACGGAGGCGAGGTGGCCCTTCTTGTTGCAAGCAAAACACTTGACGATCTTCGAGTGGCGTCGCTTGTGTCTTGTCTTGCTATTCTCCCTCTTGGAGTTGTAGCCGAGTCCTCGCTTGTCTTGAGGCGCCCTTGACTTGCTCAAGATTTTGTCGAGGAGGGCTTTTCCTTTAACGCACCTCTTCAAGTCATTTTCCAACTCAATGACTTGGGCCTTGAGCTCATTGTTTTCTTCTACAAGATTAGCATCTATGGACATAGAGGAACTAGAAATAATTTTATTAGAGCAACAAGGTATATCGATTAAATCATTGCAAGAGGTGGACATATCAATTTTTGATGAAATATTTGAATTAACATTTAAACAAGGCATTTCATCAATTAAATTACATGATATTCCTATATCCACCTTAGACTTATAAATCTCTTTGAGAAGGAGGGATTCATGATTTTCTTTAAGCATATTATAATCACTTTGAAGTGATTCATGTTCAAGCTTTAAAATCTTATATTTTGTTTTCTCCTTCCCAAGATAATTATTGAGCTCCTCTAACATATCCATTAAATCATCATAAGAGGGCTCATCTTCATTTTCATCATTACATACCTCAATTTTACCTTTAGCCATAAAGCAACGGATTCTTGATGGAAGAGAATATTAAGTAAATGCGTCGCTTGAGGCGGAGGTTGAGGTTGATGGAGATGCCGGTTCTTCACTTGATGTTGACGATGAAGAATCATCAACCGACATATCCTTTTCAATGCAATCCTCAATTGAAGATGTGGATGATTCAAACAAATCTTGAAGCTTGATCCACATATCATGAGCGCTCTTGAGATTGCATATGAGATTAAATATTTCTACGCTCACAACACTAAATAAAGCGTTAGTTGCTTGAGCGTCGAGATGTAGGCATTTCTCCTCTCCTTTAGTTGGAGCAATTTCATTTAGAGGAGAAGAAAAGCCGACATCTACGATCCACCAAATTTGTGGGCTCATGGATTTAAAATAATCAATCATAAATAATTTCTATTGAGCATAGTTTGATTCATTTAGCATGAGTGGATCGTGTGAGTGCACTAGACCACTAGGCGCCATCCTTTTTACTCTCTAGACGGTTAAGCCTAAAATGAGAGTGACCGTGGCTCTGATACCACTTGTAGGGTCGAGGATGCGCCTAGAGGGGGGTGAATAGGCGTTTTATGAAATTCGATCGCTCACTAAACAATTCGCTCTAATACACCCCTAAGTCAAAACCTAATCAAAGATATATGCGGAAGCGATAATCTAGGTTTTGACAATTAAAGCCTAAATCAACTAGGCTCACTAGTGCACTAACTAAATTATGTCTCTACGCTAGAATTGCTAAATTGATCAAACAAATAATACTAAGCAATTCTAATTCAAGCAATCAAATAATATGTAAAAGGTAAATACTTGAATGTAAAGAGACAAGGGACAAACGATGTTTTTCTGTGGTGTTCGGAGACTTGCCGGTCTCCCCTAGTCCACGTTGAGGCAAGCCCACACTTGGACCGGCTCCCACTCGAGCACCCGCCTCTTTCCACTAGTCGTGGTTTTTCACGCTATGCGTAGGCTCAACCCGAACCTTCACAAACTTCGGGGCTTTCACACCTCGAGAGCTCCGCGACGACGCCTACGCCGTCTAGGAGTCGGCAACCTCCAAGAGCAACAAGCTGCTTCTCCGCTTGAACTTCACCAAGCACAACGAATGCGCTCCCGGTGATCACCAAGTGCAACACATGCACAAGGACTCTCTCAAGTGCAACACATGCACAAGAGACACTCAAACCACTCACTAATTTCAACACATGCAATTAGCCTCACTCTTAAGCTCAAGAAGCAAATGGAGAAGAGCAACACATGCAACTACCTCCCACACACTTAAACAAATGCAGCAACATCTGCCCCAAGCCCCCCACAAGAAAACTAGCTGTTTGGGGGCAAACAGAAAAATCAGCGGCTTGGCCCAACCGGACCTGCCGATCCGACCGCCCTCACAGGCAACGATTCGGAAAACCGACCATTACATCACCGGTCAAGATTGCTGGCCGGTCCGACCGCCCGGCCGGCCGCGCCCGCCTTATGCAAACACCTAAATCCACCCTCCGGAAAAATCAAGCCGGGACGACCACGCGGTCAAGATCATGCCGGTCCGACGGACGGCCGGCCTGCACCCACACGCCAACCACAAAAGCCCTCCATCGAAAACTTACACGGGCGGGGCCGTCAAGATCGATGCTCCTATTATGCCGGACGGGGCGGCCGCACCGCCACCACGACCAAACTCCGTTTTTAAGCGCAAACTCTTTTCCGACAAATCCAAAAACCATTCCTTGAGCCCACAAGTGATCAACACATGATCATACGCCCGTGCAAAACACATTTGCACCAAATTAGCTCACGCTCAAAGAATTTCAACCAAATTGCAAAACTCATTTTGCAACCACCTCAAAATCTATTTGCAAAACGTATTAAGCGAATCAAACTCGAGTTTATGAGATTAATCCCCCTATCCATGTGAAGGTCAACACAAGACCCGGTCAACTTGCCAACACCCGTTGCAAGCCCCACTCACATGCTCTCGGGATTCCGGACTCATAAACCTCAGTTTATTCGCACAACGAACTTGCAAATAACACAATAAAACCATTTCATGCTTGAGCACTACTCTTTGCAACACATGCAAAAGTCTAGCTCCAATCAACATCAAATTAAGGTGCATGAACTCTCTAATTGCAACACATGCAATTTTCTAGTTTCATGCAACACCAAAACAAACTCCAAACTTAACACCAGAACCAAATCAAACGTATGAGCTCTCTACTTGCAACACATGCAAGCCTCTAGCTCCATACAAACTCATAAACACCAAATCAACTTCGTGCTTGAGCTCTCTCCTTTTGCAACACATGCAAAACTTAGCTCCAAGCAACCACACGGTTTTAGAAAGATTGTTTTGCGAAACCAAAGCATGAAGCTTCAACATTTGCAACACATGCAAAAGTAAACTTCACGCAAAAGCCAACGCATATTGCTTATCCTATTTGCAACGCATACAAATCAAAGCATTATGCGAAAACCAAATGTCGCTCTTCCTCTTTGCAACACATGCAAATCGGAGCATAAACCAAGAACACCCAAACATAACTTTTAACCCATTTGCAACACATGCCAAATGATTAAACTTTATGCAAAAACCAAATCCAAATGGTTGAGCTTGAGTGAACGCGATTGAGATCACCAACACATGATGAAGCTCAAGCAAAAGAGACAACCCTCTTAATAGCACTAGCGATTAAAACCTTAGACTCAAAGACTACAAAATCCTTAGCCTATCTAATTATACCTTCGCCATGCAAGACAAGCAATCCCTTTGGGGTCTTTATGATCTTCACTTTGATATTCCCCGGGATATCCACTCGACTCCACTCAGGATCCACTCTTGACGCCCATCAACTCATGATGCCGTCGTGGGATATATATGCCGAGTCCACCAGCGATCTAATAAAGCCCGGCCGAGAGAATTGGGCCATGCCGATTGGATGAGGTCAAGGTCTGCCAAGTTGAGCGAAGCATGAAGAATCGAGAATATACCTTAGTTAAGGAAACCGAGTCGATTAGGCGGGGATGATTGTAATCCAAACCAATCTGAGTTCGGGATAGAAACCCCTACTTCGTATCCGAGTAGGACTCAATATTGTAACCGCCCTTCTCTACTATATAAAGGGAGGGGGCGGGGCACCTCAAAACAGGATCTCATCAGCTATTAGCTAGCCACATATAATTCCAGAGCACAGGACTAGGGTATTATCTCCATCGCGAGAGTCCGAACCTGTATACATCGGGTGTTCTTGTGTTACCATCGAGTTTAGGTCAGTAGCGTAGCTCCCCTTTTCATTATTGTTTTAACAAACCTCGGCGGTTAGCGCGCCCGGTAGGGCTGCGTTAGGATCAATCGCGACAAGCTTGATGGCAATCTTGAAACATAGCCACCTTCAGGCGCGGCCGGTATTTCGTTTGAGCTTTGATTTCGTCGTCGGCGACTTTGGTCATCTTTCCTTCTCGGATTCGGATCGATTCGATCTGAGCCAGTCTCGAGGCCCTCTTAGCCGGCCAATCACTCGGATCGGGAAAGGAATGGCCATCGTCACTGGGCGATAAGCCAAGGGCCCGATCCTCGTCTCGAGTCTGGATGAACAATAGAGAGCCCCGAGTGGTCGAATATACAAGAAACCACTTTCGGATTCACGTGTCAATCGCTTCATCTTCCCCGCACCTCCGATTCGGAGGAGGAGGTAGGAAATTCTCCAAGCTTTCCAAAGCATTTTGTGATCGAAGCGGACCCTCCGCAAAAGGATGCGGCAGATGCAATGGAGGAGAACCATCATCATCAAGAAAACCATGCGAGACTCCTCCGAACAGAGGCCGGCGTGAATGAAGAAATCTTGCGAGCGAAGGTGGGGAACCGTCGATTTCCACACTCCTCGGCAGAACATCGCCGCTTCAAGGCGCTTCTCGACACCTTGGGACCATTGCTCGGACGGATAGCCCGGCCGCTCAATCATAGCCCAAGTTCGAGGCTATGGTTCTGGGCGGCAATTCAGCGGCACCAAGAGGCGCCAAGAGAAAAGGAGCTATCCGGACTCGCCGTGTCTACTCGCAGCAGAAGCGATATCTGACCCGCCGCGCCCGGCGCGGAGTTTCGACGAGAGAAGTCGCTCGGACAAAGCATCGGCGGGACCTTCAGTCGGATTTAAACGCCGAAGACGGGGCGAGAGGAAGAAGAGCGCCCAGCGCAGGATGACTCTGAACGTTTTGGCATTAGCCACGACGATCGGGAAGACCGTCGAGTGGATCACCTCACCGGCGTTCTCGCAAAAGACAGAACAACGGCCTATTGAGGGCATCAGGGCTTTCCTCTCGCCTTCGCCGAGTAGTTTGACCCAAGGATTCAACCCAAAAAGCATCACCAAATTTGACGGAGAAAGAGATCCCAAGCTTGGCTCCAAGTTTACTCCTCGGCGATCATAGCGTGGGGAAATCACAATGTGATGGCTAATTATCTCCGGTCATGCTCACCTCTTGGCTCAAGCATGGCTCACGGGACTCTCGCGAATTCCATAGATTCTGGGAGGAACTCTGTGAGCATTTCATCACCAATTTTCGTGGCACTTACGGCGACACAGAACACAATGGGACCTATACCACCGCCAGAAGAAGAACGAGGCGCTCGAGAATTCATCCGGCGCTTCATGCGAGAAGAAGAACACAATCGGGGATATCTCGGCGGCGGTTATTGCGGCATTCCAAAAGGCGTCAATGATCCCGACTCTAATCAAGAAGATGTCCCAAAACCACCATCCACCGTAAGAGAGATGTTCGAGCTGGCGGATCGTTATGCAACGGCCTCAGATGCTTTGGCGAAGCGGCGGGATGATCGCTTGCGACGAAGGACAAGAAGGACTACACCGAGTCATCAAGACAACGTGATAGAAAGCGAAACTCGAAGAGATAGTGGCGGCGGTGAGCAAGGCCGACAACGCGCCACGAACCGGCAACTACGACCGCGATGATGGAGGCAATCGCCTTTTCGCCCAAATAGTAAACATCTTTGCGAAGGATTGTTTCACTCGAGGAGGTTCGCGAGAGAGTCCAGAGGCGACCCGCCAAAGGCGAAGCAAAGGAAGATGAGAAGAAAAGACAAGATCCTCACGAAGATGACGAAGGAGAATATCAAAAGATGGAGCAGGAACTCAATTACATCTCGGGGTTCAATAGCCTATGAATCAAAGCGAGCAAGCTCACGGAAAGGGCGTCAACGCCATCATGCCGTGATGCCCAGACCTCAAATGGTCCGAGGTTCCTATAACCTTTAGTCGCTCGCACCATCCGGATCACATCCGTGCCGGGAAGATTTCACCGGTATTGGACCCGATGGTCCGCAGCGTCAAGCTCAAGAAGGTCTTTGGTCGATTTGAGGAAGCGGACTCAATGTACTCTTCTCCAAGACTTTCGGCGAAATGAAGATTCCTCGCTCGAGTTGAAGCGGGGTTCATCACCCTTCCGGAGTAATTCTCGAACTTCTTCCGTCCCTCGGCCAAATCACTTTACCACCACGTTTGGAACCAAGGAGAATTTTCGGACGGAGTACCTTAACTTCGAGGTAGCCGACTTCGGACGGCATATCACGCCATTCAGGAAGGCCCTACTGCCCGATTCATGGTCGTGCCACATTATACCTACCTCGTCACGAAAATGCGGGGCCAAGGGTGTAATCTCCGTACATGGCGATGTCAGCGATGCGTTCGTCTGCGACAAAAGAAAGTGCGAGATGGTGAAGCTCAAGAGATAGCGATTTAGCGAGAAAGAAGATCCTAGATGCGGCGCATATCAAGAAGATGAAGGAGAAGTACCGACTATGAAGCGAGGCCAAGGCAAGTTTGAAGCCCGATGAGGGAACCAAGAAGGTAATCCTCGATCCATCAACTCCAACCTGACGGCTTTGATCGGGACGAGCCTCACCGCCAATAGGAGGACGCGCGTCACCTTTCTTCGCCAACCGACATCTTCGCGGGAAACCATCCGACATGCGGTGTTCCCGTGGAGGTGATCGAGCACTCCTGAACGTTGACGAAAAGGCCAAACCCATCAAGCAATGGCTCGAAGGTTCGCTCAAAGACGAAGGAGGCCATCAAGGAGGAAATCACGGTCATTAGCGGCGGGTTTTATAAAAAAGTGTACCATCTGATGGCTAGCGAACCCGGTGGCTTGTTCGCAAAAAGAATAAAGTCCGGCGCGTAATGCGTTGATTATACCGATCTCAACAAGGCTCGCGAAAAGATCCTTCGGTTGCCTCGTATTGACCAGTGGTAGATTCCACTACGGTGCGAACTCCTTAGCTTCTCGGATGCCTACTCAGGATATCACGAGATTAGGTTAAGGGAGGAAGATCGCATCGGGACTTCATTCATTACTCCGTTTGGAGCATTTTGCTCGTCACAATGCCATTCGGCGAAGAACGCGGCGCGACTTACCAATGCATAATCTGGCGGTGTTTTCATTCCCAGACGGGCGCAATGTGGAGGCATCGTTGATGGCGTTGTCGTCAAATCTCGGCGAAGGAAGACCTCATATCCGACTTAGCGAAACCTTTGAAAGCCTAAGGGCCTACAAGATGAAGCTCAACCCGAAAAATCGTCTTTGGAGTACCATATGGGAAACTACTCGGTTCATTGTTTCTAGCGGGGATCGAGGCAAACCCGTAAAAAATCAATACAATTACGAAGATGAAGCCTCCACCAATCGAAAGGCGTCCGAAGCTCATTTGGATGCATGGTGGCACTTTCGGCGATTCATTTCCGACCGGGTTCGCGGAATGCCTTTTTCAAACTTCTAAAGAAACAAGGTAATTTTCAATGGACCATTGAAGCGCAAAGAAGCTTCGAAGAATTGAAGACGTTCTTGTCATCTCCACTCTTTGGTTCCCCAATGCGGTAAGAACCCTCTTGCTTTATATCGCGCAACAACTCATGTAGTAAGCGCGGCAATTGTGGTAAGCGGAAGGAAGAGGGCACCTCCGAAAGTCCAGAGACCTGTCTGCTTAAATCGGGTATTAGGAGAGTCCAAGGTGCGCTATCCATAAGTACAAAAACTACTATCGCCGTGTTGCTTGCCTCTCGCAAACTCAAGCACTACTTCCAAGAGCATTCAATCACGGTAGTCACCACCTTTTCGCATGGGGACATACTCCACAACCGAGAAGCCACTGGGAGGATTGCAAAATGGGCGGTCGAGCTCGGAGCCTTTGAAGTCTCCTTCAGGCCACGGACGGCAATAAAATCCCAGATACTTGCCGATTTCACCGCAAGTGGATAGAGCCGCAATCCCCAACAAACATTGAAGAGCCGAATATTGGACAATATACTTGACGGATCTCTCATGCTCGAGGGCGCAGAGCAGCGTGGTCCTCATCTCTCCAACGGTGGCGCCTAAAATCGTCTTGCAGATTCACTTCCCAAAGATCAAACAACAACGCCGAGTACGAAGCACTCATCCACGGACTTCGCATCGCGATATCTCCAGGTGTCCGTGACTAACAATTGAGGCGACTCCATCTTTGGTGATCAATCAAGTCCAAAAGATTGGTCATGTGTCGAGGACATCATGACGACATCTTGCCAGAGGTGCGGAAGCTTGAAGACAAGTTTGACGGTGGAGCTCATTCATGTGCTCGCCGTGACAACGAAGAAGCAGATGAATTGGCAAGACGGGTTCCACTCGGGCCATCGCGACCGCCGGGGGTTTTGTTGAGGAAATCTACAAACCCTCGATAAGCCAAAAGCGAGGAGCGAACAAGTCAAGAGAAATCTAACGAAGAGGAGGTCCTAGTCATCGGCCGCATTTGGGCGGCTCCTTTTCTCAATTACCTATTGAAGAGCGAACTTCCGAAGACCGAGCGAAGCGGGCGCATCTCACGCGCAAAGAAGAGCTACTTGATGGTAGGAGAAGAGTTATTTGGAAAAGTGCCTCACGAGTTCTAAGGCGATGCATATCGCCAGAAGAAGGAAAGAAGCTACTCGAAATCCACTCGAAATTTGTGGGCATCACGCGGCGTCAAGCACATTGGTGGGCAAAGGCGTGTCGACAAGGTTTCTTCGCCGACCTTGGACCGACGCGAAGACATCGTTCGAACTTGTGAAGGTTGCCAGCTTTTTGCTCGCCAAATACACGTGCACTTTCGGTCGCAAACAATTCCAATCACTTGGCCATTCGCGCCGGGGGCTCGACATGGTCGGCCCGTTGAAGAAGGCTCAAGGCGGCTTCACCCACCTCTTTGTCGCCGTTGATAAATTCACTAAGTGGATAGAAGCAAAACCGGTTACGATCACGGCGCCAAGGCCAAGGAATTCTTCCAAGAAATTGTGGTAAGATTTGCCGTACCAAACAGATTATCACGGACAATGGAACCCAATTCCGAGGAGAAGACTTTCAAGATCGGTGCGATAAGCTCGGCATCAAAATTTAGCCGCCTCCGTGGCTCATCCGAAAAGCAGCGGCCGTGGAAAGAGCAAGCGGCATGGTGCCGCAAGGCTTAAAGGCACGGGTCTTGACCGCCTCAAACCATACGCCACCCGATGGGTAAAAGAATCGCCATCGGTACTGGGGCCGAGAACCACCCCAAAGCAGATCTCTGGGCAATCACCCTTCTTTACGGTCTCACGGCTCGGGCGGTCCTACCTACCGAATTGACCTTCTTGGATCCCCGGTCCGGAGCTTCAAGGAGGACGAGTCGAAGAAAGGTAATGGAAGATATCGACAGATTGGAAGAGGCAAGAGATCACCGTGGTCGATCGGCCAGATACCTTCGTGCCCTACGCCAATATCACGGCCAAACGTCCAAACCGAAGCGTTCTCCAAGGTAATTTGGTTACGATAAAGAGTCGAAACACGAGCACAAGTTATCTCCAATTTGGGAAGGCCCTACATCGTTGGCCAAGTAACACGTCCGAGGGCCTCTGAGGCTTAAGCGAGAAGACTACGCCATCATTAGCAACTCATGGAATATAGAAGCGACTCGTCGTTTTATTCTTGAAAAAGTTCAATAGGATGTCCAAATTGACTTGCTACTCAATTGTTCCTCAATTAAGCGATGAAGTCGGGGCTACACTCTAATAGTGTTAGCATGCAACTCTAATCAAGAGGATGTTTGTTCAAAAGCAAGATCATGTATCGTAATTCTTTATTCAATTGACTTGCTACTCAATTGTTTCTCAATTAAGCGATGAAGTCGGGGCTACATCTAATAGTGTTGCACATGTGCAACCCGCATGCAAACCAATTCCTATTTTTCAGCGATCACGACTAAGATCCGAAAGTGCTCTAAACCGCCGACACGATGCTCCCGGGACAAAAAAAAGTCTAGTCGCCTAAAAAGCACGCTTGAGGAAAAAACTTCGCGTTGCTCGGGGCTACGCTAATCGCACAAGGAGATCAAGCGCAAAGGAAAAATCACTTTCGGCAAGGTCGACCAAGATCTAAATAAGGAAAAAGCGATATGGCGGACTACCGTTAAAACAATATTACAAAAGGACCACCATTGTTCACGACTTGACATCCTTCAACAAATATACACACGAGACAAAAGTACTCTTGCAAAGTTCTTGGACAAAGAAACCAAATAAAAAGAAAAGTCCTTCTCACGCGCCTGACGGCTTCAATGAGGGCGTCCTAGCCCCAACAAGCTTAGGGACTACTTGATCAAAGCATTGACTGCCAGCGGTGTCGAACAGCGGCCCTCCCGCTCGCCGCCGCCATAGCGAGATCGAACTCGCCCGAGCTCAAGATATTCGCCCTCCAGCTCATGGCGTCGCCCCAAAATTGAAGATCGGTCCGCGATCCATGGCGCGACCGTGAACTGGCGACTCGGGAGAAAGAGGCAAAGGAAAGATCTCGGAAGAAGAAGAAGAGTCCATGAAAAAGAAGAGGAGAGCACAGAAAAGAAGGGTGATCCAATGTCGGATACAATTTTCAAAAAGGCGAAGAAGGTAAGGAAGAAGACGAGCAGACGAACACTTCAAAGAAACCCTATTGAAGGAAGAAGGACAGACGGATGAAGATGGTAGTCTTGTTGCAAAATGCAAAAACCGAGGCCGAACTTCGCTCTTATGTGGCAGCGCTTTGTCCTCGGAGAGTGAATCAACATCGCTCAAAGCAGCGCATGTCACCGAGGCGGAAGACGGTCCACCTTCAGACGTCTTTGTTACACATATCTCGAGGAGGCTCGGTGTCAAACCAAAAGCGTAAACATCCGGGCGGCCCAGGGAGGAGCAAAGGTTTAACGGGCCCAAGCTCAGCAGACGCGCTAAAACAAGGATTAAATATTTATAAAGAAAATTCAAGTCCGGGACAATTCTTTCGACATCGAAACAAAAAGCCCAAGTCCAAACACGAGCAAGTTTGGTACAAGCAGAGGATTACATGGGACTTAGATCTAAGTTTTTACCAAGGCAATGAAGCAGATCCTTGACTTCGTCCATAAGGGCAAGTGCTTGATTATCATCAGCAGTCTGGGCAAAACCCTCTTGAATAGCTTTGAGCTCTACTCGTGGATCTGAGAGATTTGGTGATCGCCAACACTTGGTCGGCACTTCGTAATTGCAACATCCTCCAAGTCTTGCGGCAATCTTTGTGGAGGCTCCTCTATCCTTTGGATTGTGATCTTGGCGTCATGAGGACATTGCTGGTGCCGGCTTCATCGGAGACTCAAGACTCCGAACACCTTCTCCAAGCTCGCTTGGAAGCGATCGGTCTGCGTTTGATGCATTGGATCTTTTCATTAAGTACGTCTTGAGCTGCATGAGTTGACTCGATGCCTTCGCATTATACCAATCGGATGAGTTGGATCGACAAAATGATGGCGACAAAGATAGAAGGCAAAAATCAAAAACGACCTTCGGTTCCTTGTCGATCGGTTACCTCTTTCTTGGCCTCTTCTTGGCCCTCTTGACTCTTCATTTTGGGAAAGAAGCCTCGAGTCTTTCCCTAAATCAAGAAACAATGAAGGGGCTTAAGAAGGCAACGAATAGAATCGGGACTCAAGGCACTCGGACGGGAAAATACCATCGAAGAATTGGTCGGATCACGGTTTCGGCCTCGAGATTGGATATGACGCCGAAGCCCTTCGGTTCCTCGCGATTTTCTCTGCGGCACGCAGCGTGAGGGCTTCCTCCATTCGTTCGCGAGTTGCTCAACCTCAACAACGTAATCTTTCGCATTTTCATCCTTGGGAATAGTTTGCGAAGAAGAAAGTTTCGGTCCTGGCGAAAAGACGGCGGTGGCCGAGGACAATAAAGCAAAGATAAGGCTTGAAGACGGATAAGAAGGCGGTTTAAAAGAAAGAACAACACGAACAACGACATGGCCAAGGCGGTAGCGGTGGAAGCGGACCTCATTGAAAGTCTCGATCCTTTTCCTCGTCCCCCGTCCGGGATAACCACGTCACCATCGTCATCCACGAACATGGCTTGTATCGGAGATTTGGACGAGGCGAGGATTTCCTGCCGTGGCGATGGACAAGCGGTAGGAGAATCTTACGGTATCACGGAGGGACAACAGATCTATAAGCGATGCAACCGATCACGGGACCAAGAAGAAAAGCGCTACTGGAACGATCGGCTCTAAATTGGTGTCACTACTTGGAGCTTCAGGGTCTGCGAAGAGCTGCCTGACCGTTTCATGATGACATCGGGAGTAGCAGACGCGCCTCAACCAAGGTTTTGTCCCTCACAGCGATGGGCGCCCTCATAAACAACCATGGGAGATTCACGAGGTGGCGGCTCATGAAGGACTTCGTCGGTAGGGTCCTGCAAGAAGAAGCGATCGAACTTCGGTCGAGGAGCAAGGAAAGAGTGACAAGGAATCTAACTGTTGGACCTTGTTATCTTGCACTTCAAACCCCCTGACGGAAGGACTATCAACAGAGCACCAGGTCGGGCGTCTGGCGAGGCATACTTTCGGTGGTAGGGCCGGACTGGGGCTCGAATACTTCATGTACTGAGGACTGGCTTGAAGAGGAAGAAGTCGGGGAGGAGGCCGCATAGCTGTGGTGTCTCGAATCTTCGGACCACCAGTCGGGCGTACATTGCTCGCCGACTGCTTCCTCTTAGCCTTATGTACAATGGGTTTTTCCCTTTCCCAACGGGATCATCGCCAGGATCATCTACTTTGCTCGCTTTGCGGTAATGGGCTGCAGAGGACGACTGCAGTCGAGAAAGGTCCGCTTATCGCTCTTATGTATAGGGAATTCGAAGCGGCGCGACGGAGAAGAAGGCTTCTCGTTCTGCGAGTTCGAGAAAGGAGAGCCACATGTTGAGATAAAAAGTCTGGTAAAATCAAAAGATTCACATGGAAATACCATAGAGGCCCTTACCGGGAGGCCGGATGGAGTTTTGTAAAAGGCCTCGGGTTTGAGGAACGACGATCTTCTCATTTGGGGCGAAGAAATCAGCGAGACGATCAAGAAGCGCCCGAGGAAATTTCATCGAAACCTCCGCGTCGGATCGTCGCGACCTTCATACTCATATCGGGATGAACTTCGGTCCTTGAGAGGTTGAATTCGGCGGGTGCAGAAGTTGGCAACAACGGCCATGCCAGTAAGCCCATTCTCCTTCAATTCGACAATCAGCCCCATGAGGTCAGCCACTTGGTCCATTCCGTCGTCTTTGGGAAATGATGTCCAGTCGGGAGAAGGCTTAGGAGGTGTCCCAGTAAAGGCAGGCAATGGAGGGTCAGGATTGGCGCAATAAAACCACTCTTGGTGCCAACCCTTGTTTGAGGTTTTAAAGGGAATGTTAAGGTAAGATTTTTCATGCCCCCTCAATTTGAAACCCAACCGCCAACCGTTTTGGGAGAATTCTTCTTTGGGGAAGGGCTTGAGGAGGAAAAGATGGCGAAAAAGGTCAAAATGAGGCGAATGCCAAGATAGGCCTCACAAAAGATTAACGGCAAAGAATTTGAAGAATGGAGTTAGGGTTAAGATGAGTTAACTCGATTCCATAAAACTCGAGAATGCCGCGAAGAAAGGGGATCTTAGGAAGACCAAGCCAGCTTAAAAAGGATTCAAAGATCGACCACCTCCTCAACACGAGGGTAGGGCGTAATTCACTGCGCCGGGCGCGGCGGCAAGCATCACGAAGGCGAAAAACACCAATGCCTACTAAATCCTCGGTAGTCCTTCCGTCGTCACCAAGTGGCCCAATCTTTGGTCGAAGCGGAAGGAGGAGCGGTTCTTGGAAAAGGAGGCGACATCCTTGAATGAAGAAACCCCGCGATTGCGCGAAACTAGGGTGACGAGAAAAGTTAGCCCTAGCGGAGGTCGCTGAAAATAAGTTGGAGAACAAAGGGGCAAGTAGAAACGATACAAAGTCACTCTATTTGCTCAGTATTGATAAGAAGCGGCCGATTCTCTCCCCGCGAAATTCACACCACGCTTCCCAAAACCACTGAAACCGCCCTAGGAGCATTTCGGGGTGGTACAGAATCATACGACGTACATAATTGCCGATGGCCCAAAAAGGATTAAGTTAACAAGTGGTATGCCCCAAGATGGGCCCAAAGCCAGAAATCCGTCACGCACGGAGTAAATGGGTATCACTCCAGAAACAACATCCTCTTACGGTATGCCTCATGCGGGCCAAAAGGCGATAGCGTTCAAGAAGCAGAGTCGGTCGCATAAAGATGATTTTTGAAGATAAATGCTTGAAGCATACAAAGATCGGTCGGTAGGATGTCCGGGACAAAACGGCTCAAATAAATTGGCGAGTTCTTCGTGACCTCTTTTGCTCGACGGCAAGCACTCGGCTAAAAGCACTCGAAAGGCTCGGAACTGGAAGGCACTCGATCATGAAGCACTCGGCCACTCTTTGTGGGATATATATGCCCTCGGTCCACCAGGCGATCTAATAAAGCCCGGCCAGGAGAAATTGGGCCATCTTGATTGGATGAAATTGCATGGTCATCGAGGTTGAGCGAAGCATGAAGAATCGAGAATAGACCTTAGTTAAGGAAAAGTCGTATTAGGCGGGGATGATTGTAATCCAAACCAATACAGTTCGGGATAGAAACCCCTACGCCGTATCAGAGTAGGACTCAATATTGTAACCGCCCTTCTCTACTATATAAAGGGAGGGGGCGGGACACCTCAAAACAGGATCTCATCAGCTATTAGCTAGCCACATATAATTCCAGAGCACAGGACTAGGGTATTATCTCCATCGCGAGAGCCCGAACCTGTATACATCGGGTGTTCCTGTGTTACCATCGAGTTTGGGTCCAGCGCGTAGCCCCCTTTTCATTATTGTTGGTAACAAACCTCGACACCGTCCTTGTCCCGTTCTCATCATCTCATCCATCTTTGGACCTAACTCAATCACAACTCATAAAATAGTTAGTCTAAGATGCATGGTTGTCTCAATTATCTTTTGCACTCCATTAACACATAATGGATGCCTCTAGATCAATTGAGCACAACCTAAATCAATTGAAATGATTTAATTGTGTCTTAAGTACAATAATGCAACTCATGCTTTATTATACTTAAGAACTATTCATTGTCCTCAATTAATCACAAAACACCATCAACACATGATGAAGTGTTCTTTAACGATTAACAAGACAAATGAACTCAATTTAAATTATCATTTAAATTGACTCTTCAAGTTAGAGTGTGAACTCCCCTAGATATGTGCATCCATGTAATATATGGATTGGAAAACATGATGCACATTTTGTGGTTAATATAGCAGGACATTCATACTTTAACTTGAATCCAAAATATGTAATTAATACTATAATGAATATGCATACATACCTCGGGTTTTCCATTTTTCAATGCGATGAGACTAAACAAAGATATTCTAAACAAACATGTTAGTCTCGATATAAGATTGTCATTAATAACACTATCGCATTAGGGGATAAACTCAATATTGGATTTGTCATTAACACAAGATTAGATTTGTCATTAACACCAAAACCATAACTAATGAAGGTTGAACTTACACCTGCCTATGTCCCTCAACAACCCCTATGCCCACCATTACTCCTAGCGCGTCACCCCCACCTTGCATCACCATCGACAAATTGGGAAGGCTAAATCTAGCGGTCATTGTTGTTGGGCCCCGGAACCCTCCCCCTCTGAGCAGTGATGGCCCTTGCGAGGCTATGGGTCTCACCAACAGGGATGGGCCTTGGGTCTACACCATGCCGATGTAGCCAAGAGCATGCCACTCTGCCCACCGGCCATCCTCTTCTTTCTCTCGCCTTCGCCTCTTCCCCATATACTTTCCCCGTCCCCGTCGCCAATGCTACCTCCTTGTAAGATCGAGAATACCGACTAGAGGGAGGTGAATAGGTGAGTTTAAAAATTTCTTCTACGATTAATTAAAATCTCGTCTAAATACCCTTATGTCAAAACCTAGATGATAATGGATACGGAAGCGATAAATTAAGGTTTTGACAATTAAAGCCTAAGTCAACTAGGACCACTAAGTGCATTAGCTAATTATGTCTCTACTCAAGAATAAGCAATCCTAAAATGATTAAGCAATTTAGTTCTAGGAATATAAATTGTAACAATACAAATAAAGATTGCTAGAAAGTAAATAGGCATAAGAGATGCACGGATGTTTTACCGTGGTCTCGGAGACTTACCAGTCTCTCCTAATCCACGTTGAGGCAAACCCAAACCACTTTGAACTGACTCCACGAATTGAGCACCCACCTCGAATCCACTAGTGGTTGCTCTTTCCCCCTTCGGGTAGGTGAGCACCGACCTTCACAACTTTGTCGGCCCTTCTCAAAATCTCCTTAAGAAGGTCACTGCTCACGGTGCCTCCACACACCGTGTAGGTGTCGGTAAACACTAAGAGTAATAAGTCAAGCCTTCTAACTTTAACTTCATCTAGTGCAACACACGCACTCCAGTGACCTCCTAAATGCAATACATACACTAGGATCCTCCTCAAGTGCAACACATGCACAAGAGGCTTTCAATCCACTTACTAATTGCAACACATGCAATTAGGGCTCACTTTTAGCTCAAGAGACCAAATGGAGAAAGCAACACATGCACTTCACTCTCACAAACACCCAAATGAGCCAACCCCTAGCAAATGCCCCCCAAGGCATCCTTTTATAACCTCACAAAAAAAACTAGCCGTCTCGAGGGAAATTCTAGAAAAATCAGCAAATCTGGTACTATCGCCCTTCTAGGACTGGTAGTACTAGCCTCCAGGCGAACAAATAGAAAACTAGCTGTTGCCTAGGAAATCCGATATTATCACAGGCAAAATCTCGATAGTACAACTCGAGCCGTAGTACTGACCACTACGGGCAGTACTAGCCAGCCTCAAGTCATGTCCAGAGAAACCTCTCTGGAAAATAACTACTGGTGGCTTGGGCCTGGTACGATCGCACCTCCGGTAGTACCGCCCTTGAGCCCCAATAGTGCCGGCCAAGGGTTGGGCACAAAACACGCCCACTGGAAAAGAACTACCACCCTCATTCGGGTGGTAGCACCAACCATAAGCGGTACTGTCGGGCCAACTCTACTACCGACCTCAATGAGCGGTAGTGTCGGCCACAGGGAGAAAACCATGTTTTCATAAAAACTTTTCTCCAAACTATCAAAGATTGATTCTTTGACACATCTGATGATCAACACATGATCAAGTCAATTTATAAAACACATTTACAATTCCCATTCACATGCTCCAAAAAATCATATTAAAAACTCCAACTTATTGGCAAAACATATTTGTAAATGAACCAAGAATCTACGAGATTAATCATCTTAGCCATGTAATGATCAACATATGATCAAGTCAATTTGCAAAACACGTTTGCAAACCCTATTCACATGCTCTAGGATTAAAACCCACAACCTCCAACTTATTTGCAAAACACATTTGCAAATAACAAATCTATTCAACTAAAGTTAAATATTGAGCCATGAGATGATCAACACATGATCCCAGCACTTTGCAAAATATATTTGAAAATACTTTCTCATGCTCTAAGTAAGAACTAATAAAACCACATTTTGCAAAAACTCATTTTGCAATCACAAAGCATAAATCTTTCTTAGCCTTGTGATGATCAACACATGAACAAGTCACAAGCTAAAATTCTGATGCATGAGCTCTCTATTTGCAACACATGCAAATATCTAGCTCTATACAAACAACAACCATTAAAATCAATTAAGATGAGTTCTCTTCTTTTGCCACATATGCAAAACATAGCTACATGCAAAATCACTTAAACCAAATTGCATAAGTTATCTTCCTTTTAGCAACACATGCAAATTCATAGCTCCATAGAAAAAACTAAATCAATTAAGATTAAATAAGAAGCAAGTATGAGCTCCCTTATTTGCAACACATTGAAATACTTGGCTCATGCAAAATCCAAATAAGAGAGTGAGCTAGAGTAAACCGGATTGAGTTTATCAATACACAAGGAAGCCCAAGCTAAATGACTCAACCCCTCTTAATAGTACGGCAACCTAACTAGCAATCTGGTCTTTTATGCAAACACCGAGACTGGTAAAAGCCTAGAAATACATCCTTAGCCCTAGCTAGTTATACCTTTACCTCTAGCGATCCACTTAGAGCTTTTATGATAAATCTAATTATTATGAGACTAACATGTGGCCAAGCTTGAACCTCATCGTTGGAGGAGTGGCACTGCCAACACGTAGCCCATGAAGAAGGCGGTGTAGGCAGCGTGAGGGGGTCAAGTGGCGCCCACTGACATGGTTTTAGTGGACCCGAGCCCTAAGGGGGAGGGGGTGATGGCCTCACAACGATGCAGCCAGAGGCAGTAACCGGCAGGCTAGTGGTGGCAAACATGGGACCTTATGGATAATATACCACCCGAATTTCTCTGCCTCTAGGTGTTCTTAGTACAAATCGACATGTTCTTTGCTTTTTGGTCAAAAAGATTTATCTTGAAGGGGAAGGAATGGATGAGATTGGGACTCTTTTAGGTTTTTGGCAACCAGAAATCCTCGTGGCTTCATAACACATGATGATTGCTGATTTGATGAATTTGTTGTTGTTACCGTTATTTATGTGGTACGAGGGGCAAACTAGGTGGCAGCCATCTCCATAGCAGAGGAGAATAGCTCGTAGTTCCTGATATTCATCAATTGAAATCCTTGATTCGCACATACTTTGTGGTTTATTTAAAAGGCTAGCTTAAACAACGTAATCTAATCTTTTAGCTTGTGGGTTTAACTATTGCCATGCCATTTGGATTTAACGGTGATGTTACTAGCATAATTGATGTTGAAGTTAGAGGGTTTTGTTTGTTCAATACGAGCATTCTACCAAGGATGTCATAGTTAATGTAATCAGCAAATAATTGACATATTGTTCGAATGTTTTTTAAAAGAAAAATCAAACTCTTTTTGGTCAAGTTTCTTAAGATTTTATCAATGTTTTTTATAGTTTCTTTTTGGTCAAGTTTCTTAAGATTTTACCAAAGCCTAGCAAGCTAGGACCTCAAGAAGGTTGGCCAAATTTACTGCATTCTGTATTGGAATCTTTATAGAGGTAGGGGTGAAAACGGATCGGATACGGACGGATAATGGTTGTACCATATTTGTTTTCATATTTTTTTTCGGATTCGGATACGGATACGGATAGTCTGGATACGAATACGAATACGGATAATATCGAATACAGATACGGATCGAATACGAATCGAATCGGATATGGTCACGAATATTTATCGGAACACGATAACCCCTTAAATTGTACACAAGAAATCAACAATCAAAGCTTACAATCTTTCATTGCCTTTTTGTTTTTCCTCGAAAACCTCACAGGAACCAAGGACCTTTCAATAAAAAAGAACCATGACAAACTTAATCAGTTTGTGTTTAGTAGCAACTAGCAAGCAACTGATATAAACCACATATGCTCCATATCCAATCACACCACCTTGATATAATTCTAAAGCATACGGAAAGCAAACAAGATAACTAAAAAAAGCAAGTACATTTCTTTAAAAAATAAAGATGCAGAAGAGGCGTAGAGCCGAGGAAACTACCATTCATGCCCCCTTCTAGAAGCCACACATATACGAGAGCAACAAACCGGCGCAGGACGGGAGGCCCAACCGCAGGACGAGATGGACCCGACTAAATCCTCTAGTTTTTTCCCCGTTTCCTGCTCTCCCATTTTCTTTTCATTAACCAACGTTTCACGCGAGATGAGACAACACAGCACAAACCTGAAGAAGATTTGTTTCAATTTAGGATTGTAGAAAGCGATTTTAAAAAGCGGAAGGGCAACAAACAACTAGCTTTTAATCTAGATTATAACAATCGGAGGCAGTTAGCAATCCCACAATCCACTCTTCCCTTTTCTCGACTTTTTTTTGCAAAAGACCACAATACCCATCCAACTTCAACCAAAATTACCCACCATTGCCCCACTTTCCCGCTTTCCCCAACTTCAACCAAAATTACCCACCATTGCCCCTAACTATAATCGGGTTACCAAATAACCATGAGATTTTCAACCTCCACTTTTTAACAATCCACTTTTTACAATCTAGTTTTTAAAAGTTTGCTTCCACAATCCCTAAATGAAACAAACAGGGCCTAAAAAATTTCGCGTTCAAATCTCCGCTCATGAAGAAATCCCTAGACCGGGCGCCGGTCGTGCCGCCCCAAAAAGCCAAGCCGCATAAATCCCTCCGCTCAAAGCAACCAACGCAGCAGCCTCAAATCGAATCAAAACTCGGTCGAGATCACACCGCAGCTAAATCCCCATCCCACGCTCCTTTGCCCTCGCGGGCACCAACCCCACTCGTCCCTTGCTCGCCACCCATTCTCCGACCGTCTCTGTGGCTCGTCGCCCGCCCGCCATGACGGTAGTGGAGCCCTCGCCGGCGGAGCAGCGTTGCGTGGCAAATGAGCCTAAGCGGACCTCAAGGCCGTGTCCATTCTCGGTCTGGCGCCAAGGGCATCGTATTCCACGTCGTGCCCAGGGAGGACGCAGGAGGTGGCGGGGATGCCATGGCGCTCAAGGCGATCTCGCGGGCGGCGGCGCGGAACAAGAAGGCCGGCAGCAGCGGCGCTACGGCACCCGCTCCTCCCCTCCCTCCGAGGTCATCTCGTGACTCGTCTGGTCGAGTGGAGTTGAAAAGAAGAAGTCAATATGACAAACTCTAAAAGCCTGACTGGTCGAGTGACTCAACTACTCAAGTGATCTTCCGGATATCCGAGGTTACTATTCATCGGATAATCCGTATCCGCCGGATAGTATACTACCGAATCCGTATACGTATCCGATAAAAAATATCCGTATCCGTATCCGATCCGAAACTATCCGAAAAATATCCGATCCGAAACTATCCGTATCCGAAAATTATCCGGATCGGTCGGAAACTATCCGAACCGTTTTCACCCCTATATAGAGGTGCCTACACTGTGTGTTGGTAGGCATGAGGCAAGGTTCACTTCAGATCATGCTAGTTGAGTATGTTGCACCTACGGGTGAGGTATGCTATGATGCTCTTATGTCAAGTTACTACGTTGCTGACTATGTCTCCTATTTTTTTACTTATCCGGGTATGCTGCCTTCCCAATAGTTGAATTCGCATCTTGGTGTTTTTTATCAGAGTACATAAATATTTAGAGAGGGCAATGATGGGCGGTAATTGTTCCTCTCAAGTGGAGTCCATCTAGTTATTTGTGTGATTTTTGTCTTTGTGTTTAAAATTCAGCTTTTATTTACGTTTCTATCAAAGTTCTTGGCTGGAGCCTACTATCGTATTCTTTTAGATGTTTGTACCCATCGAACTAGTCAAATGAACATGGTGGGATTGCTTAGGTTCAAATTTAAAAGGAAACCTTATACCTTTACGGATAAACTGGTCAGAAGCTAAAAATAACCAATTATGGGCAATAACGACTAGTTATATGGTTTTATAAACCCTAACAAGGTAAATTGGTAGAAAGATATGGCAATTTCCCATGTAATTAAAGTCAGAGTGGCTATTGATACATCCAACAGCTTATAACCGTTGGCCAAGGAACACGACAATTAGTTAAGGACACAACAATTCAAGACTAAACAAGACATGTGTGTGAGGACAAAAAGGTACCATCAGTGGTCCCCTTAAATGTGCATAAATAGGATGGCCATTGTACCCAAGAACACATTAAATTTTATTCTTGTAACTCTCTTTCTATCCACAATAATAAAGTATCTGTTTGATTTTGAATAGGCGTCGAGGATGCGCCTAGAGGGGGGGTGAATAGGCGTTTTATAAAATTCGATCGCTCACTAATTAATTCGCTCTAATCAACCCCTATGTCAAAACCTAATCAATTATAATGCGGAAGCGATTAACTCGGTTTTGACAATTAAGGCCTAAATCAACTAGGCTCACTAGTGCACTAACTAGATTATGTCTCTAAACAAGAATTGCTATATTGAACAAACAATTAATACCAAGCAATTCTAATATGGTCTAGCAATCAATAATATGGCAATAAAGGAAATGCTAGAGTATAAAGAGACAAGAGACAAACGATGTTTTTCCGTGGTGTTCGGAAACTTGCCGGTCTCCCCTAGTCCACGTTGAGGCAAGCCCACACTTGGACCGGCTCCCGCTCGAGCACCCGCCTCTTTCCACTAGTCGTGGTTTTTCACGCTTGCGCCGTAGGCTCAACCCGAACCTTCACAAACTTGCCGGGCTTTCACACCTTGAGAGCTCCTCACAAGACGACGCCTGGCCGCCTAGGGAGTCGGCAACCTCCAAGAGAAATAAGCCGCTCCTCGCTTGAACTTCACCGAGCACAATGAATGCGCTCCCGGTGATCACCAAGTGCAACACATGCACAAAGACCTCCCTCAAGTGCAACACATGCACAAGAGGCTCTCAAACCACTCCTAATTGCAACACATGCAATTAGTGCTCACACTTAAGCTCAAGAAGCAACAGGAGGAGAGCAACACATGCACACACCTCCCACACAGCAACAACAACCTACCCAAGCCCCCCAAAGGGGTCTATTTATAACCCCACCAAGAAAACTAGCCGTTTGGGGGCAATTAGGAACAAAAATCAGGCTTGCATTATCAAGACCGATAGGCCGATAGTACCGCCCAAATCCTCCAACGGTCAGCAACGGCTAGATTTGTGGCACTACCGCCCTCTAAGGGCCGATAGTACCGACTTTGAGGTACTCTGGCTCCCACCGAAGCAGAGCCTCACCACCGAGCCAACAAAACACACGCATTGGAAAATACCTCACAAGCAACAAAGCGGTGGTACCGCTCTTCTTGGTACTACAGCCCATACCTGTAGCAGAAGTCTTGGCCTTAGGAGAAAAACCAGATTTCAACGCTAAAATCCATTTCTCCAAAAACCAAACTTATTCTTTGAGCCACAAGGATGATCAACACATGATCATACACTGAAAGTGCATCTAGGCCCCTCATTGAGTTTTGGTGATTTATGGCAACACAATTACGTATACTAACGATGCGAGTGAGATTCTATGCAGTGATCAAGACGATATCATCGTTGAAAAGGCGATTGGAGATCCCCACCATATTTAAAATTTGAAAAGGCGGCATCAAGACTTCGATTGTATATCTTTTAGTTTATTGAGTCTAAGGATAGACGTACTATTAAGGGGGATACGACGGAAAATCGCTTCTAGGATATGCTTGTGCTCATAGGATGAAAATTGCATCTCAAAAGATTTGTTAAAACTTTGCATTTCCTTTAAAAGGATACTCCTGGCCGAGGAGGTCAGTCCGGAGTATCCGGACATTTAGTCCGGACACTCCGGGGAAAATGTCCGGAGTATCCGAGGATTAAATCCGGATACTCCGAGCTAGGGTCCTCGGTTGCTTTTCTCTGGTAAGGCCGGAGTATCCGGACATTTAGTCCGGACACTCCGGGGTTATTGTTCGGAGTATCCGGGGTTATTGTCCGGAGTATCCGGAGATTTTGTCCGGACACTCCGGGCTCACCCTCTCGGTTGGAAAATAGAGTTAAGTCCGGACACTCCGGACTAAATGTCCGGATAGTCCGGACTTTCTTGCTGAATCTAGAATCGGTTGGATTTTGGGTGAGCTATTTAAACCCTCACTCCAAATCTAACCGCTACAACCTCATTCATTGCAAGATTCAAGTCTAAAGCTCTCTCTCACACTCTCTCAAGCCTAGCTTCTTTCTCCCACTAAAATCTTGATTTGATTTGCATCTTTGGGGAGAAAGAAGGGGATTCAAGTGCTTTGAGCTTGCTTTGTTGATTCTTGAGCACAAGGTTCATCCTCCAAGTTGACTTAGCGGCGTATTTGTTACTCTTGGAGTTTGAAGGACTCCTAGACGGCAAGGAGTCACCGGGAGCCTCCAAGTCTTCGTGTGGAGAGCCCCGGTCGTTTGTGAAGGCTAGTCTCGCCTCCGAAAGGAAAGAGGCAAGAAGTGAAGACCGGCGAGTGCTTCGTGCAACACCGGGAGGAAAGAGGTCAAGAGGGACCCGGGCTTTGTGCCTCCTCAACGGAGACGTAGGATTCCCTTCAAGAATCCGAACTTCGGTAAAAAATCGTTGTCTTTGTGTTCTTCACTTGCTTGAGCTAGGGTTTGTGGCTCTTAAATCTTTTGGAGCCCCGATCTACTTTATCTCTGTGTTTGGCTCTAGATCTATATTTTTCTAAGGTACCTGAGATCATTTAGAACATTTGTATTCAGCTAGATTGTTGAAAATTTGCAAGGATTTAAAATTCTCATTTTGAGGTCACCTGTCCGGACACTCCGGACATTTACTCCGGACTATCCGGACATTAACTCCGGACTATCCGGACAATTAACTCGGACAGTCCGAACATTGTTCCTCGGGTGATTTTATTTAATTGCAAATTTTAATTACGCCTATTCACCCCCCTCTAGGCGACATATCGGTCCTTTCATACACACGTGCAAAACACATTTGCACCAACTTAGCCCATGCTCAAAGAATTTAAACCAAATTGCAAAAACACATTTTGCAATCAACTCAAGATCTATTTGCAAAACGTATTAAGCAAATCAAACCCAAGTTTATGAGATTAATCCCCCTAGCCATGTGAAGGTCAACACGAGATCCAGTCAACTTGCCAACACCCGTTGCAAGCCCTACCCACATGCTCTCGGAATTCCGGACTCATAAACCTCGGTTTATTCACACAACGAACTTGCAAATAACGCAATAAATATCTTTCATGCTTGAGCACTACTCTTTGCAACACATGCAAAAGTCTAGCTCCAAGCAACATCAAATCAAGGTGCATGAACTCTCTAATTGCAACACATGCAATTCTCTAGTTCCATGCAACCACAGAATCAAACATCACACTTAAACCAAATCAATCGTATGAGCTCTCTACTTGCAACACATGCAAGTCTCTAGCTCCATACAAACACTTAAACACCAAATCAAACATATGTGCTCTCTACTCACAACACATGCGAGCCTCTAGCACATACATAACCACAAACACTAAAATCATGCTTGAGCTCTCTCCTTTTGCAACACATGCAAAACTTAGCTCCAAGCAACCACATGTTTTGGAAAGATTGTTTTGTAAACGAAAACAAACATGAAGCTTCAACAAATGCAACACATGCAAAAGTGAACTTCACGCAAAAGCCAACGCATATAGCTTATCCTATTTGCAATACATGCAAATCAAAGCACTATGCGAAAACCAAATGCATATGCTCTTCTTCTTTGCAACACATGCAAATCCGAGCATAAACCAACAACAACCAAGCATGAGCTTAACCCATTCGCAACACATGCCAAATGGTTAACTTTATGCAAAAACCAAATCCAAATGATTTGAGCTCGAGTGAACGCGGATTGAGATCACCAATACATGATGGAGCTCAAACTAGGAGACAACCCCTCTTAATAGTAAGGCGATAAAAACCTTAGACTCAAAGACTATAAAGTCCTTAGCCTATCTAATTATACCTTCGCCGCCGCACGCAAGCAATCCCCTTTGGGGTCTTTATGATCTTCACTTGATACTCCCCCGGGATCATCACTCGACTCCTTTTTATCTTCGGGATCCACTCTTGACGTCCATCACCTCATGATGCCGTCCTTGTCCCGTTTTCATTCATCCTTGGACTTAACCTAACTCAATCACAACTCATACGATAGTTAGTCCAAGATGCATGGTTGTCTCAGTTATCTTTTGCACTCCATTAACACATAATGAATGCCTCTAGATCAACTGAGCACAACCTAAATCAATTTGAATGATTTATATGAGTCTTAAGTACAATAATGCAACTCATGCTTTATTATACTTAAGAGCTATTCATTTGTCCTTAATTAATCAAGGAACACCATCAACACATGATGAAATGTTCTTTAATGATTAACAAGACAAATGAACTCAATTTAAAATATCATTTAAATTGATATGAGTATATATTAACTACACAAGTTTTCATATACTCATGTTGATGAAAAATAATGATCCATTATGTGTAGGCTATATGGAAATGATCATTACTCTAAGTCATCAACTATAAAATACACCCCACATGTATATGTGCATAAATATAATTGACTTGGATATAATATGCACATATTCAATTTGATTGCATTGGAGTATATCCTATATTACTATGAGTATACTATAATTAGGCAATTCAAATATATACTCAAGGATTTAGTTTCTTTGTCTTGATCCTTATATGTGTCAATCAAGAAACGATCAATACAAAGAGACTTTCAAGTTAAACTACAAACTCCCCCTAGATATATGTATCCATGTAATATATGGATTGGGAAACGTGATGCACATTTTGTGGTTAATATAATGGGGACATTCATACTTTAACTTGACTCCCAAGTATGCAACTAATACTAAGATGAATACGCATACATACCTTGGGTTTTCCATTTTTCAATGCGATGAGACTAATCAAAGATATTCTAAATAAGCAAGTTAGTCTCGATATAAGATTTGTCATTAATAACAAAATCACATTAATAGATAATCACAATATTAGATTTGTCATTAACACCAAAACCATAACTAATGAAGGTTGAACTTACACTAAGTAACCGAATACAGATAAGTTACAAAATTGAAAAGCAGAGTATCCTAGATTTGCTATAGTGAGCAGCAGCAACAACAGATAGAGCAGAATATTTCCAGCTGTGTGAATATCTATCCTCAACCATGTAATCGTGTTGTGATTTGTTTAACATCCTCCCTCGATCACAGCAAGGTATCTGAAGATTTAAATGGAGATGGAAATTATCAGGTTGTTGCCGAGCCAAAGCTTTTGTGAACTGTTTGCTATATGATCTGATGAAGCAATGAACTGAACATCAAGCATTTTAGACGCAACTCTTTCTCTAACGAAATGAAAATCAATTTCAATATACTTTATTCTAGCAAGAAAAACCGGATTGGCTGTCAAATATGTAGTACCCAAATTGTCACACCAAACAACTGGAGATCCGTGTTGAAACACACCAAGCTTCTTCACAACTAATTGAAGCCAAATAATTTTTGTTGTTGCATTAGCAACTGCCTTGTATTCAGCTTTAGTGCTAGATCTTGACACAGTCGGTTGCTTCTTTGAACACCACGACACTAGGTTTGGTCCAAGAAAGGCAACAAATCCAGTCTGAGATCATCAATCATCAAAACAGCCGGGCCAATCAGCATCTGAGAATACACTTAAGAGCATGAAAGAAGATTTTTGAATTTTTAATCCAACCTCAATTGAAAAATTGACATATCTCAAGATTCTTTTTATAGTAGCCCAATATATATATCGGTAGGAAATTGTAAAAATTGACAAACCTTATTCACTGCATAAGCTATATCAGGTCTTCTCAAAGTGAGATACTGCAAAGCTCCTACTGTGCTGCAATACTGAAGAACACCATCTTCAGTTAGCAATTTGTCGGCTGCTGAGTTAATTTCTATGTTGATACCATTAGTGTGAAGGTAGGTTTACAATTCTGCATATTTTCCTTGTGCAGCTAATCTATTGCATATTTCTTCTGTGTAAGTATCACACTGTCAGGTCCTTTGCACACTTCTATTCCCAGAAAATACCGAAGATCTCCTAAGTCCTTTATAGCAAAATCCCTTGTAAGATTTTTGATCAGCTTTTCTATGGCTGCAATAAAGGAGCTAGCAATGATAATATCATCCACATATATATATTATAATACCACACTTATTAATAATAAAGAGTGAGGTATCAGCTCTGGATGGAACAAAACCTAACTCCTGAAGTTTTGAGCTTAATCTGGAAAACTAAGCTCTTGGTGCCTCTTTCAATCCATAAAGGACATTTTCTAGTTTGCACAGATAATCTGGATGACAATCATTAGAGAGATTATCATCTTCACATTGAGTAATGTCTATTGAATTTTTATGAGTCATTGTCGATTGGGAAGGAGGAAGCAACAAGGATGGAAGAAGTGTTGTCTGGATATTAGGCATAGAACCAAAAGAAGGATTGGAATGGAATGAGTGTCAAAAGGAAACACATTTTCATCAAAACATAACATCTCGAGATATGTATACTTTGCCAGATTGTCTATGTGGAAATTTGTAACCTTTATGCAGAGTACTATAGCCCAAGAACACACATTGTTGAGACCGAAAACTAAGTTTCCGAGCATTGTAAGGCCCCAGAGTTGGCCAACAAGCACAACCAAAAGTTTTTAGCATTGAATAATTGGGAGAGGTGTTAAGGAGGTGGTTCTTAGGAGAATTATTGACCACCCGACTAGTTAAACGATTTATAAGGTAAGTAGTAGTTAAGAACACCTCATCCCAAAATCAAATTGGCTAAGAGGATTGAGCAAGCAAAGCAAGTCCTGTCTCAACAATGTGACGATGTTTCCTTTTTGCAATTTCATTTTGTTGATGAGTATGAGGACAGGAAACAAGATGTGATTCCTACCGATTTAAAGAACTTGTGAAACTTGTGATACTCACAATCCCAATCAAATTGGATGTCAAGTATTTCTTTTGCCAAGAAGGCATTCAACATGCTTCTAAATTGATAGAATGCATTCTTAGCATCGATTTATGCTTGAGCAAGTAGATCCAAGAGAATTTGCTATAGTCATCCATAAAAGTAACATAATATATATAACCATTTCACTTATGTGACTGCAAGACCCCAAACATCAATGTGCACTAGTTCTAAAGGGAAGGTAGACACATGTGTGGAGGAGTTGTACGGTAGTTGGTGAATTTTTGCTTGTTAACAAGCATCACATACATAAATGTTACTACTAGGTGTACAACTCAATTTATTTGACTAGATTATTGACTGAACTACAGAAGAAGCTAGATGACCAAGTCTTCGATGCCATTGTTTAAAAGTGATCACAACAATAGACAAAAATTGATGGGGCTGACGAGTGGATGCAATTGGATAGAGACCACCCCTACATTTGTCGTGTAGAAGTGTTATCTTCGTGGCTCAATCCTTGACACAAAAATAATAAGAATGAAACTAAAAGAAAGCATCATTGTCAAGAGATAATTTGTGGACTAAAAGGAGATGTTTGCTAACTTTTGGCACATAAAGAATATTTTTGAGATGAATAGGACAACAATGACCATGAATAGTAGAATTACCGATATGAGAGATAGACAAACCTACTATGTTTGCAACTTGAACCTGATCTCCTCCTTTATAACGATCACGGATGGTAAGTCTATCAAGATCACTTGTCAAATGATCTGTTGCTCTTGTATCAACATATCAATTTATGTCGAATTGATAGTTGCCTAATGATGTTACAACAGCAACTCATTGATCCTCTAATTAATTAGAGTGATCAAAGCGATGATAGCAGTAAAGAGCATTATGCCCATATTTGCCACACACTTAGCATGTTGGGCATGATGATCTGTTGTTGTTGTTGCTGTTGTTGAATCTAGTGATGAATCCAGTACTACCACGTCTTGTCTGATTTCCACCTCTTCCATTGCCGTGACCACGACCATGACTGTGTCCATGACTACCATTGTTATTGACATAGTTCCTGATAACATTGTTAGCTGATGAAGACATCTGCACTTTAGCACTTTCTTATTCCTTGCGTTGTTCATAACTGAGTAGGTGTGCATAGAGATCAGTCATCGTGATCTGCTCTGTACAGGTTGTCATGGAAGTGACAAAGGCGTCATAGTCATCACCAAGTCTAGCAAAAATGTAAGAAGCAATCTCTTCTTGCAATGGCCGACCAATTGCAGCCATCGTGTCTGCCAAGTTCTTCATCTTCTGGAAGTAATCAAAGGCAGATAACTCCTTATTTAGATTATCTAACTAAAAATGAATCTGCATGACATGTGCATGCGAGCGTGAGGCAAACATGGGCTCTAATGCTGCCCATACTTCGACTGATGTGGTTAAAAACAGCACATGGCCGAGAATTTCCTTTGTGGGGGAAGAAAGAAGAGCACTGAGCACAAGTTGATCCTATTGAAACCAGACAATATAAGTAGGATTTGGAACTTGGCGAGCTGCAGTTTCTATTCCCTCAATGACAAATAACAGTGGCTTCTCAATTGTGCCATCAACAAAGCCAAGAAGTTGCTGGCTATGGAGATAGGGCACAAGCTGTGCTTTCCAGAGCAAAAAATTGTCTCTGGTTAGCTTAATGGTGACGAATTGACTGAAGGAGGATGTGGCCATGACTCCAGCAGAGGATGATGTTATTGTAGGGATGGTGGATGGCAAAGGAGAAGAAAAACTAGATGAGGAAATCATCATGGTTGATGGAAATAGAGCTCTGATACAATGAAAAGGTTTGAGAAGTTTTGTCACAGGGAATTCAAAGGAGTTCCATGCATATTTATATTCAAAGCAATTACAATAGTCTAAGAAATCGAATACAAATAAGTTACAAAACCCAAAAACAGAGTATCTCGGATTTGCTACAGTAAGCAGCAGCATCAACAAAATATCTCTAGCTACCTAAATATCTATCCTCAACCATGTGGTCGCATCGTGATTTGTTTAACACTTTGTATATCCAATAAGTTTCATATATTAGGATCATGTAAATTGCATGCATGATCTTTGTTTGGTGACTGGATTTTCATGTATATCTGATGCATTGGGTGCAAACTGGCCAGCTAGCTTTGCTTGCTGCTAGGGCTGGCTTAGTTTTTAGGTGTCACATGCACTACTATTTGTTTTTTTTTTGAGGAAAGTGGTAGTAGATGTTCCAAGGCCTTGGAAATTGAAATTGAACTTGAACAATCCCACAGCTTTGCATCTAGCTAGCCATTGGGACCCTTCAAGACAAATAGAAATGGAGGAAAAAAACTCACTTTTATAAATCCTGTTTGTCGTATATTTTGTCTTGTATGATAGTTTCTAGGTACTTGTGTGTATTTCTATTTTTCAAGAATCCAAGGAGATGATGTGCGCGTCTTTGCATTAAGAGAAAGAAAGATGACAGTCACAAGGCAAACAAGAGAAACAATTCAACAAAACAACCAAAGAATAGCTTTTAATGGAAACAGTAGTTGTCCATCAGCAAGTAAGAACTAAAGGCCAACAAAAAAACACTACTGATTACATTACAAGGATAAATTTACTACAACTAGCCCCTGCAGCCTTCCACCTCTCACATTCCCTTTGATCTCCATCACAATTTGTTGGATCTACTTATGTGAATTGTTAAAAATTCCTGCATTACGCTCTAACCAGGGCTGGCCCTAGGTAAGGACAATAAGTGCGACGGCCTAGGGCCCAGCGTAAACAGGGGCCCATATCTTTTGCATCCTTCACTAGTATATACAGGTAATAAGCAAGCTCAGTCCTATAAAAACATATTTGTTATCCTTATCCAGACCAATGAGGTGTGAGGATCTCTTCCCCTTCGATGCTTTTCTTCTAAAACAATACTTATGTTAGTTTTTTCCTGTTTCTTTTATTGTTTGTATTGTTTTTCCCATCTTCCTTGGTGCTTAAGAGCATGTCATTGAAACTCGTACTATATATATCCGTGGCATTGGACCTTATTTGCTAATAAAAGTTTATGTTATCAATGTTTATTTTTTGTCATTATAAAAAGTTCAATGTTTTTAGTGGCTTATTTACAAGTGAGAATTACTTTACTATAGCCTATAGGTCGTAGGCCTATTGTCTAGAATTCGCCCTATGCCTCCCAAACTATAGGGCCGGCCCTGGCTCCAACCAAAGATGCCTCGCTGTGAACATGATTAGGCCCTTCGTCTCGTCTGGTGTGTATTTCCTAGAGCGAGCCCACCAAACTGTCAATGTGAAGTAATCCCACCGTTTAATCTTATAAGATGTATTTCTTCTTGGTACATAGACCAAATTTTTTTTAAAAAATGACTAGATTGCCCCTAATTATTATCATTAAGCACTATAGTTAATGTATGCATGTTGAGAATGTAAAGTAAAGATGGATATTTGTTAGTGGTATAGAGGGAACATCGCATTAATTTTGTATTAGAATATAAAATACATCTTATATTTGTAGATAAGACTATTAAAAAATAGATCTTATAAACTTCGACGGAGGGAGAGCTTTCATGTAATAAACTACCTGCCATTGCCAAATGTTATTAGCTAGTATTAGTAGTTGATATTCATATTTTGACTCATGGACTAAGGGCATGTACAGTGATATAGACGGTCACTGTCTATAATACACCTCCATATCATCTACAGACAATACTAAAGACAATCTCATGCAATAGACTGTCTATATAGCTGTCTATAATGATTTCTCATATAATTAATAGACTGTTTGTACAATGGTATACACAATATAAAAGCTGTCTATAAGGTCGTCTATTAAATAGTAGATATCATTTTTCTCTCTCCTTCACATTATCTAAAATCCTATGTAGCATACTCTTGTAAACAACTTACATGCATCATTGTACATGCCGTAAATAGATAGCATAAATATATGTGTCATGCATGGAGTTCCTACTTCGTAGACGGACAGCTGAAAGCCCAACATTGCATCTGTGACGAACGGGCGAGGTCTAGTCTAGCTGCTTTGGGCCTGGTCTGGGTTGGGCCGGACAACCAAACCTATGTAATCCTTTTGTTTTCAACATAAAAGGTACTACAATAAATTTTATAAAACTATATATTTTTTAGCTATAAAAAACTACATATTTTAGGAGAACATGTATCATAAAACTATAGATTTTATAATTAACTGTTTCTTGTAATGGGTCTGACAATGTGGACCCACATGGCAGTCTCATGAGTCCTCATTTCTCGTTTCACATACGTATGAAGTTGCTATATTGGGCCAGACTATCAGACCCTTTATAAAAAAATCTTAATTTTAAAATCTGTAGTTTTGTGATACAAGTTCTCTTAAAATCTATAGTTTTGTAAAATAAACTAAAATCTTTAGTTTTATAATAATTTATATAAAAAACATATAGTTTTGTGAAATTTCCTCAAAGTACTTAGGTTTGCCACGCATGGAGCACGGTGATCAACAGGCACCGTTAATTGGAGTAGTCTCATTCTTGGATTACACGAAGAGGCTGATACAAGTATACAACTAGTACTAGTCGATAAATTTGAGAGTATGACATAGGTTCCTGAGGGGTCAGTGAGACTACAAATAGTATTGCATCAGATGTCGATGGACGTAAGCACGGATACGGGCAAGAAGAGAAGACGAGTGCTCGTCTGATGCTGCAACTTAATGAGGATACACACCACTGCACTGGAGAACTGCACATCTTCTTGATGACCTGTAGCTTATTACATGCAATGCAATTCCCGGCATTTAAGACGACGGCCCAACAATTTCTTCAGCCCCCCAAACTCACCGAAAGGATAGGATAATGACAATACGAGCTCTACGCTGCCGCAATAGTATGCGAATTAATGGCCCCCAATTAAATATTATCGTACTTACACATGTTCTCTGGAAAATATAAAAGCGTTGAGGATTAGAGGTCTCTCAGCCCTTCCAAAAATTAAAAATTACGTTTAAATCTTTTTGACGGTTTTTTTTAATAAAATAGACCTGAAAATATCTAAATTATGTTTAGGTCTTTTCGTGGTTTATACTTAGGTCCTCCTGGTGGTTTTTAGTAAAACGGGTCCCAGAAAAAAATAAATTACTTTAGGCCGCGGTTTTCTAAAAAAAAAAAGATTCGTCGAAGGTTTATATCAGCCCATAGATTCGTCGACGAGTCCCAACTGTGGTTTTCTAAAAACACAGATTTGTCGAAGGTTTATAGCGACCTATAGATTTGCCGATGGGTCCTAACGGCCCATTTTTTTAAAAACGAAACCCGAAATAGATCAAATTTCCCAAAATACGTAAAAAAAAAACAGTCGCGGTTTTCTTAAAAAAAACACATGTTCATCGAATTGAAGGTTTATATCAGCCCATGGATTCACCGACGGATCTTAACCGCGATTTTCTTTAAAAAAAACATAGATTTATCGAAAATTTATAGCACCCTAAAGATTCGTCAACGGTGGCATATCAGCTATGATGGGAGATTAGGACATTACCCTATCCAAACAAGTGAACAGAAAAGGAGAGAGAGAAAGTGAATGCATGCTCCAGCAGCGATGATTTTTTTTTCCTGAACTAGATGTAAAGGACTTTTCATCCTCAAAAGTTAGCCAGAATGTGAGATAAAAAAAAAACTCCTATATATTTTAAAGTTAGATCTCTTGTCCTTCCACAATTAAAGTAAAACTATTTCAACAATTTAGGGTCTTTTTTATCCCAAAAACTCCCTTTTGAGGTATGATCCGCTATTTTCAAGTTATATCTCTTTCCATCCGCAATCAATGTAGGACTATTCGAACAATCTCCTTCTCCTCCTACATTGGTTTCTCTCAAGTCCCATCCATTCATCGCCTCCTCTTTCGTGGACCGTCGACAGTCCCTTAGGGTCACGATCCATCCAGCTTTCACACACTAGTGTTTCTTGGACCAAAAATGCTAGAACTGGACTAATACCACTTAACTGGACTCTAAAACCACTTGTAAAGACCTTCTTATTCCAAAAACTAGCTTGTGAGGTGAGAAACTTTCCCACTTTTAACTTAGGACCGTTACTACTCAACAACCATGTAGAACTATTCCAACCTCTCTTTATCTTAAAAAAAAAAATGAAACTAGTGCTCAGACGTTCGATTACTGTTCATTACATCAGACACCTCTTGTAATATTTTTTTCCTTCGTGTGCAACATTTTTTTCATCCGCGTACAACATTTTTTTTGAACGCTTACAACATCCGTTTAGTGTAGCGATTTTTTACTGTTTATCGAAGGAAAATGTTGCACGCGTTGGTAAGAAATGTTGCATGCGTAGGAAAAAAATATTGCAATGCATCCGAAATTTTCGGATGTCCGGGCACAAGTCATTAGATAAAAAAATGAATGTTCATTATTGTTTTAACATTAATGGAAAGAAGTCAATACCCGAACCATTCATCCTCTGCTGCAACAACAACAAAAAAGCAAAGACGGGGGTGCAAATGGACACACAGGAACTACCATGGAGAGAGAGGGAACAAACGAAGGAAAGAACAACCGAAAGTGTGACCGCAGCAAGAGGAACGAGACAAGCATGGTGCGTTCTTGACTTCTTCGTTTCATGCAAAGTCAGACGCGCATAGCATGCCTAGCAAGCAAGGCTAGCTGCGTGAGCATCGATCTGCCGGACGGTGCAGTAACAGCGGCAGCAGCAAGGGCAGCAGGCTAGCAGCAGCAGGCGAACCCCAAGGGAGCGACGCCAGAGCCACACGCAGCACCCCTCCTTGAGCGGGAGCATTCAAAACCCCAACCAACCAAAAACTCCGGTCGCGAACACCGCCTTGAAGAGAATTCACTCCACTCGCGCACCCCGATGCAGGCAAGCGCAGGCGGGCCGGGGACGGGGCGAGCTACGCAGGCAGGCACAGGCCATCAATGGCTGGCGCAGTTCAAGGCCTCCTTAATTTGCTCCACAGTGGTGCTGATGAGGCTGTTGACCGTCGCCACCGACTCGGCGTTCAGCTTCGACGACGGCAGGCTGCTCACAAGGATCTGGAACGCCACCGTCAACAGGGACCCCGCCAGCGGGGACCCCAGCGGTCTTGCGCTCGTCGATGCGCCGGGCCGCCCGTCGGGCAGGATCGTGAACCCTGACGGCAGGAGCGGGATAGTCGATGGGTCCTCGCCGCTCATCACCACGTTCGCCGCCGGGAGGTCGATCGGCGCGTACACCACCAGCGACCACGGCGCGTTGGTGCAGCTCTCCTGCAGGATCAGCATGCTGTTCTGGCTCCCGTTCAGGCCCTACACACATATATAGACATGCATTTCATCAAACACGTGAACACGCAACACAGCGCGTTGCTAGCTAGTAACATATGATCATCCTTGGACACGTACGCCAACGGCGAAGCGAGATATACATACTTACTCTTAGCAAGGAGATGCAGTTCCCTGGGTGCGAGCCGTTGGGGATGCGCGACACCTCTTGCACCGGATTGCCGTGCGACAGCACGTCCCACTGCAAGAATTAGCACGAGACACGGCAATTGTGTTTTGTGACACGTGACAACGCAGCGAAGAGGTTAAGGAATCAGAATTCAGGACGGCGTGGCGCGGACGTACCTGGGCGCGCGTGTTCTCGTCGCGGACGAATGCGAACACCCGGTCACACGGGACGGGCAGCCAGACGGAGGTGGCGGCGCTGAGCACCACGCCGTTGGGCTGCCCCGGGTCTGTGCTGCGGTGCACCATGATGCGGACGCCCACGTCGTTCGCCCCCGAAAGCGTCGTCCACCGTTGGGGCTGGGACGCGCTCAGGCTCACGCAGAAGCTGCTCAGCATCCGCTGCGATAGCTTCATCATGCTCCTCTTCCCCTCCGGCGTCACTGCGACCCAACGAGCAGCGGATTGTTTAGCCCAAATCACAAATGCATGCGTCGTGCCGTTGCATTTCCATTCTGTCCGTCAGTAAGATCGAGCGCAGTGCATACCTCCTGCAATGTCCCGGTGCGGCCTTCCCGCCGTCACGAGGCACGCGTACCGTTCGCACGCTCTCTGCAGCGCGGCGAGCCACCGGTGCGCCCCGAACGCCGCGCCGCTCAGGATGAGGTCGCGGTAGAGCAGATGGATGGCGATCTTGTCCTCCATCTCCATGTGTTCGACCCAGGTCACCTGAACTCCGCTCACCAAACGGCGCACACATCATGACACCCATAGTGCAGTGGCAATGCACATGGAAAACAATAGGGACGCGAGTGACACCAGCGCGCGTCTATCGTTACCTACCTTGGAGTGGCCGTTTGACATATCAGCGATGAGGCAGCCCGAGGGGAGACGGCACGAGCGCGATGGCGCGCTGAAACGGGTGTCGCGATGCCGGTCCACCGAGATGTCCGCGATTGCCCACAGGCCCTGCTCGATCTGCCGGCAGTAGCGGAGGAAGCAGAACTCGCGCGTTGGCACGACCGGCGACATCACGTGCAGCTCCTCGTGCATCTACGGCACGACACCGATACAAAATACAATGCAAGCTCGTTAATTCGTGCCTTAATTACATGCGTGAAGCAAGCAATCTACGCGTGCAGTGCACTCAAGGGGTACGTGTCAGTCTTACCAGAATCAATGACTCGCTCCGCCCAGCCATGCTGTTCACAAGAACATCCATCGTCCGCGCCTTGGACACGATGGTAGGGAAGAACTCCGTCCACTTGTTCTGCAAAAACAATGACCCGTGCACGTCACGCAAACAAAAAGATAGGCTAGCTAAAGATACAACGAAGCGATTTGAAAATCTACTCACCGAGTCCATGAACACGTCGACGAGCCCGATGGCGCTCATGAACACGAGGCCCGAGTCGCGGGAGCCCTCGACGTGTACGTCCGGGCCGCGGAACGAGCTCCCAGGCTTGGCGAAGATGTTGTCGTAGGTGTCGACGTTGAGCACCTCGCGGCCGCCGTCGGGCCCTCCCGTCTTGACCCAGAGGTGCTCGCCGGCCTGCGCCAGCCGGATGAGCTCGTCCATGGCACGCGTCGCCATCTCGGCCATCATGGACCGCTCCATCTCCGACACGGGCGTCGAGAGCTGGAACGCCAGCCCCGACGAGCTCCGGCTGAGGAGGTCCAGGTCCAGCGACGGGCCGAACGCCTGGCTCCCGAGCCCGCCAACGGACAGGTCCAGCGACGACATCGACAATGGCTGCACAGGCGGCAGCTGCGCCATGGGCCGCCCCAGGTACTTGGACGTCAGGCTCGACACGCGGTCAAGCTGCACTCGAAACGCACCAGCCACGCCGTGTGTAAGCAAGGTTCCAGTGGGGGAGGGAAGACGGGCATAGCGAAATGTGGGAAGTAGCTTAGCTTGCCTCGTCTTTGAGGCGGGCGTTCTCCATGCGGAGTTTCTGTTCGTCGTAGTACTCGTCGGCGACGGGTGGGCCGCCGCAGGTGGGGCAGACAACGTTCCTGAGGGCCTCGCACATGGCGATGTTTTCGCACCGGATCTTGTCGTTCTCCGCGCGCAGGAAGCAGTTGTCCGCCCGCTCGTGCTGCGCCTGAAAGCCCCCGCCGTGCGCGCCGCCAAGCCAAAGAAAGCAGCACCGAATTAATGGCCGTCTCAACAACATAACGAATGTAAGACCAACAGGAAAAAAAAACGTGAAAAAGACGGCAGCTCCGCGAGAGATCGAAACCGCGGAAATGGGATACCTTCATCTGCGTCCGGCGGTTCTGGAACCAGAACTTGATCTGCCTGGGCTCCAGACCCAGCTCCCGGCTCAGATGCATCCTCTGGTTCTCGTCCGGGTGCGGGCACTCCTTGAACATCCTGCACACAACACCGGCCACCACGTCGCCATCCCATCAAACAAAGAACCCAAGAAGTTGTGAGGGCACGGCGCCGGGGGAGCAAAAGCAATGAAAAGACCAAGCCAACGAAGGAGTTGGCGCACGTACGCCTCAAGCTGCTGAATCTGGCTTGGGGTGTGGCGGTGGTATCTCTTCTTCCGGCGCTGGCTGTCGGAGCCCTCGAAGTCGTCGCCGAAGTCCATCGCGGCGCACGCATGGCACGCACCGCCTCGCCCGCGCCCTCGCCCTCGCCTCGGTCGTTTGCTTCCAGCGCAATTCGGGAGGACTAGTAGAGTAGTAGTACTACCTACAAGCGCTACTACTGAGTGCTATATAGCCTCGCTCCTACGCAAGAAAATAGTAGGGTGGTACGAGCAGTAATATCTGGTCCTAACGAAGCAGTAAACTACTAGTACTACACAGCTGACAGCTCAGGAGGGGAGCTATAGAAAACTCTCTTTCAAAAAAAAAAAAAACAAACTATTGCATTCAGAATTTCAGCCCCCTATCAATCAGGCCTCCTGCTCCCATTTCTTTTAGCCACTCTTTTCTTTTTTAAAAAAAAATCTAGTTTTCTTCTAATTAAAATTAAAAATCTAACTTCTGGTTAGAAAATTAACACACATAACAGATAAAGTAAATTAAATTAAAAAAGAACAAGAGATAGATTTAACGTGAAAAATCTTTACGGGAAAAAACTACGGGCGTCGACCGACAAATCTTAACTATTTTCTGCAGAGTTACAAACACATGAATTAAATCGTCTCGTGCGACTTACAAGAAGATATATATAAATAGTGACAAGTTAACATCCAACTCGGAAACAAATTCGTAACAATCCATACCACCCCAAGCATCCTTGGCAGTCACACGACTTGCTTGATGGGCCTCCCCTGTGCTACAACAAAAGTTAGCCTTCCTCTAAATTTGAATCATAAAGCAACACCTCTTCCTCATCGTAAAACCTCTTATGCTCTCCTATCGTGGGAGGCAACTCTCATAGCCACCTTTGCGCTCGCCCACCTCCTACGGCAATAGTTGCTCTCGTGTTCGTCCGCCATGTACTACACTTGTTAGCTCCTGTAATTTTCGAAAGCGACAGACAACACATGTTATTTATTATACCATCTAAGATACCAGAAGGTGCTAGTTTTATAAATCTACGGGAGAAAAACCTATATTTAAAAAATACGAGATAAGTTACGGCCTAAAAGGTGATCACTTCTTTCCTTGCCTGCCTAACTCTACATCCGCCTCTCTACTTCCCACTCTCCTCTTAGGGCATCCGCAATTGTGCATAGTCAGCTATCTATAAGAAGTTCATATCAGCATCTATCCTATGTGGCAAGTAATTAAATGAAGAGAGAGAATGCTGCTATCTACAGACCTGTAAATTGTCTATTAATTAAATAAAGAAAGAGAGAGAGAGCACTCTATTAATTAAAAATAGCTATGGACATCTATATAGATTCATCATTGCAAAGGTTTACTATAGCATGGTATATAGATGACATGGATCTTACTATAGAGAGCAATTATCTTTAACCATTGCGGATGCCCTTAGGGCAGTCCCAACCCTCCACCTCAGCTGATGTCCATAGAATTAATTACGCTGCTAACTAAGCAAAAATCTGATGTGGCATAGGAATTAAGGAAGGAAGAGAAGAAAAAACAAAGAAATCGTGTCTCATGCAAGAAATTAGGTCGGCCCGGGTAGCAAGACGCAAGAACGAGCAAAATCGGGGTTGGACGTTTCTGCGCGCTTACCAAGCTATGTTTGTGGTGCATGCATTGGTTTATTGCTCGCTCTCTCCTCTAGACACTGCTCATGGAAACCATAGATTAGAAAAATTATGCATTGATTTATTGCTTGCTCTCTCCTCTAGACATTGCTTAGGCTATTCCGAGTGCATTGTAACATACCTATTTAATGCATGCCACATAAGCATTTTTTATGATGTGACAAGAGAGTTAAGAGGGGAGAGAAGAAAGTTGTATCTTAAGGAAGATACTACTTGGGCACGAAATTATAGACATTGAAACTTGAATCATCTAAATGGCCCACAATTCATACTCTCATACACATCTAGCATTTAATTATCTTGTAGGGACTAAAAAAATAATCCATAATACCATCTCTTACACAGGCTCACGCACAGACACACAGAGAACGGGGACAAAACAGGGAGCAATCTATATGACCCACGACCTCACTTCTTGGATTTGCGTTGCGTGTGTCCCCCTACAGATGTGCCACGCTATTTCTGCTCTTTCCATCGTAAGAGAGAGAGAGCGCGCGCGCGCGCGCGAGGAGTGACCGAGTGAGCGGTAGGAGGAGTAATAACCGATGCGAATTAAGAGCCGGAGTATTTAAAAGGGCCCTCCCTCTCGATTCGAGGCCTCTGTCCTCCTGTTTCTCTCTTGGGCTTGGGTGGGTACAGCTGGAGCCATTTAAGGCCAACCGAGTCGGGTCTGTTGACTTTTCCTATCACTCCCAGCCGCAAAATACTGCAATTTCTGCCTTATTTCACTATTTGTGCATTATATGCTTAACAGTGTTTTTTTCATTTTTTTAAGAGTACAATGAGTGCGCACACGGACACGGATCCTTTACCGTAACAGCAGAGTGTCGTTGACCAACTGCTGCATGGGTCCTGCGCAGTCGCAACAGAGGATCTGCAATCATACGCACAAACCTATTATATTACACATACACTTACGTGCGTCCAATACACACGTTTTTTTTCTAATTTTGCAAAGGATTTACGACCATACTCTTTGCTCTAAACGCACTTGTGGGTATACTCTAAATAAGTATAATACACCACATCGATCATATGAATGGAACTAGGGTATATGGAAATAAACAACACCACTCCCATCACTATCACTAGGCCACATGCCCGTCCGTAAATGCTTAACAGTGTTGTTGGCTCTAAGCCATATTGGGTGGAGGGACAGAGATGAGGTGTACTTGATCTAAGTCATCTATTTTTAGATCCAATGATTCAGATTTACGTGTTATAATGCCCGTTTGATACCGTGAAAAAATGTGCTGTAGTACCTTGCAAGATTTGAACCATCTATCTAAGATCCTATGATGCTATTGTAAATGCTTAAGTTGCAATTGTAATAGCAACTTCGCAATCTTCCTCTCCCTTGTTTCCAAGACTTTCGCACTATGATCATTTGTGTCTTATCCCTCAATCCAAATTTATAAGATTTAATGTGACTTTTCTTTCTATACCTTTATTTATTCTCTTCCAATCACATACATTTATTTATTACCATCCACACAAAGTACCATCTCCAATCTGTTAAGACAATGAAGTGGGGACATCTAAGTCATTTTGTCGGGGATTGGATATACTGTACCAAGACGACCATCGAAGCCCGGCGCCAACCGACTATGCTCTTGCCGGATGGCGACGCAAGGCCGACAACAGATAGCTCCGGCTCACGCGGCTACCCGTCCCCCATCAAATACGTCCCGAGCAAGCCAAGCTCGGGGCCCGCGACAAGGCGACGTGGCATTAAATGCGCAGCGGCTCGAGGATCGCACGTCCGGATCCATGGCTGCCACGGTCCGCGCCGCTTGGTCTGCGCTCACTCGCATTCCACGCCCGCGTGGTACCCGGCGGTGGCACGGCCATCTGACCGCTTACGTCCTCTACAAAGAACGCTACCGTAATAAATGATTTGTCTCCTGTAATTCCCTATAAATACCCCCTCCCACGATAGATTGAGGATTGGACCTTCTGTATTACACACACACTTACACACGTCGCTTGCCCACGGGAGTCTTTAGGATTGTTCAGGGCTCTCCGGGCAAGCGCATTGTAACCCACTTTCGCATACTAGTGCAATCACTGGACATAGGGTTATTATCTCCCCAGCGAGAGGACCGAACCAGATAAAAAACGACCCCCTGTGCCTTACGATTGTCCCGTATACCTTCGTTCTATTGCTCGGCATACTCTCAGACGTATAACCCTTGCGGAAAAGGGGCCCCAAGTTGATCCCTCATTCAACAAGTAAACTCGGCGAGGGACCCTGTCCCGAATCGTCGACAGCTGGCGCCGTCCGTGGGGATCGATTGAGTCCTTTCGCGAGGAATCCCTGAGGATGCCGAATTCTCAAGACAATCAAGACCTCTGCGTCTTCGGCGACGTGGAGGACGACGACGTGTGCTGCGCCGGCGAGGGCGTGGCCGGTGCGGCTGATTCGGAAGGCCACGCCATATCCATGTCCCGCGCCGAGCACGTCCTCCGCTCGGGCGCGAGTCCCTTCCCCTAGGCACGCGTTTCGCTCGGGGACCGTCCATGTCCCGCGCCGAGCACGTCCTCCGCTCGGGCGCGAGTCCCTTCCCCTGGGCTCGCGTTTCGCTCGGGAGCTATCCATGTCCCGCCGAAACCGCCCTCGCCGGCGCGAAGTCTCTTCATGCCGGCTCGACCGAACGTGGCGGCGTGAGTCCTCTCGTGACCTGCTAGTTAGTTCCCCTGGACGTCTAGTCCACGTCCGGGAGGCGGCAGTTCGAGCATATCTCGTCTGTCAGTTCCTCGAGCATCTGACCCATACTTGGGATGCAGCAGTGCGAGTCTGCTCGCAATTTGCTAGTTGCCTTCTCCCTATACATCTGATCTATGTCTAGTTCCCCTGTGCGTCTAATCCATGCACCGGATGCTGCAGTAGCTTCACGCTGCAAGATTCTTCTCCCCGAGCCGGTGTTGCTCGGATGCTGTCCCCGAGCAAGCGCTGCTCGGATGCCGCAGTAGCTCTTCGCTGCGAGACCACCTGTCCCCGAGCAAGCGCTGCTCGGATGCCGCAGTAGCTCTTCGCTGCGAGACTTCTCCCCGAGCAAGCGCTGCTCGGATGCCTGAAAGGACCGATATGCCGCCTAGAGGGGGGGTGAATAGGCGTATTAAAATTTTGCAATTAAATAAAATCTCCCGAGACACAGAGTCCGGACTGTCCGAAGATTTTGTTCGGATAGTCCGGACAAATTGTTCGGATGGTCCCAAGTTAAATATTCGGAAACTCCTGACCGACAATTCGGGGAGAGATTTTAAATCTTTGCAAGATTTCAATAATCTAGCTGAATACAAATACTCTAAATGATGTCAGGTACCTAATAAAAATATGGATCTAGAGCCAAACACAAAGAGTAAGTAGATCGGGGCTTCTAAAATTCCAACAACAACACCAAACCCTAGTTCAAGCTAATGAAGAACACAAGACAATAATTTTTACCGAAGTTCGGATTCTTGAGGGAATCCTCGTCTCCGTTGAGGAGGCACAAAGCCAGTCCCTCTTGACCTCTTTCCTCCGGTGTTGCACTGAAGCACTCGCGGTTCTTCACTTCTTGCCTTTTTCCTTTCGGAGGCGAGGCTTGCCTTCACAAACGACCGGGGCTCTCCACACGAAGTCTTGGAGGCTCCCGGTGACTCCTTGCCGTCTAGGAGCCCTTCAAACTCCAAGAGTAACAAATACGCCGCTAAATCAACTTGGAGGATGAACTTGTGCTCAAGAATCAACAAAGCAAGCTCAAAGCACTTAAATCCCCTCTTTTCTCCCCAAAGATTCAAACCAAATCCAAGATTCAAGTGGGGAAAAGAGGCTAGGGCTCAAGAGAGTGAGAGAGTGAGCTTGGGAATTGAATGCAGCAATGAATGAAGTGAGCAACGGTTAGATTTGGAGTGAGGGCTTAAATAGCTCTCCCAAAATCCAACCGTTACAAGTGCTTTGCGCACAGTCCGGAATGTCCGGACATTATCTTCGGATACTCCGGACAATTTCCCCGGAGTGTCCGGACTAAATGTCTGGATACTCCGGACTTACCAGAGAAAAAGCAACCGAGGACCCTAGCTCGGAGTATCCGGATTTAATCCCTGGATACTCCGGACATTTTCCTGAGTGTCCGGACTAAATGTCCGATTACTCGGACTAACCACCTCGCCAGAGTACCCTTTAATCGAAATGCCTTCGCTTTAAAAATCTTTTAAGATGCAATTTTCATCCTATGAGCACAAGCATATCCTAGAAGCGATTTTCCGTCAGATCCCCTTAATAGTACGGCTATCCTTAGACTCAATAAAATAAAAGAATTCAACTAAAGTCTTGATGCCGCTTTTCAAATTTTAAATATGGTGGGGATCTCCAATCGCTATTCCAACCATGATCTCTTCTTGATCACTTGATAGAATCTCACATGCATCGTTAGTATACTCAATTGTGTTGCCATAAATCACCAAAACTCTTTGAGGGCCTAGATGCACTTTCAATGTCAGATAGCTCTTCGCCGCGAGACCACTGTCCCCGAGCAAGCGCCGCTCGGATGTCAGATAGCTCTTCGCCGCGAGGCCACTGTCCCCGAAACAAGCGCCGCCGAATGCCGCAAGAGCTCTTCGCTGCGAGGCCACATCCCGAAAGCAAGCCGCCGGATGTCGCAGATAGCTCTTCGCCTGCGAGGCCACATCCCCGAAGCAAGCGCTGCCGGATGCCGCGATAGCTCTTCGCCGCGAGGCCACTGTCCCCGGCGAAGGCCGCCGGATGTCGCATAGCTCTTCGCTGCGAGACCTATCTCGAGCGAAGTTGCTCGGATACCGCAGATAGCTCTTCGTTCTTTGTAGGATCGAGGATGCGCCTAGAGGGGTGAATAGGCGTTTTACAAAATTCGATCGCTCACTAAAATAATTCGCTCTAATACACCCTAAGTCAAAACCTAATCAAAGATATATACTGAAGCGATAAACTCGGTTTGACAATTAAAGCCTAAATCAACTAGGCTTACTAGTGCACTAACTAAATTATGTCTCTATACTAGAATTGCTAAATTGAGCAAACAATCAATACTAAGCAATTCTAATTATAATCAAGCAATTGATAAATATACAATAAAGTAAATGCTTGAAGGTAAAAGAGACAACCGATATTTTTTCGTGGTGTTCGGAGACTTGCCGATCTCCCCTAGTCCACGTTGAGGCAAGCACAACCACTTGGACCGGCTCCCGCTCGAGCACCCGCCTCGTTTCCACTAGTCGTGGTTTTTCACGCTTGCGCGTAGGCTCAACCCGAACCTTCACAAACTTGCCGGGGCTTCTCACACCTTGAGAGCTCCCGCGCACGACGCCTACGCCGTCTAGGAGTCGGCAACCTCCAAGAGTAACAAGTCGCTCCTTCGCTTGAACTTCACCGAGCACAACGAATGCGCTCCCGGTGATCACCAAGTGCAACACATGCACAAGGACCTCCCTCAAGTGCAACACATGCACAAGAGACTCTCAACCCACTTCTAATTGCAACACATGCAATTAGTCTCACTCTTGCTCAAGAACAACTTGCGGAAAGGCAATACATGCAAATCACCTCTCAAATACTCACACAAGAGCCAATACACAAATGAGAGCTTCAATATATGAACCACCTCACCCAATATACTCTAGTAACCAGCAAATGCCCCCCCATGACCTCCTTTTATATCCTCACAAAGAAAACTAGCCGTTGGGGGGCAAAACGGGCATTAAACGAGCTAAAACTAGCCGTTGCTACAGTGTTTGCGGTACTACCGGCCTAGGAACTCTCTCTGCCAAATAACTACCGCACGGGCGGTACTACCTACCCCTACGGGCGGTAGTACCGCTTTTGCGGTAGTACCGCAGCTACAGCCACCAAAAAGCTCATAACTTTTTACTCCGAACTCCGATTTGGGTGATTTTTGATTCTATGCGAAGCTTATCACGAGGGCTACAATCTCCACTCATTTTCAAGATTTAATCAACCATAGATATTTTTAAATATCACCAAAACTAAACTCTAATGTAGTCATTCAAGTCTAAAATCTGATTTTCTCGAAATACTTCACATAGACTTGATCAAAAACATGACTACAAGCTAGCAAGGGTCAACAACCTTGAACCATGTGATGATCAACTCATGATCAAAATAATTTGCAAAACACATTTGCAAATACTATTCACATGCTTCAAAGAACCGTACGTAAATTCCAAATCCAACTAGCTTGAGCATCCTCGTTTTTGCAACACATGCAAAACCTAGCTCCAAGCAACCACTTTGATTTTGAAAGATTTGTTTTGTAAAGAGAAAACAAAACATGAAGCTTTAACAATTGCAATACATGCAAAAGTGAACTTCATGCAAAAGCCAACGCATATTGCTTATCCTATTTGCAACACATGCAAATCAAAGCATTATGCGAAAACCAAATGCATATGCTCTTCCTCTTTGCAACATATGCACATCGAGCATAAACCAATAACAACCGAAAGCATAAACTTAACCCATTCGCAACACATGCCAAATGGTTAACTCTTATGCAAAAACCAAATCAAATGATTTGAGCTTGAGTGAACAGCGGATTGAGATCATCAACACATGATGAAGCTCAAGTTAGGAGACAACCCCTCTTAATAGTACGGCGATAAAACTAGACTCAAAGACTACAAAAGTCCTTAGCCTATTCTAGTTATACCTTCGCCACAAGAAGCAATCCCTTTGGGGTCTTTATGATCTTCACTTGATACTCCTTGGGATCATCACTTGACTCCTCTTCTTTATCATCTCATCCATCTTTGGACCTAACTCAATCACAACTCATAAAACTTGTTAGTCCAAAATGCATGGTTGTCTCAATTATCTCTTGCACTCCATTAACACATAATGGATGCCTTTAGATCAATTGAGCACAACCTAAATCAATTTGAATGATTTAAGTGTGTCTTAAGTACAATAGTGCAACTCATGCTTTATTATACTTAAGAGCTATTCATTTGTCCTTAATTAATCAAGGAACATCATCAACACATGATGAAATGTTCTTTAATGATTAACAAGACAAATGAACTCAATTTAAATTATCATTTAAATTGATATGAGTATATATTAACTACTTAAGTTTTCATATACTCATATACTTAGTTTCTTTGTCTTGATCCTTATATGTGTCAATAAGAATTAGATCAATACAAAGAGACTTTCAAGTTAAACTATAAACTCCTCCTAAGTGTGTGCATCCATGTAATATATGGATTGGGAAACATGATGCGCATTTTGTGGTTAATATAATGAGGACATTCATATTTTAACTTGACTCCAAAATATGCAACTAATACTAGAATGGATACGCAAACATACCTTGGGTTTTCCATTCTTTTAATGCGATGAGACTAATCAAAGATATTCTAAATAAACAAGTTAGTCTCGATATAAGATTTGTCATTAATAATAAAATCACATTAAGGGATATTAGATTTGTCATTAACACCAAAACCATAACTAATGAAGGTTGAACTTACAATTTGCGAGACCACTGTCCCCGAGCAAGCGCTTCGGATCTCGCAATAGCTTTTATTGCGAGACCACATGCTCCGAAAGCAAGCGCCGCTTTCGGATGTCAGCAATAGCTCTTCATTGCGAGACTGTCCCCGAACAAGCAAGCTCGGATGCCGCAGTAGCTCTTCGCTGCGAGGTTTCCGCCCCCGAGCATGATTGCTCAGGCACCGTAGCAGTTTTTCGCTACAAGATCCCCCACTCCTGAGCAAGGGCAGCTCGGGCACCGTAGTAGCTCTTCGTCGCATGACTCCAATCCCTCTTTAAGAAGTCTAGAGGTTTAAGGCGGAGGCCTCAGCAAGGCCTTTTCCCCCTTTAGCCTCGGGGGCTAGCTGTCGGGGATTGGATATACTGTACCAAGACGACCATCGAAGCTCGGCGCCAACCGACTATGCTCTTGCCCGGATGGCGCACGCAAGGCCGACCTTCGTATAGCCCGGCTCACGGGGCTACCCCGTCCCCCATCAAGTACATTTCGATCACTGTCGTAAGTATGTTACTATGAACACTGACACATGACCGTGTTAGGATATTGAAAGCGCGAATCATCCTACTTTATTAACATCGTACTCCCTTTATGTTCCTGATTAAATTTTAGCACTCTATATATTTTTTTGCAGAGCTTGAACTGTTGGAATTGGTAATCCATGATGCAAAAGCTTGCACTAGTATATGCTCAGGTATATGGTTTTTCCAAGTGAGTTGATGCTTCTGAATGTCTTTCAAAGCGTATCATACCAGCATTTTAGAGTGGAGTTATATGCACGAGGTGGAACTTTATACTTATTTAGCTTGATATTACGCTCGTTCATCGTGAATAAGCTGGATCCTGGATGTACCTCTGTAAAACCAGAATCTTACATCCAACTTCGTCTCCAGTTTCCGTTGGACAAATGGGCCGGATTGCCCCAGATCCGAGACGGCGACCTGGAAAGAAACGAACTGGCATTAAATCGTTGCTGTCTCAAATGTGATGAGTATCTGGCATCCAAAACCAAAAGATCGAGCTCGTCACTTCGTTCTTTGGGGTTGGGTGGGTCATACAGTGGAGCAAGCAAACCAGCATGTTGGCGGCTTGGCGCTTTCATGGCCTCGCGCTCCTCTCGGTAGATATGATGCCAAAACACAACTTATATGCGCACGCATGGCAGATCAGTTCTCTAACCGCCAGCTGCAAACTTGGATTCGCCAATTTGTTTACAAAAAATTTCAGGTGCTTCCAAACCTAAGATTCTGAAATCTCGGCTGTAGAATCATAGAATAATGATGCGCGATGAACTTGTAAAATAAAACATTTGCTTCCAAACTTGGATTCGCTAATTAGTTTGAGGACTGTTTGGAAAGTTGTAGTTTTTTTTCGAAAAGCTGTTTTTTAGTTTTATAAACTGAAAATCAGCTGTAACTTTTTATAAGAGATCATTTGATAATCAGCTAATTTTTGTCAATAATGAGATGTAAAAGTAGATCCAGCTTAGTTTTCTATTTTTGATTTTTATTACATATGACTTTCAAGTTATAAAAAACAACCGTTTAAAAACTAAGTTATTTTAAAGGTTTATTTGTTTCTCGAATGCTGAAACTAGCTTAGCTCTAGACAAGACCATAGTAGCGAGTACTCCTACTTAGCTTAACCTTCTTTTTGGACGTTTGCTTCTAAGTTAAAAGAGTACTTCTTGCTCTGCTCCCCGTTGGTAGGCGTGTTTGATTGACGACTATGTCAGTAGTATTCCTTGTTTTGTGACATCTAGAAGTGACATACATCAAAGGTGAACTTCGGTGTGATGTGCATTGGCTTTCTTTTGGAACAAATAATTACTAGTACGGCATGACAACATCAACTGCATTGAAAATAAGGACAATCGTTTGCATTTATATTGAAAAGAAGGTAAATTTCTGGTATCGAATTGTGGAATGTCCTTTGAATCTCCGGAGGTTCTGAATTAATAGAAGAAAACCAAAATGGATTGGGTTTACTTATGTGGTTGGAGTCACGAGGGTAAATAAGATTTTTCCTATTTGTGTCTTACTAGAAAGAATATTGTCGTGTTAAAGAATTGCGGCAGTAATATTGACTTCAAAACTGAAATTCAATTTGAGGAAAGAAAGCAAAAGGTGTAGAAAACAATGGAATACTGGTAATTTTTCGTTGTGGATGCTTGGTCAAATGCATCTTAGACCTGGCCGATTAATTCAATTCCCTGTACTCCATTGCTGCATCATGACACATTAGATGTACTAAATCTTCTGAAGAGGTCATTTTTTTTCTAGCACTTCTTACCTTGTTTGTTTTTCAAATCTAATTCTCTTACAAGCGAAATTATAAATCTAGCTTTTTTTCAAATCTAATTCTCTTACAAGCGAAATTATAGATGTACTAGTGTGATGGAAGTGGGAAATAAAACCAGATTTCATGGCCTGTGAGGACTAAAGGAAGATACATTGGACAGCTATTTCTGGTTTCCATTTACTCCAATTCATTGCTCCTCTTAAATGTTGTTACTCTCACATCCTGGGACCTGCGCATATCAATTGAATTCATTTGTCCGAGCTCTTGGTGGATGGATGTATTAATCACGGGGTAATCTCTTCCCTGTAACAGTATATTGGCATCTTACACATGAACGAGAGGATACAGTTTGTCTAATTTAGGCCTCTACATTTATGTATTTGCCTTCTTTAAAACCATTTCCTTATCAGTTATCAGTATAAAGTTTTGTTGCACAGATTACTTCACCGGCAACAAAGCAAATGAAAGTTATGTACGCAGCAAGCAGCCCTCACGTACGGATCATGGTGCAACTTCTAAATAATGTCACAGAAGATTGGAGTTCAGAGCTTTTTTCCCCCACCCTCCAACCCCCAACCCCACACACAAAAATATAACCTTTGTGCTAACCAATTTGAAAAAATAATCTTGTCCCCAACCGTAGAAGCAGCAATAAGTGTCACCAGCTACGCTTACTTATCGCATCAAGTTGTCGGCGCCGTGATAGCACCGTCTATCACGACAAATAGAACGGATCCACCGCGGTAGTAGGGCTACCGTACATGCCAAGTTTAGCATCGCAGTTGCCTCATACCAAAAGCTTGGTATATCTCTTTTGAACACCACGGCTAGTTGGCCTCCCTCTGAAGCATCTACCGAGATCATATCAATAACGAAGCTAGTTTTACAAATTATTTAAACCGAGGCTATAATTGAGAAAACGGAATTGCTAGGAGCCGGATGTCCAATTTTTCCAAACGCTGCAACATTTTCCTTCGATAACATTACAAATGTCGATCCAGATCACTGCAATATTTTTTCTACACGTGAAACATTTTTCTTCGATAACAGTAGAAATGTGCATACGAAAAAAAATATTGTACATGTCAAAAAAAATGTTATAAAAGTTGAAAAAAAGATCGTATCACTAGTAATTGCCTAGAGAAAAACGTCGGGAGGAAAAGAAACCTCCGAATTGCTCACGACCGGGTGACGTGTAGCCATCACAGATTGGGCATTTTGGAAATGGAATTTTTAGGGAGCTCCGATGGAATCTATACAACGGGACACGTGCTGCAGCAGCAGCAGCAGCAGCTTGAGGAGATAGTGGAGTCGATATTCTTACCGTTTCCAGTTTCCCATACCCTGTCCCCCGGGCCCTAGAACTTACTAGAAACATCCGAAACGCAACGCGAAGGACGGCGGTTGGCGTGAGCACAGGCGGCTTTCGTGGCATCGACGAGCCGGAGCCGCACGAACGCGAGGCAATCGAGCTGAGCCGCGCGAAAAACGGCGACATGGCATGGTCCAGAGACTGGAAACTCTCCCAAGTTTAGAAAAGGTATGATATATACATGCAAAGAGAACCGTGGCATCTTTGCTGGCAAGACTGAGAAATGCGAGAACCGGCGATATGAACTACCCTAGTACCCTACTATATGGACGATTACTAGCAATCGGATATTCGTTCACTGTTTATTCTATCGAACATTTTTTACAATATTTTTTTTAACATTTGCAATTTTTTTAAACATGTGCAACATTTTTTTTCAACGCGTATAACATCTGTTTACTGTGCCGCATTTTTGTTGTTATCGAAGAAAAATGTTGCACGTATTGAAAAAAAATGTGACATTCGTAGAAAAAAATGTTATAACATATCTAAAAATATCGAACGTCTGAACTGAAGTCATTCTATACTATATATCACGAGAGATATTACCCCCTTGATCACGTCTCCTTTCACACTCAGATGTGAAACTTCATGCATAAGCATCCAGCTTTCCATGACTAAGGATTGCACAGTAAATATCGATTCAAGCTACCGTGCCATGGCCTAGGATTCTCTCATCGGATGCTACCACCGGGTTCAGACTAGTCTACCGGGTCGTAAAGAGAGGGTCAAGGTCTGAAGGACGCCTATGATTGATTGATTGATCGATTGATGGTTCTCTTCTCTTCGTCGTTGCAGTTAATTTGCCAGAGCTGATGGATCGCCCCGAGCAACCAACACAGCAAAGCATAAATAAACGAACGGAGGGGTGCAATCATTAGTGAGAACCTACCTGTACTCGGCGGCTCGGCGCAGCGGTGTTAGTGTTACATAAAAAACGGTGGACCGTGGACGGAGTGTGCCTCCCCTCGCCGTCCGTCGCCTGGCCACAACCGCCGCCGGGTACCGTCTGTCGGCGAAACTCGGATGGATGGCCCCTGGGGACGGACGAAATCGCGGAACCGCCACCGCGGAGTGCATGCGTTGCAGCGTTTGATGGCCCTGGGGAGATCGGACATTCGGACGCATGTGTTGCGTACCCGGGGCCGGGGAGGAGGAAGCGGACACCCACGCGCGCGAGGTGTGACTGCTTGAGCCGTTGAGGCGCACGGTGGTGTTGACCAGACCGCACGTGCGCTCACCGCTTGCCTTGCTTGGAGGAGGTGGAAAATGAGACGTTGTGCACCGTGCTTTTGCGTTGTGCTGGAAGTTCTGTTGACATTTCGCATGTTGGGTCGATGGCGACGATAGCGCTTTAAATCAGTACATGGACGAGGATAGTTGCATAACGATGAAAGGATTAGCAAGCGTCTTCGGGCTCAGTATATGGGCTGTAGAATGCAAAGACCTGAAGGCAATGAAAGTGCATCTCGTTCAACAACCTCAGGTACGTGGTTAGTACACCGCAATTGTGAGACCTACAGTATCTCTTTTTTTAAAAAAAAAGGTTGATTTATTGGCTATATTAATGCGTCATGACCGGGAGGTCCGGGACAAGGTCGCCCGGACCGTTTGCCATTAAGACTTGCCACAGTTCGAAGGGTACACATCCGCGGGTGGAGGAGCGCCTTGACCATGAGAATTGGAGGCGTGCGCCGTCGGCTGCAGCCAACCTCGAACCGGCGCGGCAACGTTCAACGACGCGGATACCCCTGGGTGCGTGTGCAGCGTGCGATGGACCTTTACCTTACGAACAAGAGTAAACTTCACGTGACGTGACTACTAGTTTCGTGTATAAATTATCGAAAAATTACATGTTTTAATAAGTATTTTGTAAAACTGTAGATTTCATAAGAAATTATATCGTATAACTATAAGTTTTAAAATTTAGTATCACTTGAAACGAGTCTCACAGTGTATGCCAATATATCATCCTTGTACGTTTCTATTTTCGGATTCACTTGTAGTGGTCGAGCCATGTAGGGCACACTATTAGAGCTGCTACAAAAATGATCAATTCTAAACCATGTAGTTTTGTTATACAAATTCTTCTAAAATCTATAGTTTTATAAGATAGTAGTTAAAACATAGTTTTTTTATAGTTTATAAAAAAACTATGTATTTTTGTAAAATTTAGGGTGTGTGTTTGGTTCGTGATGTGAGATTGAATGGGATGAGATGATCCTGTACCATTTGGTTATATTGTTTTGGGTAAATAGAATGGTTCTATTTAGGGTGTGTTTGGTTGGTGGGATGAGGTTGAATGGGATAGGGATGATCCTGTACCATTTGGTTCTATTATTTTATGTGAATAGAATGATTCATTATCTATAGAGAATATTTCTCATATTTATATCCAACCATCCTGGACTCAAACAACTAAGCACATGAATAATTTTTTTTATCAAATCATCTTATGTATATATAATACTTGGTACAAACAACCAAACAAACACTTACTAAAGAACTAAAATTAGCCGGCCAGGGTCCAGGTTAAGCGTCCACATACATTGCTAGGCCACGGCCCACGAAGGCAATGACGCACGGAGCAGGGATCAAAAAACCGCCGAATTTCGGTTTTCGGACCCCTCCGAATCTATATCTATCGGCCGAATTTGAAATTTTAAAAAAATTTGATTTGCTACAGAAACTACTACATTAATTTCGGGAATTTCGGCGAAATTCGGGCAAATTTTGCCGAAATTTCGGGTTTTTGATCCGGATTTTCAATTTTTTTTGGCCGGATTTGAACGGAATGGGTCCAATAACCCTTAACAAAGTCTTGCTACATGAAAATTTGATGAAAAACTAATTTTTTGAGATTTTTTAAAATTTAGGCAGAAACGCTGTCAGATTTTTAAAAAATTTTACAAGCCTGATAATCATATGAAAAAATTATGGTACCATATCTTGTTGTTTGGGATCATAGGAAAAATTTTTCAAAATAATTTAACATCATTTGTTATCTTTAAAAAATCAAAAACAGAATGGACATAATTGAGACAGTAAACTTGTTAGATTTTTATAAATTGTTTAGAGTGTGATCATCATCTAAAAATTTTATGACAGATTAATAATTTCCTAATTATCATGTTGTAAAATTTTCAAAAAATTTAAACTCCCTTTGTTTGCTCAATAAAATCTATGAATGCAGTAAGCACTGAACTTATGTGAAAATTTGCTCTCCACAGTTCAGATTTCGGATTTTGATTTATCAGAAAATTCAAATATTTTTATAAATTTTTGAAATTTTGTTTTTCAAATTAATTTGAGCTAAGGATTCTTATTTAAAATTTTCATCTCAAAATATTTCTCCAGGAATTTATAAAAATTCTAACATTCAAAGTACTAGTTTTCAACTCTCTCTGTTTTTGAATTTTTAAAAATTCCTCACATTTTATCATCATCTTAAATTTTTATAGAAATATCATAAGTATGTCAGGAATCTCCACAAAAAATTTCAAAATTTTCTAACGTCGTTTGTACTATTTTTCAGCCGGTTCAAACTTGCCGATCAACGTTTCATCTACATAGTATCAATGTTTGAATTTTTAAAAATTCCACAGATCTGATAATCATTTGAAATTTTTACGAGAATATCTCTAATTTATCAGGAACCTACAAAAAAAATTTCAAAATTTTTCGGCGTCGTTTGAACCAATTTTCAGTCAGTCCAATTTGGGCGAATTTCGGCCAAATTTTGGCCAATTTCGGGGTAATTTCGGCGAAATTTCGGTACCAAACAAACCGGATTTGAATTTTGAAATTTGAATTTTGAATGTCCTCCGGCCGAATTTACCGAATTTCGTCCGAAATTTCGGATTTCGGCCTGGTCCGAAATTTTTCTCAAAACGAAAACTTCAACCCTGGCACGGAGCTAGGGTGCTCAGCGTGCGCGTGGGTAGTGGGTTGTGCCAAAAGAATGACGCCGTGGGAGAGGCTGGGGAGTGGGATCGGGAACTCAAATCTGGCCTTGCCGACGTGGTTTCGCTTGTTGCACCGTGCGGATTTGTGTTCGGGGATGGCGCTCCGGCCGGTGGCAGAGCTGGGCCTGGCCGTTGGGTTTCCCTGTACTCATCTAGGGAATAAGGGCCTATATTTTGGGTTGGTATTTTAAGACAGCCTATCTTTCTTCAAAATCGCTATCTAATATATCATAATATTAAAACATACAAAAAGAAGGTACCTTGTTCGTTCTAAAGGGTTAGAGATCCATACAAACAAAAAAAGATCTACATATCAACGGCGGTCATGAATTTTGGGTTAAAAAATGCCGGAGCTACGTATCAATGAGCAATGAATCTTATTTTTCATGACCTTATTGGATTGACCATGGAAATTTACATTGATGATGTGGTGATCAAATTGGCTAGATATAAGTAACATCTAGCTGATTTACGACAAGCTTTTATAAGGATCAGAGCACATGGGCTGAAAATGAATCCTCTCAAGTCTCAAGTACGCTTTTGGTTCATCAATATAGCTGTTTTTGGGCTTTATGGTGCATAAAAGAGGGATTGAAGGAAGTTAGACCTAAGTGAAATCTATCAATGAGACCAAACCCCTGAATAAAAGAAAGATCTGCAGAAGCTACTAAGAAAAATTTAATTATCTTTGAAGATTCATATCAAATTTATCAGGCTGTAATAACTTATTTAATTCATTACTCAAGCTAAAGGCCGATAAAGATTTTGCGTAGGGAATGGAACAACAGAAAGCCTTTGACAATATAAAGAAATACCTAGTTACCCCACCTGTGCTTATAGCGCTAAAGCCTGGCGTGCCTTTTCGATTGTACATTGCTGCTAAAGAAACTACTCTTGGTGCAACACTTTCTCAAGAAAACGAAGGCAAAGAACATCCGGTGTTTCATCTGAGTAAACGATTAATTGACGCCAAGACCAGGGATTCTTATATTGAGATGTGCCTTTCACTTTATCATGCTTACACCAAGCTTATACATATTTACTTCCGGCTGCATGTCATGTTATATGCAAAGCCGATGTGGTCAAATATATGCTTTCTAAGCCCATACTCAAGAGGACGCCTACAAATGGGCTTATTCTTTGATTGATTTTGATCTGGTTTATTTGCTAATGAAAGCGATAAAGGGACAAGTAGTGGCCGATTTCATTATTGATTATCATGTTTTTTTTAAGAAGTTCAGGTTGATCAGATTACTATTACACGCTGAATGATGTGTTTTGATGGATCAAATTGTCAAGGAAACAGGGTTGGTCTAGTATCGATACTGCCATATGGTTAAATTTATGAATTTGCCATACGGATATCTTACCCTTGCTCCAATAATCAAGCTGAGTATAAAGCCTTGCTTGTGGGTTGTGGGGTTGCATTTATAAAAATTGGTTGGAATTTATTCTGTTGAAATATTTGGAGATTCATTGCTAGTAGTTCAGTAGATTAAAAGCCTGTTTGTTTTAGCTTTGGATTTTGGATTATGGTTATAGATAAACTGATTCTTCAAAAGCTGGAATCAAAAAACACATATGAAGTGAATTGTGGATTCTAGTGTATATGGGTGGGCTGAATTGTGATAATCAAATTCTAGAACCCAGTTATTTGTTTTTTATTCTGCTTTTGGGGCTAGAATCCACAATCAAAAGCAAAAAACAAACATGCCCTAAAGATGAATACAATTGCTACGATGGTAAGCTGACGAAGAATTTGATGAAGTGCAAAATGCTTATTTTTGAATTTGTTGATTTCTATATACTTCACATGCCACGGGAATAAAATTTTAAAGCCAATAATCTTGCTCAACATGCGGCATGCTACAAGGTTGAAAGCAGACAATATATTATAATGTTGTTTTGGAACCCTCTGTTGAAATCATTGAAATAGCGCCCATAGGTATTACTCCTTCAATAGGCGCCATGGTTTCAGCAAATCATGACCCGCCAATCAATGATAATGATGTTCCAAACATGGATCCAAATTATTGGCAAACTCCGATAATTGCATATCTCATTAAAAACCTTCCCCTAGAATCCAATTGAAAGATTAGGCGGTAGGCTCTAAAATATGATATCATTGATGATGAATTATATTGAAAAACGGATGAGAGCTTATTGCTAAAATGTCTTGGAAAGGATCAATAAATGACAACAATGAGAGAAGTTCATGAAGGTATTTGTGGTACACATCAGGCATCTCTAAAGATGTAGTTGCTTTGTCGGACATGTTATTTTTGGCTGGCAAAGATAAGGGATTGTTTTAGGTATTATGAAGCGTGTGAATCATATCAGAAATTCAGTGATGTTCATAATGCACCAACAACATCCCTTGGGTTCAATTGATCTGGTCCTCTCACTATCAGTCCAATCTCTCTCAAGCTTCAATGAAGAAGGGTTCCTTTGGGTGGAGAGATGTCTTAGCCAAGTTTATTGAAGAACATATCATTTATCGATTTAGCATACCTCAAAACTATCACGCCCGATCAAACGACTAGGTATATGACTAATCAAGTTATAAATTTCTTTGAAATCATTGAATATCAAGCCAATCAATTCTTCGCCATATTATACTCAAGCCAATAGACAAGTTGAAGCGTCAAACAAGATCTTGATCAAGCTAGTCAAAAAGAAGATTGAAAAACATCCAAGACATTGGCATGATGTGATGATGGAAGCATTGTAGGCTTAAAGGATTGGGCAACATGGAGCAATTATGGTTTCCCGTATCAATTGGTATATGAACAAGAAGCAATGTTGCCGGTTGAAGTTCACTTTGGATCCATCAAAGTTGCCAAGTAAGAAGGGTTGATAGTAGCATATTATCATGTTTATAACATATAGGGCTTGGCTGAAGAAAGGTTGGAAGCTTTGAAAGAGACTGAGAAGAACAAACGCACAGTTGCAAAAGATTACAATAAGTTTGGGTTAAGACTTTTTAGGCCGATGAGTTGATATGGAAAACCATTTAACTCGTTGGAACTAGAGAGAATCGATTTGATAAATGGTCTCTGACATAGGAGGGTGCCTATCATGTTCGTCCGCCAGTGCTACGAACTTCATATATATGTTATCGAGCTCATACGCATGACTAGTCACTACATTACATTTAGGTATGAACAAGAATTTCTGTGACCTGTACGACGATCTCAAGTTGCCAGTTTGCCCAAAATCACCATGTCTACTAGCTTCACGTCTAGTGTGCCATCCACCCTCACAATGCCATCAGACCCGTCGACTCCTATCAGTTTTCCTGTTACTCCACGCGTGGAGCCATTCACTATTTTGAGCTTGTCGTTCTTGTTCGGCCTGACAACCTCAAGCTCGTTTGGAAAAGCAATCACTTCATCTCCGCTGCCTGACGAGTCAAGTGCAACACGACATGATCCATTCTGGAAGTTCATATTCACACAGGTTTTAGCACAGCAAAATAAATGCAACAACAACAAAGCCTTTAGTCCTAAGCAAGTTAGGGCAGACTAGAGTTAAAATCCCAAACGAACCGCTAACAAAGAGAGAAAGAGAGAGATGAGGAAGTAGAACAAAGTCTAAAACTATACCAAAACGTGGCATAAAGCCTAATCAAGATTCAGGTACGTGGATAGTTGCTTTCCACGCACTTCTATCCAAAGCCAACTCTTTCGATATATTCCATCCTTTTAAATCCCTTTTGATTGCCTCCTCCCAAGTCAAGTTTGACCGGCCCCTACCTCTCTTCACATTATTGTCGCGTCTTATGATGCTGCTATGTACTGGTGCCTTTGGAGGTCTCCGTTGTACTTGTCCAAACCATCTCAACCGGTATTGTACAAGCTTTTCTTCAATTGAAGCTACCCTTAGCCGATCACGTATCTCGTCGTTTCGAACTCAGTTCATTCTTGTATGACCACAAATCCAACGCAGCATACGCATCTCTGCAACACTTAATTGATGAACATACCGCTTTTTAGTAGGCTAACATTTTGCACCATACAACATCGCAGGTCTAATAGCCGTCCTATAGAACTTGCCTTTTAGCTTCTGTGGTACCCTCTTATCGCAGAGAACGCCAGATGCTTGACGCCATTTCGTCCATCCCGCTTTAATTCTATGGCTAACATCTTCATCAATATCCCCATTTCTCTGTAGCATCGAACCCAAATATCGAAAGGTATCCTTCTTAGCCACTTGTAGTATCATTATCAATACGAACCGGGAGCACTTCCTTCACCACACCATTGGCGTCATCGTCACCTCCCCTGGACACATTGACCAAAACATCTGGCAAAAGCCAGTTACTATCGCCATCGTCGCCTGAATCCAGACTGCTTGCTTCGACCCCATCCAGATTGTAGAACGTTTTTTTGGCTGTAGATGCAGCAATATAGAACTACAAGGCCAATGGCAAACCTATAATGGGAGACGTCATATCCATTCCAACATTCCCAGGAGTCATTGGCTGGCCAGGAGCACCAGGCAGATACGTGGCAGGATTTGGGGCCATTGGTTGACCAATAGGTGCTGAAGTATGGGCTTGGAGTGTTTCCTGGAGCATCACCAAAACCAACTGCAGCTGCAGGGGTAATTTCGCGATCCAGGAGTGGGGGCTTCGTAGCCGAGCCTGTGGAGTTCCAGGCTGAAAAAAGTGAACAGAGATGCAGAAACATATTTTTCAGTTGCCAACCCAAAGTTGACCAACAAAATAACGAGAAGCCGAGTAGCACACTGAACGTGGTATGCTGGATTGCCTCCCCAAGTGCCAGGATTTCCATCTTCCCAGTTATCCCTGTAATAATTAAATAGTCAGCGACCACTAGCACATCTAGATTACTGCCAAATAAATTTAAATTTGAAACCCACTTAAAAATAAATAAATTTGAAATAGTTCCACTATGGAAAAGAATTCATGGAACATATGAAACTGATTTATTCCTAGTTTCATGCTCTAATCTTCCAAGACAATATGCACAAGTAACCAATTTGTTCTACAAAAAGCATACAAGCCTCAGAGGACTCATTGGTGCCCAGGCTCAGCTATGCATAGGAGTTAGCATTCTATCTCGAACTGGTGTCGCTGTAAAGGATTAAATAATCTGCTACTGTGTGTGTGTGTGTGTGTGAGAGAGAGAGAGAGAGAGAGAGAATGTAGTGAAATGAAATGAATGACAGGAAATGCCAGATTATGCATATACTGTTCAAACACACAACAACATGCGTTTTGTAGACCACACCCATATCCAGAATAACATACTGTTCAAACCCGCAACCACATGTGATCTAGGTTGAATCAACCACAACAAAACATGTCAAACACACCTCCAGAGTCCCGCATTGGAGTCTGAATACGATGCAGTGGCATTCGAGATGGGTCCATAGGCGTTTCAACACCCCATGAATAACAGGATTCACTGCTAATACAACTCAGTCAGTAAATGAACCAAAGAGCTTGTCCAAATATATGGATGAACTAAAGGAAATTTACCAGAACGGTGTTGCAGCAGTAGCTGTGTCAGCAATATCAGCAATATCCTCTCTTAACTATATATTTGCAGCAATATTAGTCTTCAGCACTAGAGGAGCCACCACCACAACAACAATGAAAATAAAGATTTACCTGTGACAATCTTCATTAGCAAATCAAGCTCCACACGCACAAGTGCACCAGTCACTTCTTTAACATGGCCACAGTATCCTTTGTACGGGCCAGATTTAATTTTGATACACCTACTCACTAGTGCATCATGCCCTCTGCCACCACGACCACCTCCTCCAACCCTTCCACAAGCTGCATTAGATAGGAGGGACACATCACTATACCAGACTACTGGCACCCATAATAATGAACATTCAAATTATAAATACCCGTACAAGTCATGTGAGGTCCTCTTGTGTGGGGTCTTCCTGGAGATTGCAAAATCCTTGCTGGAGATCTAAAAGCACCAAGCCGTGAATCTGCTGTATCCATACACTGCATCAGACAAGCAAATTCTCCAAATGGTTACATAAGACAAAATATTCTTCAACTAATAACAAAGACAAATTCGAATAATTTAGTGCATACGTTCCCATGGCAGCTGCCAGTTGATCCCCCAACAAGAAGACGATGGTGGTTTTCCACAGATAAAGCCTGAATGTTCACGGTGGTGGCGATCATGGATAAAAAGTATTCCTCTGTGTATATGCTCCACAGGTCCTTGTTTTCCCTGTTGACTAAAAAAAAGATATATAAAACATATTGAGACCACAAAATAAATATATTTTGTCAGAAACAATTAGGACACAAAACAAACATGTGAAAATGCACACACCTTGCATGCTCCTTCAATGACCCTTTGATGCGGCCAATGGTGTTGACCGCGTCTATTTCAGGCGCAATCGCCAGGAGCATGGGCAGTAGCCTTCCTTAATAGAATTTATCTCTTTCCTTAATAGAGTTTATCTCTTTCTCTATTTGTTTTATTGTTGCAATTTCAATTATTAGTTACTATGTTTTTAGGATCCATTAGTTGGGTCTGCATGAATAAAAAGGGAAGAGCTAGAGGAAAAGGTACGCTTTTCAATTACCACAAACAAGTCTCGGTATTGCCGTCGATAATCGGCCGGTGGCTCCGTATAGCCGATTACCATACCTCCTCGCGCTCAAGAACTTTCTTTGTGGCGAAGTTCATCCTTCTCTCGTCTGGTTCCGGCCAAACGCAGGCGTACCACCACCACCATAAGGAGCCGCAACAATTGGTATCAGAGCCATCCGGTCCTCGGCCCCCGCAGCAAGATCCCAGTAATTCTCGACGCGAGATGGCTTCGGGCGATGAAGAATGCGCAGCAAATTGACATCCGATGTCGAAGGGCTAAAAGTCTCGGTGTCCGAGCTGCACAAAACTGTCGCCGAATTCATCAAGTACCAAGGGAAGCGGCGAGAGGAGGACGACCCCAACGTGGACATCGGCGGCTCGGAACACGGCCTTCCCAGGCACCAGGCGGAAGGGCCCTACGGCCGGATCGGTCAGACGTGGGGCGACAGGGATGGCCGTGAGCCCGCCCATTCTCGCCATTCCCTCCGGGATGAGTGGAACGGGGCGAACGATCGGAACCGGTGCGAGCCGCCTCGGCGCCGCTACCCGGACCGTGAAGATTGGGAAGAAGCGCCAGAACGAGATCGATCGTTGCGCGCAGTACCCGTCTTTAACTTCCGATCTATGGCGGGCGAAGACCTCTCCTTTGGCTCCGCCAATGCGAGCGATTCGCGCGCGCTTATGACATCCCGTGCCGCAAATACGTCCAAATGGCCGGCCTTCATGTACGAGGCGAAGCCCAGGAGGTACTCGACAACTGGGAGTTGGAGGGAGGCACCATCTCCTGGGATGATTTCTATGAAACATTCCTTCAACGTTTCACGCGCCATGCCACGGCTGGTCCTCTTGGTGATCTGGTCAACCTCAAGCAGGGGGAATCTCGTGTGGACGACTACGCACGGGAGTTCCAGCGCCTTCTCGCCCGAGCTCCGCGCATGAGACGGGAAGACCAGATTGAGACTTTTACGGCCGGGCTCTCCATTACGCTCGCGGGCGACGTGCGACGCGATCGACCTCGCGATCTCGCGGAAGCAGTCGCATTCGCACGTGAGTCAGAACGGCGCGAGGACGCGTGGATCGCGCGGGCTTCTCGGAATTGGGCTCCTCCGAGTCGACCGCGCCCGCCGTTCAGCCGTGGGGTCCCGGCGGCCGGACCAAACTGGCGCCCACTCTGCCGCCGTGGTCAGAGCCTCGATCACAAGACACTTCCGCACCTGCGGCGGCGGCTACCGGCCGGACCATAGGAGGGTCCTCTGGCGGCTCCATTCGGGCGGGTCCTGCAGCCTCGCAAGGATCATCAGCAACTTCTCCCTATCGCCGCCGTCTGGGTGCCGATGAGATGGCGGAGCGGCGAGCAAAAGGGTTATGCTTCAACTGTGATGAAGTATATACCCGGGGACACTGTTGTCGACGTCTCTTCTACTTGGAAGCCGTAAGCGAAGACGAAGACAAACTTGAGGCGATTGAGGATGAACAACCAGAGTTGTCCTCATTGGCGCTCCGCGGACCCCGCAAGGGCTGTACTATGCAGTTGGAGATCCGCATGAGAGACAAGACACTGCGTGGCTTGGTGGACCTGAAGCGACGCGCACAACTTCATCATCGACGCCGCGATCAAGCGTCGGCGTGCCACAACAATCTGGGGGAGGCCAGCATGTTCGTGTGGCAAATGGCGCGGAACTTCCCTGCCTGGGCCGCACCACGGAGGACTTCAACGTGGACACTTACTCCTTCAGAGCTCCTTTCTTCATTATTCCCTTGGAGGGCTTCGACCTGGTGCTCGGAGTACAGTGGCTCAAACCGTTCGGCGACGTCATATGGAACTTCGACTCCCTCAAGATGTCATTCCAGTTCGACGGCCGCACCATCACTTTACAGGGCATGGGCACGCCGACTGGGCCCCAGGCGCTCCAACTCACCGCACAACCGGAAGGTGTGGCGCTTTAGTCATCGAATTCGGACATCTTCGGCCGAACCGCAGAGCTGCCGCTTTGCCTGCGGCGTCGATCATCGGATTTGTTTACAAGAAGGCACGGATCTGGTGGTTGTTCGACCGTACCGCTACCCCTTCTGGCAGAAGGATGAAATCGAGAAGCAATGCGCCGCCATGTTAGCCCAGGGCATCATCCATCCTAGCCAATCGCCCTTCTCCTCGCCAGTACTACTGGTCGCAAAGGAGGATGGCTCGTGGCGATTCTGCGTGGATTACCGTGCCCTCAACTCAAAGACAATTAAGGACAAGTTCCCCATTCCAGTCGTCGAGGAGCTCCTTGATGAGCTACACGGTGCCAGAGTCTTCTCCAAGTTGGATCTTCACTCCGGATATCATCAGGTTCGGATGTGGCCGGAGGACGTTGAGAAAACAGCATTCCGAACCCACCATGGCCACTTTGAGTTCTTGGTCATGGCATTCGGCCTATGCAACGCGCCATCCACTTTTCAGGCGCTCATGAACGAGGTCCTTGCGGACTTCCTACGGAAATTTGTCCTTGTCTTCTTCGATGATATTTTGATCTACAGCACGATGACCGACGAGCATCTTCATCATCTCCGGCAGGTGCTAACTCGTCTTCGGCACCATCAACTCTTCTTCAAGCTCTCCAAGTGCGCTTTCGCGCAAGCGGAGGTGGCTTATTTAGGCCACATTATTTCCAGCCGAGGGGTGTCGGCCAATCCTCAGAAACTCCAGGCCATCACCTCCTGGCCGACTCGACCAAAGATCATGGTCGCGCCTTCCTCGGCTTTGGCGAGATATTACCGGCGGTTTATTCGGCAGTACGCCACCATCGCCGAGCCGTTGACTCGTCTTCTTCGCCATCAGTCATTCTGCTGGAACTCGGAGGCGGAAGCCGCCTTCTGCGCACTCAAGACCGCCCTCCAGTCAGCTCCGGTTCTGCGGCTACCCGATTTTGACGCCACCTTTGTGGTCGAATGTGATGCCTCCAGCCTTGGCATTGGCGCTGTACTCCAACAAGAAGGTCACCCCGTGGCCTTCTACAGCCGAAAGCTTGCCGAACGTCACGTCCGTCTCGCAGCCTATGAGCGCGAACTTATTGGCCTCTCCAAAGCAATTCGGCATTGGCGGCCTTATCTTTGGGGGCGTCCCTTTTTGGTGCGGACGGACCATGCCAGCTTGAAGTATCTCTGGGCGAGCTTTGGTCACGCCCGCAAAGAACACCGCTCGGCAAATTGATGGGCTTTAATTTGAGTCGAATACAAACCAGCAGGCCAACCGCTAGCCGATTCCCTTTCGAGGATGTATGACGAGGCAGTAACATGTGCTGCCCTCTCCTCTCCAACGGTGTCCGCCGTGGAGGAGTGGAAAAAGCTTCTTCGCCAAGATCCCGAGGTCCAACGGCGCTGCGCCGAGCTTCTCCAGACCGCGCCGGCCGCTAATGGTGCAGGCGCCGAGTGGTCCTCCAGCGACGGGCTGATCTTCAAAGCGGGTAAGCTGCACCTTCCTGCTTCCTCGCCGATCCGCCACATGTGTAGAAAAGAGAGGATTGTATAATGCGTGGAATAATGTATTGCTGAGCCCTCAGGCTGTTTATATAGGAGTACATGGCTTGGAGGGCAAGATGCCTCTCCTAGAGATAAGGAAGGTTATCACGGGATTACAATCAATCCTAAACTAACCATATCTGGTGCTGCCTAATATACTCTAACAACATGATCGTGGCTGCATACCACGATCTGACACATGAGGGTGTCCATAAAACCCTTCACCGGGTCAGGTCTCATTTCACTTGGGACAAGCAGCGGCAAACTGTCGAAGACTACATCAAACAATGCCGCATTTGCCAGCAAAACAAAGCAAGTTGCCTGTCCCCTGCCGGCCTACTTCAGCCACTCCCTGTGCCGCACCATGTTTGGGCCGATATTTCCATGGATTTCATCATCCGCCTGCCCAAGTCGCAAGGGATGTCGGCTATTCTCGTGGTCGTCGATCGACTCTCGAAGTATGGTCACTTCATCACCCTCAAGCGTCCTACCACAGCCCCTCAGGTCGCGGCCATCTTCTTTGACCAGGTGGTCCGTCTCCATGGCGTGCCCGAGACGATTGTGTCGATCACGACCCGATTTTCACCAAATACTTTTGGCGAGATCTGTTCAGCGGTGTGGTACCCGTTATTGACATCATCGACTTATCATCCTCAAACGGCGGTCGACCGAGGTGGTTAATCGCACATTGGAGATGTACTTATACTGCTTTGTCCACCGACAACCCATCATCTTGGGTTAAGTGGTCGCCTTGGGCGGAGTTTTGCTACAACACCTCCTACCATTCAGACCTCCGGATGGCACCGCTCGAAACTAGTCTATGGTCATCCACCTCCCGTTGTCATCCCTTATACACGGGGCACCACCACAATTGATCTTGTCGATTGCCGTTGGTGGAGTGGGATGTTCTCCTTGATCGAGCTCGACAGAACTGCTGCGTGCTCGAAACAGGATGAAGCAAAGACTATGATGGGGGCCATCGTGAGGTTTCCTTCTCGGTGGGTTCGTGGGTGTGGTTGCGCCAAAGATCACCGCCAACTTTCCTTGCGCACCATTGCCAAAGACAAGCTCTCTTCCGGTTTTCGGTCCCTTCAGATCGCCGATCGTGTTAGGGGTGGCTTATCGGTTGAACTTCCAGAAGCTTCGCCTCCATGATGTCTTCCACGTGTCGTTGCTCAAGCCGTTCCATGGATCCCCGCCGACGGTACCTCCGCCGCTTCCCCAGGACATGGCCTCCGCCGAGCCTTCCCCTCAAGATCGGGCCGAACCTGCACTTCTATTGGGTCAACGCTTCCTCCGCTAACATCGCCAGCTTCTTGGTCCAAAGGATGTGCCAACCAGGCCGGGCTACATGGGTGGATGCCATCACTCTCCGGGTCGTACCCGATTTCAAGCTTGAGGACAAGCTTGGTGTCGAGGAAAGCATTGATCTGCCAATGGTGTTGACCGCGTCTATTTCAGGCGCAATCGCCAGGAGCATGGGCGGTAGCCTTCCTTAATAGAGTTTATCTCTTTCTCTATTTGTTTTATTGTTGCAATTTCAATTATTAGTTACCATGTTTTTAGGATCCATTAGTTGGGTCTGCATGAATAAAAAGGGAAGAGCTAGAGGGAAAAGGTACGCTTTTCAGTACCACAAACAAGTCTCAGGCGCTGCCGTCGATAACCGGCCGGTGGCTCCGTATAGCCAGTTTTAACGGAACAGGGACATTAGTCCTTTCTTCCAGAAGATCTCCAATTTATCATAAAAGCCTGGAACTACAATCATGTTTGCCTCTGTCCATTTATAGTTCACGTCAGAAAAAATAAAAGCATTGCAGAAATCATCGGCATCTAATGCGACTAAACCACCACTTGTGAAACCAAAACCAATGTTATAATTACAGTATCACGGAATAAAACCGGGACTGGCCACCAAACTAAACAATTTACCACCCACTTCAAACAGGGGTGACTACTGCAGCACTGCTGAATGCATTCAAGGTCCGGATTAATCCAAAGAAGAAACTGGCACGGAAATCGTCGACGATCCTCCAAAGCATCGATCATAGTATATAACTGCGACGGCACCATTGACTCAGAAAGCAGAATCCGACACGAAATTGCTACAAATTCGGGTCTGGGAAATCAACCTAACGATTGCACCACGGTACAGACACCGGGCGTTAGATCGACAGGGCAAACGACGACTCACCATCCTCGAACTCGCCGTCCTCCTCCTCCTCCTCCTCCTCCTCCTCGTCATCGACCTGGGCCATATCGTCGATCAGGATGAATGACCGCTTCCTCTTGCGGGCACGGGCACGGACGCCCTCTTAGTCATCGTCATCGTCCTCGCTGGCTGCGTCGTCGATGGAGCTCTCGACGCGCGACCGCTTGCCGCCCCTCCTCCATCATACAATATGCCCCGTCCTCCTCCACCTCCTCATCGCGGCTGCGGCGAGACATTGCGGCGGCTAGGGTCCCGAGGCCCCCCACGCGAAGCGCTGCGGCGGTTTGGCCCGCGTGTTGGGGGACGCGGGCGCGTGACACGATCCAGATTATTTAAAGTGGCCTTTTAAACATGGGCTGGGCTCATGCCATCCTCAGTGCAAATTTTATAAGAGTTCAATTCTTATTAAATAAGATGTCATATGGATAAAAATGGTGACATGACAATAAATTTATGAGGAGGGAGGAGAGTTGAGTTTTATGGGGATAAAATCTGGTGTATACGGTTACCAAGTGCTTTAAAACTAGGATGAAACCCCACTGAGAGTGATTTGTTTCATCTCCACATCTTTTCTGGATCCTGTGTGGCCATATTGTAGTGTGATAAATATAATTGCAAGTGGCTACACAATTTATATGGCATATTTTATCACAACACCATGCAACAATTAAATGCTATGTCATGCCTATGAAATTGTGCATTGAGAGAGGTTGTTTCATTCATCAACCCAAACATTTAAATATGACGTGGCACTATTAAAAACCATGTAACGAAACTCTCCACTGAGAATGGCTTTAGGCCTCTCCAACAAAACCACAACCTCTGCCCCATCCATCGTACGCCCCCACGGCTTTGCGCCTCTAGTCCAGCCTGATCTGGCTGCGTGTCATACACCGGATGGGCATGCAGTCCGGAAGTTGTAATTTTTCTAGCTCAAAACTTGTTTTTAATAAACCTAGATTCTTTTTTTTTTGAATTTGTGAAACTAGCTTTTCTTAATGAGCTCAAAAGATGTGGCAAACGACACGAGTTACTAGCCGCGTCAGGAGAGCTCGATAAGAATCTTGGCTTTCGGAGGTTGGCAGGAATCTGGGCAGTGAGACGCTGAGCCCCGAAACTCGGCAGCTAGGTTCTGACCCAGTTGACGTGGAAGGACTATGAATTTGATTAATTTGTAATTTAATTAGTGATTAATTAGTGAATTTGGTTAATTTGTGATTAATTAGTAGATTGGATTCCTGCCAAAGAAAGAGAGCTCGATAGAAATCTTGACATGATAGCACGGGTGGTAACTTCTGGTGATCTAAATTTGCAAATGATTTTAGAGAGGGACTCTCTATATAAGAAAAGAGTGCTACTATTCAAATCACTTCCAACGGTATAAGCATGTTTCACTAGGTTTCAAGATATTCTATCAACGTTTCATATATTTTATAAGAGTTTTAAATGGGTTTCATAAATGTTTTAGCATGTTTCAACAAAAATCAATGGGCTTCTAAATAAGAAACTACAAGTTTTGTCCAGTTTCAAATCTAAAACTTGATTTAAAACGAGATTCAAAAAAATTTAACTAAGTTTCAAGAGACCAACTTCGAAATTTCAAAACACATTCTACAAGTTTAAAAAATTCAAATTAGTTTCACAAGGTTTTAGCGTGTTCAAACAAATTTTGATACGCTTCAAATGATTTGACGCTTGATTAAAAAAATGAGTTTCAGATTAATTTCAACTAAGTTTAAAAAAGGCAGACTTTAAAATTTCAGAGCACGTTTCACTAGTTTCATATGGTTTCAACATATTTTTTTTTAAAAAAAAATCAATGGGTTTCAATTGTACGTACGCAGAATTTGTCGTTGTCTCCATTGTAAATTTGTAATAGGTTGTACAGTAGGTTTGTGCGTATCCTCCTATAATGTTCCCCTGGACAACAATTTTGTAAGTGTTTGTTCGGCATTCGATCGCCATGACACAGCTGTCCAATTCTTCCATCTTACTGACGTGATACTCACACTGCACAGCGTCATTGCTTTTACACATGATAATCGGCTTACGGTTTGCAATCCAGCATTACACGTGACGTCGCCTAGCATTCTCATGGATCTCTTTCATTCAGCATCTGAGTTTGCTGGTCTTCCGGTGTTTGCGTTCCAAATTAAACGTCGACTTGGTTTGTCCTCCATTGGAAGAGAGAGGCAAGAATCTGGTGGAGCGAGATGTTCTAAGCTAAATTCAGCTTGGTCACCTTTTGATTCCCCTTTCTTTCCTCAGATCCCATCTATTCTTCTCTAGTGTCACGTATTGCACAGGTGCACATGGAAGCGGTCTGGCTTGCGTTGCATGTTGCCGCATCACCCACGGGCTTGCGCGGTTGGTAGAAGGATGCATGATTGCATCATCCATGTGTACAACAGTGCAAGATCTAGGCAGGATTCCCCGGTTTTTATCATGACGGTAAAAGGGTGAAAAGATCAAAGGGAGCAAACAATGTCACCTCTGAGACTATAGACAGATAGTGATACTGACGGATACTGCGTGAATCCGTGTCCGTGAAATTTTGTGACGCTGGCAAATATGAATCAACACTCAACAGCCAGGGTAAAAAAATTCGCCGAATTTCAGCGAATTTTTGGCAAAATTTCGGATTTTGAACAAAACGAAATCTGAAGTACCGGCTGAATTGAAATTTTTGAAAAAAATAATAATTGCTACAGTAATTTCAGTGAAATTTCGGGTTTAGAATCCGGATTTGACCGGAATTGCATCGTTAACACATAATAAAATGATCTTTGATGATAATTTGTGGGAAAAGTAATTTTTTGAGACATTTTAAAATATTGGTTGAAACACTAACAGAATTTTATAAAATTGAATAAGCTTTGTCGTGCTATGAAAAATTTATGGTACCATCTTAAGAAGTCTAGAATCATACAAAAAAAATTTCAAAATATTTTAACTTCATTTGTTATCTTTTAAAAATAAAAAATAGAATTAGCATAAACGAGGTAGTAACCATGTCCGAATTTTATAAATTTTTTCAAGTTTGATCATGACCTATAATTTTTATGAGAGATCAATAATTCCCTCATAAACATTGTGTGCAAGTTTCAAAAAAAATCAACCTGTTTTGATTGCTCAATAAAAAATTATATACGGTACAAGCACGCGCCCTAAAGTCCGGAAACTGCGAAGTACCGCGTTCACATTTTTTGGGAACTTTTTATGTTTGATCATGATCTAAAAATTTTATGAGAATATCACTGATGCTTTTTGAAGATGTAAATTTTTTTCGTAATTTTTGCATGCCTGGAACAATGCAAAAAAAAGCTACTCGAAAATGCGGACTTAGCTCGATTTCCACCTCTAAGTTCTTTGTTTGGAAAGCCCATTCCCGACCGAGATCTCTGTGAATGGGTTGGGATTTTATTCTTGTGACCTTTCCATAGATAATAGATATTCTTGCCGTGTAAGATATGTACCCTTAAACCTTGTTTGAGAAACCCATTTCCGATCGAGATCCCCCTAGATGGGTCGGGATTTTAGGTAAAACCTCGGTAGGTTGGCACAAATATGTAATTAATTAAGCGATTAATTAAGTGGTTAGTTCATTGATGTATGTGATCAGCAAATTCCATTAGCAATTAAAGTTCAAGCCAAGAAAGGGAAGCTTAGCAGACGGTTATTTAAGATGCACAACAACATTAGGTCTCACCCTATCGTTAGGTCTTATCGGTCGCCCGACCTACCGAGGTTGAGGCCACTGCCACGCTGCTTGCAGCTTGCCGTGGTCTGATAGCACCGTAGATGATATATGTCGTCTGTCACTGCTTTTATAGTTAGAAACGTGATTAGTTTTGTAAATTTGTTGGCACGAGCACTAGATTAGAAGGGAAAAAGAAAGTGCGTGGGAGGGGGGAAAAAGCGAAGGCTCCATTGTCTGGCTCTGGCCCTGGCTGACCTCATTTTTAGGACAAATAGTGAGTTCTTCAATCACACCGACAGAATGCCCTCTGGGACTGAAATGCATGCTCTAGATCCACATGGGTGACACTCATGATGTGGGAGTCATTAGGTCACCATGCTACTTACATTTGTAGCACTGATTTCAGAGTGGCTCTCAAGGCAAGAGAGTCAGAGACCATGTGTAAGGAAGCCACTGACAGTAATAAACACCGCAATGATGCATGATCGGATGATCCCATGCATGTACAGGAGTGATGATAATCTCTACTACATAAAATAAGTGTTTTTTCTCATGTCACTTTATTAAAATTACCTATCTTTGCCACTGCTATTTAATTACCCACTTTTACTACTGTTCTTTAATTACCCACCTTTGCCACTGTTAATACTCTTTGCAAATAACCTTTTTTATCGCAAATTCAGTTTCCGTTGCAACGCACGAGCATATGGTTAATCCCCTTAATTGAACTGGAATAGTCGGTCTCCTTGTGTGCAAGGCTCTGGATATATAACAGGAGAGAAGATTTGACACCCTTGCCACATGCTTGAAACATGAAAGAAGCTGCATGCTTATGTAACGCTAGCTAGAGAACATGAAACAAGAAGCAGCACACAGATCTAATCCAACTCTGAGGCTAGCAGCATCGCACGCGTAACTTTTGGGAGTAGAACTTGGAAGCAGAACGTGACCGAAGGAACAGTCTGGACTCCAAACTTGTTGTACTTGCGGCCATATGGGCATTGGCAGCCAGTGAGTAAAGACCCTTGTTTAATAGCCAGTGCTAGCGACTCCACTACTACCACTGACGACGAGTGAGCAGCGGTCGGTCGAAGAGGCCAACGCTACGGCGCACATGGCGTACCCGGTGGGGGACAAGCCTGCTTTTCGTTGCCCAGCTGTCCGCGCCCTCCGCTTCCGCTTTCCCTCCGTCATTTGTTGCCGCGGACCATGCGTTTCCCGGTGAAAAATTGCTCTGCTCTGTTCCCCCACCGCACTAATGGCGCCATTGCCAGTGGCCACAACAGTACTGTGGTAAAGCGCCTTTGCGACTCTGTCCTCCACGAGTCATCCCATGGGATGATGGGGGGCTCATCTGGTTCGTTTGTTTTCCTAAATCACCTGGTATGTACTAAATCGTGCTCTCTTTCCTTGTTTGCCTGAAAATGGTTTACAAGCGGGAGTGTTGACAAAGCCAAAAAACAGGGACAGCATGCATGCCAGCAAACATCCACATCTACAACAATCAAGGAGGAGATTTCTGACGACCACATCAGGCTTCCGGAGTATGAATTCCAGAGGAATTTGCTTACACCTGTTTCTGGCCAGCTGTGTCACAACACACAGTAGTAGTAGTTGTGAGCTGTGACAAATACTGTAGTTTGGACCTGGGGAACGTACGTGTTGTTCCCACCGAATTGGTACCGGTATGCTTTCGTCTAAACCATGAGTACACTAGTTCTACAACTCTACTCCTGCCCACTCTTACTTGCGTGGCTTTCTACTGTTATGAACCGCTCTCATAGCCTCACCTAAAAAGCGCCTCCTTTTCCCTGTAACGGCCACTCGATGCCCATGTATTCTTGTCCTTCAGTCCTTGGGGCGTAATCGTGAGTTGTAGCAATAAGTAACCGAAGCTGAAACTTACAAAAGCTACCTCCTTTTTAATTCGTCCATCTTGCTTCGCCTTTATTAACCGCAATACTAACCATCTCGGCTACCTACTCTCGTTTGGCCTCCATCATTTAATCCCATTTTGTTATAGTGACACGGTTACAGCAAATAAACCATCGGCACCAAACCGAGTTCACCGAATGCAGCTCCCACATATGGCTGAGTTGGTACACTAGTGCTGTCTTGCACTGATCGCCTCATCGCCCACTTCACAAAAGATCTTGTTCTGCCTTGTGTGCGTTCATGCGGTTGCTCGCTTGCCTGCCTTTACTAAGCAATTCAAGTCGCAAGAGTTTGTTACGTCGTCCATGGACCATGCGTACGAGTGGTTGTTATCTCGAGGAACCAGGGAACGTTGTCAGTGTGATACGACAGGCCATGCCGTTGTAATGCATATATGCAGCTTATACCTGATGGCTGATGAGGGGAACAACCGAGAAAGTACATGTTCGTTACCGTGATTATGGGCTTGTTAGTAACAGCAAGCAACAGCCATCAGGGATTCAGGGCGAATCCGCTGGTGAGTTTCGACAAGCTCGAGCCTACCTTTCATCGGTGGCTAATAGCCCCCGTGTTCGGCATTAGTCGGCGGGTGGCCGCCGCAATTTTGAGGAAATTGCCGGACTAGGTGGGCACAGAGGCTGTCTGGGAGGTCGTGAAGGGACGGGCGAATTTATCGAAGGGCTTCACCGACGTGAGAAGGCGTGGCCCGGTGGAGGACGGCCGGGGGCCAAGAGCACAAGAAGAAAGGGCAGCGTCGACACATTGCCGGCGTGAGGAGGCGAGGCAGGGAGTTGATGAGGCAGACGGCGGGGCGGAGGGGAGGAGAGGGGAACCGTTGGGCGGCGCGGCAAGCAAGATTCCAGCTGAGAGGAGAGGGGTGGAGATTGGAGGAGCTAGGGTAGAGGAGACCAGGAATGGAGCTGCCGAGCCAACGTAGGAGGCTGCGGATTGGAGGAGGCGGGGAGCAAATGTCTGGAGAAGATCAGCAGTTAGAGGGGACATGCTTTTCTTTACGTACGTACGTACCCATTTCTTTTTTTTTCCTTTGTTTCTCTTCTATTTAGTATGATCATATTTACATGTGACTTTAAATGACACAAGGATAAACAAATATCTTTATATTAATTTACCTTAGTCTTTAAAGCCAGCATTTTATTTTTATTCAAGCTTCGCTACTGACAACCGCTTAGGATACGCTTTTGTCAATACACACGGCTGTTGCTACAAGTGCTCTTCTACAGAAGCCACCCAAAGTTTGACAGCTACATTGCATGTGAAAACACCAAATATGATCTCCGAGCGAACCTTATCTTTTCTTTTCCTTCTGCAACCAACCAAACCCTTATCCCCGTTATCCTATTATCACAATCTCTGTAACACCTGTCCAGTAACAGTGTTACAAGACCGACACGTGGGACCAAAGACGCAGCACACGTCCCACATGTCAGAGACCCAACCCAAAATGTTTTTTTTTTTTTTTCCTTCTCCCCTCGAAACAGCAGCAGCAGCGTTTTTTGATATTACGAAAAGAACTTTCTCAAAAGAAAAGGAGAAGAAACAGGGCACTTTGGAGCCGTTGATATGAGTAATTGGCCAGCACTAACAACAATTAGGTGGAGACATGCGCGATGCCACATCGTGAGAAAAAAAATTGATCCAAGTTTTTCGCAAATCGAATTTACAGAACTACGGATCTTTTTTTCAAAATTACCGGTGAAAGTACCTGTCGACGTACTTTACGCCAGGGTACCCTCTCCGTCACGGTCAGGAGGGGCCATGAGTCTTGGCGTGGCGGCTTAGCGCCAGCGAAGCGACCAAACCCCGACGCCAGCGACCGCCCATGTGGCGGGTCTTAGCGACATCGGCGAGGGCGACCCCCGACCCCGTCGATCCCAATGGCTCACCGGCCGCATGGTCCTCGACGCCGACCAGTCATAAGGCCTGACTCGGTCCGCCGCGAAAGAATGAGGCGACCAGAAGGCGTCTGCCGAAAGCGAGGCCCAACATCGCTAAAAGTCTTCCGACCCGACACACCGTGTCGTAACTATTGAATCTGCGTGGCTCTGGCGGACGACAAAGACGATAACCTATCCTTCGATGTCCCACGCCTAACCCGTCAGATGCGAAGTCGCTCCGGAACACAAAGAACATCATCAAGTGAGTCGGCCCAGAGCACAGACTAGGTATGGCGCAAAGAATGAGGCCAGGGGATGAGGCTACAGTGATCGGTATAATAAATGAAGTGTAATCAGTATGATGTCATCCTCCCACTTGCCTGAGCCAGCCCAACCTATATAAGGGAGCTCCGGTGCATGGGAGTAGGAGGACGAAAGAAAAGGACCCAGAAAGAGTGAGGATCAAGCAAACGGTGTAATCCACTCAAAGCATATTAACAGGAACTCAAGCAGGACGTAGGGCTGTTACCCGCATCGGGGGCCCGAACCTGGATAATATCGGCGTGTTCTTGAATTTATGCCCGTGTGGATCCCTCGGGAGAACCTGTAAGCAGTCCAGCTGCGAAGACCCCATCTATCGAACCCTGGACTCCGTCGAGGGAGAAAACTGTCGGCGAAATACGTCGACAGCACCAAAATTTTTTAAATCTTCTAGGTCGAAAGAACCGGTGCTCATGTCAAATTTGCGAAAACAGGGTTATTTTTGCAAAATAACCAGTAGAAGGACCTGTATTTACTGTATTAACCGTAGGCGTAACTGCAGCCTTGATTCTTGCCACATTCCCGTAGTGGGCATAACAGTTCTAAATCGTGGCATAATTATCACCACTTAAATGTTATGGAGCAAACACGATCTTCTGATCATGCTCAAGGATTTCCCTAGCTCTGACCGATCCTTACACGTTTCCGAGCTTGCATGTTCGGGAATGAGTTTGGATGCTCGTAGGCAAGCACTAGGCATACTCTGGTCGAACGGACCTATCGGCTAGACTATCCGAGATCCTCCTTAGGGACATCATTCAAGAGTACGTATGATCGACCAAAACTGATTGTCAGGGTATAACAATTCTTATGAAAATTATCCAATCTCTAACACGGAGTAATGGACCAAATATACTATTTATTCGTGCGTCGAAACAAATGCCGCTCTCCAGTGTATGGAAAAGTGAATGCTAGCTCCACATCCACATAATATACGAATCCGGAGACTAGGTTTGAAAAAAAAAATCATATATGCTAGTTTTGTGAAAAAAAAATAGAGGTCTGAAACAGTAAACAGTTCCAACAAGCCGCCTCTTCCACCCCACGCCGCTCGCGTGGGTCTCACGTTGCTGCGCATCGGTTTGCCCGGCCATAAATCCCAGCCCCGCCCTGTCCCTCCTCCCTTACTTCCCCACTCGTCGTTTCCATCCCCGTACGCCGTAGCCCTCGTTTTACACTGCTCTCTCGCCGCCGCCGCCGCCGCCGCAGCAGCAGAGCATGGCGGTCCTCCGCGTCCTCCTAGCCGCGGCATTGTCGCTGCTCTCCTTGTCTGCTTCAGGTAACCACCGTGTGGATGCGCAGAGATTGATGTTTTAGCCACAATGCAGCTGCGGTTTAGTGACGAATGTTGGTGGGTTTCTTTTGGTTGCAGAGGCGGGGACGGTGGGCGTGAACTACGGGAGGGTGGCGAACAACCTGCCCAACCCGGCGGCGGTGGTGCAGCTGCTGAAGCAGCAGGGCATCACGCAGGTGAAGCTTTATGACACCGACCCGACCGTGCTGCGGGCGCTTGCCAACACCGGCATCAAGGTGGTGGTCGCGCTGCCCAACGAGCAGCTCGCCGCGTCGGCCACGCGCGCGTCGTACGCGCTCGCGTGGGTGCGGCGGAACGTGGCGGCGTACTACCCGGCCACGCAGATCCAGGGCGTGGCCGTGGGCAATGAAGTGTTCGCCACGGCCAAGAACGTGACGGCGCAGCTCGTCCCGGCCCTGACCAACGTGCACGCCGCGCTCACGAGGTTGAACCTGGACAAGGCCGTCAAGGTGTCGTCGCCCATCGCGCTCACCGCGCTCGCGGCGTCGTACCCACCCTCCGCGGGCGCGTTCAGGGAGGACCTCGCGCAGGCCGTGATGAAGCCCATGCTCGACTTTCTGGCGCAGACCGGCTCGTACCTCATGGTCAATGCTTATCCCTTCTTCGCCTACTCGGCCAATGCCGACGTCATCTCCCTCGACTACGCACTGTTCCGACCCAACGCCGGCGTGCTCGACTCGGGGAGCGGCCTCAAGTACTACAGCCTCCTGGATGCCCAACTCGACGCCGTGTTCACGGCGGTGGGCAAGCTGGGGAATTACAACGGCGTGCGTGTAGTGGTGTCGGAGACGGGCTGGCCGTCCAAGGGTGACGCGAAGGAGACCGGCGCCGCGGCAGCCAACGCCGCCGCGTACAACGGCAACCTCGTGCGCCGCGTGCTCTCCGGCAACGCCGGCACCCCTCACCGCCCCGACGCCGACATGGACGTGTACCTCTTCGCGCTCTTTAACGAGAACCAGAAGCCCGGACCGACTTCTGAGCGCAACTACGGCGTGTTCTACCCGAACCAGCAGAAGGTGTACGATGTCGAGTTCGTCCTCGGCCGCAGCTCGGCGGGCGGCGGCGGCAGCAAGGACAACGGCGGCCTCGGGTGGCAGGAGAACGGCGGGCCCAGCGGCGGCAACGCCAATGGCAATGCTCCGAACGCCGGGGGCGGGGTGAAGGCGACCTCGACGGGGGAGGCGTGGTGCGTGGCGAACGCGATCGTCGGGGAGGAGCGGCTGCACGCGGCTCTGGACTACGCGTGCGGACCGGGCGGCGCGGACTGCAAGGCCATCCAGCCCGGCGCGGCGTGCTTCGAGCCCAACACCATGGTCGCGCACGCCTCGTATGCCTTCAACGACTACTACCAGCGCAAGGGCCGCTCCATCGGCACCTGCGACTTCGCCGGCGCCGCTTACGTCGTCAACCAGGCACCAAGTGAGTTCCCGCTTATCTTCTCATCGTGCTCTCTACTACTCGGTTAGCTTTCGTTTCTTTGTTACTTAGCGATTTTACTCGACCGATTTGTACAAACGTACATGAATCGCTTGATTACAAAGCAAAATGTACATGTAGGAGCTAGGCAAATTTAGCCAAGGTAGAAGGGTAGTCTGGTATTACCACTGCCATTACACAACCTACACCGTAGTGTTCGGTACAAGTTTGCTGAGCACGACACACCCCGTACCACCACCAAAGTCGTTTTAGCACTCGACTACCAGTAACCTACACCGTAGTGATTTACAGATAGATGGGTCATGGATCACAGTTCAAATCAAATGAAAGGTGCCTTGTATCGTACGGAAATGATTCTTGTTCATTGTTATCTTTACCACCGCACAGGCTGTCATGCATGTCCGGTTAACCTGGGAAACACACGGCATGGCGACACTACAACTGCAACAGCCATTAGGACATATATAATAATAAAATCACTTTAACTTGTTTTTAGCGTATCTTATCGTATATAAAAGAGTGAGAGAAAAAAAAGAGTAAGCTGGTTCTTATTTAAGAGCTTGTTTAAGGAGCTGTGCTTTATTTTTGCTTTAATTTTAGAATAAAAACCCTGTCAAACAGAATAGCTACAAAACAGTTGGAAAGTTAAACCACAGCAAAAACACCTTTAAAAATTGAAGCTGCTGAAGAGAAGCTTTTCAGCTGTGACTTGGCTTGACCACCTTCCACCTTGATCACTCTGTTTTCTCGACTTCCGTCACCCTGCCTTGTTGTTTCCACGTCACTTCTTCACTCAGACGTCGTTGTGCTTCACTATGTTGTTACCTCTCCGTTCGGTTGGTCCTTAAAAACTACAGCTGCAACAGTTAGACCATGTTTGGATCGCCTAGGACTAACTGTTAGTTGGCTAAAAATTAGCTCTACCATTAGTTAGCTAAAAATTAGCCCACCTATTAGTCTTCCTGTTTGGATGGGCTAATTGTTAGCTCACTCTCACTAGCTAATGGGCTAATTGTTAGCTCAGAGGTTGGCTAAAAATTAGTCCTTCCTGTTTGGATGGACTAGGACTAATTTTTAGCCAACTAACCAAAAGCCCAAGGATCCAAACATGCTCTTAGTTTGCCAAACAGCATAACAATAAAAGCTACAACTACTTTACAACTCAACAAACCAAAAACAGCTTTTCAATCTAATTGTAGCTCCCCAAACAAACCCTAAAAATAGTAAGTATTGTATTGGGAGTATTTGTAAATTTGTTACGTGGCATCTAGAGTTATCTTTATAGATAGCTATTGTATAATAATACAAATTAGTTTTAGCATTTATTTTAGATGGTATGCATGGGATTTGAAGTAAAGAGCTGATTTTATTATTATATTTAACCCTTACTGTCGTTCTGTGACCAAATCAGTATTCTGATGTACTAGTCACTTGCTATTGAGGGCGTATGCCGTATAGTGCATTGGATTCGCGAATCTGCTGTTTACCACTGCTACACTGGGATAGGGTTATGAGTGGACGGGTCGGGTTCTAAGCCTGGTAGTACACCCGCACAGCTGCCATTATGACTGTGATGGGATGGGGTCAGTGTGGCTCGCAGCTCGAGGTGGTGTGACTTGTCCTGTGTTCTTTACTTCCTTCGTGGTGGTGATGCGTGCCATGTTTGGATGTTTGTAGCCTACACATTTTTTACTCAACTTATTACTCCCTCGGTTACTACTACGTCTACAACGTGTACGTCAACTCCTTGGACCTGTACTAGAAATGGTCCTGTTGTTCACATGATAGCATTAGCATTGGAGAATGGAGGAGAATTAGCAGTTTGTAGGGTATCCGACATTCTAACTTATCTGTGACGCTGAGTGACCTTACTGGCTGTTCGTTTGTTCAATTGTTTACAGAGATGGGCAAGTGCGAGCTCCCATCGACGGTCTGAACCGAAGCAAAAGTCGCAAAATACCGAAGGGCAGCAGCCAGCTCGGGACGCGAGATTTAGTAAAGAAAATCGCAGCTCGGTCAGTGTGGAGGGAGGGAGGGAAGGAAAGAGGTGGATGATGGAATCTTTGCCCTCCTTTCACCCATTACTAGTTTACTGCTGCTGTGCCACTGGTTGACCTCTGCTGTATGTTGGTTGCTTCAGCGTAGAACAGGAGTACTACTGTAGCTGGCGCTGTGTGTCTTTTTGCAGCTTTGGCTAAATGGGTTATATCTTTGTTTAGTCTCTGTAACTATGCTATTAATACTATAAGTTTTAATTACAAGTATAGATTAAATTCAGCCTCTGCGGCCATATGACCCCGTAGCCAGTTGTTGCTTTTCCGGCCTTTTTCTTTTTTTCAAATCTAACCTCTTCGTGAATGCGATTATAGAAGTGGTGTATTCTCGATTGTGGAAGTGTTCGGAAGGTGATATATGCCACCTTTTGCACTTACCACCGAAGACACCTTCTGTGTTCTTTGTCCTTATAGCCCGCCTCCTATGCTCTTCAGTCACGCGGTAACTTGGTTGTCGCACTGCCTGAGCGCAAAAAGTGCTACTCCTGTGCTAGCGCAATCGTTACCACGGCTCGCCGACTGAGACGCTCTTTGGGTGTGGTTATGCTGGCTTTCGTGCTCATGCGTTCGTGGTGAGAAGAGAGCTAAATTTGTAAATTTATTTATGAGGTGTTAGATTTTTTTAAAAAAAAAGAGAATAGGCCTGGAAAAGGGATTATTTCGTCTTTTCTTTGGTTTGACTCCTGTTCCTATCATCATCTAAATGTTTGTGCGCCGAAAATGGTGCTTTGCTTGGAAGCAAATTCGGCAAACTCATGATGGCGGCAGCTCTTCTCGCGCAATGTCAGTGTGAGGTCTTTATCTCCCCTTTCCTTCTAAACGTTCGTTCATTATGGATTTGCAAACTGCCTAATATAATTGGGCTGGTAGTCAGGTTAGGACACCAAACATTGAAAGGGAGAAATTTGGTGCTGGGAATTCTGGATACAGAGCCTTAGAAAGGAGAAATTTCGTGCCCAACCTGCTCTGAAAAGCAAAGGTCACAAAGCAGCGTTGCTTTTACAATATTTTCCCCTTGGATTTCGTTGAAACCTGAAGTGCTGCGACTTCGATTCTGTGACAAGCCGAATAGCTCCGAAAGTGGTTTGAGTCGTTGGTCTCAAGAAAAGCGCCACTTCCATTAGTTGTTTAGCATCAAATAGTACCGGGTATGCGTCGAGAAGGGGAAAAAAAGAAACGCTCGAGCTGGTACCGATGATATTGGGCTCCCTTGAGTTGGACACGGTTCTACTCCTGAAGTTGGCATCATCTCCGGTTCTCAAGGATAAAATAATTGAGCCATTTGTTTGACAACTAGTCAACTACGTAGTCGAGATCTATAAGACATCGAAAACCTAACAAGCTAACTATATTCAAAGTTTGCAAACATTTGAACTATTTTATCAATCTATTTGAGAGGGGGTATAAAAGGCTCGCTGAACCGTGGTTGGAGCTTCAGTCCACCCGTGCCCTGGCTACAGTTAGACCACTGTACGCAGCGTACCGGTACGGCTAGTGCTCGACACCTCCACGCCACCGCATGATCGCACGGCCGCGGCTTGGGATCGCATTGGTGGGTGGCCTCCGGTTCCGACCACTGCATGACTGCCTCCGCGTTTGCGCCGTGTGCGCGCGCATGTGTAGGAAGCTGCCGCAATTGGAGTCGGCACGGCAGCGGGGCTGGACCACCACCGGAGGGAAAGAGAAGGGAATATCGGCTCAATGAATTTTTCACCGATCGAGATGATCTTTGACGCCAGTCATCCGCTGCGAAATCCGTGCCCGGCTGGCTTGAGGGCCATTCACGCACATGCAGGCTTTGCCCGCACAGGTACACAACTGCCGGTCTTTTCCCTACCTTGAGGCCATCTTTACCCAATTTTCAGGGAAGAAATCCTCTCGCTGTGATTGGTTGCGGTACTATCTTCCTTCCTTTGCCTATTTTCTCTTTCAAATGTTTTTTTTCAAATTCTCTCTAATGTTTTGTTAAATTTTTCTAAGTTTTTAAACATGAAGTATTTTTTAACTGTTTTTTTAAAATCAATCAAAATTTAATGAACCAAAAGATTTTTGAATCCGAAGTATTCAAGCAGAAAGTTTTCGAACCAAAAGTTTTTTAGGTCGAAACTTCCAAGCGAAAGTCTAAAACCTAAAGTTTTTTTAATCGAAAGCTTTTCAACCGAAAAGTTTTCAATTGAGTTCAACTAAAAGTTTTGATTTTTTTTTTTTTGGGTATTAGAGAAGGAAAAGATGGGAAAGAGGAAGAGAAGAGAGAGTGAAGGGAGGGACATATGACAATAGCTAGATGTGTCTTTGCTAAAAAAATTGACGAGAGTAACCTCATATTAACAGTAGTCTTTAAGTTTTGACTCCTTGGTTGTTTTATCGTAGCCCAGGGCAGGATTTATGGAGACGAATGATAGCCCAAACTGTACGCTCGATAGTCCAGAAGAGAAATTGTTCGATCCAGTTTATAACCCCAGCCTACCACTGTTCTTTATGGGCTTCATGCCTTCATAGCCCTTAGGCATCGGAGATTGGAAGACTGAAATGCATTCTAATGGGCCAAATACCTGAAGCCCTAAGAGAAAGCCCAGGTAGGAGTATGCTACCAAGAAATTGTTCGATCCAGTTTATAACCCCAGCCTAGCACTGTTCTTTATGGGCTTCATGCCTTCATAGCCCTTAGGCATCGGAGATTGGAAGACTGAAATGCATTCAAATGGGCCAAAAACCTGAAGCCCTAAGAGAAAGCCCAGGTAGGAGTATGCTACCAAAAAATGAGCGACCCTTAATCAACCATTAGAGCCCGTTACACTAGAGTGGCCTAGCCTAAGGTGGTAATTACAGTAGTAACACACCGGTTCTTGGTCTCAAACACGTAACACGTTGCACACACATTACAAGTTACATAGTTGGTGGCAGTACAAATAAGGAAATACATACATCCATGTTCGGGACAGACCTAACACATTACACACCACGTCTCTCACACAGTCACATACACACACACACCCCACGCCATGCACGCACATGCCACCTAGCACAAAGTTGACGTACTTACCATACATCTCAACATAGTTCAAGGCTTTCAAAGCTTAACACATGCCACGCACACAAATCTATCTGGGTACGTTCTAGCGCGTGCAGTTCTTAATCAAGCGGTGGCGATGGGCTCCGCGTGGACGACCTCGACGGACGACTTCATGGCCTCGAAGCGGGGCTCCTTGGCCTCGAACTTGTGGCGCGCATACAGGTTCATGTAGTCCTTGAACACGAAGCTCGGGTACGCGCTCCCGGCGCGCCCCACCTCGCCATCGGCGCCGACGAGCGCGGGGGCCGGGAAGATGACGGCGTCGGCGCCGGGGTTGTAGAACGACGCGATGGACATGCGGTTCCCGTCGGGGCGCGTTAGCACGCGGTGCATCACGCTCTTGTACCGGCCGTTGGTGATCACCTCGAGCTGGTCGCCGATGTTGACGACGATGGCGTGGCGCATCGGCGGCACGTCGACCCACTCCCCGTCCTTGAGCAGCTGGAGGCCGCTCACCTGGTCGTCCTGGAAGAGCAGTATGATGCCGCCGGCGTCCGTGTGCGCGCGGAGGCCGTCGACGAGGTCCGGCCGCGGGCATGGCGGGTAGCTGCTCACCTTGGTGCCGAACGTTGGGCCGTTGGACCCGGCGAAGGCCTTCTTGAGGTAGCCCTTTTCAAGGCCCAGATTCACGCAGAGCACGTCCAGCAGCTTCTCCGCCAGTTGCTCGATTTCCTTTGCGAATTCCTTCATCACTTGCCTACAACGACACAAAAGGCCTATATTAGTTAGGATTGTTCCGGGAGACTAGCGTCACTCACTTGCCAATGCTTAAGAGTCCGATATGTAGTACTCAATTGTCATGTTGCTGTCGCGTATGTATATGTGCGTGTTGTTGCTGGATAAAAATTTGACAGTACTACAGATGAGGCATAGTACAAACCTAGGAATTTCTTTTTGACCATTTCGTTGATTTGAACACATGTATATATGCCCGGACTCAGTAAAAACAATTAGAGTAATTTTCACAAAATAACAATTTTTTTTACAAACTATCAAAAATTATAGTCTTTAGTTTCTACTTACAAAATTATAGATTTTAGAAAAACTTATATCACAAAATTATAATTTTGATAGTGTGAGCCCATATAGTAATCTCACGCACAAGTGAAACGAGAAATGAGAGCACATGAGGATGCCATATAGGCTCACACTATTAGACCCTTATAAAGAATGAACAACTCTAAAATTTGTAGTCTTGTGACACAAATTATCCTAAAATATATAGTTCTTTAATATATATAAGAGTTAAAATGTGCAGTTTTTGGATAGTTTATAAAAAAATGGTATAGTTCGGTGGAATTTAACAATTATGGATTCTTTAATAGAAGCTGTAGTCAGGTGTAACTTTGTTGTGGTGAGTAGGTTTGGTCTGGCCTAACAATAGGCTGCTTCGTCAGCCTTGCTTTGTGGGAGATCAAAAAAAGACAAAACGAGACAACGCCCAAATCTTCAGATTGGAGTAAAACTATAGAACAGAATCTTCCTATTAAAAAACTAAAAATTATCTCGGAGCCTTTGCGACTTCTGTCAAAAGCAGAAAAGCTGACGCTATCCGTCGGCCTGATGCTTTTTTTCGCAAGCCAACAGAAAAATTAACAAAGACTAATAGTTGTCCTATTAACTAGTGATCAAGTGTTAATAACTAAGGATGACGCATACGTGCCTACCTGTAGTGGTCGTCGAGGTCGTGGAGGTCGGCGACGTTGGAGTCGGGGAGGTGGCAGACGAAGAAGGTGCTCTCCCAGTCGACGTCTTTCACGGCAGCGCCCTTCTCACCGGCCTCCAGCGTCCGCCGCGCGAACTCCTCGAAGTTGTGCTCCCGGCAGTTGCTGTACTGCTCCTTGGTCACCCGCTCCACCTCGTCCATCAGCTCGTGCGAGATGCCATGGTTAAGAAGCTGCAGACATATTGGCAAAGTTAATGCACCGAACTAACACACTGCATGGAAAACGCGGCAAGGGTTCCAATCAATCGAGAGAAGTGACCGAAGTGATAAGATTTAGTTGGTCGATCGATCGATGGAGAATAAGAATATATGTCTAACTTTCTTTTTTGGCTATAGAGACAGAATGTTTCAGACGTGATGAACAAACACATCAATCGTTTCTTTTAAGATCAAAATTATTCATGGGTTCCGGGCACCTCGAAGAAGCCCCAGTTCTCACAGGCGTCGCGGATGACCTCCATGGCCTCACCCCTCTCCTCGCTCTCCAGTTTCTCCATGTTGATCACCGGGAAGCTTAAGCAGACACTAGTTGTCATCTCTTTCTCGTTTCTGCTGGTTTTAGCTTAAGCTGAGTGTGTGCGCACTCTGAGGCAGGTGGTGAGTGCCCAATTTATAAGCGCGCGCGGGAAGCCTTGGACATCAATTAACTAGTAGACTGAAAGGACGTAGTACGAGTTTAAGCGACTAAGTCATCCCTTTTCTGTTCCCCTTTTCTCCTTTTCTTGCGAATTTAGCTCGCTCACAAATGTAATTACAGAATGGACTTTATTCCTAACCGTAGAAGTGTTGAAAATTGACATGTGTTATCTTCCGCACTCTCCTACCATAGAAGACGCCTTTCGCACTCCCCGTCCGCAGCAGCCCGACTCCCGTGCTCCCTGGTTACGATACTAGCCCAACTACTAGTCTGCCACGCTCCCCAGCAGTGGCACCAACCCGTCTGCCGCACTGTCTAAGCGCGGAAGGTGCTGGTCATGTGCTAGTCAATTATAGGAGCACCTTTCACATTAAGAAGGATGTCAAATCTATAAATTCATTTACAAATGTGCTAGATATGTAAAAAAAGAACGATGCTGTAAGAGGGATGATTTCTTAAGCCACAGTTTAGTCTGGTCAAATTGAAAAGGGCAATAAAGTTGTCTGGACGTACAAAAGCAACCAATGCGCTAGCTAACCAGGATCACTGTGCGAGCATCAAGTCGTTCAGTTTACCCACACGACCTGTTCGCTCGTGTGGCCTTTTTTTTTACTTCCTTTTGAAATTTTCACAAATGCAGCGCCCTCTATGTTACAGCACCATAAAAGGCACTTTTCGCTGTACTGTAGCACGGAAAACGACCTCCCATAGTTCTAGTTCGTGGCATCTGCCCATCCCGTACACACCATGCCTCGTGTTGTGCTTCTGTTCTACGGCAAGTCTGCTATCGCGTCTCTAGACCGCGGCAACTCGTGGGCTTCCACCCTTGATGCACGCCCACCTCCACCACGCAAGTGTGGAATGTCGCCTTTCGTGGTCCCCCATGCAAAAGGAGCCAAATGTCACATCCGTGTCATTCTGCGTTAGGGAAGAGGGACTATTTTTATAAAAAAAAAAATCAAGAGGATACTATTTTTCCAAAAAAAAATAGTGAAAAGGGACCAAAACAATGAAAAATTCTACCCACGTGATCTCTCTTCAACATTACTCCCTCCATTCCGGTTTATAGGGTGCATAGAATTTTTTGCAAAGACCAAGAATAGTGAGCTAGATGATTAGTGTTCCACGTTTATCCCTAATTACACCTGTATTATAGACCTAGTTACTGCTGGTAATTAAGGAGCCCGTCGTTCCAGTTCACGCGGCACTGCATGTGTTCGACCCATGCCCCCATCCAAGCGCTCGCTGTTCGGCCCATGTGGCGGTGGCGACGACATTGCAAGCAGCACTGGCTTAGCTCACGAAGAACCAAGAACGATGCATTGCATGCAAGCGGTGCTAATTAATCGTGCATGGCCAACGAAACATCTCTCTCGCGCGTGGTCATGCAGAGTAATTAGCGCATGGATTACGAACCGTTTTGCGTGCATGTGAACGGAGCGAGTATTAATTAGCGCATGGAGTAATTAGGGGTATAAGAGAGAATAAACTCTCTGTTCTCAAATAGATGATGTTTTAGGATTTTGTATTTTAATCAATGTACATGTAGAAATATTTAGATCGTCTTCCTTCGTTAACTCACTTATTGCTTTTAGACAGTGTGTGCTACTCTATCTCATAGTAATAAATAATATTGAAAAAAATAAATGGTAGGGGTATGAAAAGAAAAAAAGAACAATTAAAAATTATCTTGAAATTGTGGAATGATATGTATTTAGAAACAAAATTTAAAAGCTAGAATGACATATATTTAGAAACGGATGAAATATAATACCATATCATGATAGTGTTGAACTCTATTATGTACGGACCGGAGCTTGTCCATTACTTTAAGATTGATGATGACAAGATTTTAGGCGTAGTACACCTAGCCCCGGGTGGAATTTTACTGTGTACAAATGTAAACACCGAATATGTGCTAGCTAAGGGAGTCGGGCATATCAGGTGCCGATCGCCGTGGGTGCAGCTGCCATCATATGAAACATAGCAATTTAGCCATCCGAAAACTAGCTCCCAAGTTTCAATTGACTACTTACTAGTGTGAAAATGCATCTCTACAAATTCATGTAGTAACATATACATTATCCGTATCGTTGGGCTTTGCTTCCAGATTCGGTGCCCTCTCCCTCCTCTCTCAAACAAATCTGACGATATGTTTACTTGTCTATCCCTCTATAGTTTACTTTTTGCAAATAGAACATCCTAGCACATGTATTTTTAAAAATAGTCTCCTCTCCTACTACGGAAGACGTAACAGATAACACTTATCCTCTGTCATGCTTAGGGAAGCGCAAGAGGTGGATTTGCAAAAAGAAAAAGTTACAGGGGGCTAGATAAATGAACAGTTCAAATCTAGCATGGCCTCAGCAACGATGCGGCTCATTTTGGCAGCAGGTTTTAATTCCGGCAGTGACACAACTCGGCGGGGTTTCTTAAGGGAGGCTACGGCTGCCCATGCCCAGAGCCAAGCCAAGAGAGAGAGTGAAGGGAGCATGAATCTCAAAGCAAGATCGGACAGTTGTGATAGTTATAAGTAGGGTTAACAATATCGTTTCAACCTTGGTTTTTGATGAGCCAATAGTACCGAAATTCATGAAAAACAGAACAAAATTTGTGGAAAATCGAATATTTTCGAAAGTCAAATGGATTTGAAATCTGGTCAAACACCGAAGCGAAATTCAAATGAAAAATTCGAAAACTACTCAAAAAGCGGCGAATTTTGATCGGTTTTCTCGAAAATCGGCGACAGGTTGAAAATTAGGAAAAATTTAAGAAAAAATTCTTTTAGGGAACTTTTCTCCAAACTTCATTTAAAAAAATCACACCAAATGTCATAAAGCTATTAATATTAATTTTAGGAAACTTTTAGATAATTTTAAAATTTTCTGAACTTTTTGAATTTGAATTTGAACTCGAGTGGTAAATCGAACGGTATACTTTTCCGAATCGGCACGGTACGAACGAAATTCACGAAATCCAAGCGGTTTTCAACGAAATGTGTATCAAACGGCAGTTACTGGTGGTTTAGGTTCAAATTGGCTCTTCCATCCACTTTAGAATCTGCGTAGTTTCCATTTCATCGATAAATCAGAGAAGAAATAATGGTCATTCAGCTCAATTAGCGACCTTCTGAAAACACAGATATCATCTATAGCTAATAGTACGAGCACTTATTATCCTGAGTCTTGACTCAAAGTTGGAGAATCGGACCACAAGTCATCCATGTATAGTGCTTTTATTACTACAATACAGTGGGCCGTTAATGAGTTGTAATAATATATAATACCTGATGAAACATAGCAAATTGGGTTAACATTTTTTATGCGAAGTCAAGATAAAAGTGTAAGCTCCGAGCTACTATGCATGTGTGGATTCGCTTTACAGTGAGCTAGGGCATTAAGCGAATTTAGGTCAGGGTGGTGGAATTACGCCACCGGATCCAATCTCGCTCGATCTCGCTTAGCAGCTGGACCTGGACCCCCAGACCGCAGCCCCCATCGAGTGGATGGGCAGATAGTCTACGTCATCTCTGATCAACTCTGATCAGCATGTCCCTTCTGCCTCGTCTCTCCTTTCTCCATCACGGTAGGGGCCCGGATTAAACTCCACCGCGTCGCTCCGATCTACGATCTCTCGTAGCCTGACTTCTCTATCTCCATGACCCTCGGTGCATGAACATGTTGGCAGGCAGCACGCCGCACTAGCTAATTGGTTCATCTATATGATCCTTCTGCGATTTCTAACAAGCGCAGCGGGACCAATATTCCTCCCGATCACGAGTGGAATTGCTTTACCCTGTCGCGCCAGTTTTGGGCTCGCCGGAACAAACGTGCCCTTGCAGTTGCTGAAAGCAAATTAGTAGTACTATACTCTCTGGCGCCTGTTGATCCATCCATGAAGGTGAAAAAAATACTAGAGTTTCACAGTTCATCTCCACTGATATTTATGTAAGCATGGAGATATACATATGTCATCAAAAGATTAACTCCACGTACGTATTTGGTTGTAAGGGAAATTAATGTAACAAAAGCTACTCCCTCCGTTTCTGAATAGATATTATTATAGGTTATTGCACTTTTATCAAAGCACATAAACAAGAGACTGCATTAACTCTCTTTATTGTATCTCTAGATGTTGTGTTTTACTCTAGTCGATGGTACTAATGGCATTGAAAATAGATAAGGAGATGAGTATAGAAGAAATAAATGGTATAAACTTATATTAAAATTGTAGAATAACACGTATTTAAAAACAAAATTAGAATGCTGTGTATTCGAGAAAAGAGCAAGTAGATTTTTACAACAAGCTGATCCTTTGAAAAGGGAGGAAGAAAGATCAGTAGAGTAGAGATAGGCAAGTTGCATAGCTTAGATCATTAATATACTCGAAATGTACCCGTGCGCTGCGAACAATAATAGTTAGTGGCCACTGGCCACCAGACGAAATAAAGTTTTCTCTCAAAAAAAGAGCGCCTCTATACGTACGACGATTTGCAGTACGATTTTTGTACTATCCAACGTGGCAACGGAAAACACTCCCTCGGCAAGAAAAACGTCAAGTGCAGCGCAGGCTCGCATCATATATCGATTCATCGGTAGTGCATTGCCTTATGGAAGTCGTATATTGACCATCGCGTGTGTGCGCGAAGCAGTTAAAATTAATTAATTAATTATATATGTCATGTACAAGACACCCACCAGAATATGTATCTTGCAACTTGCACACCATTACATTGGCTATAGCTAGGCTTCCTCTTAACATGTTCGCACTGAACGAATCCGTAAGTTGTATATGTTGTTGTAACGGCCCACACAAGTGACACATGTGCAAGTGCATCGATCGAATAACTTTAGATGGTTCCTCGCCACAGGCGTCCATGTATGGCGCCTCTTGCCGCTAAAGTAACTGTTATTTCGTTTTTGCATTTTGATTGAGGGTGTGTTTGGTAGGGACTCAGCTCCACCAGATCCGTGGATCTGGATGGAGTTGGGTATTTCTACCTCCACAGATCCGTGGAGCTGGAGCTGTAAGTACATTAAGAGTGTTTAGATGAATCATATTGTTTACATTTTAGACCAAAAATATAAACTTAATTCACTTTATTTTAATCTACAAGTTTTAGATCTCAGGTGAAACTAGGATCTGGAGCTGTACCAAAGCCCTGAGTTTCTAGCTCGCAGATCGATCTCGATCGACTTGGGAATCCGGATGCCAGTAACAGGTAGGCGGAGCAGCTGCCGTCAGGTCAAATCAGAACCGTTCCGTTCCGACCTTCGATCGATCGACCGTCGCCATCTACTCGTCAGAGGAACAGCTAGCTTTTTTACAGGCTTTATATGTACCTAGCTTGCGATCTCTTAGCCACTGCGCCCCAAGAACAACCACAAAAATACAACATGTCGCACTCCGCCGCGCCATGAATGATCGGGAGCTGGTAAAGGCATGGCCGCAAGTGGGCACGCGCGTGTCACCTCAGATGAGCCACCGGCCCCACGAAGACGACGGGGCGCCACCGGCTGAGACCAAGATCAGGTTACAAGACGGGGAAGTACTGCCCAAGAACAACTGGCGCAACTGGCTGGCTGGCTGCATGCGTCGGCGTCACAGATCACAACACAATACGTTGCCATTGGTATTTGACCGCGTTTTTTTTCCCCAGAGTTAGTCTGGTACACTGGGTGGGTAGGCGAATTGAACTCGCCGGCCGGCTAGCCGCTAGCTTTGGACTAGTGGCGACGATGCTGCGGAAAAGCGCGCGCGCGTCCACTCGAGCGCGTACCGTTTTGCCCCGATAGTCTCCGGGCGGCAAAAAGGCCGCGCGCATGCCTGCATGGCTATTTTATCGATCCATGGGGTCTCTCCAGTCTAGCTCGAGTCCACTTCCGTCGTGTGATCCCTGGCGTAATTTTCCTAGCGTGCACGAACTGCAGTAGAAGGAGCTAGACACGGCGATTTGGTTTTGTAGTAGTGCTATAATATCGCAAAGCGCGCAAGTCAAGATTCAGATCACGGGCTGCTTGCAGCATAACACGCTCAAAGGAGCACCGGTGGCAATCAAGCAAGCCATTGCGCCTCGGAATAATAATGCGGGACTTCGTGTGGACCGTGGAGGGAGGTCAGAGCTTGCATGGAGACATGGAGTCGTGGACTTGGACTAGAAGGCAGCAGATGTAACTGCACTCATGCGTGCAACGGACGGTCTAGATCGAGTTCTCAGAGAGCCACAGAGCATGCATGCGTACTACTCCAGTTTGGTGACATGGGAGGCATTGCCAAAATTTTAGCTCAGCCCAGATTTTCTTTCTTCACTGTAGCCAATCCGGGAGCCGTGTGAAGGCCTTACATTTTGCCTCTTTCGCTGCCGTGCGTAGACTTCCGTTGTGTGTACGACCACACGTTCCACTTCCACTATGAAAAAACGAAAGGAAGATGCCACTCCGAAAGATCATTCCTTCGAATCCACGGCGGGCAAGATCGCATGCGAAAGGGATCGAAAATTCGAGATCGACGACGACACGACAACACCGCTGACCAGTCGGTCGAGGCGATGCGCACTTCAATCGGCCTCAGAGAAGCAGATGAGAAGAAGCAAAGTGCGGTCGCGCCATTCTCTGACAGCGAAACAAGATTAAAATTAAACGACAAAAAATTTACCGGCGACAGTTGACCTCTGCAGCTCGATCCGTCGTTCATACTAGAACGAAAACGAGCTGTGACACGCTGGCTGCTGTTGCTTTACAGCACTCGCATGCCGCGCTACGTACGTGCGTTTGATGCGATGATGACATAGTGTTGTAGTCTAGGGATGATAACTGTTAAGATCACGATATGACCAGTAGCTAGAAACAAAACTATTTGTTTGCTGTGCTGTCGGCAATGTGTATATAAGCGATGAATTAAAGAAAAGCTCAACTTACATGTGTATATACGTTCCAGCATGCTTTTTGTTGCACACTTAGTTTTTTTTTATCTTATTAGATATACTGGATATGTCTGCGTCCTTGCCAATTTGCATGCCAGCACTGTTCGTTATTGAACTACAAGGGTTCAGCGGATGCCATAGAATCAATCGTTTATCTGGCTCTTATGTGTGTAACGGTGGCGCTATTCTGCGCCAGCATGTAACGCTACCTATTCTACACGCGAGCCATAAATCCTCTCACATTAGTCATAACCGGGTCGTAACTCGATATTATACAAAACTAAGATATAAACACGTTTAAACCATTCACGTAAACCTGTCAGTAATGTCTACCATGCAACGAATAGTAAATGACTAATAAATACTAATTCTTGCTTGTACATAAATCTTTTTTTATTTGCCCATAACTTTTAAATAAGAATGATTTTGGTCTTCAAATTTTACAGAGTTGTAGAATATCACCTCCACCATGTATGGTAATTTTTGAGAATTTTTAAAAATGTGTATGTATGGTTTTTATGCATAAGAATTTAGTTCTGTTTGTCAGACCCATAGTAAAATGTTTGAAAAAATCTCAAAAAAATTACCACACGTAGGGGAGGTGAGTTTCTACAATCTTATAAAATTTGAAGACCAATCTCAATCGCATTTGAAAGATATGAAATTGAAAAAGTGCTAAACAGTAGAATACACACTGTGTTTTAATGTCAAGGAAATAATATTTTATTATCTATTACTCAATGTGTTGCTATATCTGTGTAAAACTGCTGTGTAACACTTTGTTTCAATATGGTAGTATCTGGTGTAATAACTCATAACATATTATTTGTTTGAATAGTAAAAGGCAACATATCCAATGTTTTCTAAAGTTCATGAAAAACACATGTAGATATTTTTAAAAATTCTCAAAAAATAACCATATGTAGAGGGTATGAGATTCTACAATCCTAAAAAATTTGAAGACCAAAATCATTATCATTTGAAAGCTATGATTAAATAAAAAAAGATTTATGTACAAACAAGAAGTATTTATTAGTCATTTACTAGTTAGGATACAGTTTGTATTTTACCACGTAGCATATAGTCACTAGGACACGTTAAATGGCCCGGGAGTAGAATAGGCTATTCTGCACGTAGCTGTAGAATAGCATTTACATACATGCATATACACGTACATACATATAATCTAGTCTCCACATGCATTTTTAAATTTGGCCCATTTTCCCACTACGAAAGGTGCGATAAACAACATCTTTCACTTGTTGCGTCTGTGGAGCGCGAAAGATAACCAATGTCGCAGCAAGTCTAAGGACCGCGGGGGCAGGCGCTAGGGCGCGGGAGGAGGACTTGGGAATCAGCCAATGCAAGGCACCTTGCAGTTGCAGCTGCAATAGGGAACATAGAAGGAATTCTACCGTAGTGGGCCATGTGCTGCTATCGTGGCTTTGGTCACTTGGCGCACTCCTCAATCATAACAGATAATAGGTGTCGCCTTCTATAATAAAAGAAGAGACTAAATTTATAAATTTTTTTTTTAGATAAAGGAAGATTTTATTAATTTCAAGAACATTACATCAAGATGATACAAGTCCTTAAATTTCTCCTACCGCTAACAAGAAGCACACACACCCTTAAACAAAAGAAAAAAAAAAAAGAGAAGTCTTGATTGCTACCGGCTGGATCGCAGAGCTCTCCCCTTTTCATTGAATTGCTTAGCGAAAACATCATCGAAATCTTCTCGCGTAAGCAATCCGGCACTGATTTCCAACATTCTGGGCGCCACAATCCGGCAGCCCCCTGGATTTCCAACATTCTGGACGCCACCACCAAGAACACCACGGCTATTTGAATCATTGCGCCCCTCAAAATCTTGAACGCGATCACGGACTCCATATTGTCCATGACCACCAACTTGAAATCTTGGGGGACGAAGACCACCATAGCTGCGACCATTAAATCGATCGCCACCAGCAGCCGCCGTTCCGCCCGCCATGACTGCTTTAAATTGATTCTTAAAGCATCGTCGCCCAATATCCTGCGCATCCGGTTGCACATCGCTGAGATTGGACTCAGGAACAAAGCCAGCATTGCTGCAAGAGGACTGGAATGAGCACGACCACCATGGCGTCGCTTCATCCAGATCCTTCCCCTCTCCCTCCAATTGGAAGAAACCAACCGATCTTTCCCGATCCGCACAACCCGCCCAACATGGAGCGGCCGCCGCCTCGGCCGCCATCGTTACAACGGCGACGCGCCCTCACAAAGAGAGATAGATCGACCCGCCACCGACCGCTTGCTTGCGATCGGCCGGCCAGATACATGGGCGAGAAGATCATGCATTGAGACTTCAAGGAGCTAGAGATAATACCTCGCATCCTTTGGCATTTTTCATCGTTACCCTTGGAGCCGAACCCCTCGTCCTTCGCGCCGCCGCTTCCCTCGGCGAGCTGCGCCTCACAATTTGCAACTTTGCACGATCGGATCGCCAATCTAGACATTGCTGAAGAACAATAATTCCCCTTCAAGCCGACCGGGATCACCGCATCCGCGAGCGACACCGGAGACGAACTCGCGATCTCTGCCATGGAAGGCACCAAGCGTGACGCGGCGCAGGAGAGAATCCACGACCTCCCCCGCGCCGCGCTCATTCCATCGCGAGAGAACGTCGATGGGAGGGAGTTTTGAATTTTGAAATCCTTCTATATAGACTAAATTTATAAATACATGGCTATATTTGCGATAAAATAGTTATATGAGATAGATAAGCGAAGGGCTCGTTGCCAGCTCAATTCTTTGCTTTCACTAGGTTTAGGTAATTGCTGGACGCTAGTTAAGTCTGTCTGAGTCTAACATGCAGATCCGTTGTAGTCGCGCTGTCAACCTACCCATCGCTTCATTCACATCGAATCACTTCTCAATGCAGGACATCATGAGCTGTGTTCACCTTCAGGTGAAAAAAAAGAGCAGAAATCTCTCGTGCAAGTAAGTATACGAAAGAGCAATGCACTCGCTCTGCCCCCAACATGATCACGGCAAGGCTAGCTTTTACAACCAGATGGTCCAAAATTTATGCGATCCCTATCTACCTTCAGTTCCAGACTGTAGTACTATATAAGCACGTGAGGTTTTAAGATTGTAATCTTGGGACATGCTTTCCGGCAGCTGCTTTTTTGAGAACCTTTTGCAAACACGGGAATCTAAATCTAATCCGTCCTCTGCTTAATTGGCCAGATCACACGCAAGCTTAATTGGGCAACGAGGTAAACAGGAACATCCCTTCCTCTTTCCAAAACAGAGCGCTTTACAAAAGCAAAATACTGCGATTCCCTCTGGATAAAATTGTTCCTTCTATGAACATGCTCGGCAGCTTCGTCTATTTTTTTTCTCTGTCGCCACTTGTTAATGCACGAATAATTCTGCCACTACTATTTGTGTTGCCACCTTGGAGACGCATGCACATATATATTTGCATATGTGCTCCTGTAAACCTCTTTGCAAAATTCCAGATAGGGAGAAAGTTAGTACTCGACGAGGACGTTTAGATTTTTGGCATCAAGTCAGCTAGCCTACCGTTTCATTGGCATTGGCGCTATTGCACATGCGAATACCTAGCATGTCTTTAAGATGATAGACTTAGGGGCTACAGCCGCTACACACTCTAGAACTTTGCACTTAAGCCACAAATTTCTTCAACATTTCCCGTGCATCCGCAACTTTCCAGCCCTGACGAACTCAAGCTGATCAGAAACCAAAATCTGAACTCGTGGCTGCAGCGTCAGCAAAAATAACCTAACTAAGGTCGCATGCCATGAGTGCACAACGAGACGTAGTAAGATGGCCAATCTCATCATCGATCCTATCTTTGCACCAACCAGCCTAACTTACTTACAGTGTCTGAATTGTGAGAAATTCGTGTGATCCTCCCGGAAAGCTGGAGAAGATTAGGTGAAGGGAGCGAACAGCACACTACATTTAAAAGCTGATTGATACTTAGATAGCGAATCTGCGGGCCATGCGGCGCCGTTTACGTGGAGTAGGGCCGGCTCCCACGAGGGCTCTGAAAAGGAATCAAAGGACGACGCAATGTTGCTAGTCACAGCAGCTAACGAATCACCATGCAACGTTGCAACCTGCAACCATCATGTCACCTACGTACACGGTACACCCACCCCTGTCGTCGTGTCATTTTCAGCACGTGTAAAGGGCATGGCTCGCGTGATTGGTCCAAATATCCACAGTCGTACGCATGATGAGTTATGGATGAAATTGTAAGCGTACGGAGCGTGCAACCGTAGTCATCCGGTCCAAGCGATGCAGCGTTTTTTCGACGAGCCGTGGCGAAATAATAATTAAGATAGTGCAGAGACCGGCAGGCCATGTTTTATCCCCGGCTGCAGGTGAATTCGTGGACTTCCTTGTGCTGGATCTTGCAAGACGCAGATATATCATGGTGTGTGCTTTGTTGATTTAAAATGTAAAGCTAGGGCTAACGCGTGCATGAACGTGCAGATATCGTACCGTTTTCCTAATTTGTTCGGCGCCGTCCATGACAAGATTAGTATAAGGAATAGGTATAGAACGAATAGCAGCGACTAGCATCAAGCCCTCCCTGTACTAACGTACCGGCTGAGATATTATTTGATCTCCCTCTTTTCATCCTTCCTTTTGTTTCTCTTTCGAGAAATCGCAGTTGCATATGCTACCAACTTGTATAGTTGCATTGCCACTACAGCATAGGAATTATTTGCGCCTTGACACCTTTACTCTTCTGCTGTTCTCTGCTGTGTACTACTGTACTGTGTGTACAACTGTACAAGGGAAAAGCTTGTGGTCTTGTGGACGCGTCATTGCACTGCACTGTACTAAGTACTATCCAAGGTAGAAAGTGCGGGCGGCCAATACCGTCATACCACTTGTTCTACCCGTGAAAAGCTCACGTTGCTTTCGCTTATCATGCACGCCTGTTTCCTGCGATGGCAGTACCTATAGCTGGCATTTCGAAATAACACATAGAGGCCTACCTATGTTGGTGAATTGTGACGAGTATTTAACTGTTTTCAATTAGGTGTGTTTAGATTTGAGTTTGATTTATTTTGATTTTCAAAATAAAGTAATTTAAATTGTGTCTGTCTCATACAGCACTACCGGATCTAGATAGCGATACTGCTGATCTACGATTGTACCGCGTTTTGCTCTGAGTTGATCTGAGCGGCACTACCAAACCTTAAATGGCGGTAGTTATTTTCCAAAGCGAGGTGTCTAGGAGGTTTCAGTGCGACCGGCACTACCAACGGTTAGAGTGCGGTAGTACCGAACTTGCAATACTAATGGGCTATGGCTGGCGATAGTACCGAATTTATGAATGAAATCTGATTTTATTTTAACAATTGGATGATTATTGTATATCAGTTTAGATATTATTATGTGGTGGGTTTCCTTGTTTTTTATGGTTACAGGATAACGATGCTAGATCATGGTAAAGCGAAGAATGATTAGGACTAAGCAAGATGCACCGATGTCTAGACGGTCGAGGTTCGCCAGAGGATGATCGGAGACGGAGTCACTGCGAGTCTAGAAGACAATGGAACGACTGATATGCTAATTTGGGGCTGCTTAGATCAAGGAGAGCCGTTAGAATGCGGTTTAGAGGATAGAGTAGTGGTTAAGTTAGCTTGCTTTAAGAAGCATGCAAAAGTCGTTATGTTATTGGGTTGTGGGTTCGACCATATATGCCGAGGGAGTAAATCTCAACCATTGATAAGATTTCTTGAGAGTCAAGAAGGTCATTCAAGGGTGAAAATTGCTCTGCGGTTGCTATAAATTGAGGGGGAGAGTGGTGTTTTTTCCTTAAGAAGGTTTTGTGTGCTCCTTTAAATTTTGATTATTTTGTTATGATGCTTTGTAAACCTTCCTCTTAAAAAATAAAATTTTCATTTTCTTATTTTTGAATTTACTTTTAGCATTTACATTATGCTTTAAATTCAATATTTAGTTTCTCCACATTTGGATTTACCCCCTCCTATATACTTGTAGATCTTATACCAAAAATGAATAATTGATGGATAAATCTTCTTCGGATCATATCTTTATCATATAGGCAATATTTGGCAAGAACTCAATCTTTTTGCTCAATTTTTAAGAAATCTTTGTAGATCGTGTTTGAGGATTTTGTTTCTTGTGTTCTTGCTTACTATAACAAGTGGAAGGATATCTAAGATCGTCTTGATCATCAAAACCCTACGAGCAAGTCCAAGACCAAGACTACGTTTCTTGCCTGATTTTGGTGCACTCTTTCTTTGAATTGGAAAAGGTCATAATTTCAACGTCAATCCTTTAGATTGAAGGTTGGAATGGATTCCCGACCTTCACAAGAAGATACATATAAAGTTTCATAGGTGTTGGTGCAATCGATCTAAAGTTATATCAATTTTTATTCTGAGACCGTACTCTATTTCTGTTATGTTCTTGAAGCCAGCAGTACCGCAAAAACGAGCTGTAGTACCAACCTCCGGTGCTACCGCTCCCTATGCTGTGGTAGCACTGGTCAAAATAGAGTTTTCTGATTTTACTCTTCTTTGTGTGAGTGTTTTAAGTAAGGTTTTGATTGTATTCTTTTAAAAAAGAGAGAAATTTATTTGTAATTATTCACCACCTCTTATTGCCATTTCGGTGCTTCACATTCACAGCATCTTTCGGTCGATGTGCACCTGATATGATTTCGGCCAATAGTGCACCGGCCGGCCGGACCCCGCCTTTGATTAGGCGAGATTATCATTGGTCTCTGAGCAGATAACGCGGCTGGATACGTGACATGTCCTCCAGTCCAGATGATCGTTCACGTCTTTCCGGTTTCCACTGTGTGCAGTACTGCGGTACAGGTCGAACTCGTAACAACGCTGTGCCGCTGGACACGAAGAATGACTAGCCAGCGGGGGTGATCGCGACCTGATTAGAAACAAAGCGAACGCTGCGGTGCGGTGCGGTCAAGTCACCGCCAAGCAAACAACAATACCGACGAAACACTCGGACCCAAGTCCTGCAGCTCTGCAGCGTCATTTCCGTTGCCGTGTTGGGCCGTGACGTTTCGTCCTCGGCCAGGCCGCGTCCGCGTAGCTGCGCTGTTGTTGGAAGCGGGGCGCCTTCCTCCGGGCCGGCCGAACCGCTGGGGAGCTCTGGGTCTGGGCCACTCGATCAAAGGGACAAACGACCGCGCCGCCGACGGTGCCGCGCCGTGCTGGCCAACGTTTTCCCCAACCAACTAGCCGGTAGCCAGGCGCGGTCGTTGGTGGGGGTGGTTCAGTACGGCTAGTTCCACCGAGCAGCGGGCTGCTTCTAGGCCTAGCAAGCAACCAGGGCCTCCGCCGTGCGGGTGGAGCCGTGGCCGCGGCTTCGGTGCCTTCGTGACTTTGCCGATTTTTCCTGTGGCCCGCCCGCGGTGTGTACGGGCTAGATTTTGGTGCAAACTTGGCCCGCCCGCCCGTCACGGAAACAGGGACGGGCGATTGGGTTCGATGGCCCTTTCCGAGTCACGGCCGAGTCGTCCGGTCGTGTGGAACAGAAAACTCACGCACCGCATCGCCTGCTCCTGTGACGGGACATCGATCATGAGGTAAGGTTTGAAATTATGTTTTTACTTCATTTTGGAGGTGGCTAAAATTTAAAATTGAGCAGTGTTTTAATGTTTTTTCTCTCAATATAAGTTCTACAAATATTAAAACAAGTAAAGGGGTAAGTAATCACCATCCAATATTTATTCGTGCTTTAATATTTGAGCAACTGTCTGAAAAAAGCATGGAAGCATCTGTCGCTGAAATTTCAGTGAAATCTTGGTATTTTGGACAAAATTTAAAAGGTAAATTTCAAATCCGGTTTTTTTACACTGGAAAACTGATATTTCGGTAAAATTGACTGAAATTTTGGCCCTTCTCAATAATGTGAAATGATCTTCAGAGACAAGAAAAAATTCCCGTACCTTGGCATGGTATGAATTTGAGTTTACCCAGTTGATTAAAGTGCTAGTCCACCGTCTAAAAGGGCTGGGTTCAAATCCCACTCTCAACGTTCATTTTTTTAGATTTTGTATGAAAGCTTTATGCTCTAAAAATGCGCCATGGTGGGGATTCAATCCCATGACTTCTGGAAATCTATGCGAGCGCTCTACCATCTTATCTATATGCCAATGTTATTATAACATTACGTGTAACAATCTTAAAAGCATATACGTGGTGTATAAAAAAATTCAGCATACCGCGGGACTTGAACCTAGGTCTCTCACCTGAGCAGGGTTTGCAATACCGATTCAAACTAGCAAATCAAAAAGAGGTTGGCAGCGATTTTCACTCGAAGATCATTAGAAATCGAATGGTTTTGAAGTCAAACGTTTTGAATTTAGCGGTAAAAAAATCGCAAAATCGACTGACCAAGCGAAATTGTTCAGCCGATTATCGACCAGTTTACGTCGCATAAAATTTCCTATTTTTTGAATTGGACTGGTGAAAGGACAGGGGATGTCGCCTAGAGGGGGGGTGAATAGGCGAATTATAAATTTAAACTAAATTGTAGCGGAATACAAAACTTCGGAATGTCCGAATAATACTTCGGACTGTCCGAGTGGTTCGGATAGTCCGAGATTATATTCGGATAGTCCGAGATTATTCGAGTATCCAAGTTCTATTCGGATATTCGAATCCTCCAGAGCACATAGCTCATAAATGATATCTAGGCTATTTGGGGATATTAAATACACCAAATTAAACTAGTTAGCCTAGAATACTTGAAGCAAATAGAGGTCTAGCCGAAAACTCACTAGAAAAGTAGATCAGGCAATTTCAAGATTCAAAATCAAATACTAAAGTAAGAGTAAGAAGCAAACTTGGAGACGATGATTTTTCACCCGAAGTTCGGATCCTTGAGGGGATCCTACGTCTCTGTTGAGGTGGCTCGGTCACACTTGAGCCGGGGTCTCTTTCAACCCTTTTCCTCCGGTGTTGCACTTTGCACTCGGCCATGCGGCCGGCCACCCAAGACACGGGGTCTCTTTCAACCCGCTAGCCGCCTGGGTGTTGCACCTTGCACTCATGGCTTCACTTCTTGATTCCTTCCCTTGAGGGCGGAATCCGGCCTTCACAAACTTCCCACGGCCAACCACATATAGTACCGGTGGCTCGTAGGCGACCTCCTAGCCGTCTAGGAGTCCTCAACCTCTAAGAGTAACAAATGCTCACGAAGAACAAGCTTGGAGATGAAATCAAGTGCTCAAACAACTCAAATCTTACTCAACCTAGCACCTCACTCCTCACACTCTTCCCTACCCTTCTCACAAAGAGGATCACTTAGATCTAAGGGCAAAGAGGTGTTTTGGAGGCTCAAGAACAAGAGGATAGCTTCTCAAATCAATGGGGTAAGAGCCCCTTCAAAATAGGGGAGGATGGGGCTATAAATAGAGCCCATAAAAAACTAGCCGTTTTTCTCAACGTTCAGGTCAGTTCGGACAGTCCGAGCTCAAGTTCGGATAGTCCGAACCCATCAAACTCGAAGAAACAGAGAATTCACTTCGGATAGTCCGAAAATATGTTCGGATAGTCCGAAATCGTCGGATAGTCCGAACTCACTTCGGATAGTCCGAATCAGCCTTGAAGCAGCCCGACAAAACGGGCATAACTTTTGACTCGGACTCGATTTCAGTGATTTTGGACTCTATTGAAAGCTAAGAACAAGGGCTACACAACTAACAAGGTCTCACTACCCAAATCTCAAAGGATAAATCCAGATTTCACAAAGAATCCAAGAGAGACCTACAATTCTCACTTTCGGTACCACCAATACCACTCTCTCTAAATTTCACAAGGATGGATCATTTGAGCACTTGACACATCTAAAGTCATTCGACGTCGCATCCCTCTTAATAGTACGGCAATCCTTAGACTCAAATTAAAACGAAATCTAAGTCTTACATTCAATTAGCATGCCGTCTTCTCCGTGGATGCAATGTGCATGATGGCTTTAACCAAATGATTGATGACATCTTCGCCTTGTCCAACTTGACTCGATTCACCTCATGAGACTCTCGTCATATCGACCTTGACTTGATCATCCTCTCCGACGATCTCCACGCCAAGTCGATCTTGACTTAGTCCTCAACTCTTGGTGACACCGCCATCTTGTTGACCTCGGCTTAACGATCATCCTCTAAGATATCTTGGTCATCATACACACACGGGACCTAATTCTTTACAAACCACTCATAAAGACATTAGTCCCAAAAGCTCAATAGATATGAATAAATTGATATTTGTGAGCAATTGATTACCACAAGTGTTTCATATAAAAAGGCACAATATAAATGGAAACACTTGACATAAGAAATGTTCTCTACTAAGTGCATCATGATGAATATGTAATTGATCTATATGCACTAGAGAGATAATTGCCGATATGATGAATCAATTAAGTCATAGCAAGGATCACAGTCTTTACTTAAATAAGGCACATGATAGAGTATACACGAATTGTACATGTGCAACTAATATTTGGAATAAGAGCAAATATGTGATCCAACTCTAGATTAAACTTCACTAAGAGAAGTGCATGAGAAGATACACAACTAAAACATGCATGCACCAAGTCAATCTATAGCAATGTGAAGTTTAACTCTAGTTAATACATGCATACTAAAAGCAAAGCACATAATGAACTCAAGTGAATATATATGCACAAATAAATATGACATGAACCAATGTGCATATCAACATGCTACTTGGAGTTCACTATGCATTTGCACAAAAGGAATGCAATAACAAATATAGAAGAGATACCAAAATTACATACCTTATCTTTGCTTAACCATCCCATTTGATTTTCCTCTAAATAGATGAGACTGATACTCAACTAGGCAATAACATGTTAGTCTCATAGCAATCTAATCATATTAGAGGTTTGTCATTTGGTAAGCACTAAGTTAAGCATTTACTCAATTACATAGATTGTCATTATATGTGTTTGTCATTAATCACCAAAATAACATAAGTGCCTAGATGCACTTTCAACTGGTTTATCGACGATATAGTTTATTGATTCGGCTTCGTCGATTTTTGAAACCCTACACCTGAGAGCCAGCTATCATAACCAGTAGTTCACATGTACTCCAGTGCTAGAAACATCAAATCCGAATGTTTTTGTAGCATTTCAGTCCAAAAGGCCAAAATCTAGGTGAAATTGGATGAAATTTCTGAAATTACTATAGCAATTTGAAAAATTTTCAATTTTTTTTTTATCCGTGAGATTTGGTATCTCGGTCCGGACTGGATAATGAAGTCTCGGGGATATTTCAATCCATGGCCTGAGGAGATCTATTCAGGTCTTTTCATGCATCCCTTCTTCCACGATTGATGATTCCGCTGTGGAAAGTGCCGTCTCATGCACCGTTGTTGCGTTCGACTACTGTTCTCTATTCATGTCCTAGCGTCTTTCAGGATGACTTTCGTTTCCTATTCCAGTATTGCAAGATCCGAATAGGATAGAAAGGCTATGAATGCCGATTGGTCTCATAGGAGTTTTCGCATGTCCCTGAATAAGCAGTAAGGCGTGGGCGCGTTGGAACGATCCTGCTATGAAAACTGAACCTCGGAGGAATTCCTCGTCCTTTCTGTCATACGACTGCTCTGCCATGTTTCTTTACAGGTCATGGGATGGAAATAGATGGATGCTGTTATGGTTTGGCTTTTGCTAACCTTCTGTGACGGGGCAACTGAGGAGCCAAAATCCCGGACAAATTATGAACCACCTTGACACGGGATGTTCGATCTTCAAGATACATGATCAAGATAACCTGCATACTTCTTTTTGATGAATACTAGTTGTTGACTACAGTTAGTCGGTGTCACATATAATGAGATCGTAACTTTTTGATTCACCAAAATCATATGTGTGCTAGACTTCACAAGACCACCGAGTGAAGTATTATCTTACGCTCAATTCTCAAAAGCTAGCGCGTAGTACAAACCCTAAAATAAACAATATTAGCTATTTTGAAAATAAAATGGTCTTAATTTACAATAGAGAATAATGAAAATATATAAAGCGTGCAACCTAACCTAGGACCAGCCAAGTGAATCCCGTACTTTTGGACTCTATTTAGAATTCTAATTCGGTCGATCAGGAAGCATATACTTATCGATGAATTAAAGATAGAAGAAAGCCGATTTTAACCTTATCGTAATAGAGACAAATAGAGAGGGCTTTCTAAGCTTTCAAACAAGTCCATGAATGCCTCAATCTGAGTTTAGACGTGAGAGTTATAACATTTCTAAGACCAACTAGTCTGACAATTCAAATTGAACTCCTTTAATCTACAAATCTAGATGTGTGCGTGTGTGTCAAATTGCCTTTTAGTTCTTTTATATGGCTCTTGTCCTCCCTTCTTTTCCACTTGGTTCCACCATAGTTTCCCGATGCAATTCAGCGTCATTGATAATTCTTACAATTTTAGGTAGTATATAATTCTTATATAAATATAATGAAGATTGTTTAAGAAAAAGATTCACCTGTTAATATTTAATGTGGCTTAGTAATTCTTTTCGATTAATTAATATATTTAATCGAAAAATACTACGGGTAAGCAGCATATCTGGAATTTTTTGCTCTTTTGGCCGAAATTCGAAACTTATTTACGGATTTAGCTACCGTAGAGAAAGAATTACAGAAATAGCCTTTGAACAGTACAATTTCGCGGTCCGGATGCGCGGAATAATTTTTAAATTTTTCTCATTAATTCGCGGATGCCGACAATGAATAATTTTTATTATTTTTTCTCGGCCAATTCATGGACCCACAAACAGCGAATAATTTTTTCAATATTTTTTAATATTCATGACGAGTAGCGCTGAATAATTATGTTTTATTTTTTAAAATATTTTTTAATATTCATGCGGCAACCGCTGAATAATTTCGAAATTTTTTCGAATTTTTTTTCGATTTTTTTATTCACGGTTTTTTTTCTACGGATAACGACTTGGCGCGCAGTTTTTTCGTTTTCTTTTTCGGTTTTTTCTGCCGGAATTATTATAATTTCATGTGTTGAATAAATTTTTTTAAAAAAATATTTTTCAGTGATATAGGAAATTTTTTATCAGTAATATTTTTATTCGAGAATTTCAATTTTTTTTCCGTATTTTTTTAATATTGGACGAGGGCAATTAGATGGAATTTTTTGTAAAAAATTAACAGAAATACCGTACAGTTGCAATTCCAAATTGACATACATCTTTGTCTCAATAGTCGCAGTTCTGTCGCGGATTGGAATTGAAACCGTGGAAATCGTGGCCACTTAAGGGTTTTCGCAGCCCCGCGGGACAGGCCGGATCCAGTCCAAACAATACGAGAAAAATCAAGAGCGACCTACGCAACGCGTGGTACTACTTACGTACGGGCGAGAGGGCCAGACGTTGCTCCGGCTTTTTGTTGCGAAAATCGGAAAAGGCACTCGCGGCCACGAAACCACGGAAATCGTGGCCACTTAGGGGTTTTCGTAGTCCATGACAGTTTGACATGGTCCAAAAATACGAAAAAATTCAAGGGCGGCCCTCACGCAGCGTGGGCTACCACTTACGTCGGGCGAGACGGCCGACGCGTTGCCCGACTTTTTGTTGCGAATTCGGAAAAGGCACTCATGCCACGAAACCACGGAAATCGTGGCCACTTAGGGGTTTTCGTAGCCCCGCGGGACAGGCCCGGTATGGTCCAAAAAATACGAAAAAAATCAAGGGCGGCCTACGCAATGCGGGCTACCACTTACGTATGGGCGAGATGGCCAGACGTTGCCCCGGCTTTTTGTTACGAAAATCGGAAAAAGCACTCGCGGCCACGAAACCATGAAACTTTTACGACGTCGAAAAATTTTGAAACTTTTTATGGAGGTTCGTGATAATTCAGTGATATTACCATAAAAATTTGAAATGATTTTAAGATCTGAGGAATTTTTGAAAATTCAAACAATACATATAATACACCGAAAGTTCAGATGATAAAATAAGCAGTAGATTAGATAATATTAGAAGGGCATTACAACGGTGACGAAATTGCTTGACGAACTAACTATCGAAAGCACTGTTCGTCATGGAGGAACAAATGATCGTTCCGCCTATCTGAGTACATTTTTATTACGGTGACGAAATTGCGTTGTCAACTAAGGTAGGCTACATTTTTTATTACGGCTTAAAATTGGGAGGAGCATATAATATGACGTCTACTGAGTGCATCGAGGCCACTTCCCCTTCTCCCATGCCTCCGGTGGGGCTTCTCTGGCGATTTTTTTTAATAATACATTTTTTATTCGGAATTTCAAAAATATTCCACCGAAAAAAAAAATTCAGAAATATACCTCTGTCGCACGTCCAACGTGCGACAGGGGCCTAAATAGAAAAATACACGGCGACAGTGCGGTGCGGCGCCGACGTGGCCTCTCATCGCACGCTAACGTCGCGACAGAACCGAACGACGTCGTCAAGATGGCGAACGTCTTGACGAAGCGAAAAGGCACCTGTCGCACGACGAAAGTGCTACAAGAGGCTGTCGCACGACGAACGTGCTACAAGAATACTGAATTTTTTGTATTTAATATTTTTTGTTGACAATTTTTGTTGTAAATTGGTTGTACATAATTGTCCTGTAATGAATCGGAAAAATTTATTTTATTTCGTTAGTGATACGCATTTTACTTAGGGGTTTTCGTAGCCTCGTAAGGTCCGCCGAATATGGCAGAAAAATGACGGGAAAAAACGCAGGCTGACCTCATAGCGTGGCATACCACTTGATCTTGGCGAGATGGTCGGACGTTATTGACATTTTGTTACCAAAATCGGAAAAGGCACTCGCGCACGCAACGACGATGTCGTGGCCACTTAGGGTTTTCGTAGCCTCATGACAGGTCGGACATGGTCCAAAAATACGAAAAAAAATCAAGGGCGGCCTCACGCAATGCGGGCTACCACTTACGTATGGGCGAGATAGCCGGACGTTGCCTCGGCATTTTGTTGCGAAAATCGGAAAAAACACTTGCGGCCACGAAACCATGGAAACTTTTACGACGTCAAAAAATTTTGAAACTCTTTATAGAGGTTCCTGATATATCAGTGATATTACCATAAAAATTTCAAATTATTTTAAGATATGAGGAATTTTTTAAAATTCAAACAATACATATATAATTATAAGGGCACATACACCGAAAGTTCAGATGATAAAATAAGCAATAGATTAGATGACATTACAAGGGCATTACAACAGTGACGAACTAACTAACGAAAGCACTGCTCGTCATGGTGGAACAAATGATCGTTCGCCTATCTGGGTACAAACGAGAATGATGTCATACATTTTCGCATATTACGACCGTTCTAATTTTGCGATTTGTCCTCGGACACCGCTCAATCCCTACTACGAAAGAACTCCATGGGGTTCCGCGAGTGCTCCCAAATATCGCCGATTGGGTGGCCTATGCCGTGCGTCTCGGTGTATAAGACTTAAATTTTGGTTGTTGTTTATGTGGATTTCGCCTCCTATATGGGCATGTCATCCCGATTCAGCGTCCTCTATGTTAATACCACGGGTTCCGGATGGTCTGCATAACGAGTCAAGGATTTGTTGCGTGTTGCGGACCTCGGCCGCTTCCCCTGTCCCTTCTTCTTCGAGAAGAGGAACCTCTGCACTTCTTTGTGTTGGCGTTGGCGGAGACATGCGAGACGCCGCTCTGTTTATTTCGCACTCCACTATATGGTGCAGGAGCTTTGTGTTGGGCTTATCCTTGAACAACCGGAAGCGTGCCTCGCAATCAATCTGATATGCCCTTTGGTCGTTGCATAACACCGTAGGCGTATTCGGGTTTGGCTTTTACGGGCGGTAGTGGCACCACGGAGAGGTTGCTCCCCGCTTATCCCATGCAGTTGCACGAGATGTGGGTGGTACGTCTCGGGTCCACTCGGTTGAAGTACCAAGACGTTCATCCTCGGCCAAGGGCACGCAGGTAGAATCTCCGGTCCGCTAGATCACCGTGGCGGTATCAACCATCGCCTCCGTGCCATGTACGCAAACGTCGGGGCTTTGGGTGGCCCCGGAGGAGGTTCCTCCGTTGACTTGACCACATTCGCAAGTGTCCTTTTGAACTCTGTAATGCGATAAACTGTTTAGAACTACTAATTTGTGAGTTTAACAAGAGTATGACGCATGAAACTCACCGATTGGTTGGGCCCTTGCACACCGCCCCGAGCTCGGCCGATCTAGAAAAGGACATATCTGGCGGCCTCTCCACCGGTGAAGTTCTCGGGCGGCGGGGTAGGTGTCGTGGCGGTTGTAGAGAAATTAAGTGAGTCACGTCGTTCCTACCCGTCGATCCATTGGAAGAAGCAACACCGGTCGTTGTGCTGAGAAAAGAAAGAATGATGCATGAGATGGTAGTGTTACCCTGTATTGTGTGGACACCAGTAGTTTTACCTCGTAGGTGCGGCCACAACATAGAGTGAGCGCGTGGCCGTCTCTCCATGGGTAGATTGCATCATCTTCGCCAAGAGGTTGCAATCGCATTTGGGTCGGGCAACTCCGTGAGAACCGGCGTCGGCGCTCATCGGCATCCGGATATTGGGGGATGACCTCGCTTCTTTGAAGAGGTGACTGATGAAACGATATTGTGGTTTGGTGTGTTGGATGTCTACCCCTCGGACTGTTTTATAGTGGTGGTGAGGGTTACTCCACACAATTCTGACTCTTCTTTGCAGCGTGTGCGGCGTGTTGTCATTTCATGGCGTGTTGCGGCGTGTTCTCATTTCATGGCGTGTTGCGGCGTGTTGTCATTTAATGGCGTGATGTCGTCTCACCTGTAAAGTCGCTAGCAATGAGTAGTCTACATCGCTACCGAAAAGTCATTGCGTGTGTTGTCGTGTCGACTTGGTAAAGCTGCTAGCAATGAGTAGTCACATCGCTTGAAAAAAAGCCGCTTCGGCTCTGTTGTCGTGTCTTCGTGGTAAAGGTGCTACCAAGTGAGTAAAGGTGCTAGGTGTGTGACAAAGCGTCTAGGCGATGAAAGGAACAACTAAGTACGTAAGATTAAGTTTACAAAAATACAAATGCAAGTGCAACATATTTCAAATGAAACACTTAGTACATAACATCTTGGCAATAATAAAAATCAAAAGAAACTCTGCGGCCTCGCTTCGGGAGGCCTCCTCCTCGAACACAGTCCCATGAGTCGTCAAGCTGCGTGGCGCGCGGTGGGGCCTCTGTGGCCTAGCTGGAGGCGTCGCGTGCCGTGAGTAGCTGCGTCGGTCTTTGGCCTCCGTCTTCTTGACTAGGCTGCGTCGGTGGTGGCGCTCCGTACGGCTGTGATGATGATGCCCCACCCCCAAAGACGTCCGTGGAGAGGTAATATAGATGAATCATGCCACTTCAAATTTGTAATATAGGTGAATCATGCCACTAAAAATTTTTTAATGCAGCCTTAATCACACGGAAATGTTCTAATTAAAGCCTGCTTAACATGTAATATACGGATACAAACTTGAAACCACTTCGAAAGACATCCGTAAAGCTGGGATACAACATAGGGTACATAACTCCAGTGAAGGACTAAGTCAGAAAACCATACATTCTAAGGCTATGGTTGTCGGAATAGGCCTCTTGTATTGTTCGTAGAACGGACAGCTCTAGTAGTGCTTGAACGTCGGGGTGGTGGTGACACGAAGTCGTCGTCGTCATCTTCATCGTCATAGTTACGAGTAAGCCCTCCTGCAGCGTTGGTCGAACGTCCTCTTGTATCGTTCAGAGAACGCCAACTCGTAGTGCTTGAACGTCGGGGTGGTGGTGACACGAAGTCGTCGTCGTCATCTTCATCGCCATAGTTACGAGTAAGCCCTCCTGCAGCGTTGGTCGAACGTCCTCTTGTATTGTTCGTAGAACGGCCAGCTCTGGTAGTAGTTGAACGTCGAGATGGTGGTGACACGAAGTCGTCGTCGTCATCGTCATAGTCATAGCCATAGTTAGGAGCAAGCCCTCCTTCAGCGCATGTTGGGCGTCCTCTTGTATTGTTCGTAGGACGCCTAGTTCTTATAGTGCTTGAACGTCGAGGTAGAGGTGACACGAAGTCGTCGTCATCATCGTCATAGCCATAGTTAGGAGCAAGCCCTCCTTCGGTACCGGTCGGACGTCCCTTGTATTGTTCGTGGGGCGTCCGCTTCTTGTAGTGCTTGAACGTCGAGGTGGAGGTGACACGAAGTCGTCGTCGTCACTTAGATGCAGACTTAAGTTGTTCGCCATTCTCTTGTAGTGTGTGTTAAGTCAGAGTTAAGCATTGAATAGAACGCAGCATTGATATTACAAAGTGAAGTAAGTAGAACAACTATAATGCCATGTCAAGTGAAATGCCTTAGGAATTCATAAAGTCGATACAACATAGGGTACATAACTACGTTGACGGACTAAGTCGAAAACCATACATGAAAATACGGATACAAACCGAAACCACTTGAAAGACATCCGTGACCAACTCGCCTTTCTACACGAAATGAACTACTTCGCAAGAATAGAGTACAATACAAGAACGATAGCCACATACACAATCTACGTGGCCGGGCCTCCCGCAGCACGAACGAGGACGTCCCCCCTCTAGACGAGGATGTCCCCAGGCCCCCCGCCCGATCCACCTCTGAGGTCCCAAAAGAAGAGGCGAGAAGAAATACAAAGGCGTGTTGGTATGACACTTTTTCCTGTTCTTTTGCATGTAGTTTTGTTCTTACTTCAATTTGATTTAAATTCTCTCAGAATTTGCTTATTGAAGTTGTTGCTCTCGACTGGAGTTACATAGAAAAGAACATGGCTTCCATTGAGCTTGATACAAAGGTATGCTCTGCAGGAAACTAGTTACATTTGCGAAAATATACTTCTTAGAAGGGATTGTACAAAGCTCCTTGGCGCTACTTCACCAAGAGAGAAGCATCTCGAGAATGCAACTACGTCTGGAAATGCCGCTATGATGAGTACTTGAGAGACAATAAACTACTGATTGACCTACTGGATAAAGAAAAAAAAGAAGAAAAAGTTTGAAGAACTCTACCAAAAGGTTGCGATCCTCTTCAACTCGATTTGGGTGAATATTTGTTCTTAACTAAATTGATCGTAGTTCCTTGGTATCCATCATAAAAAAGCCATAAACCAAATAGAAACTCACCAAGAAAGGTAAGCAAAAATCATAAATATCTTCCCGAACTCCAATTCTTCGGTAGCTAGCATTTGAGGACTCATTGTCTCCTCAATGCATTTGTTGTGACACGACAAAGTTGCGAGATTTGGTGGCATTGCCCACGAGAGGGCTCGGTGGGCTTCCTAAGGGAACAGTATTCCCGAACACGTCTTGACAGATCCAACAGTGTTGGGGTGGAAACATTTGTTGGAGGTGTACGGATTATCTGCCGGTGGGTCATCAATCTCCATATGGTTATGCAACCCAAATGGCACACAATGGCGTGGCTACCAACCCGCACCATAACATCATTTGCTCGACGGACTATTGATCTCGAGCAGTGTCTGGTTCGACAATCATGAGCCATTGCCGGGACAGGAGTATCAACTTCAACGCAGTCCTGGTTCCGCAATTCGGAAGAGATCCGATCAGATGGGTTCTCAACTGCCATCCTAGCCAGGTTCGGAACCACAGGAGCAATCTCTCTAACATAACCCTCATTGTCTTGCAAACCCAAATGAGTTCGCCGGTTTGGACTCCCAGCCTCCACCCTAGCATGGCTTGAGAAACCAGAAGCTATTTCATCGTTTGGCCTTAGAACTCCCATTTGAAAATCATTATGATACAACGGCACGAAACCGCGTGTTCGCGTTTCAGTCTGAAATGCGGGATGCAGCGTGTTGTCGTTTCAGTTTGAAAAGCGGGGTTCAGTGTGTTGTCCGAGCAGCGTGGTGCAGAGTGTTGTCGTTTCAGCGGGGTTCAGTTTTATGCCCGAGCAGCGTGGTGCAGAGTGTTGTCGTTTCAATCTGGTAAAGGTAATAGGTGTGTGACAAAGCTAGTAGCTGATGTAGTATATAGGTACAGATGAAACACATCACCCGGGATGGCCTGGCATCATCTGTGAAAAGCCCTTGTCCATATTGATGGCCCGCATCATCGTGAAAAGCTCCACGATGTGTCACCCGTGGATGTCAGAGGTGGATCGGGCGGGGGGCCTGGGGACGTCCTCGTTCGTGCATGTATTACTGACTTTTGGACTGCAGATAGCCATTACCGGTGGTCCAAATCAAGATAAGATAGAGAGGCAAAAATACGCAAGCAAAAGGTCTCATTTTTTGTTTATTCACATAATTATATTTAATTAGTGTCCAGTTGTCATAATTCCAGCAAGGGATTACTGACGTGATGAAGTCCCAAAAGAAGAGGCGAGAAGAAATACAAAGGCGTGTTGTAATTTCCTTCAGAAATGGTTTGTTAACCTGCAGATGCTCTACAACGCTGCTGAATTTGAACAAACACCAAGAAACCTCGACGATGTGTTCACCGAGGCTTGCACGATATACCGGATTGTCTACAAGAAGGCGATGGGTACTATTATCGTTGTGGAGTAATACTATTGAATCTTGTGATGGACTTATTGTGATGTGTTGAATAAGATTGAATGTGAAGATGGTTGTGTTGAATAAGATTGATTATCTAAGGATCTGCTAGAATGTCTTCTTTTGGTTTGAGAGATTGATATATATATTATAACTGAAAATGCTGTAGAGAAGTAAACTAAGTAAGGCTATTCAGCGGCCTGTCGTGTCATAAACATAAAGTACCAACCAATAACTTAAATTTTCAGTTCTCCGGTACCACAACCACCATTTTTGGATATAAAAATCAGCAATATTACATCCAACCACATACTTACAATCTCACAATATTACTGGTGAATGGTGCAAGTAATGGCATAGTAAAAGTGAAATAATGGCATAAGACACCGCAACTCTAATCCGATCACCGCCTTCGCTGATGGCGGAGCTGGTGCTCTGGGAACATAAATCGGTCAGGCTCGTTCGTCGTGGTGCGCAAGTCGTAGTGTGTGTCTTCTGCCACGCGAGAGGCGTCGCTAATCTGGGTAGGACCCAGGTGTTGCGAAGTCAGCATGTCCCCCACCCACCCTGGAGGCTGCATTGGATTGCAGTGTCAGTACCGTAGTGAAAAGGGAGTGGAAAGAAATTACGTGAAACACCTACCGATGCCACTTGCGGTGTCGTATACGGCTGTGCCCACTGAGAGAACTCGTCCCTGGAAACCTGCGCACACGTACTTTTAGCACGACGTCGTGTTGCGAATAACTTGGGTTGCACAAACATACCTGGCCAGGCGCAAACCAACCCTGCTGAGGTGGGTACTGCGGTAGGCGTGGCGGTGCTAACGCAGCCCAATGATAACTCTCTGCTGCTGGCAATTCCTCGGAGGGGGTATCCACGTCGGTCGGTGTATGTACGTCATCATCCGTCGATGGTGAAAGAAGCGTTTGATCCCTCCGCGTGTACTGCAGAAGAACGTGATACGAAACAAAATGTTAGGTACCTCCTAGAAAATTATATTCGACAGTAGATAATAACTTCAGTCGAAGGTAAAGTACCTCACTTGGTGCCTGCGTGGACGATGAAGGCCTAGACGATGACGGCCTAGACGATGAGGGCAGGTGAGATTGATCGCCGCGCTCGCGCTGTAGAAGGAGATGGCATTACCAAATAGGTCACATTACGTGATTAATTGTAAGTATGACAACTAAATGTTCGTGTTGTACCTGCCGAGAGGAAGAAGATCGTCCGAAGCTTGTTATTCTCCCGAAGAAGCTTCGACGTGCCGGCGCGGGAGATGATATGGCAGCTCATGTGCGGTCTCACCGGGGGACATCCCCGTGGTCTGCCGGGGACATCCTCGTGGTCGCTGCTAGGGACATCAACATGTCTCGGACGATCGACTCGCTCGGACTCTGCAGGCGCCGCATGTGCAGTCTTGTCAGCTCACGAGGACATCATCAGGGCTCCGCATGTAAATGACTTGACGATACCCTTGGCATCGTCCACCATAGAACGCACAACCGCGAGCAGCTCGGCCACAGTGATGTCGCCTCCACGTTGTAGTGCAACGGAACCCTCCTCGACGATGATGCGGGTGGCACGGTCGAACTGCACGAAAACATGGTTAGTACAACAAATGTGTGCCATTAATATAACATATCTCCGTCATCGTCATCTGTCGTGCGCGCGGTGTGTGCTGTGGTGGCCGAGTGCCAACCGCTCCTCGTCGAGATCTCCTCGGGCCTTGCGGGCGGTGCTCGATGAAGTCGAACGCACGCCAGACGAGGCACGCACCAACGCAAATATGCGGCGTAGGAGTGAGGGTCATAAGGCCGATGCTCCACTACAACCTTCGCCGCGGGCGGATCGCTCCCATAATGTCGCCCACGGTGGCGTGCCTCGCGCCAATCATCGCTCCTTTGCCCCTTCCGAGTTTGCCTGCGAGAATGAAAATTGTAGGTTATAAATTAAAATTACAAATAACTGTTCGTACTTATGAAATAAACTTACCCATGCACTTTTCTTGGTAAAGGCCGGCCACCGGGGGATTTCCTGGTGGAGTCCAAATTGGCGCATGACCCTACAGGCGAGACGCTCTACCATATGGCGAAACACGAGGTGACATGTCGCCAACCATGACGCGACCGCCCCTGAACACACCAATTGAAACTCCATGTGGTGCGAAAGCAAGCAACAAATCGAGAGTCGGGGTTGCCATATGATCTCGTGCTCTGCAAGGTCTCAAATTGGTCATGAAACTTCAAGTAGACCTGCGAGGCCTATCCCTAGCCCATCCCAGGTAGGCAGCTGTCCACCGTAGACCCATGGTGGGAGCGTCCACGGGATGTCCCCTGTAGTACATATCGGCCGATGGATACGGGTGAATCTCTTCCCGGAAGTACGGGCGTCCCACAGGGAAGTGCTCCCAAGACCAGATCTGGAGCAACAGGTAGCAAACTGCAAGAACAGGCTCCCCCGCGGATGTCTTCGTGCAAGCAGCGCACAGTCCCCTATATGTGGAACAGAGAACCGCTGATCCAAAACTGAACTGAGGGACGTCGCCAGGGTTGGCGTCGGCCAAAGCCTCTGCTATGTGGATGTAGCCGGGGTTGACATAATCTCCCTGTGATGTAGGGAACAACACCCAGCCAAACAGAAAAAGCAGGTAGGCGACAAGGTGAGTCCTCACCACGAGCTCAGGAGCATCATCGGGGCAGCGCATGTAGCGGCGAAGCCACGACAGCGGAACACCTTGACTGTTCTCAGGGACTGGATCACCAAACCTGTGTTGCAACCGTATCTTCCAGTCAGGACTCCTCGGTGGGGGAACTATCGGCGTGCCCCTGATAGGCAAGCCGGTAATGTACGTAAACGCCCCGCAGCAGTGATGGTCATCTCCCCCACCGGAAGTGGAATGTGTGGGTCTTGACCTCCAACGATCAACGAGCGGAGAAGAGAGCAACGTCATAAGTGTAGGCTTGCCCGATGTGCGATCCGCCAGACGTGGCGATAACCGACCTCGATGAGAGTGGGCTCGTCTTAGGGCGTCGAGGGCTAATACTCCCTCGGTGCTCGGAGAACAAAAGACGGTGGCACGACACCAGAGGCCAAAGCACCTTTCGATGCTTGGCATCGTGGTGCGGGTCAAGCAAAGTCTGCGATCAAGCGACCATATCCGCGAGAACGGGAAAAATAAACGAAAATTAATATATGTAAGATAAAGAAATTAATATGACATGAAATGTGAACAAATAAAATGTGGTGACTTGACATTAGCACAGTATATGATATTACACAGCAAATTTATGAAATCACATGAACGGTACATGGTATTGCATTACTTGCACTGGAAAAAATTACATCAAGGCACATTAGTGTCACGGTCACTACGGATGGGCCGACGAGCTGGCCCTATTAGGGCAGTTCTTCATTGTATGTCCCATCGTCCTACATATACGGCACTTTCGTGCGGCTCGTCTGCCTCCCGTGACTTGCATCCATATCGTTACGGATTCGCCGTGGATCGCCACTGGCCCACGGCGCTCCGCTTTAAAGTATCGCTCGACACCAAGTGACTTGCTCGGCCACTCCCTATAATGCATGTCTAAGCCGTAGGAGTTAAACTCGAACTCCATGTCCCGAACAGATGGTTCGCGTCGGCACTCCGAGATGTATGCGCGGTGGATCGACGGAGAACCGCAAGACGCCGCATATACATGTGAGCATGGCTTGTGCAACAGTAGTGGCTTGTTGCATGTGCATGTGGCCACATCCCTTATCGTGCACACTTGCTTACGGTAGCCTCTGCTATGGCCATCCACGAACTTCTCCGTAGATTGAACTTCAAACTTTCGCCTGACTCCATCCATGGTGCGGGCGTCGTGGGAGCGAGCCTTCTCTATTTTCTTCTCCATGTATGCGTGCATACGTTCGGAGAACTGCTTTCCCTCGTCTAGATGCCTCTTTGCATTCATCCCCCTGTACACAAAGTATCCAACGGTCTGTTCGTGTCTCCTCCACGATGGCACCGATTGGGAGGGACCGAACACCCTTCGTAACACCGTTGTAAACCTCCGACATGTTAGTTGTCATTATGCCGCACCTTGCGCCGCCGATGTCATGCAACAGGACCACTTCTCTAGCTCGAGCGTGCAATTGCACCCATCGCGAGAAGTTGTTCACTGCCCCTCCGTGGATCGCGTCCGTAAGCGGGCGGTCTCTGACGAGCACTCTCCATATGGCCTCGAACTTCCGCCTCTGGTTTTGCATGCGAGTCTCTTGAATGTCTTCATGATTTCCTTGCCGCGAACCTCCTATGCGTGTTCGCGGCAAGATGTCTCATGCACCAACGATTGACGACGCTATTCCACCGATACGGTGGTTGTGTACCTCCTTGCATGGTGCCGATGGCGACATTAACCCAAAGATGCTGTCGTGTTGAGGCATACGTCGGGCGGTCTGGACAACGACTTGCTTCACATTTGCTAGGAACCACAACCACTCTCCATGTTCTCGCTTTCCACGATTGCATAGGCCACCGGAGTAGCTGGTCGTTGGCGCCCACACCGCTATGAGTATGGTGCCCCAGACTGCGGATAGGAAAGTGCCATCCATGGTCAAGACAGTCGGGCAGACGCCTGTGCCCTCGAACGGTGGTCGAATGCCCAAAACACACGGCCGAGGATGAAAGTGTTGGGACCCTTCGTGGGGTGTGGCCTATCCATCTTGTTGATGTATCGCCCCAGATTGGCTTCAAAGAATCGGTGAAGCATGCGAGGACAAGGTTGTACCCTCTTCGTGCGCGCGCCGTACATCATCTCTATAACTCTCTTCTTCGCCGCCACACCTTGGCGTAGCTAACAGATATCCCACCGTGTTGACCACGCCGCCATCAATATCTTCGGTGAAATATCCACGTCCGCCGTGACCAAGTGAGAAATCGAAGCTAGCCACATATTTGGACGTGACATTTACGTAGCCTGCTGCTCGGCAATCACACGGTGTGGTCCATCGGAGACGGTTATCCCGAAGTCTTAACTCGGGCCCTTGAACTTTGGGCACGGATCTTCACCGGACACTCAGATCCATACACTTCACAATGTAGGTCTCTGGTTCGACCAGACACCCGTAGGTGCGGCCGATGTTTACCGCATATCTAGCAATTACTGCTGGCGTCACCCTTTGTAGGAAGCGGCGCCCTACCGCCAGAGTGCCTTGATCGAAGGCCCACTCATTGCCGCTCCGTCTGGCAAAGACGAAGACGTCACCGCCAGTCGTCGGTCGAGAAGACACGTACTCCACATCGGTGGACACAATGCCACCGACCGAGTCAGATCGTCGTCTCCGCCGCTATCCGAAGTCGACTTCCTCGTCTTCATCGGATACCGCCGTCCGTGATAGCTTCCAGTGCTCGTGGCGATCAATGCGAAGGACCAATCTGGCCCGATGTCTTCACTCGCGTGAATGTCATCCGGACCAATGTCCTCACCGATAGGCCCAGAGGAACCTTCGACGTCGACGCCGCCTCCACCGAGGGGACTAGAGGTTTGGCCTCTGTCCAGGAAGCGCACATACACCATCGGCCGACGGTGTATTAACGCTTCGGGGTTCATCACAATTTGCATGTATTCGCGCCACATTGTGCCTCCCACGATCTTGCATAGAACCCACATGCAATTCGAGGAACCTTCCACGAATCTAGGATGTACCGCCTCGATTATGAGCTTCTTTCGAGCAGTCTCCCGATCAAATGCGCCTCGCACGCACGTGCGGAGGTCGGTGAGACTCATCTCCGTTAGACCCGGAGTCCGGATCACCTTCTTTTCACAATTCGAAAGGTCCACCCCATATGGACCCTCTCGAATAACGCTGTCGATGTTTGTTACCGACAATAATGAAAAGGGGGCTACGCGCTGGACCCAAACTCGATGGTAGCACAAGAACACCCGATGTATACAGGTTCGGGCTCTCACGGTGGAGATAATACCCTAGTCCTGTGCTCTGGAATTATATGTGGCTAGCTGATTGCCGATGAGATGTTCTGTCTTGTTCTGTGTTTGAGATGCCCCGTCCCCTCCCTTTATATAATAGAGAAGGGCGGTTACAATATTGAGTCCTACTTGAATACGGCGTAGGGGTTTCTATCCCGAGCCCAGATCGGTTTGGATTACAATCATCCCTACCCAATACGACTCGGTTTCTTTAACTAAGGCCTATCTCGATTCTTCACGCTTTGCTTGGCCCAAGTAACCTTGAGCTTTATCCAATGACATGATCCAAGTTCGCCTGGTGAGCCTTGAGGATCGCTTGGTGGGCCCCGGACATACATATCCCACAAGAGCCCCGAGTGCTTCATGATCGAATGCCTTCCAATAGCTAAGCCTTCCCGAGTGCTTTTAGCCGAGTGCTTGTCGTTGGGCAAAAGAGGTCACGAAGAACTCGCCAATTCTCTTTGTTTTGAGTCGTCTTTGTCCCGGATTACGGTGCCGATGATTTCTTGTATGTTTCGAAAATCATCTTTACGGCACCTGATTTCATTCTGTAAACGCTATCAGCTTTTGGCCTGACATGAGGCATACCATAAGAGGATGTTGTTTCTGGGTGGTACCCATCTATTCCGTGCATTACGGATTTCTGGCTTTTGGGCCCATCTTGGGGCATACCACTTGTTAACTTGATTCTTTTGGGCCATCGGCAGTTCGTCGTCGTGTCGTTCTTGCCAGCCCACCCTGAAATGCTCCCTAGGGCGGTTTCAGGGTTTTGGGAAGGGTGATGCGATTTCCCGCTCGGGGCGAGAATCGGCGCCGCTTCCTTATCAATACGGAGCAAATAGAGTGGCTTTATACCGTTGCTACTTGCCCCTTTGTTCTCCAACTTTCTTCTCCTTCGTGACCTCCGCTGCTAGGGCTAACTTTTCTCGTTACCCTAGTTTTCGCATGATCGCGAGGATTCTTTATTCAAGAATGTCGCCTTCTTCTCCAAGAATCGCTCCCCATCCGCCTCGACCAAAGATTGGGCTACTTCGGTGACGACGAGGGGCGATTGGAGGATTTGGTCGGCATTGGTGTTTTTCCACCTTTGGTGATGCTTGCCGCCGCCCATGCCAAGCAGTGAATTCTCGCCTACTCCTCGTGCTAAAGAGGTGGTCGTCTTTGAATCATTTTTTAAGCTTGGGCTTGGCCTTGGCATCCCCTTTCTTCGGCGTTACGAGTTTTATGGAATCGAGTTAACTCATCTTAACCCTAACTCCATTCTTCAAATTCTGCTTTTGTTAATCTCTGTGAGACCTATCTTGGCGTTCGCCTCATTTTGATCTTTTTCGCCATCTTTTCCTCCTCAAGCCCTTCCCCAAAGAAGAATTCTCCCAAAACAGTTGGCGGTGCGGGTTCAAATTGAGGAGGGCATGAAAAATCTTATCTTCACATTCCTTTAAAACCTCGAATAAGGGTTGGCACCAAGAGTGGTTTTATTGCGCCAATCTCGACCCCCATTGCTCGCCTTCACCGGGACTCCACCCAAGCCTTCTCCCGACTGGATATCGCTTCCCAAAGACAACGAAATGAACCAGGTGGCTGATCTCCTGGGGCTGATTGCCGACTTGAAGGGGGACGGGCTTACTGGCATGGTCGTTGTTGCCAACTTCTGCACCCGCCGAATCTAGCCCCTCAAGGACCGAGTTCATCCTGGGCATGAGTATGAAGGCCGCAATGATCCGACGCGGGAGGTTTCTGATGACATTTCTTCCGCGGCGTTCTTCAGTCGCGTCGCCGATTTCTTCGCCCCAAATGAGAAGATCGTCGTTCCTCGAAACCCGAGGCCTTTTACAAAACTACATCCTGCTCCTTCGGTAAGAGGTTTCCATGGTGTCTCTATGCTGAATCTTTTTTGCTGTTCACCAGGATTTTGATCTGAATATGTGTTCTTCGTTTTTCGGACTTGCAGGATCAAGAAGCCTTCTTCTCCGACGCGCCGCTCCCCGAATTCCCTGTCCATAAGAGTGACAAGCGGACCTTTCCTGACCGTGCGTCCTCTGCAGCACCAGCCGCAAAGCGGAGCAAAATAGGTGGTCCTGGTGATGATCCCGTCGGGAAAGGGAAAAAACCAATTGTCCGTGAAGCTAAGAGGAAGCAGTCGGCGAGCAATGTACGCCCGACTGGTGGCCCAAAGATTAGGGACACCGCAATCTGACCTCCTCCCCGACTTCTTCCTCTTCAAGCCAATCTTCGATACATGAAATTTCCGAGCCTCAGGCCCGTACTGCCACCGAGAGCACGCCTTCGCTCGTATGCCCGACTGATGTTCCTGGTGATAGTCCTCCCACCCGGAGGGGTTTGAAGTGCAGGATAACAAGGTCCAACAGGTTGGATTCCCTTGTCTCCCCTTCCTTGCTCCCCTCTGGATCGTGTCCTGATCGCTATTTCTTGCAGGGATCCTGTTGAAGAAATTCTTCATGAGGAACCGGTCTTGAGGCCTTCTATGGTTGTTTGGTGGAAGCCCTACCGGCGTGGCGGTGGCCGAGACGCCGACTAATGTTATGCCTCCGCAACCCCGAGATCGAAAGTGCCTCCGGGGCCGAGTGATACCGCCGCTTTTCCTCTCGAGCCGACTACCCATACGACGCCTTCTATTGATGCCGCTGCTTTTTTTGCTGCCGAAAGCTCTTTCCACCTCTCCTTGCCAGTCACCACCATGCATCGAAATTCCTTCACCTCCTCGCCCGAGATCTCCAAAGGCGGCTGCATTCTTCGATGACGAAGGTGACTTAGTCCTTTTGGATGGTGAGATCGAAGACAAAGATCGGGCGCCGTTCTTCGATGTCGCTTTCGTGAGTGCACGCGCTTCGGCAAGGTGAATTGTTTGCGCCGTACTTTTCTTCAAAGATCTTCTTTTCTTGCGAAGCTTGATGTTGTTCCGCCATTTCCGCCGTTTGTCGTCTTTCGCCAAGGACCGGAACTATCTTCTTCAAAGGTTGTTCCCGAGGATGAAAATGCGAAAAGATTACGCCGCCGAGGTTGAGCAGCTCATAACGAATGGAGGAAGCCCTCGCGCGTGCCCGCATAGAAAATCGCGAAGAACTGGAAGGGCTTCGATGTCATGTCCAATCTCTGGAGGCCGAGAAACTGCATCTGACCAATTCTTCTAATGGTATTTTCCTGGTCCGAGTGCCTTGAGTCCTGAATCTATTATTTGTCTTCTTAAGCCCCGCTCATTGTTTCTTCAGATTTTCGGGAAAGACTCGAGGCTTCTCTTTCCCAAAATGAAGAGTTGAAGAGGGCCGAAGAAGAGGCCAAGAAAGAGGTAGCCAGACTGACAAGGGAACTGGATGGTGCGCTTTTTGATTTTTGCCTTATGTCTTTGTCGTCATCATTTTGTTAGACCCGAACTCAGCCGACTGGTATAATGCAGTGCATCGAGTCAACTCGCAGGCCCAGTACCGGGTACTTAATGAAAAAATCCAATGTGCCGAAACGCAGACCGATCGCCTCCAAGCGAGCGCGGAGAAGGTGTTGCGGGTCTTAAGTCCCGATGAAGCCGGCACCAGCAATGTCCCTCATGACGTTAGCATCACAATTCAAAGGTTAGAGGGAGCCTCCACAAAGATTGCCGCGCACTTGGAGGACGTTGCAATTACGAGTGCCAGCCAGGTGTTGGCGATCACCAAGTCTCTGTATCCACGAGTGGAGCTAAAAGCTGTCCAAGAGGGTTTTGCCCGCACTGTTGATGATGATCAGGCGCTTGCCCTCATGGACGAAGTCAAGAATACCGCTGCTGTTTTGGTGAAAAACTTAGATCTGGGTCCTGTAATCCTCTATTTGTACCAAACTTGCTCTGTGTTTGATTTGGGCTTTTGTTCCGATGCTAAAAGAATTGTCTCCGGACTTGAATTTTCTTTGCGAAATATTTAATCCTTGTTTTAGCACGTCCGCTGAGCTTGGGCCCGTTAAACCTTTTGCTCCTCCCGGCCGCCCAAATTGCTTACGCTTCTGAGCCTCCTCGAGATATGTGTAACAAGACGTCCGAAGGTGGACCGCCTTTCCGCTCCAAAGGACATGCGCGCTTTTGAGCGGCGTTGAGTCTCTCTCGAGGGACAAAGCGTTGCCTCGCATAAGAGCGAAGTTCAACCTTGGTTTTTGCATTTTGCAACAAGACTACCCTCTTCCTCCGTCCTATCCATCTTCCTTCAAATAGGGTTTTTTGAAGTGCTCGCCATTGCCTCCTTGATTTTTTCATCTTCTTGTGCTCGCCAAATTGTACCGACACCGATCACTCTTCTTTCGCAGGTTCTTCTCTTCTTCTTCATGGACTCTTCTTCTTCCTCCGAGGATCTCTCCTTGCCTCTCTCTCCGAGTCGCCAGTTCACGGCTATTGCGCCATGGATTGCGAACCTCATCTTCAATTTTGGGGACGATGCCCTGCGAGCCCAAAGACGATAATGCCGAGCTCATGGGAATTTGATCTTGCCATGGCGGAAGCGGCGGAGCGGGAGGCCGTCGCCGGATACCACCGTTGATGCTTTCATCGAGGCCGTCCCTAGGCTTGTTAGGCCAAGGACGCCTCATTGAAGCCGCTTCAAGCTGCCGGCGTGAAGGGCGTAGAAGTGTAGAAGTGCGGCCTCATTTTGAACTTTTGCAGTAGTACTTTTGCTTTGTGTGTATATTTGGTGAAAGATGCTGAAGTCGTGAACAATGATGGTCTTCTTGTAATATTATTTTAACCGCAGCTCGCCTTCTGCTTTTTCCTTATTTAGATCTTGGTCGACCTTGCCGAGTGATTTTTCCTTTGTGCTTGATCTCCTTGTCTGATTAGCGTAGCCCCCGAGCAACGCGAGTTTTTTCCTCAAGCGTGCTTTTAGGCGACTAGACTTTTTTCGTCCTGGGAGCATCGTATTCGGCGGTTTAGAGCACTCGGATTTTAGTCGTGATTGCTGAAAAATAGGAACTGGTTTGCATGCGGGGTTGCACATGTGCAACACTATTAGGTGTAGCCCCCGACTTACTGCTTAATTGAGAAACAATTGAGTAGCAAGTCAATTGAATAAAGAATTCTGATACATGATACTGCTTTGAACAAACATCCTCTTGATTAGAGTTGCGCATGCGCAACACTATTAGGTGTAGCCCCCGACTTACTGCTTAATTGAGGAACAATTGAGTAGCAAGTCAATTTTGGACATCCTATTGAACTTTTTCAAGAATAAAAGCGACGTAGCTGCTCTATATTCCATGAGTTGCTAATGATGGCGCCGTCTTCTCGCTTAAGGCTGTAGGCCCCTGGTCGTGTCACCTCGTCAACGATGTAGGGGCCTTCCCAAATTGGAGATAACTTGTGCTCGTGTTTGACTCTTTATCGAACCAAATCGCCCTTGGAGAATGCTCGGCTTTGGACGTTTGATCGTGATATCGTATGAGGCTCTGAAGGTATCTGGCCGATCGACCACGGCGATCTCTCTTGCCTCTTCCAATCATCAATATCTTCCATTCGGTTTCTTCGACTCGTCCTCCTTGAAGCTCCGGACCGGGGATCCAAGGTCAATTTCAGAGGTAGGACCGCTTCGAGCCAGAGACCGTAAAGAAGGGTGACCGCCGGTGGATCTCGGCTGGGGTGGTTCTCGATCCCCGTAGTATCGACGGCAGCTTCTTTCACCCATCGGGTGGTGTATGGCTTGAGACGGTCAAAGATTCGTGCCTTTAGGCCTTGCGGCACCATGCCGCTTGCCCTTTTCACCGACCGTTGCTTTTCGGATGAGCCACGAGGCGGCAAATTTTGATGCCGAGCTTATCGCACCAGATCTTGAAAGTCTTCTCCTCGAATTGGGTTCCATTGTCCGTGATAATCCTGCTTGGTACGCCAAATCTTACCACAATTTCTTGGAAGAATTCTTTGGCCTTGGCCGCTGTGATTGTAGCCACTGGTTTTGCTTCTATCCACTTAGTGAATTTATCCACGGCAACAAAGAGGTGGGTGAAGCCGCCTTGAGCCTTCTTCAATGGGCCGACCATGTCGAGCCCCCAGACTGCAAATGGCCAAGTGATTGGAATTGTTTGCGTTTCTGAGCAGGTACGTGTATTTGGCGAGCGAAAAACTGGCAGCCTTCACAAGTTCGAACGATGTCTTCTGCGTCGGTCACGGCAGTCGGCCAGAAGAAACCTTGTCGATACGCCTTGCCCACCAATGTGCTTGACGCCGCGTGATGCCCACAAATTCCCGAGTGGATTTCCCTGAGTAATTGCTTTCCTTCTTCTGCTGATATGCATCGCCTTAGAACTCCAGAGGCACTTTTTTCAAATAACTCTTCGCCTACCACCACGTAACTCTTCTTTGCGCGAGATGCGCTCGCTTCGCTCGGTCTTCCGAAGTTCGTCTTTCAATAGGTAATTGAGAAAAGGAGCCGCCCAATGCAGGCCGATGACTAGGACCTCCTCTTCGTTAGATCTCTTCCGACTTGTTCGCTCCTCGCTTTTGGCTTACCGAGGGTTTGTAGATTTCTCAACAAAAACCTCACGGCATGCGATGGCCCGAGTGGAGCCCAATTTTGCCAATTCATCTCGCTTCTTCGTTGTCACGGCGGAGCACATGAATGAGCTCCACCACAAACTTGTCTTCAAGCTTCCGTACCTCTGGCAAGATGTCGTCATGATGTCCTCGACACGCGACCAATCTTTTGGACTTGATTGATCACCAAAGATGGAGTCGCCTCGAATTGTTAGCCGAATACCTGGAGATATCGCGATGCGAAGTCCGTGGATGAGTGCTTCAGATTTCGGCGGCGTTGTTAGATGTTTGGGAAGTGAATCGCAAGACGATTTTAGGCGCCACTGTTGGAGAGATGAGGACCACGCTGCTCTCGCGCCATCGAGCATGAGAGATCCGTCAAGTACATTGTCCAATATTCCAGCTCTTCAACGTTTGTTGGTGATTGCACTCTATCCATTCGGCGGTGAAATCGGCAAGTACTTGAGATTTTATCGCCGTCCGTGGGCTCAAGGATACTTCAAGGCTCCAAGCTCGATCGCCCATTTTGCGATCCTCCCGTGGCCTCCGGTTGCCAGAAGTAAGTCCCCGAGCGGAAAAGTGGTAATCACCGTGATTGAATGCTCTTGGAAGTAGTGCTTGAGTTTGCGGGAGGCAAGCAACACGGCGATAGTAGTTTCAGACTTGTGGATAGCGCATCTTGGACTCTCCCAATACCTCCGACGAAGTAGACAGTGTTTCAGACTTTCTCGAGGTGCCCTTCTTCCTTCCGCTCTACTACAATTGCCGCTACCGACTACATGAGTTGTTCCGCGATGTAGAGCAAAAGGGTTCTTCGATATTGGGGAACCAAAGACGGTGGAGATGACAGAACGTCTTCAATTCTTCAAGGCTCTTTGGCTTCATGGTCCATTGAAAATTACCTTGCTTCTTGAGAAGTTTGAAAAAGGCATCCCCATGACCCCACGGGAGATGAATCGCCGAGTGCCACCATGCATCCAAAGGAGCTTTTGGACGCCTTTTCGATTGGTGGAGGCTTCATCTTCGAGATTGTATTGATTTTCTCTGGTTTGCCTCGATGCCTCGCTAGAAACAATGAATCCGAGTAATTTCCTGACGGACTCAAGACGATTTTTCGTGGTTGAGCTTCATTTTGTAGGCCCTTAGGCTTTCAAAGGTTTCGCTAAGTCGATATTAGGTCTTCCTTTGCGAGATTTGACGACAACGCTATCAACGTATGCTTCCACATTGCGCCCGATCTGAGAATGAAAACACCGCTGAATTGCGCGTTGGTAAGTCGCGCCAGCGTTCTTCAAGTCGAATGGCATTGTGACGTAGCAGAAGGCTCCGAACGGAGTGATGAATGAGGTCTTGATGCAATCTTCTTCTTTAGCCCGATCCGTGATATCCTGAGTAGGCATCCAGAAAGCTGAGGAGTTCACAGCCCGCCGTGGAATCTACCACCTGGTCAATACGAGGCAACCCGAAAGGATCTTTCGGGCAAGCCTTGTTGAGATCGGTATAATCAACGCATGCGCGCCATTTTTATTCTTTTTGCGAACAAGTCATCGGGTTCGCCACCAATCAGATGGTACACTTTTTATGAAGCCCGCCGCTAATGACTTCGTGATTTCCTCCTTGATGGCCTCTCTCCTGTCTTGAGCGAACCTTCGGAGCCGCTGTTTGATGGGTTTGGCCTTTTCGTCCACGTTCAAGGAGTGCTCGATCACCTCCCTGGGAACACCGGGCATGTCGGATGGTTTCCACGCGAAGATGTCCTGGTTAGTCCGAAGGAAGGTGACGAGCGCGTCCTCCTATTTGGCGGAGAGACCTGCCCCAATCAAAGCCGTCTGGTTGGAGTTGGATGGATCAAGGATTACCTTCTTGGTTCCCTCATCGCTTCAAACTTGTCTTGGCCTGCTTTTGACCGGTACTTCTCCTTCATCTTCTTGATATGCGGCCGCCTGCCGGATCTTCATTTTGTCGTTTGCTATCTCTTGAGCTTCAGCCATCTCACAACTTTCTTTGTCGCAGCGAACGACCGCTTGACATCGCCATGAACAGAGATTATACCCCTTGGTCCCGGCATTTTCGTGGATGAGGTAGGTATAATGTGGCACGGCCATGAATCGCCAGCCGGCCTGCCTGAATGGCGTGATATGCCGTCCGAAGTCGCCTACCTCGGTTAAGGTATTCCGTCCGGAAATTATCCTTGGTTCCAAACGTGACCGGCAAGGTGATTTGGCCGAGTGGAACAGAGGAAGTTCTGGGAATTACTCCATGGAAGGGTGACGAGCCCCGCTTCAACTCGGAGCGAGGGATCTTCATTTCGTCGAAGGTCTTGGAGAATAGTACATTGAGTCCACTTCCCCATCGACCAAAGACCTTTTTGAGCTTGACGCTATGAACCATCGGGTCCAATACCGCCGAAATCTTCCGGCACGGATGTAGTCCGGATGGTCTCGAGCGGCTAAAGGTTATGGGGACTTCGGACCATTTGAGGTATTGAGGTACACCGCACGATGGCGTTGACGCCTCTCTCCGTGAGCTTCGCTTCTTTTGACTCATAGGCCATTGAGCCCCGTAGATGTAATTGAGTTCCGTTCCGTCTTTTGATATTCTCCGTCGTCATCTTCGGGGATCTTGTTTCTTCTTCTCTTCTTCTTTTGCTTCGCCCTTGGCGGGTCGCCTCGACTCTCCGGCAAACCTCCTCGAGTGAAACAATCCTTCGCCGCATGTTTACTATTTGGGTGAAAGGGACATATTGCCTCCATCACCGTGTCATAATTGTCGGTCCGGTAGTGCGGCGTCGTCGGTCTTGCTCGACCGCCGCCACTATTTCTTCAGCTTCCTCTTTACATCCGCTGTCTTGATGACTCAACAGAATCCTTTTGTCCTTCGACGCGGGCGATCATCTTGCCGCTTCGGCCAAAGCATCCGAGGCCGCTATGCATCGATCCGCCACTCAAACATCTCCTTACGGTGGATGGCGGTTTCGAGACATCTTTTGATCGGTCGGGTCGTTGACGCCTTCGGAATGCTTTGATGATCGCTGCCCTCCAAAATGTCCCCGATCGATTCTTCTTCTCGCATGAAGCGCGGATGAATTCTCGGAGTGTCTCGCTTCTTCTTCTGGCGGGGCCGGTATAGGTCCCACTGTGTTCCAGCCGCCGTAAGTGCCCTGAAAATTGGTGATAAAATGCTCGCAGAGTTCCTCCCAGGAGTCTATGGAATTCACCGGGAGCCCCGTGAGCCATGCTTGAGCCGAAGAGGTGAGCATGACCGGGAGATAATTAGCCATCACATTATGATTTCCCCCAGCGGCCATGATCGCAAGGGAGTAGACTTGGAGCCAAGCTTCCGGATCTCTTTCCCCGTCAAATTTGGTGATGCTTTTGGGTTGAATCCTCGGGCCAAACCACTCGCGAAGGCGTGAGGAAAGCCGGATGCCCTTAATAGGCCATTGCCTCGCTTTTGTGGAGAACGCCGGTGAGGCGACTGCTCGGTGACCTTCTCCTTCTCCTCCGTCGTGGTAGCGGAGGTTTCGACGGTCTTCTCGTTCGTCGTGGCCAATGCCAAAACGTTCATAGTTATCTCTGCGCCTGCGGCGCTCTTCATCTTCGCGATCATATTTTCTGGCGTTCAAATCTGCACGGAGGTCCCGGGCGATGCTGTGTCGAGCGTCCTCTCCTCGTTGAAGCTCCGCTTTGGGCGATCAAGGGTCAGACATCGCTTTCGACTGCGAGCAAATGAGGCGAGTACGGGATGGCGCCTTTTCTCTTGGTGCCTCTTGGTGCTGCTGAATTGCCGCCGCCGCAACCATAGCCTGAACTTGGGCTACGATCGGAGCGGCCGGGCTATCCGGTCCGAGTAGTGGTGCCAAGGTGTCGAGGAGCGTCTTGGAGGCGACGATGTTCTGCTGGGGGGTATGAAAAACTGACTGGTTCCCCACCTTTGTCTGCAAGATTTCTTCATTCACGCTACGGCCTCTGTGTTGGAGGAGTCTCGCAGGGTTTTCTTGGTGGTGATGGTTCTCCTCCGTAGCATTTGCCGCGTCCTTTTGCGGAGGGTCCGTTTCGATCACAAAAATGCTGTGAAAGCTCGGGGAATTTCCTACCTCGCCTACGGATTGAAGGTGCAGAAGATGAAGCGCACCGGCCAATGGGTCCGAGTGGTTTGCTTGTGTATTCGACCACTCGGGGCTCGTCATTAGCCGCCTTGACTCGAGACGAGGATCGTGCCCTTGGCTTATCGCCTGTGACGATGGCCATGCCTCGGTTCTCGATCCGAGTGGTTGGCGGCTAAGAGAACCTCGAAATTGGTTCCAGATCGAATCGATCCGAATCAAACGGAGACGACCAAAGTTGTCGGCGATGAAATCCGAGCTTCCAAAGCGAAATACCGAGTCGGCGCGAAGATGGTCGTGTTCTCAAGATTGCCATCGAGCTTGTCATGATTGATCCTAGCGCAGACCTCTACCGCGCGCTAACCGCCGACGCTTGTTACCGCTAATAATGAAAAGGGGCTACGCTACTGACCCAAACTCGATGGTAGCACAAGAACACTGATGTATATGTGTTCGGCTCTCACGGTGGAGATAATACCCTAGTCCTGGCTCGAATTATATGTGGCTAGCCGATTGCCGATGAGATGTTCTGTCTTGTTCTCGTGTTTGAGATGCCCCGCCCCTCCCTTTATATAATAGAGAAGGGCGGTTACAATATTGAGTCCTACTCGGATACGGTAGGGGTTTTATCCCGAGCCGTGACGGTTTGGATTACAATCATCCCCTACCCAATACGACTCGCTTTCTTTAACTAAGGCCTATCCTCGATTCTTCACGCTTTGCTTGGCCCAAGTAACCTTCGCTTTATCCAATGACATGATCCAAGTTCGCCTGGTGAGCCTTGAGGATCGCTTGGTGGGCCCCGGGACATACATATCCCACAAACGCCGTCACCATAAAACACGCACAAATCTTGGATTTCTGCCATTAAATACCTACCATAGAGAAAGACGCAAACACGCGCATTAAACACTAACGCATTTATTCGCCAGATCCATAATCAGATAATTCAAAGAAATGCGTTAACATCATTTCCATGTGGTACTGTTATAGAAATTATGCACTGTTATTTAGTCTATTAATATCATATAAATACTGCACTAAATTCCTAAAGATTCCTAACCCGACGTAATATTCCATTCATATCATACAAATACTACATTAAATATTTAAATATTCATAATGCATTTTTTTAATTGTCCAACAAATTTTACGCCTAACACCATAATTTTACATACAAATGATGTTAGTAGTGCTGCCATATTTTGTACTGCTGAATGGTCAAGCATCATTTCATTACCTTACTACGTCAGGCCTAGGCAAAGAAAAGTCGCCAGAATAAATCGACCTTTTTCGATACTTCGCAATTTCATTACACCGAAATGCTACACTAAAAATTAAACCATTCATCCTGCAATTTTATTAATATCATACAAATACTACACTAAATATTAAATTATTCGTACTGCAATATCATAGAAATACTACCGTACATCCTGAATTCATTTACTACTCAATTACTACCATCATTTTATGTACGACTTTTTGCTCCGAAATTACCAAAAATGTGGCATATCTATGATATTTCCTACTGCTTCTAACTAGTTTCGTCCTAAACCGGTTAAAAATGAAAGCTACTAGGTTTCAAAACAAATGGTCTAACAAAAAGATTTCAATACTTAGTGGCTTAAGACATGTCGTTACAAAAGCATCACATCCCGCGTCCATTAATAAGAGTCCTTGTATTTTTTTTATGACATCTGATCAATCCTAAAAGGCTAACTCAATACCAAACATCGCCTAAACAATAAAAAAACTGCAAAGCAGCACATACAGCTAAAAACTTCCGAGAGATCTTAGCTATTGTGCATTACTTACTAATATAGTTTCGGTTCCATAGACTAAAAGACAAGCATCTCGTTAGGAACGAAAAGTACTACGAGCATATTTACACTAACCTTTCTAAAGTTCAAGTGATGATTGCATGACAAACCAAGTAGCTTCGAAATAACCTTCTCGATAGTAATCGAAATAACGCTCCCAGATCAAGCTGCAGAAAATATGAACCATAAATAAATCATCGAAGATATAAATTTGTACAAAATATGAATATAGCATAAATTCCTCTCGAAATACACTTGCAAATCTCCTTGTCCAATTGCTTTTCCTCTCTGCTTCCTCACTCTCCTCTCTTATGCACTCGATCTCTCTCACTCTTCACCTGAATTTCTTCTCCCGTAATGAAACCTATCTAAGTATCGGAACAAATGAGATTTTATAGTCACACGCATGCGTTTTTCGACTTTACAGAACAACATGATGTTGCTTTCTACGAAGGCGATGACGTTCCTTGTCTTTTTTCACATGTCAATTTTTTCACCCTCCTCCTCCGCCCCTCTTTTTTTTTTCCCGGTCGACACGTCGAACCACCCTCTCGGCCCCTCTTCTAATTTTTTTTCCCGGTGACACGTCGCGCTTTTTTTTTTTCCTCACATGACGCCACTTCGCCACACGTGCTCACTTACAACACATGACGCCGTCCCCGCCCATACGTCTTGCAAGGAAGGCCATACCACAAATACACATGACGCGCGTGGCCCGCCAGACGCCTGGCGACTCATGGCCGTGGAGCTGAATTCAAGTGGCCTCACCAGACGGCCGAGCGAGAGAAAAACCGAAAAAATTTTAACCGCGAAAAAAATTGAAAATATTCCGTGGTTCTACCGCTGAATATTAAAAAATTAAAAAAAATAATTCCGCTACTCGTCCGCGAATATTAAAAATTATTTCACACATGATCCGCAGAATTGGCCGAGAAAAATAATAAAAATTATTCATTGTTTGTCGTCATGAATTAGCCGAGAAAAAATTTAAAAAATTATTCCGCGGATCCGGAGCGCGGAATTACACTGTTTAGGGGCTATTTCTGTAATTCTGTGTCTACAGCAGCTAAATCCATAAAAAAGTTTTCAATTTCAGCCAGAATAGCAAAAAATTCGCATATCTGCATCACATCTCTTGTTGCTCTCCCAGCTAGAAAGGCCATACACAGCAAAAGCAACAAAATTTCAGAACACCTCGGCTTATAGCGCTTTGCGATACTAGTAAAAGTGGATGGGGTAAACAAGAAAGGCAACGTATCATGTGCACACAGGTCCTCCCGTGTACACACCGTGCACACCAACTAAAAAAAGTTATGAAAAATTCTGAAAAAAATTATAGATATACTTCATAGATTACTCTACCTATGTATAAAATTGTAGGTTCAAATTCATAATGTATCAAGAGTTATAAAAAAGAGAAAATTCTAACGAGTTTAAATTCTTTAAACTCATCAGAATTTTCTATTTTTTGTAACTCTCGATATATAATGAATTTGATATTGAAACTTTATACATAGGTAGAGTATTCTATGAAGTACATCTACAATTTTTTTTCAGAATTTTTCGCGACTTTTTTTAGTTGGTGTGCACGCGCACAGACATCTTATGACCTCAAGACAGGATACGTTGCCAACAAGAAAAGTGTACGTGATCGAAGCCGCCAATCTTGGAGGGCGCAGGATAAGAAACGGTCACTATTAGTGATGTACGGAGCAGCACCGGTGCCCATGCCTACAACGATGCTGCACCTATGGTTTCTCCTTTCTCCGTTGTTTTGTTCGAGTTCACAAAGGCAAACGGATCAAAAGTTCGCCGCTAGAGAATGGGCCCCGTGACCAGGACCACATGAATTGCTCTGACGAACGCCAAGACTTGACAATCAGCAACCATTATAAGTGGCTGCAAATCTAGCTTGAGATTGAGCAATCCTTTAACCAAGACTCCAGGAGTAATTCAGGTCGAGAACTCTGTACACGAACTTGTTAGCGACTTTCTGAATGCATGAGCTAGCGCCTAGCGTGCATGCTCGGATGGTTGGAGTTTCAGGTGCATGCCGGCCGTTCTTCCGCGCTCTGCGTGTACCTCCCCGCTTCTTCGTTCTTCCAAGTTCAACAACAAAGCAGAAACACTGTAGCAATCATTGCCTCGTGGACTACGGTATAGTATGCATCCCTGTAGAATATGAATATGCCTACTTGTCTTTGTTTCTTCTGCCGTATCTTTCAGCCCAAACGCAGCCGATTTGCCCCGTCCTGCCATTGGGGCATCGTATCACTTTATCACTTTCTCAGGGGACAACTGTGCGGCAACATTGAGTCCCAATTGGCCCGTTGCTCAACGTTGCGTCCCATCCATTGGCCCATTGCCCTGTTTTGCATGCTGGATACTATACCACGTATATAATAGTCCATGTCGCCATAAATAATTTGACTTGGATACATAAAATTATATGAATAGATTTGTCTTAAAAATTGCTTTTGTAATACTATATTTTATTGGATTTTATAAATATATTATAATAAAATTAGTTATCAAAGCTATGTTTTAGACACCACGTCAATATCTAAAATGATAACTATTTGTGACCAGAGAAATTAACACTTCATCAGCAAGACATCAATTACACAACTGGTACCCACTTAAAAGAGTAGCAGATGGATATAAAAAACAATTGAAATCCTTTTTTATATGATTTAGCATAAGGCAACGGTGCCATTAGCCGGCGGCCCCTTCTTGTTTTGGCTTGGCAATCCCTTCGTTCCGTGGTCACTATGGGCAGATGTAGTATAGGGATATGAGTGTATAGCTGTACATCTAATTTTTTTTGGGAAGTATATAGCAAGCAAATTAAGTGTACATACTAATAAGTGGACTCAAAAATACGTATTTCAACTTTAAGTCCATTTCAACCTATCCCACCTACTCACTCAGTCACTCTCCTAATCTTCTCTGCATTGTCCAATCGCCAAGGTCTGTCTTCCTTCCTTCCTCAAGCCCAGCACCCAATTTCCCCTCCATTCCTCACACCTATGCTCTCTCACTCTCTATGATGGTGGTGCAAGCAGCAGTGAGCAGGGCAATGGATGAGCATCGAGCAACCACCAGCATCAGTGAACAGGCAGAGGTAGCATGGTAGGCAGCGGTGCAAGGAATGGTGCACGACAGGGTAGCCATGGCCCCTATGGCTACAACGTACCCCAACTCGAGGATGTTGAGTACAACACCGACGATGGCTTGCAGGTTAGGGCGACGGTATCCAGCAGGTCAAGAAGTAGCGCACAGCGTGTTGCATGACAAACCTATGCTATAATGAGTAACAAGTTGTGGATGGAAGGTGCATGTGAGACCGGTGATGACCGTCTAGACAGAAAGCAGTGGTTAAACAATAGACAACAGCTGAGGATCCGGCATAGACAATCACATAAGTGAATTTAATTTTTTATTACAAAATCTGAAATTCCCAATTCACAACTCTATCAACGTTATGTTAATTTGTAATAGTGAATCATGATTTTTTAAATGTAGCATGTAAAGCATTCAAAAATAAAGAGAAAGTATGTAGATTTGAAATCCCTAATTCATAAATCTCTAAATTATTTTAGATGTTATCTCTAGTAAGAACAATTTGTACTTTGTATTTATTTGCTATTGTGAATCTTTATATTTTATATTGAACAATATTTTTGTAATTCTGAACACCTATTATGATAATTTTGGATCCGCCACTGATGACCACCTCACGTGATAGCGTTTACATCTCTTCTCTGATGATATAGACCTTTCACGGATATAGTGCTATTATATGAGTGCCAGATACGGGGTTAATTGGCTATTATGCATCAGATGGGCAAGCCTAATTAAGGCTATTGTTTGGTAGGTTGACGTGAAAGTTCTGTGTTTGCAAACAAAAATCAATGGCTAGGGATAGAGATAATTGTACCGAAATGTATTGTACTCACCATTTAGGTCATAAATTGGAACCAAGACTCAAGAGTTCACACGCAATAGGACTCGTTATTTGTCAAAAGCAAACCATAATTTCGTTATACACGGACTTTGTACAGCTAACCCCATATGCATTTTCTAGTTTTGAGAAGACTACTGTAGGTCTTTTGTTTAATACAATATATATAGCAAGAGTTGGATTTCACCTAACTCAAATGAAAATGATCACTTTCCTAGCATTAGTTCCTTGTTTTTTTTTTTTGCAAATCTAGCCCCCTCCCGTGTGGTGTCGCCTACGTGTCTGGGCAGCGGGGGAGCTAGCCAGTGCTACGGCAGCCAGCGAGAAGGGTAGCAGCCCCGTCCTGCCATGGCGGGGAGTGCAAGAGGCATGTGCTGCAGTGGGGAGGGGGCCAGATTTGCAATTCTGCTTGGAAGGAGGCTAGATTTAAAAAAAAAGAAGCTTAAGGCTAGAAAAGTGATCACTCCCCTCAAATCACTTGATAACTTGCAGCTCACGGCTCTGATGACGAGCGAAACCTTATGCAACTATGCTCTTCTTGGGCTAAAGTACAAAAAATAACATATGTAGGCTTGTCTAAGGGCCTGTTTGGTAGAGCTCTAAATTCCAACTTCACTTGAGATCTAAAACTTGTAGACTAAAATAAAGTGAATTAAGTTTATATTTTTTATCTAAAATGTAAATAAGATGATTCATTTAAATACTTTTAATGTACTCACAACTCTAGCTCCACGAATTTGGTAGAATTGGAGCCCTACCAAACACACCTTAAAGTTCCGCCAAGTATAAAGTTCTGCTAAGTAAATCAAGTGCATGTGCACCAACCACCAAGAAGTAAGTACTCTTTTAACCTGCATTCTTCGATTGCTTTTCTGTTCTGTAATTCAGAAACACCATTTTTTTTTTTGACGGAGAAGCAACAGTGGAGGCCAATGTGCGTGCGCGAGCCAGCGTTCGAGCGCTGGCCGGCGAGGCGAGTCTCGCCCTCGCTCACCAACCGGGCGTTGCCCGGCCCACAGAAACACCGTTTTAGGTAGGATGATGCACTGTTTTAACGAGAACCACACTCTATAAAAATTACAAAGCATAACGGGAGGACAAATAGGCTTTCAGCAAAGAGGATCTCCTTTGCCTTAAGCCAATGGCCTGATGCAGCGCCGCATGCTGCATGCAGGTTCTATCCGCTCTGCACTATACATATGTACTCGAATATGACTGGAAAGGCACGCAATGCCTCCTGACTCGATCGGCTTGCAGATGCGAAATTTTCGTTCGTTGTGGAAGAGCTTTAATTAGTAGGGGCTGCGTGATAATGCATGTACAGATCGTTTCTTTGCCTGATTGGTGTTTCTACATCCCTTTTTCTTCGAAAGTTAGTTTCCAAATACCGTAAAGAGAGGATCCAAACTAACTATGTCTTGTACTTGATTTTATGTACGGGCATGTTTTGGTTGGTGAAAGGTGTACCCATACCAAAAATAGATAATTTATACTATACCACTCTAAAGGTTGGTAATCACTGAAATACAACTCTAAGGTCCTGTTTGTTTAGGTTTAGACTTTTATAGCTTAAAGCTAGTTTTTTTGGTTTAAACAGTTTAAAAGCTAACGGTATTTGTAAGTAATAGAGGTGAGTAATTTTACCTAACTTTAATGTTATTAATCTAAAATCAACCATCAATAAGCCAAAAAATCTCTCTCTAGTAGTTTTTGCTTTTTAGTTATATGGAGGCTTATAGCTTTTGAAAAGCCCAGATAAAAAGCTACTCATTTGTTTAGGTTGTAACTTTTTTACTTTTAAACCGGTGAAAAAGCCCAAACAAATATGGCCTAAAGATTTTTCTGCATAGAATACCACTTCAAACATGCTTGGTTCTAAACAAAATCGTTTCCACTCTTTTCCCTCTTTTTAAATTATTTTGCATATTTTAACCCGTATAAAAAAACATGTTTGCCCTCCACGGTATGACCCAACCAATTGCTCGGTTTTGAGATGGCAAATGATTTGGGCTAGCTAGCCATGAGCGTGATCCCGTGACTCATGACCGGGAGGCTCCACTGCGGAAAACGCTATGTCTCATGGCTAATTGTAAGTGCGCTTATGGTTGTCTTTACCGGGCTGTCCAAATGCAGGATAGAAGATACTTGACAGAAGCAGCGAGTAAGCGCGAGATTGAAATATATAACAATCATATTCACACATGGTATATGCTAAAAAATAATATACGTCTTGAAAGAAGCATTTGATAGCAAAACAAAGAAGTAGGATCGAAAGAAATTGGTCGGACAAGAATCATACATTGCAACCTTAGGATTTTAACAATTTAGGACATAACATATACTTAAAAACATATAACCAATTAACATTCTACTAACAAAGGTTCTAAAGTTAGGGAAGCTGAGGGCGTACTAAATCTAGTAGAATGGTAGATACTAGGTAACACTTAGCATATAACTACTTAACATAGTGGTGCAAGTGCCATATTACTAAGCGGGGGAGGGGGGCAAATGTGTCTTTTTGTGTGGCTAAAAGGTTCAAAATAATTTAAAAGAGGAGAAAAGAGGGGACATGGCATTCTCGGAAGAAAAATCTTTGGAATGGTATTCCGGTGGTTTCCAACCTTTAGGGCTATTGTACTTGACATGAACTCCTTTTAATAAAATAATATTTTTATTTAATTTTGAATTTTTTATGTTAGAATTTATATACAAATCCAACTACTAAATTTTTGTCTAATTTTTGTTCCAAATTTTAGCTTTGTAGGGGTTTTAGTTTCGAGTAAGTGTGAAAATCAAATGGATAATTTTTTTTGGATTATTTAGATACATATACAATTGTAGAGTTCTTAGTTTTGAGATTTGTCACTACAAAAGTTTCACCTTTGAGATATGCTATTACTAACTTGTGCATATGCGTAAATTTCACAAAATTACAAGTTTTGTGTACAAATTATCAAAAATTAAACTACAGATTTTAGTTTATATTTCATTAAACTACATATTTTAGAAGAACTTGTATCATAAAATAACATAATTTAGAATTGACCATTTTTTGTTACGGGTCTAACAATGTGGGCTCATATGGCAGCCTCATACGCCCTCATTTTTCATTTCACTCGTGCGTGAGGCTGCCATGTGGGCCCACACTGTCAGACCCATTACAAGAAATGGTCAATTATAAAACTTATAGTTTTGTGATATAAGTTTTCTAAAATCTGTAGTTTCATGAAATAAAAGCTAAAACCTATATTTTTTTATAGTTTTTACAAAAAAAATCTGTAGTTTTGTGGATTCTACTCTGTGAAAATTGAAAATATGCCATTACAAAGTTTTTTAAGACCTTAATGCACAACATTCCACCTTCCTTCCTCCCATTCTCCACCAACTCCACACCTTCCAATGGGATCCTACCATAACCTTCTTCCTCTTACCTCTTCCTTCTTCTCATGGAGGGAACTACACTGTACAGACCAAGGTCAAGCGACACCGATACTCTCTAGTCCAGCACACATGGTTCTTTTAGTATATAAGTATATAATCCTTTTATTATAAGTTAGAAGTTAGTATTACAAGTTTGTAATGACCTCGGCGATTCCGATGAACTTTTTTCCTAGATTCACTCCTACTTCCCTCTTCCTCCCATTCAGGACAATATAGTTCTACCCCTCCAACACACAGATGAGAAGAAGATCGCAAGTTTGTGTCCGTATTCATCACATTGCCTGGGCACGTTGAACAATCATGACTAAGTATACTACACCCAATCCCGAGCGTAGCTGCTCAAGGATCACAAGCTCTGGTGAACAAGCAATCCCTAAAGTGTCCAGAAGTTCAGAGCGGCAATGTGGGCCATGCAAAGAAAGAAGGCGTAGAGGTAGACACCATGCCACTACTATAAAAGGACTCATATTAGATCCCTTATTATCGACAATTTTCAAAAACCGTCTGTGACGAGCCCTTTTTATCATTGACTGTTTGGTACAAACGATTCACAAAACCGTCTGTGATGAGGTTTGTGAACCGTCTCTGAAAAGTTATTGTGCAGTAGCGTGCGCTTGAATATTGCAAAGTGGCAGTATGATGACATAACCTAATCGAGTTCATTCAACTAAGCCTGGATCAAACTTCATTTACCGTTTGCTAAACATTACCCCATGAATTTGAAGCATTAATTTTGCAACTATCTGCTTCACAAATTGGATGAGCAGATGATCAAGTCACTGTTCATGTACAAGTCAAGGTGCTCTGCAAAACTTGAGAAGGTCCAAAGCCAGAGCCCCTCACTTGGGCCCACACCCTGAACCCAAGAGGCTGCAACAAGTTACCACGCTAGGGGACTAGAGGGAGACATTGTTGGTAGAGGCGACTGGGCCAAGGCTTAGGCCGAGGATGGAGGTGAATAGGGACGGTGTAGGGATCAATGATGGGCTCTCAGCCAACATCGCGAACCTTGGCGAATGGGGGTAGGTGGTGGAGGGCTCAAAGGTCTGACGTGCAAGCTGATGTAGGGCATTGCGAGGTAAAATCCGTGCAATGGACGTGGAGAATAGGAGGACTAAAGGAGGAGGCAGGACGAAGGTAGTGGCCTAATGCCATTAGAGGGGTGGAAGTGGTGAAGAATGGGAGTAAAAAGGAGGAGCCAGGAATAGGAAGGGTATTATGGTCTTAAAGATTCATAATGGCATATTTCCAATTCCCACACGATAGCAATCACATATCTTGAAAGTGAAACTTTGTAGTAGTATATCTCAAAACCAGAAATTCTACCATGACTTATACCTAAATAACTCTTTTTTTGGTCTGAATTTTTTTAATTTCGATTTTCCATTTTAGGTTAGAATTCGTATAAAAATATAACTGCTAATTTTTATCTAATTTTATTTTGAATTTCACCTATTTAGTGGTTTTAATTTGAATTTCTAATGAAAATCACTTCATCAATTTATTTTTATTTTTCATTCCAAATTCCTATTAATTTTTTTGTTATTTTTATTTACTTTTGAATATTAGCTTTAGGTTAGAATTTATATAAAATATAACTGCTAATTTTCATAAATTTTTTTCAAATTTCAACTATGTACATATTTTAATTTTGTGTTTGTATGCAAATCAAAAGCTAATTTCCTTTTATTTTATTATAAATTTCTGATATTTTTTATTGTGGATTTTTTTAATCTAAGTTGTTATAACTCAGGTTCGCTAGATGGATGAGTAGATGCTTTTTTAAATAATAATATCCTATGTCTGCTAAGTTCAACTCAATTAGTTAGTGTACATCAAATTAAAGATCAAATGTTTTGCTTATCTACGAGAATCTATATTCTATCTCTCTTTTTTCTCAGTAACTTAAAAGACTTATCATGAGCTTATATAAAAGAAGACTCTGGTTTGACCGCTGGTTAAACAACCTAACGTTACAACCCAGATCTACCTGTGGTAAGTCATACCCGGTGAAAAACTCTCACACCCCTACCAATTATCATCGCACGAGAATGACCCGCTCGTCAGAAAGTGTTACAATATGGAAATATCATGCATCTTTTCACCCAAAATTTCCATTCTCACCAACGCCATCGATTAGAGAGAGAGACACACACCCCCTCACATGGCCAACCATTTCCTCTCCGTATTTCCTTCTCCCCTATAAATAACCGGCCTTCCCAAATTCCCATTCTCCTACTCGATAAACACAAAAAAACCTCCTGCCGATAACCACCCACTGCAAGCCATGAAGCTGGAGGTTTCGGCGAAGCAGAGGAGCCAAGAAGCAGCGCAGAGCGAGGAAGCGACGGGCATCGTCGGCATTGAGCTATGGGAGCACCCGACGTTCCCGGACGTCTCCACCCTCCCGGGCTCCGGCGACGACGAGGCGGGGTCCCTGGTGCCGCCGCTCAACTTCGCCATGGTCGACGACGGCATCTTCCGCTCGGGGCTCCCGGAGGCGGCCAACTTCGAGTTCTTGCTGTCCCTCAACCTGCGCGCCATCGTGTGAGTGCCTAGTGCCTACCACTTCAGACACGGCCCACAGCCTAAACCACGGCGAATTCATCTCTGTTCTTAACGGCGGTGTCACACCACGATATTGCTCGGTTCAGGTACCTGTGCCCGGAGCCGTACCCGGAGGAGAACACGCGGTTTATCGAGCAGAACGGGATCAAGCTCCACCAGCTCGGAATCGAAGGGCGCAAGGTAATATAAACAAACTCAATCATGCGCACAATCTTCTTGACCGCTTGCGTATTTCCTCCGCGCGTGGATGGCAAAACCGATCTTTGCATCTTTTTTTTTTTTTTTGGCCTGAGTCGGTTTGGTGCGCTCTGCACATGACAGTAGAAAATCTTGCATGAAAGTAGCTTAGCGGTATCGCGTTACAGTGGATGAAAGGTTGCTTTCGGTAGAATGCCCTGTTTGTCATGGCCACTATGCCTTTTCTGCGTGTTGCGTCGCGCCGTGTTGTGTCGCATGTCGCATGGGTTGCGATATGATAGTCTGATACTACTACTTGCTTTGGCCAAAACACCGGGGCGACTAGGACGAGCTGCTTGTTTAAATCTTTCCTCTAATAAACCACCTGGGTTTCAGAAGAATTTTTAAGGTATATTCTCTTAGTAAGAGGTGGTAGTCTAAATCAAATGAAACCTGTGTGCCATACTGCAATGACATATTTACTTTCTTATTTTTCTGCTCTTTCACTAATTAAAGCCATTGTGACCGTTTAGCTCACCTTTTTACCAGTCATGCTTCTATTATTTCATGTCTGCATATACGCAAAAGGGATGTCTGCTTGTCAATCGTCATGTGCCTATTACTCGTCTAGTGTACCAGTAATCCAGTATCTCCGCTGCAACAATGACTCAATGAGAAGATTTTCCACTGTCTGTTCTTGTTCGTGAAGCTATGACTTGCTAGTGGAATGGTCAGGTCGGTCAGCAACTGGCAGCTTAGCGTTCACTGACATTGTTGCAGTCGGCGATTAACAGTGTATGTGTGCTAGCTGACGAACTTTTTCTTTCTCAGAAAAAGAAACATCGCCGAGTGGGTACACACGGAGACTGGGGTGATTGGCCTTACTACCAAGTGTGAATAAAAACTTTATCTCTTGAGAAGCAGCTTCTTTTTTTTTTTTTTACACTTGAACTAGGCAGGTCATGTGAAACCACTGATCCAAGGGGGTCTCCCACTAATAATTATGCCACCATTAGACAGTTTCATGGATGGTCACTACTAAGCCAAGCCTCTTTCCTTGTTGACTAACTGTACTGATAATGTATTCCTCTTCAGTGGTATGACGATATCTGGCAATTGATCTTTCATGCAGGGTGCATCTGCTAGCTTTTAGGGCCTCTTTGATTCGCAGGATTCTAAAAACACAGGGATAAGAACAACACGAGAATGTGCTAGAATGTATTTGCAAAATAGAGGATCGAAAAACACAAGAATTTTGTATGACGAGTGTTTGGGACACAGTAATAGGAAAACATAAAAATTTGCCTCAATACTATGCGTAGCAAGAAAAGAGAGGTTTTGTTGGTTGTCAGTTTTCCTATGATTTTCCTTTGGAATCATAAGGGTATGTAATATTTCTATATTTTTCCTTTATTCCATTCCTATGAATCAAATGGATGAATAATTGCTATTCCTATGGAATTCCTATTTCTTCATTTTTCCACCATTTTTCCTATGAATCAAAGAGGCCCATAGCAGTTTACTTCACTCCTCTTCTTGGAAAGGGCTCATAATTTTTTTCTCTTAATATAAGTCATCATTGTGCGCTCAACTCAGAATTCTCTTCAATCCTGACAAATTCACAGTTGATTCATGATCTGACAAACGCTCGAAACCCTCATTCTCGCAGAACCGTTCAATCAACATCCTCAAGAAACCATCCAAGAGGCGCTCAAAGTTATTCTTGGTATCTGCATTTACATAGATTTTTCTGAATGTTACAAAATTGCACCGCACCATTTTAAATATCTAACTCCTCCTCATGTTTTATTCAATTCAGATGTAAGAAATCAACCAGTGCTCATTCACTGCAAGAGAGGCAAGGTAGGCCTTGATCAATTTTGCACTGTACAGCTCATATCTTCCAGTTTGTTAAAAACTTTTGCTGCTTGAAATTGGATAGTTTCCTGATACTTTAATGTTTCAGCACCGGACTGGATGCGTCGTGGGGTGCCTGAGAAAGCTGCAGAAGTGGTGCTTGTCTTCAGTCTTCGACGAGTACCAGCACTTCGCAGCAGCGAAGGCGAGAAGTACCGATCAAAGATTCATGGAGCTCTTTGACACATCAAGCCTGACGCATCTGACGGCCTCACAATGTTAACCCAAAGCGAGTATTTTTCTTATCTGGCGCCGATCATGTCACCATGCGCTACGCATCTAGCAACCTATTTTCCTGTTGTTGCTGAAACAATTCGGCAGAGGATAATGTTAGAACAATCAGCATCCGTGAGATGGACAAAGCCCTTCTCTTTTTTGAACCGTGAGAGCGTAAGTAGTTGCAGATTCTGATAACTAGATTGAACATTGGGACTTTGGATGTTGAACTTGACCCGCATCGCTCGACGTCGAGGAGAACTTAGTTCTCACTGGATGCAAAGAATGAGGATCTTGAACTCCTGTTGTATGATGGATTCGACAGGAATGTGGACCAAAATCTCTGCTTTTGGCGAGAGAATTGTGCTCTTAAAATTAATGATGGATCGCGTTGAATGTTCCCAGCTTGCTGCACTTGATTCCTGATATCTGAAGTCTAAAATTCAAAAGAACATCAAATTTCAAAAGGAAATGGCAATTTACTTCTAAGATGAATCCTGGCAATCTTAGAATTCGGGAATACAACATGAAGAAAATGATATTTTTGGATTGCAATAAGAAGTCGATCCTGCACCCTGCTCCTGCTCCTTCAGGCTTGAAGAACGACCGTGAAAAAAACTCACGAAGTCACGAACTCACGAACTCACGATCAATGTCAATTCCGGTCGTGAGGATGACGAAGTCATGAGCTTTGGAGTATATATTTGAATTTGGCAGGCGATTTTAAGGGAAGCCTGAATAGCAAAGACCAAGTTACCAACTGCTCTCGGGTTCAAAGTTCATACTTCCCTAGTCATATGGTTGTGCGTTGCAACGAAAATTTAATTTGCGATAAAAAATTCTTTGCGACAAAAGTCAATTAAACCTCACGTAGACACCACATGACTTTCAGAAAACAACGTGTACGTTCTCTTTTGTGTTCGATTAGTTGGTGCCATTGAACAGATATATACATTCAGATATTACAAAATTTTAAAAAATATTTTCTTTAATGGTGATTGTGGTGAGAAGTTGCATAAGATCCACGACGCTCGATAACTGATAAGTGGGACAAAGGATTTGTGAGACCACGTTGTTATTGATGTGACTAAAAAAGAAAAGAGATAGTACAGTTAAAGTGGTGGAAGTATTGAACCAGATCGTTAGATATTGTTCGCCCACTAAAATTGAAGGGCCGATTCCCGTCGGATTCCGCCATCCGACGGTCCACGGCACTACTAATTTAGGCCGCAAATCGTTTCCGCGTACGTTCAAGTTAGATCGCGAATCTTCTGCGCGATCCAAAATGAACGGTCGATTCGCACTCCATCCTGGAATCCAACGGCCCAGATACTCCAACCAGCCCTATAAACAAATCAAATACCACGCTGCAACAAAAGGCCCCGTGTCCGGCGCCGCCGTCCATCTCTTTTCCTAAATCTCCAACCCTAGACTCCGGCAAATGGCCCCGAAGCGCTCCGCTCCGCCGCCGCCGCTGCCGCCACCGGCTGCCTCCTCCGAGGAGACCGCCTCCGGCTCGGGATCCGACGAGTCGGATGAGGAGGAGGTCGCCCCCGTGTCGCCTGCTCCCATCTCCAAGAACCCGCCTCCGCTGCCACAGAAGGGGGAGGAATCGGAGACCTCCGAAGAGGATGAAGAAGAAGAGGATTCGGACGAGGAGCCCACTCACGCGAACCCTCCCTCCGTCCCCAAGAACCCGCCGCCGCCACCGCAGAAGGGCGAGGAATCCGACACCTCCGGCGAGGATGAGGAGGAGGAGGGCGAGACGTCGGAGTCCGAGTCCGACAAGGCGCCAACGCCAAAGCCTGATCCAAAGCAGGAGGCAGAGAGGAAGGACCTGAAGTCCTTGTCGTCGCGCGAGGCCAAGAAGCCGGCCGCGCCCTTCCACCGCACCTGGTCGACCGACGACGAGATCCGCATCCTCGAGGTCCTCGCCGCGCACCGCCGGGAGCACGGTGCGCTGCCGCTGCCCGACGCGCTGGTCGCCGCCCTCGCCGGCAGGCTCGACAACCGTGGCTACGGCCGCAAGGAGCTCCAGGGGAAGGTCCACAGCCTGAAGCGCCGATATGACACCGCCGCCAAGAAGGGCGAACTCCCGAGCAAGGACCACGATCGCCGGCTCTTCAACCTTTCCAAGAGCGTCTGGGGCGGCGACAAGGCAGCGGACGCCGCGGCCCCAGCCGCGACGGCGAACGGCAGCGCTCGGAGGGAGTTCGGCGAGATGTGCGAGCTGTACCCGTTCCTCGCGGAGGAGGTGAAGGCACTGGAGGCGGCGCAGCCGGGCCTGTTCAAGAGGGAGTTCGGGAGGATCGACGACGACAAGGCGCGCGTGCTGGACGTGAAGATCAAGAAGCAGAGGCTGGTGCAGATGAAGGTGGAGCTGCGCCGCGGCGACCTGACTAAGGAGGTCACCAAGGCTCTTATGGAGCTTGTCGAGTGATGAATGGACTGGGCTGAGCTGATGAGCTGAACAGTAGGCATTCCTTTCCATGCGTTGAAGCATATCGGTGATCACCTGCAAATTGTATCGTCTTCCGGCGTGCAGTAGCTAGGCCTGCAAACCGTGGCATCTTGATGGTGTTGGATGCTTTGTGTGATAACCATGGTCATCGACCCAATTCATCAATTGTGTGAGGTTAGGTAATGCCTCGAGGATGATATGTTCACTAAGGATTTTTGTTCTGAACTTTGACAGCTCTTCTACGTAGCATCTTGCATTTTTCAGTGTTTCAGTTCAGAACTTCAGATCGGTGTAGTAACTGAAATACATTGATGAAAGTTCAGATCGTTTCAGTCCGCGATGAACAAACCACCTGCAGGGATATCTGACCTCGTCAAACCTGCCTTGGTTGGTCGTGGTTTATTGTCCTAGCCGGAGGTCACCACCCTTTGGCTGATCAGCTGATATGGCTAAACGTCGGTGGCGTTAGTGATTTACCTACTATTATTTCATGATAACAACGGGGCATCATCTTATCATATTCATACACCCACCTGTGTTGTGTAGCACAAAACAAGTAGAGCAAACCGTCCACTCACGGTTGGTTCGGGCCGCATCCGTCTCCACCGCTTCCGGATGTTTGTTTACGCCGCAGCGCACCAGTCTGGTCTCAACTTGAGGTCGTTTTTGTCCAATCATACAATCACCTACTCTGGTCACAAATATTATATTTTGGATATCGACATTAAGAGTGTTTAGGTAGATCTACATTTTAGACTAAAAATATAAACTTAATTCACTTTATTTTACTATAAGTTTCATAGCTATATTTTGGATATACTATCTTTTTTTAATGCTATTATAATATATTTATAAAACATAATGAAAATTACATTTTGAAAATACTTTTCGAAACAAATCGGTACATATAATTTTCATGTATCCAGTTTAAATATTTAAAAATGTATTGACAGTCAATGTTTCAAAAGTTTGACAGGGAATTTTGCATGCTGAGGAGCAGCCACATAACCCAACCTGGTTTCTTGGGGTTCTCAACCTCTGAGATCTCACTTGCCATAATCCATATATCATTCTCTATATTTCGGTTTTCAGAGTTTTCAATGTGCAGGGTTCGCATCTATTTCTTTGGCCCAAGCGGCTTGACAGGAAACGCTCCCATCGGGAAGCTCTGGCAGGATGAAGTTTTCTTCTGGCGGTGCTGAGGTGATTTCAAGGCGCAGGCCTCGTGCGTTTTTTCACAAAACTGAGGATGAAACTACAGGCTAAATGGGGGGCGCAGGCATACCAGAAGACATGGTTTTCAACACATGCAGAAGCACATAAGCAGTCCCTGAAGATGACGGCACACAACCAGTCTGAAACAACAGGCAATCTATCATCCATGACGGTGAACAGGTTTTTCGACAACAAGATCATCGCAAAACCAGCGTACCAACGGCAGCAGCAGAGCTCTCCAGCAAACAGCTGCTTGCACATCACTTTCCTTCCCGCCAGTCTCCAGATTGATGCCCGGAATGGCATGGTTAACAGGAGGTCTCATCCCAATGAAATTCTTGATGAAGTGGAAGCATCCAGCATCCTCAATCCAAGTAAAAAATTTCACTCTGGTTTCCTCAGCGTCCATGAAGAAGGAAATACCAGCCTGCTTGGCAAGAAACATGGGCATTTCAATATCAGCATCACGCATGAAGTTTGGAGGGCGTATAAAATGTTTCAGGAGCGACGAAAATCCAGGCCGGATGGACCGATTTCCGATGTTGCACCTCGGCTGTGCTAGGGCTCTCTATTTTGGCTCTACTGTCGTAGTTGGTGTGATGTAATGTTACATTTCGAGTTGTACTAGCTCTGTATCAAAACTCTTGGTACTCTTGTATCTTTGCTCTCTTTTTTTAAATACATGGCAGTGCCGATTCTTTTAAAAAGAGTTTGACAATACGGTTATTATATGTCAATGTTTTAAAAGTTTGACAAAACGGTTATTATATGTGACATGAAAAAGTATGAAGACTAATTCCCCAGTTTAAACCATCCATCTCTTGATTTGATGTGTCTAGCATTTCCCAAAAGAGGAGGGATCGAGAACGTGATTTCGATTTGCCGGCGTTGGTGTGTGCCTGACGTACAGCGGTGGCACGCCACCCTTTAGCCCCGTACGCCCGCCCGGTTTTGTCTTCCCCGACGTGGTGTCCTCCCACCCATACACCTTCCACACCCACAGAACCCAATTCCCTTCGCGCTCCCTCCCACACACCACACATCCCACCACCACCACCACCCACACCGCACCGTATGCAATTATTCACACCCAGACGCCACCGCCGCCGCCGCCGCCTCCACCTCCTCCTCCCCCATGGGCGACTCCTCGGTGGCCGGCGCGCTCGTGCCGTCCGTGCCCAAGCCGGAGTCCGCGCCATCCGGGCACGCGTCCACGGCCGCCGCCCAGGCGCTGGCGCTGGCGGAAGAGGTGGGGACGGGGCGCGCGCGTCGGCGGCGGCGTCGCCGGCCTCCGCGGACGGTGAGGCGGCGGCGCCCGACAGGGACCTCCTTTGCCCGATCTGCATGGCGGTCATCAAGGATGCCTTCCTCACCTCCTGCGGCCACAGCTTCTGCTACATGTGCATCGTCACGCACCTCAGCCACAAGAGCGACTGCCCCTGCTGCGGCAACTATCTCACCAAGGCGCAACTCTACCCAAACTTCCTCCTCGACAAGGTTGCTTGCTTCCCTTTCCTTTACTTGGTCACTCCCCCGAGGCCTCCGGTCCTCGACTTCGTGTGATATCGATTGGCCGTGGCTGCGATGTTATCGCGATCGATTGGGTTGCGTGGTGAGGTCTCGGTGTGACAAAATAGTAAAATTTCTCGTCTAATTTCGAAATGTTAGGTTTCTGAATTGAAATTGCATTCGACGATCTGGAACTGGCACTGCGATTTTGCTTAGATTTGGATGTGATTTGGGCTGTGGGGCGAGTAAATCTGATTTCAAAAAATGGGTATAATGTGCTTAGAGTTGTTTCGGCCCCCTATGTAAGCTATAAGATTTTTCCTGTGCTTCGAGCACTTATTCAACAGTGTTGAAAGCTTGTGCTCTGATTGCAGATTCAACAGTCTTAGTTTGTGCTAACTTCTGCAGATATTAGGCAAGTATCATGGTTAACTAGTTAATTGCACAATGCATTGCAATATGTTAGCTTTGTTGAGAGTTAGGACTTGTATAATACTTAGGCATCACTTCTGGTTGTCCATGCCTGCTATGTAATTTGCCCGTTGCTACATGCTTCTATAGTTCTGTTATAATATGATACGCTGTTGAGTTTTGAAATGTGGTTCTCTTATGTGCACATTTCCTATGGTTCTTACTGGAAGCAAGCAGGATAGCTCTGTTTGTGATTATTTATCACTGGAAAAACTGGAGTTACAGAAAGGGCTTGCTAAATTTCTTGTAAGTCATTTGTGCCTATGTAGGTCTTGAAGAAAATGTCAGCTCGTCAAATTGCAAAAACAGCATCGCCCATTGATCAATTTCGATATGCATTGCAACAGGTCAGTCACTCCATGTGTTGCTTTGCCAGGGTACTATCTTTTGGCAGCTCCCAAAACATAGTTGCAAAATTAGGCTTGTTCAATATTCCTTGTTGTATGATGTTATATGCATTGTAACAAATCAAAGATACTTACTAGAATGGTGCTATTTACATGCCTTAGTCGTATCTCTCCAGGTTGTAACTATTTGGTAAATAGGTTTTCCTCCTGCATCAACTATTGAATCTAAGTAACTACAATCCCTAACTAAGTACCTAAACAAGCTTTCCTGCTGCATCCACTGTCAAATTAGATGACCACCAGTCCATACCTAATCATCTATCAAGGGGAGTTATCAGACTAATTGTACCTTACACCGTTCTGTTTCCCTTAAGGCTGCATTCTTTCTATCTTCCTCCTCACTGTTACGACAGTATGTTCAGATGATAAACAAAACATCGCAGAATATGAATTTCCACTAACATGGAAAATTGGCATACTTATGAATAAGAATCTAGTAATGTAATTGCAAGTTTCCTACCAGTATGCCTTGCTGGTTCTCTGTTATCAAGTGCTAAAAGTTAGATCAGCTGATTAATTTTAAAATTCTCCCCAGGAGCATCATATGTGACTTTTTCAATCATTATTGCCCTTAGTATTTGTATTTATTTTCTTGCTGTGTATTTCCCTTGGTTTTTTGTGATCTACCGGTGGCATGTGTTTGGAGTTTAATTCATCTTTTTTATAGGGAAATGATATGGCGGTTAAAGAGCTAGATAGCCTTATGACTTTGATTGCTGAGAAGAAGCGGCAAATGGAACAACAAGAATCGGAGACAAATATGCAAATACTGTTAGTCTTCTTGCACTGCCTTAGAAAGCAAAAGCTGGAAGAGTTGAATGAGGTTTGTCCTGATAATTTATACTCCCTCCATTCTTGTTTATTTGACACCCTGAAATCTATCGTTAAACTTTCTAAAGTTTGACCACTAACATATTTTAAACTATCTAACTTGGCTACATGAAAACTATATCATTAGATTTGTCGTTAAAATATTTTTATAATATTATAATATTATTAGTATATAATAAGATAAAGTTACAAAAAGTAATGATCAAAGCCATATCTGAGAGACTATGAAAAGTCAAAAATATCACTAAAAAGAATGGAGTATAAGTGTTCATTTTCTGGTCCTTCATACCATGTAATAAAAGTTATGTTATGCAGAATTTCAATTTGGCTACTTACAAGGGGGACCGCTAATTGTTTTTTGTATCTCATTTTTCCTGAAATTTTTTCTTATTAATAGTGTTTATTTTCTTTTTACACAGATTCAAACTGACCTACAGTACATCAAAGAAGATATAAGCGCTGTGGAGAGACATAGGTTAGAATTATATCGAACAAAAGAAAGGTATCATGAAGCTGCGCATGCTTTTAGATGATCCTGCTGCATCAAAGATGTGGCCGCCTATGGACAAACCTAGCAGTCTCTTTCTCCACAACTCTCGGGCACCACTTAGTTCATCATGTCCAGGGGGTTTGCAGAATATGAAGCTTGATTTGAAAGCTCAAGTAAGCCATCAAAGATTTCAAAGGAGAGATGCTCTCGCTTGCTCAGACCCTCCTAATTCCCCTATACAATCGGGTAATGTTATTGCTCGGAAGAGGCGAGTCCAAGCACAGGTTTGTTTCTTCCTTTATGCAATTCTGTATTTCTTCCTTTATTTTTCCCATTACACACACTAAGTAGGCTGTTACCATATTGCAATCCGGTAGTATTGACAACATAGACTAGGCACATAATCTTTTTCTTATTTTGATGTTAAATGAAATGATGGTTGCCAATCCCCATGATATTTATTGTTATATAATGCTATGAGTAATATTGCAGTTTAATGAGCTTCAAGAATACTATCTGCAAAGACGACGTACTGGAGCACAGTCACGAGGCAGGAGGAAAGAGACATAGTTACGATAAATAAAGAAGGTTATCATGCTGGTCTTGAGGATTTCCAGGCTGTGCTAACAACATTCACTCGATATAGGTCTGCTGATTATTGGATCTTAGTAACACAATATGCTCATAGTAGTGTGTATGATCTTCATTGATCTTATTATGTCTTTTGTTCTCGATCATGTACGCTGCAGTCGCCACGTAATTGCGGAACTTAGACATGGAGATCTGTTTCACTCTGCAAACATTGTATCAAGGTGAGTTCAATCTGAACACTGTTTATTTCCACTATGTAGTCCTATCTGAACACTGTTTATTTATTGTGCTTTCACATGTTATCGGCAAGTAGGACATTGTTGTAGCATAACCCTCTGGCCAACATTAGGGCAGAGGAGAGAGGAGTGGATTGTAGAGGGGGAAGGTCTATATTGCTTCTATTGTTCGAGCTTTAAGAGTGTTCGATTAGCTAACAAATCTACTAAGGATTTGACTGCTAAATTGCTAATAATTAAAATGTATTACTTGGGACAAAATATTGCTCCTTTTAGTATGTGTCTGGTTTGAGGGTGTATAATTCAGCACATTCATTTCCATGTCTTCCCTTAGTCTCCCTATGTTTTCCAGTCACCTACTTAACATGAAAATTGCGAACTGATATTCCATAAACGCAGTATCGAGTTTGATCGTGATGATGAGCTATTTGCTACTGCTGGAGTCTCGAAACGCATTAAAGTCTTCGATTTTTCAACAGTAAGTTTACTTTTTTGGGACACTTGTGTTGGCCATTAACTATATGTTATTTGAAATTACTCAAGTTTGAATTATTTCTTAGGTTGTTAATGAGCCATCAGATGTGCATTGTCCTGTTGTTGAAATGGCTACTAGATCTAAGCTCAGCTGCCTTACCTGGAACAAGTACTCAAAAATGTTATAGCAAGCAGTGATTATGAGGGTATAGTAACTGTTTGGGATGTTCAAACCCGCCAGGTATCCTTGTTCTGTTCATGTTGCAAAGTTATGTTATATTTCAAACTGAAATTTGTTGTATTTGTGTATTGCTTCTTGCCAGAGTGTGATGGAGTATGAAGAGCATGAGAAAAGAGCATGGAGTGTCGATTTTTCTCGTACAGAGCCCTCAATGCTAGTATCTGGGAGTGATGATTGCAAGGTATTTGAGAATTGAAATGGTGCGGTTTTGCTATTCCCAAAAGGAAGCTTGATGTTAGTTCTTCACATATAGCAAAGATAACTTAAATAAGTACTAGGATTTTTTGTAAAAAAATATTTTCATTCTTTTCTTGAAATTTGTATATTCATCTACCTTGATTGGGCATCCTAGTCTCATTAATGCATAGTTGTTTTATAGCTTCTGTAAATCTGTAATAGTTAATGGAATCTACTGTTGTGTGCTAGGTCAAAGTGTGGTGCACAAAACAAGAAGCAAGCGCCATCAATATTGATATGAAGGCAAATATTTGCTCCGTTAAATATAATCCTGGATCAAGCTACTATGTTGCAGTATGTTGCTTCCATTTTCTTGGCTCATATCAAATGCTCCTCCGTCCAAGTTTATAAGGCATATTTTTTTGAATGGTTTTGTCTATAAATATAAGGCGTATTTCAAATTCCAATGCAAAATTAATATCATGTTCCCTCTATACCCCTAATAAATATCCACATTTATTTTGTTTTTTCTACATGCATACATTGAATATAGTGCTTAGTGATAATAATTAGGGGTAATCTAGTCATTTTCAAAATCATCTTGGTCTACGTGCTAAAATGAAATATGCCTTATAAACTTGGACAGGCACATGATTTGTTTACTTACCAGATGTTACAATATTTCAGGTTGGGTCTGCTGATCACCATATTCATTATTTTGATTTACGAAATCCAAGTGCACCTGTCCATGTTTTTGGTGGGCACAAGAAAGCTGTTTCTTATGTGAAGTTCTTATCTACCAATGAGCTTGCATCTGCGTCAACCGATAGCACATTACGGTTATGGGATGTGAAGGAAAATTGCCCGGTGAGATCATTCTTGCATTGTCACAGTGATATTCTTGCCTCTTGTTGTTGGGACCCGGATTTGCGTTGTCCTAGTGCTTTTATAACATATGGAAAGTATTGTAAAGTTTTCCAAACCCCATGGATCAAAATCAAGATTCTTCTGTGCTTATATTGTCTTATTTGTTTCAGACTAATTGTTCCAGATGATAAAACTTGCTTTCCTACAAATAATGATAAAAGAATAATAGTGACAATTGTAAACCAAATACCGACTTCACAAATTGGCTCTTCTTTTATATTTGCATTAGGCTCGGTGTGCTCATTACTTCATTGAACCTAATTTTAAGTTCACTGATATGTCAAATGATTTTGGATCATATTATGTGCTTTCACCTTTATCTCTTTCTTAGCTTATCTACACTCTGGATTGGTTCAGCTGTTACTTTGTGCTAGGCATGAACGAAATTGGTACTAGAAAATAAACCACCATCGGCCTTTTGGTTAAAATAGTATTGTTTTTCAGGTAAGGACATTCAGAGGGCACAAGAATGAGAAAAACTTCGTTGGGCTATCTGTGAATAACGAGTATATTGCTTGCGGAAGTGAAACAAATGAGGTTTTTGTTTACCACAAGGTAATTGCAAGCTTCTGCCGTTCTCTTGTTCCCATGTTACTTGCTTCATATATTGCAATGCTGCTTAACCGAGCACATCGATCTTCTGCGAACCTTTCTTTCAATCTAACTTCAAACAACTCCACACTAATTGCAGGCTATCTCAAAACCTGCTTCTAGCCATAGATTTGTATCCTCCGAACTGGATGATGCCGATGATGATCCTGGATCTTATTTCATTAGCGCTGTCTGCTGGAAGAGCGATAGCCCTACCATGTTAACTGCTAACAGTCAGGGGACCATTAAAGTTCTTGTACTTGCTCCTTGACGTGATCAAGGATTCAAGGGGATTCGTGAGATTCATAGCTAGCTTGTATGTTTTATATATATCCAGTTGTTTCCTTTTCGTGCCGTTATATTCCCAAAGTGGGAGTAGAGGCATTATTGATCTCCAGTGTAGGGCGCAAAGTTTTGAAGGTAGTCAGCTGACATAGGGTTTCGAGGTTGGAATGTGCATAGTCATGATTCTGTTTTATAGGTGTGTAAAGTAGTCAACTTGATTACATATGTATGTGACAAATGAACCTTAAATGAAACTCCAGCTTGGTTGGCATATTTTTTCTTGTTAAATAGACCAAGTAGATATTAAAAATAACTAGATTATCCTTAATTATTATCTCTAACACTATATTCAATGCATGTATATAGAGAATGTAAATAAATATAGATATTTATTAAGGTTTAAAGGGAACATCGGGCTCAATTTGGACAGTTATTCTTATTTTAGATAAATATTAGTCATAATTGTTGGAGAACGCAAGTATACGCTAGTCAAAACAAAATTTTTCTCCGCTAACACCTGTGAATCATGCGAGTAGTGGATCATGGAGCATTACCCTGGAGCACGTTAGCGAAGTAGAGTGGGCGGCCTCCCGCGTTCGTTCAAGCATTGCACGTAGTCGAACGTACTCGATCGCGCTCGCCAAGTGCTCGCGAGATCGCTTTCATGCTCGCGAGACGTGGTCGCCTGAAAGCCAGTGCTCGCCTTCAGTGGTTGCCGAGTCCTGACGCCTCGCCATGGCGCACGACGCAATGGATGTAGATGTGCACGCCAGCAGTTGGAGAGGGTGAAACCGATTCCCATCAACAGGGCAGAAAGCAACTGCTTGCTTACTTCAGTGTATCCACACGCCCAGTGGAACGCCACACGCCGTGGCAGGAAGCACCACGCTGACGGCTAGGGTTTCGGCAGAGCGATATTAGGTTTCGAGGGTGAGGTGAACTCTGGCGACACCCCACGCCTTTATATATAGAGTGCACTAACGGGCCTTCTACGATAGAAGCCCATTAGGACTCACGCTAATGGATCTCTACAGAGAAATCCATTAAGACGCCAGAGATCCAAACTGTAAACCTACTAATGATCCAATCCATCGACATGATCCAACCTGGCATTAATGTGACCCGTTAGGTTTCTTGCAAGAACGGCCATGGCCCCGAAATCTTTTTCCGCACCATCGACAACAAATGTTCCTAGCAGACATGTCGTCCTCAAATGCATTTAGAAATGATCGATTTACTGAACCTTGATATACACATATACCGATCCTTTTGCCACGCGATACCAAACAAGCTCAAGGCAAGATACGCCATCCTTGTGGTAGCTGACCCATTCACTCGTCAATGTAATGGATATAATTCGTGATTAACACTTTAATCACTTTGGCATGGCCATGCACTTTTCCTTATCCATCCACACCGAGGGCCCAGATATCTCTCCTGCTATCAAGAGGGCAATTCCATCTTGATCTCTTATATCTCACGTCATGTTTCATGGCATACCCGTAAGCTAACTTTAACAACAAGAATCGGAGACAAATATGCAAATACTGTTAGTCTTCTTGCACTGCCTTAGAAAGCAAAAGCTGGAAGAGTTGAATGAGGTTTGTCCTGATAATTTATACTCCCTCCATTCTTGTTTATTTGACACCCTGAAATCTATGCGTTAAACTTTCTAAAGTTTGACCACTAACATATTTTAAACTATCTAACTTGGCTACATGAAAACTATATCATTAGATTTGTCGTTAAAAATATTTTCATAATATTATAATATTATTAGTATATAATAAGATAAAGTTACAAAAAGTAATGATCAAAGCCATATCTGAGAGACTATGAAAAGTCAAAAATATCACTAAAAAAGAATGGAGTATAAGTGTTCATTTTCTGGTCCCTTCATACCATGTAATCTATCCCTAAATTAAAGTCTGCAAAGTTCCGGCTCAATGAGCCTATCCAAGTGTCACTTTTGCCTATTTTTGCAAAAAATCCCCTGTGTTTCTTGAAATTACGGATAGATCCTTGCAAATTACAAATAGGTCCTTCGCGATTTTTTGTGAGAGAAAGATTTTCTTTTCTAAATCGCATTTGGGTCCTCGTATACTGCTTTTACTGAAAAAACCTCCGTTAAATTCAAATCGCGAACAAGCTTTTTTCTAATTTTTCAGATAGCGAACAGTGTCCAAAAACGTAACATCTGTGTCCTTACTTTACGCCTAGGTCCTTTCTCCGCTTTTCTCGAAAAATGTTTTCGCCACCGTAAAAAATGTGTTCACTCTATCTCTAGACTTTTTCCTCCGTTCTTTCCTAAAAATTATTTCGTGCTCGCTTTTCCTCGTTTTTCCTAAAAAATGTTTTCATGGTCCGTTTTTCCTCATTTTTCCAAAAAAAATCGTGGTCCGTTTTTCTCCGAGAAAACACAAATTTATTTTTTGCTCACGCGATGATGCGCGCGCTTAATCCTTTCTCCATTTTTCTGAAAAAATGTTTTCGTTCTGCTTTTCCCGAAAAAATGTTTTCGCGGTTCGCTTTTCCTCGCTTCAAAAAAAAAATTCGTGGTCCGTTTTTCTCTCGAAAAACACAAATTTGTTTTTTCGCTCACGCGTGGCAAAAATTTTTTCGTGATCTGTTTTCTCCGAAAAAACATAAATTTGTTTTTTTTCGTTCACGCTTGGCGGCGTGGCGCCAGCTCTTATTGTTCTAGTAAAAAGTTATGTTATGCAGAATTTCTCAATTTGGCTACTTACAGGGGGGGGACCGCTAATTGTTTTTTGTATCTCATTTTTCCTGAAGTTTTTTCTTATTAATAGTGTTTATTTTCTTTTTACACAGATTCAAACTGACCTACAGTACATCAAAGAAGATATAAGCGCTGTGGAGAGACATAGGTTAGAATTATATCGAACAAAAGAAAGGTACTCCATGAAGCTGCGCATGCTTTTAGATGATCCTGCTGCATCAAAGATGTGGCCGTCGCCTATGGACAAACCTAGCAGTCTCTTTCTCCACAACTCTCGGGCACCACTTAGTGCATCATGTCCAGGGGGTTTGCAGAATATGAAGCTTGATTTGAAAGCTCAAGTAAGCCATCAAAGATTTCAAAGGAGAGATGCTCTCGCTTGCTCAGACCCTTCTAATTCCCCTATACAATCGGGTAATGTTATTGCTCGGAAGAGGCGAGTCCAAGCACAGGTTTGTTTCTTCCTTTATGCAATTCTGTATTTCTTCCTTTATTTTTCCCATTACACACACTAAGTAGGCTGTTACCATATTGCAATCCGGTAGTATTGACAACATAGACTAGGCACATAATCTTTTTCTTATTTTGATGTTAAATGAAATGATGGTTGCCAATCCCCATGATATTTATTGTTATCTAATGCTACGAGTAATATTGCAGTTTAATGAGCTTCAAGAATACTATCTGCAAAGACGACGTACTGGAGCACAGTCACGCAGGCAGGAGGAAAGAGACATAGTTACGATAAATAAAGAAGGTTATCATGCTGGTCTTGAGGATTTCCAGGCTGTGCTAACAACATTCACTCGATATAGGTCTGCTGATTATTGGATCTTAGTAACACAATATGCTCATAGTAGTGTGTATGATCTTCATTGATCTTATTATGTCTTTTGTTCTCGATCATGTACGCTGCAGTCGCTTACGTGTAATTGCGGAACTTAGACATGGAGATCTGTTTCACTCTGCAAACATTGTATCAAGGTGAGTTCAATCTGAACACTGTTTATTTCCACTATGTAGTCCTATCTGAACACTGTTTATTTATTGTGCTTTCACATGTTATCGGCAAGTAGGACATTGTTGTAGCATAACCCTCTGGCCAACATTAGGGCAGAGGAGAGAGGAGTGGATTGTAGAGGGGGAAGGTCTGTATTGCTTCTATTGTTCGAGCTTTAAGAGTGTTCGATTAGCTAACAAATCTACTAAGGATTTGACTGCTAAATTGCTAATAATTAAAATGTATTACTTGGGACAAAATATTGCTCCTTTTAGTATGTGTCTGGTTTGAGGGTGTATAATTCAGCACATTCATTTCCATGTCTTCCCTTAGTCTCCCTATGTTTTCCAGTCACCTACTTAACATGAAAATTGCGAACTGATATTCCATAAACGCAGTATCGAGTTTGATCGTGATGATGAGCTATTTGCTACTGCTGGAGTCTCGAAACGCATTAAAGTCTTCGATTTTTCAACAGTAAGTTTACTTTTTTGGGACACTTGTGTTGGCCATTAACTATATGTTATTTGAAATAACTCAAGTTTGAATTATTTCTTAGGTTGTTAATGAGCCATCAGATGTGCATTGTCCTGTTGTTGAAATGGCTACTAGATCTAAGCTCAGCTGCCTTACCTGGAACAAGTACTCAAAAAATGTTATAGCAAGCAGTGATTATGAGGGTATAGTAACTGTTTGGGATGTTCAAACCCGCCAGGTATCCTTGTTCTGTTCATGTTGCAAAGTTATGTTATATTTCAAACTGAAATTTGTTGTATTTGTGTATTGCTTCTTGCCAGAGTGTGATGGAGTATGAAGAGCATGAGAAAAGAGCATGGAGTGTCGATTTTTCTCGTACAGAGCCCTCAATGCTAGTATCTGGGAGTGATGATTGCAAGGTATTTAAGAATTGAAATGGTGCGGTTTTGCTATTCCCAAAAGGAAGCTTGATGTTAGTTCTTCACATATAGCAAAGATAACTTAAATAAGTACTAGGATTTTTTGTAAAAAAATATTTTCATTCTTTTCTTGAAATTTTTATATTCATCTACCTTGATTGGGCATCCTAGTCTCATTAATGCATAGTTGTTTTATAGCTTCTGTAAATTTGTAATAGTTAATGGAATCTACTGTTGTGTGCTAGGTCAAAGTGTGGTGCACAAAACAAGAAGCAAGCGCCATCAATATTGATATGAAGGCAAATATTTGCTCCGTTAAATATAATCCTGGATCAAGCTACTATGTTGCAGTATGTTGCTTCCATTTTCTTGGCTCATATCAAATGCTCCCTCCGTCCAAGTTTATAAGGCATATTTTTTTGAATGGTTTTGTCTATAAATATAAGGCGTATTTCAAATTCCAATGCAAAATTAATATCATGTTCCCTCTATACCCCTAATAAATATCCACATTTATTTTGTTTTTTCTACATGCATGCATTGAATATAGTGCTTAATGATAATAATTAGGGGTAATCTAGTCATTTTCAAAATCATCTTGGTCTACGTGCTAAAATATGCCTTATAAACTTGGACAGGCACATGATTTGTTTACTTACCAGATGTTACAATATTTCAGGTTGGGTCTGCTGATCACCATATTCATTATTTTGATTTACTTAAATCCAAGTGCACCTGTCCATGTTTTTGGTGGGCACAAGAAAGCTGTTTCTTATGTGAAGTTCTTATCTACCAATGAGCTTGCATCTGCGTCAACCGATAGCACATTACGGTTATGGGATGTGAAGGAAAATTGCCCGGTATGTCTCATTGAGATCATTCTTGCATTGTCACAGTGATATTCTTGCCTCTTGTTGTCGGGACCCAGATTTGCGTTGTCCTAGTGCTTCTATAACATATGGAAAGTATTGTAAAGTTTTCCAAACCCCATGGATCAAAATCAAGATGCTTCTGTGCTTATATTGTCTTATTTGTTTCAGACTAATTGTTCCAGATGATAAAACTTGCTTTCCTACAAATAATGATAAAAGAATAATAGTGACAATTGTAAACCAAATACCGACTTCACAAATTGGCTCTTCTTTTATATTTGCATTAGGCTCGGTGTGCTCATTACTTCATTGAATCTAATTTTAAGTTCACTGGTATGTCAAATGATTTTGGATCATATTATGTGCTTTCACCTTTATCTCTTTCTTAGCTTATCTACACTCTGGATTGGTTCAGCTGTTACTTTGTGCTAGGCATGAACGAAAATGGTACTAGAAAATAAACCACCATCGGCCTTTTGGTTAAAATAGTATTGTTTTTCAGGTAAGGACATTCAGAGGGCACAAGAATGAGAAAAACTTCGTTGGGCTATCTGTGAATAACGAGTATATTGCTTGCGGAAGTGAAACAAATGAGGTATTTGTTTACCACAAGGTAATTGCAAGCTTCTGCCGTTCTCTTGTTCCCATGTTACTTGCTTCATATATTGCAATGCTGCTTAACCGAGCACATCGATCTTCTGCGAACCTTTCCTTCAATCTAACTTCAAACAACTCCACACCAATTGCAGGCTATCTCAAAACCTGCTTCTAGCCATAGATTTGTATCCTCCGACCTGGATGATGCCGATGATGATCCTGGATCTTATTTCATTAGCGCTGTCTGCTGGAAGAGCGATAGCCCTACCATGTTAACTGCTAACAGTCAGGGGACCATTAAAGTTCTTGTACTTGCTCCTTGACGTGATCAAGGATTCAAGGGGATTCGTGAGATTCATAGCTAGCTTGTATGTTTTATATATATCCAGTTGTTTCCTCTTCGTGCCGTTATATTCCCAAAGTGGGAGTAGAGGCATTATTGATCTCCAGTGTAGGGCGCAAAGTTTTGAAGGTAGTCAGCTGACATAGGGTTTCGAGGTTGGAATGTGCATAGTCATGACTCTGTTTTATAGGTGTGTAACTTGATTACATATGTATGTGACAAATGAACCTTAAATGAAACTCCATCTTGGTTGGCATATTTTTTTCTTGTTAAATAGACCAAGTAGATATTAAAAATAACTAGACTATCCTTAATTATTATCTCTAACACTATATTCAATGCATGTATATAGAGAATGTAAGTAAATATAGATATTTATTAAGGTTTAAAGGGAACATCGGGCTCAATTTGGACAGTTATTCTTATTTTAGATAAATATTAGTCATAATCTACCATCCTTGTGGTAGCTCGACCCATTCACTCGTCAATGTAATGGATATAATTCGTGATTAACACTTTAATCACTTTGGCATGGCCATGCACTTTTCTATCCATCCACACCGAGGGCCCGAGATATCTCTCCGTTATCAAGGAGGGCAAATTCCATCTTGATCTCTTATATCTCACGTCATGTTTCATGGCATACCCGTAAGCTAACTTTATAACTCCTCATTACGAGAAGCGTTTGATAGCCTCAAAGTATGCAATTACACATGCTGAGAATCAATAAGGATCTCAGGTCAAAGGATCGTATAGGTATACCACTCGAGACTATACCCTGATGGCACTTCTAAGATAACAATCTCATCAGTGTCTCGGAGTGGGTCTATCCAACCCCATGTTCTCTAACATGTGCCCACATTATTGATTTGATATCTCCATATCTATGGTATGTGAAACATTACCATCAATCAATCACATGTCTGTGTCAAATCACTATTGTCCCACATAATGATATGTAAACGGATCGTTTAGAATAATATCATATAACCAATGTGTTTCACAATTAAGTCATACTCAATGAACAAAGGAGTGACATTTATTCATGGAATATAAGTACATGAACATAGACGCATGATACAATCATCTCACATGATTGCCTCTAGGGCATATCACTAACAATAATCCAAATTCAAACCTTTCTTTCCATATCCAATATCGGCTAAACTATCTCTTAATACTTAACCTGACAACTTTTGCTAAGCCTTGGTGCAAACACCTACCAACCACTCTGGTCGAACTAGTTTCTCGGCTTTTACCCATATGTAGGGTTTGCTATCTAGCTTAATGAGTTATTATTGAGTTTCTTTTGATATTGAAATAGTTTAATATAAAATTATTTTATTTATCATTTAAGTGTTTACTTTAAATTCGAGCTAACCATACATCCCAAATCCAATCACCGGCAGGCGGCAGGCACGGGAGAACAGTGCACCATCTGCCGCATCGCATCTTTCGTCCTGGAGCACGTTAGCGCCGAAGTAGAGTGGGTGAAGCCTCTGCGTGTTCGGCTAATCGCACGAGTCGAACGCATTCTCGATCGCCGCCAAGTGCTCGCGAGATCGCCAAGTGCTCGCCAAAGTGGTCGCCGACCGCCCGAGTGCTCGCCGAGTGGTTGCCGAGTCCTGACGCCTCGCCATGCAAGCACGCACGCAATGGATGTAGATGTGCACGCTTGTTTGGAGAGGGTGAACCGATCACGATCAGCCGAGGGCGAGCAACGGCGCCTCTACCGTATCCACATCGCCCAGGTGGAACGCCAGGCGCCGGCAGGCTAGCACCACGCTGCGACGGCTAGGGTTTCGCAGAGCGACGGCTAGGGTTTCGAGGCGAAGGTGAACTCCTTGGCAAAGACACCCCACGCCTTTATATATAGAGTGCACTAACGGCCTTCTACGATAGAAGCCCATTAGACTCACGCTAATGGATCTTCTACAAGAAACCATTAAGACGCCAGAGGATCCAAACTGTAAACCCACTAATGGATCCAATCCATCGACATGATCCAACCCGTTATGTGTGACCATTAGGTTCTTAAAGAACGCCATGGCCCCGAAATCTCTTTTCCGCCAAATTCAAACCTTTCTTTCCATATCCAATATCGGCTAAACTATCTCTTAATACTTAACCTGACAACTTTTGCTAAGCCTTGGTGCAAACACCTACCAACCACTCTGGTCGAACTAGTTTCTCGGCTTTTACCCACATGTAGGGTTTGCTATCTAGCTTAATGAGTTGTTATTGAGTTTCTTTTGATATTGAAATAGTTTTATATAAAATTATTTTATTTATCATTTAAGTGTTTACTTTAAATTCGAGCCCAAATCCAATCACCGGCAGGCGGCAGGCACGGGAGAACAGTGCACCATCTGCCGCATCGCATCTTTCGTATCGGCTCTGCCGAGTCGCAGGTTTACCCACAGAACCAGATCGGAGAAACCCAACAGGCGGGTGGCCTTTCGAGCGCCCAAACGGCCTATGGGGTTTAAGCAGCCGAACCAACGGAGCGCGACGGGCACCAGTCGGCCTCGCGCTGTCGCACGTGCATGCACCCGTTGCGCTGCGCCTGCCGCTTGCCCGCCCGGCACATGCCGCCCCCGCGCGGGATGCGGTTCGGTGGCCACGGGCTGATCGCTGATGCATGGTGCCGCGCCGACGCGGGCGCCTCTCGTCCGTTCGTCCCCGAGCGGGAAAAGGAGGTGAGATGCACGTCGGCTTCGCGCTCGCCCTGAGTAAAAAAGTAAACAACCAGAACTGGTCCATTCGGCGGTTGAACGCGCGTCGCCGTCTTGGTTAAGAGAGCGAAATGTCTATCGGTAACTTTCACGTTGTGCTTGTCGCCCTGCTGCTACAAAAACCAGCGGCGAGTCTGCCAAACAAAGGGCGCACCACGAGCATGTCGATCTCTGGCTGAGGTTTCATTGGCATGTTTGGGAGACCACAATTGGCCAGGTCCAGAGTTACTCTACTCACCAGTCGTGCTCTGTTTCCAGCCTTGAGTTCTGATCGGATGATGATTTTGATGTTTATGTGATCTACCAGGATTTGTACTTGTGTTCTCTCATCTTATTCACGCATTCCCTTTTCTTATTTTGCCATAAAATTATCAGAAGATCAAAGTTCCACTGTAAAAGACCTAAACGAGCATATGGACTGCTCGGAGGACGTCGAGGAAAAGTCCGAACAGATTAGCATACTTCAAATCCTTTTTAAACACTATCATTTTTATGCTCTTTGTGGGGTTCATTTCAAGCAGCTGTTAGTTATTACTTATTCCTAAAGGCCGACTGAGTTCGATACGGTGCTTTCGCTCTAGTTCCATCTTGATTCGTCTGGATGCGATCATATCCTTGTCATATTTTATTTCGTTCTAATTAAAAAAATCCTCTGAATAGTGAAAAGCGAGAATATTCTAGTCCTTTCTCTGAGTAAAGAATTCCTTTTTTATGAGTAGAATCAAATAGAATCAAGGCGTTTTCTTAAGCAATGCTTCGCTTTCCTGATGCTAGCTGGTAACTCTGATGGGGATCTTTTCCTTATTCTGATTCAAGTGGAATCAGCTGCATCGTACAAGCTCAGGCTGTGATGTATCAGGCCCAAAACAAAAATATCTTCCCAATACAGATTACAAGTTGTTTCAATTCTCTAATGATGCTTGTTCTTGCTGTGTTTGCTCTGTCTTGTGCATGCACTGTGGTCGCCACCGTATCTGAACTCGTTTGACATGAGGTACAAAACAGCTGCAACCTAACCCGTAATAATCAGTGCTGCAGTGGAAAAATGCAGAGAGAAACTGTTGGCAACGCTACTGTCCAAAAGGCGGTGACAAGAACTGTACAGACTAATCGCCACTCTGTAATGATCTGCTTTGAACTGAACAAAGTTGAGGGAAACATTTCCCCAGTAATAGTATGTATGCTCTCTTTTTTTATAAAAAGACTTCTGAGTTGTTCTTTCTCTCTGTGTAGGGCTGAGGGGCGAGCGGAATAGACAAATATCAGTACGATTGTGTGACAAATATCACAGGTAGTCGTTTCAGAAACAGCGAATCTGAATCCTGAAAAGTACTGCAGCAGGAATCATGGGATGAAGGACAATTGAGCTAGGGAAAGAAATACTTTCACATCTCCAATGTTGTAAATTTGTAATAACAATCTCTTTTCCTTTTCCGCAACGCCACTATTTCTCTCAGATAGGTTTACTACCTCTATTGGAAAAAAGTGTTAGCTTAGACTGGGCTTAACTTGCAAGCCCAATCAGCTAACTCGCCAAACTGAGACGAAGTGTCAGCCTCACGGACAACCATTGGCACCACGTTTCTGATGGCGAGTTGAAGGTCAGGACCGGAGGTAGCTGGAGCAAAACACCAAAACCACAAAAGAGAGATCTCAAGATCACACACAGTGGCAGAGTCGCCAACTGGGGGAGGCTGGACTCCGGAAGCTAACAAGCCACTGCTCACTGCAACGCATGCATGCTAGCTAGTCTCCTCTGCCTACCTGCCTTGCCTCTGGCCCTGGCCTTGGTCCAATTGGCCCTTGGCGATGGCGGGAGGCAACTCCCTTGGGAATCGGCCGGCTTTGGGATCTTGAGAAGATGCGTACCTAGAGCTAGCTACTATTCTGCAGCTGGTACTGAACAGGTAGTGAAGTATCCTCCCAGCTTCCCACCGGTTACTTGGCCATTGGAAAATGCCATGCGCCAATGCATTGTTAATTACCGCTGCTGCTGCTATGCTACTTTGTGTTGAGTCAATCATTTGGTTTGTTTTTCCTTTTAAGAGTGGGAAATTATCTTATGCTTTGTGATAAGATAACGTTTGCATCGTGTTTAAATTAGCATCGCTTTGCCGGGTTAATTAAAGAACTGGAGTACTGTTATGTTTATGACTTTGAGCTTTGACTTTGACTCATTTTTCGTGAGAAAAAGATGCATGTAGAAATTGCCCTCTACAGTTATTAAAAGGAGATGGTACATTTTTTTTTTGAAGGAAAAGGCAAGAACTCTGTCAAATACATTAAGAAAGGGGTTAAACGATAGAGTTTATAAAAGCTTTGAACGGCATAGGAGTAACGAATGCCGAAGGAAGCCCACAAGAGCAACAAAACAAAGACAAAAGAAACCAAAACAAAACGACTAGAACCGCAGACTATGCTAAACTTTTAGGTTCATGCCTGCTCTGTGGAGCCTAGAGGTCATTTGGGGCGCGATCTCCATTAACGACAAGGCTCGACTTACTTAACCCCTCAAGGAACTATGGATTAGCACATTCCCTAGGCGACGCTGGTAGAGTGGTAGGACGTTGCGGCATAGTCCGACTCTTGAGTTGCACTGTTGCACGAACACGTAGATGAGCCGTTGTCATTTACGTGTGATGCCCTAAAAAACAGGGGAGCAAGAAATGCACTTGATTACGAACTCCATCCTAGCTAAAGGTGGTTAGCCGGTTGAATCTACCAATGCACGTATGCATCCACCATGAAACGAGTGCTCCAGATTAGCCCGTAATATAATCATTGGAAGAGGCATAAAGGAAGCCTGCAAGAAGCGACGAGAGCGAACATGAAAGATCTCCGAACGGTCGACACTTGCAGACAGTGGGACTCATACGCATGCACGGTGTCCAGGAGCTCCCCAGGATTCACCTGGGCAAGGTCATTTCCCGGGCAAGCTGTATTCGGGGGTGGCTGCAGCTGCGCTCGAATGCTTGCCTGCCTGCCGTTTCCTTTTCTTGCACCTAAAGCAGGGTTTAGGGGTCAAAAACTTTTAACCAATCCATGACACTTTGTTTTTGCACACCTGAAGCAGTTCCATTTACCAGCTGCGAATTGTTCGCATGTCTAATTAGAGGTTGAACAGTCCAGGCTGCCAGTTATCTCACCAAACTTGATTAGCACACAATTCAACAGTCTGAATTGTCTAATATGGAGTGGTACGATGCAATTGCCAAATAATGGTCGTTTTCTACGCGAGAAATTAAAAGATGTGTACTAGGCAACAGATGATCGGGTCATTTTTCGGGGAACGGAAAAAAAAATGCCCTCCGAATCCAGAAGAAATCCGGCCAGATGCACCGTGTTTTCGACTGCGCGTGTGGTGACGCCAACTCGTGGTTGCTGGCTGCATGCATCGACACCAGGGGGAAGGCACCGCACCACGCAGGAGTGCTACTGCTAGCTACTACGCCTCTTCCCTCCCGCTTCCATCCCTATATAAACCCCGAACCACCACCACCACAGCTTCCAAGGGCAGATGCCATTCTGAACTTTTTCTGTCTCGCGAGCTCTGCTCTAACCATAGCCACTGTTTTCACAGCTCGCATCACCTGCCTCCAACAATGGCGGCCTCTGTCGAGTACAACCGGCAGCTAGCTCCCCACCCGTGGCCGAGCAATGCGCAGTCAAAGAGCTTCGACTTGTTCCCCTCCGGCGGCGGCAAGCGCCTTTCAGGTTCCGAGTCTGACTCCGATGACGACGACAACATACCTCCGGACTGGAGGACACTCTACCACCCGCGTCTTGAGGTCGAGCCACTCGTCAAGGACCCACGCGACGAGGCCACCTCTGACGCATGGGTCCGGCGCCACCCGGCCCTCGTCCGGCTCACGGGGAAGCACCCGTTCAACTCCGAGGCGCCGCTCCCGCGCCTCATGGCGCACGGGTTTATCACCCCGGTGCCGCTCCACTACGTGCGCAACCACGGGCCCGTGCCTAAGGCCGACTGGTCCGCCTGGACCGTCGAGGTGACCGGGCTTGTCAAGCGCCCCGCGCGGCTCACCATGGAGCAGCTCGTCACGGAGTTCGAGGCCTTGGAGTTCCCCGTGACGCTGGTGTGCGCCGGCAACCGGCGCAAGGAGCAGAACATGGTGCGCCAGACCGTGGGCTTCAACTGGGGCCCCGGGGCCATCTCCACGTCCGTGTGGCGCGGCGTGCGGCTGCGCGACGTGCTGCGGCGGTGCGGCATCATGGGCTGCGCGGCCGGCGCGGCCAACGTGTGCTTCGAGGGCGCCGAGGACCTGCCGGGCGGCGGCGGCTGCAAGTATGGCACCAGCCTGCGGCGGCAGGTGGCCATGGACCCCGCGCGAGACGTCATCCTAGCCTACATGCAGAACGGCGAGCCGCTCGCGCCGGACCACGGCTTCCCCATACGTGTCATCGTGCCGGGCTTCATTGGCGGCCGCATGGTGAAGTGGCTCAAGAGGATCATTGTCGCGTGCAACGAGTCCGAGAGCTACTACCATTACCGGGACAACCGCGTCCTACCGTCTCACGTCGACGCCGAGCTTGCCAATGCCGAAGGTATCGTCAAGCTTATCCTTTTGTTTCCGCACACTTGCCTGCTGCTTGTTGCCTTGTACGTACACGCACGCAACACGTTTTTGATGCACCTTGACCGTGATCTTACGGTGTTTTTTGGATGTTCCATTGTGCCGACCGAGCAGCGTGGTGGTACAAGCCGGAGTGCATGATAAACGAGCTGAACATAAACTCGGTGATCACCACGCCGGGACACGACGAGGTGCTTCCTATCAACGCCCTGACGACGCAACGGCCGTATACGATGAAGGGATATGCTTACTCCGGTGAGTCCAAGGCAACAAACAGTTCATCATTCAGTGATATCACCCGTGCCGTATAACGTCCGACACAGTAGTGTTGCCTCCCAAGTCCTAATTTAGTTTGGGCTTGGGCCTGATTATTCTAAAAGCCCATTTTGCACTACGATTGGGCCGTTCAAGTCGCTCCGTTCAGTGATATCACTCTTTTTGTACGATGGTGTTGCATGGTGACGATGTTATTACCACTTTACCAGGTGGTGGCCGGAAAGTTACACGGGTGGAGGTCACCCTTGACGGCGGCGAGACGTGGCAGGTGTGCACGCTGGACCACCCGGAGAGGCCAACCAAGTACGGCAAGTACTGGTGCTGGTGCTTCTGGTCCGTCGAGGTCGAGGTGCTCGATGTGCTCGGAGCCAAGGAAATCGCCGTCCGTGCCTGGGACGAGGCCATGAACACCCAACCGGAGAAGCTCATCTGGAACCTCATGGTAAGCAACAATAGCCTCATCAAATTAACAGCTCGTCACGTGCACGTATTCTTGTGGACGATGACACTTACTGTGTGTGTGTGTGTGCATTCGCTAATGTGCAGGGCATGATGAACAATTGCTGGTTCCGGGTGAAGATCAATGTGTGCCGGCCGCACAAGGGCGAGATCGGGCTAGTGTTCGAACACCCGACGCAACCTGGCAACCAGTCCGGCGGGTGGATGGCGCGGCAAAAGCACCTCGAGACGTCGGAGAGCGCGCAGAGCACGCTCAAGAAAAGCACGTCCACACCGTTCATGAACACGGCCTCCACACAGTACACCATGGCGGAGGTGCGCCGCCACACGTCCCCGGAGTCCGCCTGGATCATCGTTCACGGCCACGTATACGACTGCACGGGCTTCCTCAAGGACCACCCCGGCGGTGCGGACAGTATCCTCATCAACGCCGGCACGGACTGCACCGAGGAGTTTGATGCCATCCACTCCGACAAGGCCCGTGGCCTCCTGGAGATGTACCGTATCGGCGAGCTCATCGTCACAGGAAGTGACTACTCGCCGCAGAGCAGCAATGCCGACCCCAAGGCTATCGTCGAGACACCTGCGGTGGCGCCTGTGCCGGTATCAACTGTTGCGCTCTCCAATCCGCGGGAGAAGGTGAAATGCCAGCTCGTGGACAAGAAGAGTCTGTCTTACAACGTACGCCTGTTCCGGTTCGCGCTGCCATCGCCGGACCAAAAGCTCGGCCTACCGGTCGGCAAGCACGTGTACGTGTGTGCATCGATCGACGGGAAGCTCTGCATGCGCGCGTACACGCCGACGAGCTCCGTCGAGGAGGTCGGCTATGTGGAGCTCCTGATCAAGATATACTTCAAGGACGAGGACCCCAATTACCCCAACGGCGGCCTCATGTCACAGTACCTGGATTCCCTGCCTCTCGGCGCAACCATTGATATCAAGGGCCCCGTGGGGCACATCGAGTACGCCGGCCGCGGCACCTTCAGGGTGAGCGGCGAACGCCGGTTCGCGCGCCGGCTCGCCATGGTGGCTGGCGGGACAGGGATCACGCCGGTGTACCAGGTGATCCAGGCCGTGCTCAGGGACCAGCCCGATGACGACACGGAGATGCACCTGGTGTACGCGAACCGCACGGAGGACGACATGCTCCTGCGGGAGGAGATCGACCGGTGGGCGGCCGCGCACCCGGCGCGGCTCAAGGTGTGGTACGTGGTGAGCAAGGTGACGCGGCCCGAGGACTGGTGTGAGTACGGCGTCGGAAGGGTGAACGAGCGGGTGCTCAGGGAGCACCTGCCGTTGGGAGACAGCGAGACGCTCGCGCTCGTGTGCGGGCCGCCGGCGATGCTCGAGTGCACGGTGCAGCCGGGCCTGGAGAAGATGGGGTACGACCTTGACAAGTCTTGTCTTGTGTTCTAGGCCAAGGCCGGCGCGCATAGCGTACAACTGTACATAGCATAGTTGCATCTCGCTTGCAGCTTAGCAGTACCTGTGAAGTTGCTCTCGAATTCTGCTGGTACATAGTAGTGGCGGTGGTTGGATGGTTGGTAGCCATGGAAGTTTGCACTGATGCTTGTGCCCATGGCCTTTAATTTTTGTGTTGAGATGTATTGGTGATATTAGAGCGATAAAAATGAAAAGATCATTGCAGCGAAAACAATGCGCTAAGAGCTTGTGATGAGAATATCAATCCATAGCTATACACACTTTGTTTGGTTGGTTTTGCATAATCCTTGCTCCATGTTGGACACACGTTTTGTCTTTGTAGCAGGTACTAGCAAACTACATTTTTTTATAAGGGAAAGCGCACAGCCAAATTGTATAAAGTATTTTTTTTTACTACTTAGAAAGAACCTTCTGATGCCTCAACCACACGGCTTCTGCAAACCGCAACCCTTTCCGCGTCTCCAGTTAACCCAAACTAGAGGTGGGCACTCGGATCGGATTCTTTTGGGTCGGTCTGAGACACGGTGTTATGATCCAGTCTAAAGTTTGATCTGCACGATACTGTAGCACAGACTATGCCAAACCCGAGAACCGGACACGATGAGCGGCACGGCCCAGCATGATGCTGTAGAATGGGCTGTAAAGGCCCGATGACCCAGAATATGAGGAAAAAACCCAGCATGAAGATCATCGACTCACAGAGCGTGTGCGCTAGAATGCACCTAGCAGCACAGACGCCACCCCCACCGCCGACATCTAAGAAAGATAGGCAAAAGGGGAGACTCTCTCTCTCATCCGTCTTTCTCAATCTCTTTCGCCTGTCTCGCTCACTTTCTTTCTCGCCCATTGCCTCCTCTCTCTCGCTCGTGTTCAGCACATCTCCTTACTCTATGTAATTGTTCAAGAATAAATAAATTTAATTCTTTTTCTCATAATATTTGCGTCCACTGTCTCAACTTCATACGTCTCCGGCTCCTTTCCTCTCGTTGCAATAGTGCAAATGGGTTGGGCCTGGACAACATGGTACGAAGCAGGCACGAAACGTAAATGGGTCGTGTCTGGGCTAGCCGAAGGCGAGCCGGGCTGGCACGGCACGGCACGGTGGGCACGATGGATCGTCGCGGCTTAGCACGGTTTAGACACGAAGTACAATAGACCCTCTTGGGCCGGCCTGGTACGGCACGACGCCCATCTCTAACCCAAACTGTGATCCCTAGCATCCCCAATCGTCGCTGCCGCATCCTACTCCTGTCCCGCACCTCTGCTCCTCCTCCTCACACACTGTTGCCGCCGCCCCTTCACCGGCGTACTCCCCCCACTCCTCTACTCCTTCCCTCCGTCTTGTGGCACTTCCTTAAGCAGCTTGCCGCTCGCTCACCGCTTTGTTTCAGAAATTAGAATGGGGAATTTGCAGAGAATGGGGGATTGGACAGATTTTTTAGTTCTTGTATTTCAAGGAAAAGAAGATGGTGTTTGGCGCCTAGATTAGTATCGGAGTTTGAATTTTGGATTTTGCTGCAAGTACGTGTCTTGATTTAGGAATGGCTAGAGGTTTGTTATGTACAAACAAAAGGATAAAGAGATTGCGACGAGACTGGGAGCTGACAATTTGTGCTAGGATGAGAATGTGATGTGCCGGATGGACTATAGTACTACTGGACGATGTGTTGTCTCTGAAACGAGCGCTGGGTTGTCTGTTGCGTTGAGCGGATTGTGTGTGTTGAGTTGTGTGTTGAATTGGCCCACTTGTCAGGGTCTGAGTTTGGAGTATAAATACTGTAAGGCCTGAATGTTTCGGCATGGATGAAGAGATTTCCTGACTTCCTTCCCAAGTTCACTCAGTTCTTCTCCCTTTTCTGTTATTCTCTCCTCTGATCGCTGAAGTCTGTGACATTTGGTATCAGAGCCAGAACCGGATCTTACCGACTGAGTGCAAAATTTCCAGGCAAGGGTTGGGTACTTGGGAATCGATCTGATCCCGGGAAAATCCGCAAAAACCTTTGGTTACCTCGCCTGGTGAACTCGGTTGGGTTGATCTGTGTGGCGATCTGGCGCCTAAGAAAAAGCAGTCGGCGTGGGAGGCGAAGATGACTTCGACCATGGCGTCGGTGGAAAATCAGTTCGAGGGGATCAACGCCATACTGCGGCAGATTCTGGAGGATGTGCATGGGGTGAAGCACGAGATCGGCGAAGTTCGATCGGCGGTAGACGGGGTGCGAGGACGGGTGGAGATTTTGGAGACATCACCAGAGGCGGCGCAGGGAGATGCAACTGGTAATCAGGAGCATCACAAGGGTTCGGCGAAGGGGATTCTTGGCCCTCCACCAACTCTGGTAGAAACTAGAAAGGGAAAAGGGGTTTTGGCGGTTCCGATGGAGGATCTGCAAGGATCGGACACGAGATTGGCTGACGGGGGACATAGCGGATCTTCACAGTGGCAGCCCGGCATCCTTTGCCGAAACTGGAGTTCCCGAAGTTTGACGGTGACAACCCGAGATTATGGCGAGAGCGGTGTGAAACCTACTTTGAGGTAATGGGGATCCATCCGAGCGTGCGCACTAGGTTCGCAGCTCTCAATTTTTGTGGTAATGCTGCTTTATGGTTGCACAACGCCGAAACACGGGGCGGTTTGAGGATTGGGAGTCTCTTTGTGAGGCGGTGGAACGCCGATTTGGGAAAAATTTGTACAAGAGGCAGATGAACCAACTGATCACCTTGAAGCAAACCGCTCAGATTCAATACATCAAGAGTTTGAAAAATTACAGCACCATCTACTTCTTTACAATCCATTTCAGGATGATGTGTTTTTTGTCATGCACTTTTTGGGGGGCTTACGTGAGGAGGTTCGGGCCGCTTTGGTTTTGCACAACCCTGCTGATGTAGAAACTGCAGCGGCATTGGCTCTGGTACAAGAGGAGGAACTGGAGCATGTGCGGAAACGCCACTACCCGAAATCTGACCAACGGGTGGGCGGTCGGTTTCTGGACAAACTTAAATCGGCTGGTAAGGTTGAAGAAACTCGCCGATCGGATGATTCGAAGAAGACCATTGGTGGCAGATCGGATGACAAACTGGATGCATTGCGAGCATACCGGTGAGCTAATGGTTTGTGTTTTGTGTGTGGGGAGAAATGGGGAAAAGCTCACAAGTGTCCTGATCAGATTCCCTTGCATATTATTGAAGAACTGCTGGAAGTTTTGCACCTTCATCCATCTCAGGAGGAGGAGCTTGATGCCACTGACCTGCACTCTTCTGAAGAATTGTTAGCTGTCACTGCACAACAACCCTATGGGCATTCCACACGCCGGACCTTACGGTTGTTGGGTTTGCTGGGCAAGTTGGAAATCTTGATTTTGGTGGACTCGGGCAGTACGTACTCTTTTGTGAGTAAAGCATTGTCGGACAAGGCACAGTGTCCGGTTAAGCTAATTCCACCCATTCAGTTGACCGTGGCTGATGGCCGACGAGTGATTTGTGACCAAATGGTGTCCCAGTTGACTTGGTGGGTACAGGGGTATTCCTTCCAGCATGACATGCGGGTTTTGCAATTGGGCTGTTATGACATGATCCTCGGGGCCGATTGGTTAGAAGACCATAGCCCTATGTGGGTTCACTGGGGTCGCAAAAGCATACAATTCACTCATAACCAACGCAGAATCAAATTGCAGGGTATAATTGACACACCATCACCGAATACTTGTATTGATTCAAAGGAGTTAAAAGGGTTGTTGAAGAGAGGGGCAGTCACTCATGTTGTCCAATTTTGTCACCAGCTTTCAGCAGAGCAACAAGACCCACAGTCCGAACACACTTCTGTGATTCCGATTCCACTTCAGTGTGTTTTACAGGAGTTTCATCATCTGTTTAAGGAATCCGTCACTTTACCCCCGCGGCGCGATTTTGATCATCATATTCCTCTGATACCAGGCGCCCAACCTGTGACTGTGCGGCCCTATCGGTACTCGCCCCAACAGAAAGATGCCATTGAGCAGCTGGTGACTGATATGTTAACCAAAGGTATTATTCAACAGAGCACAAGTTCTTTCGCTTCTCCCGTGCTTTTAGTTCGGAAGAAGGACGGTTCCTGGCGTTTTTGTGTTGATTACTGCCAGCTCAATATGCTCACTGTCAAGAACAAACACCCATTGCCTATCATCGATGAACTTTTGGATGAGTTGGCCGGAGCACAATGGTTCACCAAGTTAGATTTGCGCTCGGGTTATCACCAAATCAGAGTGGCACCTGGTGATGAGCATAAGACCGCCTTTCGCACTCACCAAGGCTTGTATGAATTCTTAGTGATGACATTCGGTCTTACCAACGCCCCTGCTACCTTCCAAGGTGTGATGAACAAGATATTTGCTTTGCGCTTCTCGCAAGTTTGTTTTGGTGTTTGTGGATGACATTTTGGTGTATAGCGGTTCCTTAGAGGATCATGTGTGTCACCTCACCGAGGTCTTTCGCATTTTGGACCACCATCGCTTGTTCAGCATCAAGGCCAAATGTTCCTTTGGGCAAGAACAATTGGCGATCTTGGTCATATCATTTCTTCTACTGGGTGTCCACAGACCAATCAAAAGTGCAAGTCAGGCTTGAGTGGCCGACTCCCACCAATCTTAAATCCTGCGTGGCTTCTTAGGGCTTGTTTGGTTATTATCGCAAGTTCATTCAAAGATTATGGGGTAATCTTCAACCATTGACCCTTCTTCAAGAAAGGTGTGTCTTTCCAGTGGACGCCAGCTGCGGAGATAGCTTTCAGAGCGTTACAGCGTGATCTCGTACATGCCCCTGTCTTAGCCTTGCCAAATTTTGCGAAGCCTTTTGTGTTGGAAACAGATGCTAGTAATGAGGGTATTGGGTCGTTTTAATGCAGATCGCCATCCCATAGCTTTCTGAGCAAGCACTTGAGTCCGCTGGAATCAACTCCCGCTCGCCATTTAGAAGGAGTGTTTGGCCATCTTGCTAGCAATCTCGAAATGGCGTCCCTATTTACAATATCGTGAGTTCATCATCCGCACAGATCACAAGGCTTTGATGCACCTCACTGAGCAACGCCTCACCACTGACATCCAACAAAAAGCTTTTGTGAAGTTACTTGGCTTGCAATATCAGATACATTACAAAAAGGGTCATCTTAACTCGGTCGTTGATGCATTGTCGCGACAATGATTCAAGAGATCTTCAGCGATCTCTTCAGACGCCTAAGTGGTCGGATAATCTGTCATTGGATACGAGGAAGATCCGGCAACCAAATCACTTTATGCCCAGCTGTGTGTCTCTGGTTCGAATGACAACGGCTACTCTCTCCAGGATGGTGTAATTCGTTTCAAGGGCCGTATCTGGGTTGGTAGCAATTCCTTGGCGCAGCAGCACATTCTTCAATCCCTTCACAATAGTGGTATTGGTGGCCACTCGGGTGTGCATGCTACTTACCATAAGGTGAAAGCTTTATTTGCTTGGCCTCGCATGAAAGACACAGTGCAGCAGTATGTCAATCAATGTGCTATCTGTCAACAAGCCAAGGTGGAGCATGTCAAATTGCCCGGGCTTCTTCAACCCTTGCCTGTTCCGTCTCAAGCTTGGCACACTCTCAGTCTCGATTTTATCGAAGGGCTTCCTCCTTCTCACAGGTTTACCACAATTCTGGTAGTGATTGACAAATTCTCTAAGTATGGTCACTTCCTCCCTTTGATCCACCCCTTCACTGCTTTACAAGTTGCTCAAGTATTCTTCAACCACATTTATAAACTCCATGGGTTGCCGCATGTCATAGTATCTGACAGGGATAAAGTATTTACAAGTTCCTTTTGGCAAGAACTGTTTCGCCTCTCGGACACTCAGTTGAATATGAGTTCAGCGTACCATCCTCAAACCGATGGTCAGACCGAACGTTTGAATCAATGTTTGGAAACTTATCTTCATTGCTTTGTTCATGCATGCCCAAACAAGTGGTCGGATTGGTTAGCCCTCGCTGAGTTTTGGTACAATACCACCTTCCAGTCTGCTGTGGGAAAATCGCCGTTTGAGGTGTTATACGGTTATCCACCCCGGCACTTTGGTATTTCTAACTCCAATGTGTGTCCAGTACAAGATGTGCAGTCCTGGTTGGATGAACGGCACCGAGTTACTCAACTGCTCCGACAACATCTGGAACGAGCTGCTTTGCGTATGAAGTCCCAAGCGGACAAACATCGCTCGGCCCGGGAATTTCAGGTTGGCGAGAAGGTATACCTCAAACTGCAACCTTATGCTCAGACGTCGTTGGCCACTCGGAGTAATCACAAACTCTGCTTTCGCTTTTATGGACCTTATGACATTGTTGCTCGGGTGGGTAAGGTTGCTTACAAACTGGACTTACCAGTTGGATGCAAGATTCATCCGGTTGTTCATGTCTCTCAATTGAAACGACACATTCCTTCTTCGGTGGCTATCTCCTCTGTGTTGTCGGTTCATCGCTTGAAGTCGCCACATTCTGCTCTGTATAATTCGCAACAGCCGCTTGATCAAACAAGGTGATCATGTTATTTCTTCTGTGCTGATCAAGTGGTCGGGCTTGTCTTCTTCACTGGCGACATGGGAAAATACGGCGGCGCTACAACACCAATTCCCGGTGGCACCGGCTTGGGGTCAAGCCGCGCTTTTAGGAGGGGGAATGTGATGTGCGGATGGACTACAAGATTACTCGACGCTGTGTTGTCTCTCAACGAGTCCGGGTTGTCTGCTTGCGTGAGCGGGATTGTGTGTGTTGAGTTGTGTGTTGAATTGGCCCACTTGTCGTGGTCTCGAGTTTGGAGTATAAATACTGTAAGGCCTGAATGTTTCGGCATGGATGAAGAAATTTCCTGACTTCCTTCCCAAGTTCACTCAGTTCTTCTCCCTTTTCTGTTATTCTCTCCTCTGATCGCTGGAAGTCTGCGACAGAGAATTGGGAGGTAAATAGATCAAGTGATTTGGGAAGTAGCAGACCGGCAACAGATTGTTCTTCTCAGTTCAATCCTGGTCTCAGATGCCCTTTTATCAGCATCAAGCAGGACTCTACTTCTTCAACATGATAGAGAAGATTTGGCATTTCTTTGCTCCCACTATAGAAGAAATAATCCATTTGATTTCTGTAGAGATTTGTTGCTGTCCATGTTTTTGTCTAGTCCATACATTCTTACTGCAACCAAAAGGATTAAAGGAAAGACAAACCATGAAACCGGTATCACAAAAATGAGCGATTCAGTCATTTCTTTTGCCAACACACTGCAGCTCCTGTAAGTTTTGTGCTCAAAATTTATTGTGCTTATTATGGTTCTACAGCTATTATGGAAAGCACTAATGATCAGAAATAATTATGTTACTAAAAAATTCCCATTGTTCTGTGTTGATTGCTAAAATTCTTGTCAAGCATTAATTGTGATCTACTCCCTCCCATCATAAATACATGATATTTTGGGCATTGACAAAGTTCCCAGAATACAACTTTGACTATTAATTTATATTGTAATATATTTATAAAATCCAACGAAATTATAATATTATGAAAGTACCTTTGAGACAAATTTATAAATATGATTTTCATTTATGTAATCTAAATATTTTAAAAAGTATCAATAATCAAAATTTTAAAAATTGATTGCACGCATCCCAAAACAATGTATAAGTAGCGTATCAATGAATGGCCGTTGATTCTCTACATGGGATGGCATGGGGAATGGTTTTCTAGTATGCAGACTGCTGAGCACCGTCTTTATTATGTTGTCTCAGGGTAGATACTGCTGAGTATCAACAAAACTTTGTTTCTGTTGAGAAACTTGGACACCGATGTTCTCATTGCCTACTTTTTCATTATTGGCATTGATGTGCTATGTAGTCCAAGTTTTCTTCGAGTAGCTTTTCTGAAGATGAGACTTCGTTGCCTTTGCGACGGGAAGCCATGGATCAAATGATATAATCCTTCTTTTGCAGATGTTGTCACTTGTGTAGTTAATATCTACTCATACCAACTTAAATTCAATTTAAATTATGTTCGGTTGTCATTTAATCAACAAATAACTAATCATATGTTGATGGCTCACCTTGTTGATTTTAAGGCAATCGAAAGTTCTTGAGTATACGAAGCATTAGCTGCATTAGTATACTCAAGACACAATTAATCTTTCAATCAATTGTCCTTGAGTTGTAGTCAATCATCAAAGGAAAAGATCAAAAGATCTTGGAAGCATCCATTATGTGTTAATGGGGTGCATTGATGATTAAGATAACCATGTGTTTTGGACTAACATTTTTAATGAGTTTGAAATAGGTTAAATCCAAAGTTGAGATGAACAAATGGGATAAGTGCGTCATCATGTGTTGATGAGCGTTAAAAAAGGATCCCGAAGTTAAGACAGGGGGAGTTCATCATGTGCTGATGAATAAGATGAAGATCCCGATTTGGAGAGAAGATGATCAATTATCATGAAAGCTTCAAGTGGTTGTGAGAGGCAAAGGTATAACTAGATAGAGCTAAGAATGTGTTTCTAGTCTTTTACCGGTCTCGATGTTTGGATGGGAGGCCAGGTTGCTAGTATAGATTATCATACTATTAAGAGTGGTTAAGTCTTATAACTTGAGTTTCATTATGTGTTGATGAACTCAATCTGGTTCAGTCTAACTCACTCTCTTGTTTGGATTTTGTATGAGCTAATTATTTACATGTGTTGCAAATAAGAGAGCTCATGCTTGGTTCTTATTGAATCTTAATCGATTTGGTTTTTACATGGAGCTATGGATTCACATGTGTTGCAAAAGGGGGATAACTCATGTAATTTGGTTTATGTAGTTTTTGCATGGAGCAAAGTTTTGCATGTGTTACAAAAGGTGAGAGCTCATGCATCGATATTTTAGCTTATGCTTTGATCATGTGTTGATTATCACAAGGGTAAGTAAAATTTAAGCTTTATGTTTGCAAATGTATTTTACAAATAAGCTAGAGGTTATGATTTCGATCCTATAGTATATGTTGGTATTTGTAAATGTGTTTTACAGAGTGTTGGGATCACATGTTGATCCTTACATGGCTAGACGATTGATATCATAGGTTCTCGGTTTATTTGCAAAATGTGTTTTGTAAATTATTTTGATCACGAGTTGATCATCAAATAGCTCAATATTTTATCTTGTTGACTCTTGTTAACTTGTAGTCACGCTCTTAACCAAGTCTATGTGAGGGATTTTGAGAAAATCAGATTCTAGACTTGAGTGACTACATTGAAGTTTTTATTTTTGTAATATCAAAAAATATTTATGGTTGCTTAAATTTTGAAAAAGGGTGAAAATTGTAGCCCACTTGATAAGCTTCGCGTAGAGTCCAAGATCATTTAAATCGGAGTTCGGAGTAAAAAGTTATAAATATTTTAGTGGCTGAAACAGTGGTAACACTGCCCCTTACATGGGCGGTAGCACCGCTCAAGTGTTGCTACCAGTCCTAGATAGGCGTAGCACTGACCGGCGTGGTACTACTGCCCCAAAGGCGGTGTAAAAATGGTCTGGTGCTACCGCTCTAGGTCCGATAGCATCGGATTTTCTGTGTAACGGCTAGTTTTTCTAGCCGTTGGCCTTGAGATTGATGCTACTGGCCCTAATAGAGCGGTAGCACCGGGTTTCCTAGGTTTTTACCCTATTTTACCTTCCAACGGTTAGTTTTCTTTGAGGAGGTTATAAAAGGAGTCTTAGAGACTGGCATTTGTGCTTACTGAGATTTTGGAGTGCTTGTTACTCTTTGTGGTTGAGTTTTACATGTATTGTACTCTTTAAATTTGGTTTTTGAGTTAAGAGTGAGCTCTAATTGCATGTGTTGCAACTATGAGTGTATTGGGAGCCTCTTGTGCATGTGTTGCACTTAAGAAAAGCCTTGTTGATTGTTGCGCTCAGTGATCACTATTGTAAATGTGTTGTACTTGGTGGAGTTCAAGTTAGAGGGATTGACTTGATACTCTTGGTGTTTGCCGACACCTAGATGGTGTGTGGAGGCATCGTGCACAGTGACCTTCTCAAGGAAATTGTGAGAAAACTCGATAAAATTGTAAAGGTCAGAACTCGCCTATCCAGAGGGGGAAAGAACTACCACTAATGAAATCGAGACGGGTACTCAATTTGTGGAGCCGGTCCAAAACGGTTTGGGCTTGCCTCAACGTGGATTAGGGGAAACCGATAAGTCTCTGAACACTACAGTAAAAAGTATTGTTTTTCCTTATGTATGCTTACAATTCCTTATTTACATTGTTGCAATTTACATTCATAGAATTAAATTACTTGCTTGCTTTTAGGATTGTAATTTATTGTTAGGGACATAATTAGCTAGTGCACTTAGTTTATCACTTCTGTATCTATTATCATTTAGGTTTTGATATAAGGGTTCTTAGACGAGATTTTAACTATTTGTAAAAGAAATCTTTATAACTACCTATTCACCCACCCTCTAGCCGGCATTGTAAGATCAAGGATGCGCCTAGAGGGGGGTGAATAGGCGTTTATAGAAATTAATCGTTCTTCTAAACGAAGCGCTCTAATCAACCCTATGTCAAAACCTAATCAAATATAATGCGGAAGCGATAAACTAGGTTTTGACAATTAAGGCCTAAATCAACTAAGCTCACTAGTGCGCTTAACTAAATTATGTCTCTATACTAGAATTGCTAAATTGAACAAGCAATCAATACTAAGCAATTCTAATTGCAATCAAGCAATTGATAAATATACAATAAAGTAAATGCTTGAAGATAAAAGAGACAACCGATATTTTTCTGTGGTGTTCGGAGACTTGCCAGTCTCCCCTAGTCTACGTTGAGGCTAGCCTAAACACTTGGACCGGCTCCGCGCTTGAGCACCCGCCTCGATTCCACTAGATGTGGTTTTTCACGCTTTCGCGTAGGCTCAACCCGAACCTTCACAAACTTCGCCGGGGTGTTTCACAACCTTGAGGGCTCCCTGTAGGGTCGAGGATGCGCCTAGAGGAGGGGTGAATAGGTGTTTTACAAAATTCGATCGCTCACTAAACAATTCGCTCTAATCAACCCCTATGTCAAAACCTAATCAAATATATATATGTGGAAGCGATAGATAGGTTTTGACAATTAAAGCCTAAATCAACTAGGCTCACTAGTGCACTAACTAAATTATGTCTTTAAACTAGAATTGCTAAATTGATCAATCAATTAACACTAAGCAATTCTATTACAATCAAGCAATTGAACAATATACTAGAAATGTAAATACTTGAAAGTAAAAAAGACAAGAGGCAAACGATGTTTTTCCGTGGTGTTCGGAGACTTGCCGGTCTCCCCTAGTCCACGTTGAGGCAAGCCCAATCACTTGGACCGACTCCCGCTCGAGCACCCGCCTCTTTCCATTAGTCGTGGTTTTTCACGCCGCGAGGCTCAACCCGAACCTTCACAAACTTCGCCGGCTTCTCACACCTTGAGAGCTCCTCACAAGACGACGCCCACGCCGCCTAGGAGTCGGCAACCTCCAAGAGTAACAAGTCGATCCTTCGCTTGAACTTCACCGAGCACAACACATGCGCTCCCGATGATCACCTAGTGCAACACATGCACATAGGCTCCTCCTCAAGTGCAACACATGCACAAGAGACTCTCAACCCACTCCTAATTGCAACACATGCAATTAGTCTCATTCTTAGCTCAAGAATCAAATATGAGTATGCAACACATGCACCACCTCATGCAAAATACTCAATCAACCAAAGAAATGCCCCCATGACCTCCTTTTATAGCCTCACAAAGAAAACTAGCCGTTGGGGGCAAACGGACATTAAAAGTGCTTGAAACTAGCCGTTGTTAAGATTCGCAGTAGTACTGCCCTCACGGGCGGTAGTACCGCCTAAGACTTCAAAAGAGCCTTCTCGGCAAAAACCTACATAAGGGCGGTACTACTGCCCCTACAGGTGGTAGTACGCTTTTTGTAGTATCAAGAAGAACATTCACTAAAAAGCTCATAACTTTTTACTCCGAACTCCTATTTGGGTGATTTTTTATTTTATGCGAAGCTTATCACAAGGGCTACAATCTCCACCCATTTTCAAGATTTAATCAACCATATATATTTTTAAATATCACCAAAACTAAACTCTAATGTAGTCATTCAAGTCTAAAATCTGATTTTCTCGAAATACTTCACATAGACTTGATCAAAAACATGACTACAAGCTAGCAAGGGTCAACAACCTTGAACCATGTGATGATCAACTCATGATCAAAATAATTTGCAAAACACATTTTCAAATACTATTCACATGCTTCAAAGAACCGTACTTAAATTCCAAATCCAACTAGCTTGAGCATCCTCGTTTTGCAACACATGCAAAACCTAGCTCCAATCAAAACCAAACAAACTCAAATGCATGAGCTCACTATTTGCAACACATGCAAAACTTAGCTCCAAGCAACCACTTTGATTTTGAAAGATTTGTTTTGTAAAGAGAAAACAAAACATGAAGCTTCAACAATTGCAACATATGCAAAAGTGAACTTCATGCAAAAGCCAATGCATACGCTTATCCCACTTGCAACATATGCAAATCAAAGCGTAAGCAAAACCAAATGCATATACTCTTCTTCTTTGCAACACATGCAAATCCGAGCATAATGCAACAACAACCAAGCATAAGCTTAACTCATTCGCAACACATGCCAAATGGTTAGCTCTATGCAAACACCAAATTCAAATAAGATTTGAGCTTGAGTGAACACGGGATTGAGATCACCAACACATGATGAAACTCAAGCTAGAAGACAACCCCTCTTAATAGTACGACGATAAAACTAGACTCAAAGACTACAAAGTCCTTAGCCTATCTAGTTATACCTTTGCCGCCGCACGCAAGCAATCCCTTTGGGGTCTTTATGATCTTTACTTCATTACGCTCCCCCGGGATCATCACTCGACTCTTCTTTATCTTTGGGATCTTCTCTTGACGCCCATCACCTCATGATGCCGTCTTTATCCCGTCCTCAATCATCCTTGGACTTAACCTAACTCAATCACAACTCATAGAATAGTTAGTCCAAGATGCATGGTTGTCTCAATTACCTCTTGCACTCCATTAACACATAATGGATGCCTTTAGATCAATTGAGCATAACCTAAATCAACTTGAATGATTTAAGTGTGTCTTAAGTACAATAGTGCAACTCATGCTTTATTATACTTAAGAGCTATTCACTTGTCCTTAATTAATCATGGAACACCATCAACACATGATGAAATGTTCTTTAATGATTAACAAGACAAATGAACTCAATTTAAATTATCATTTAAATCAATGTGAGTATATATTAACTACACAAGTTTTCATATACTCATGTTGATGAGAGGTAATGATCCATTATGTGTAAACTATATGGAAATGATCATTATTCTAAGTCATCGACTATAGAATACACCCCACATGTATATGTGCATAAGTATAATTGACTTGAAGATAATATGCACATATTCAATTTTATCATATTGGAGTATATCCTATATTACCATGAGTATACTATAGCTAGGCAATTCAAATATATACTCAAGGATTTAGTTTCTTTGTCTTGATCCTTATATGTGTCAATAAAGAATAGATCAATACAATGAAACTTTCAAGTTAAATTACAAACTCCCCCTAAGTATGTGCATCCATGTAATATATAGATTGGGAAACATGATGCACGTTTGTGGTTAATATAATGGGGACATTCATACTTTACCTTGAATCCAAAGTATTTAATTAATACTAGAAAGAATATGCATACATACCTTGGGTTTTCCATTTTTCATCTAAATACGAGACTGCTGAATATATGCTCAATAAAACATGTTAGTCTCATAAAGATTAGATTTGTCATTAAACATAGATTAAACATTAATTAACATCAATCACCAAAACCAAAGGCGCTTGAACTTACACTCCCGCGCACGATGCTCTACGTCGTCTAGGAGTCGGCAACCTCCAAGAGTAACAAGCCGAATCTTTCGCTTGAACTTCACCGAGCACAACACATGCGCTCCCGATGATCACCTAGTGCAACACATGCACCTAGGCCTCCCTCAAGTGCTACACATGCGCAAGAGACTCACAATCCACTTTCTAATTGCAACACATGCAATTAGTCTCACTCTTTTGCTCAAGAATCAAATGTGAGTGTGCAACACATGCAACACCTCACCCCAAAACTCAACCAAGCCAGCAACTTGCTAATGCCCCCCAAGGCCTCCTTTTATAGCCCACACAAGAAAACTAGCCGTTTGGGGGCAAAACAGGGAAAAGACGCCAGGTCCTGCACTACCACCCTCTGAGGGCCGGTAGTGCCGGCCGTAGCCCCAACGGTCAGCTAACGGACACTTTCCCGGCACTACCGCCCTCTAGGGCCCGGTAGTACCAACTTAGCGGCAAGATCGCCCAGCGAAGTAGCGGTAGTGCCGACCAAGACCTTCGAAAAATCGCTTACAGAATAAAACTACCGACGAGTCTGTATGGTAGTATCGTCAGTATGCACTACCGCTTCCATAAGCGGTAGTGCCGGCCCAGCGGTGCTACCGCACAATGCACCTCAGACAGTCGGCGTTTTGAAGAAATCCAGATTTTCAACACTAAAATCATTTCTCCAAAAACCAAACACTATTTTTTGAGCCATTAGATGATCAACACATGATCATACACTTGTGCAAAACACATTTGCACCAACTTAGCTCATGCTCAAAGAATCTCAACCAAATTGAGAAAACACATTTCGCAATCAACTCAAGATCTATTTGCAAAACGTATTAAGCAAATCAAACCCGAGTCTATGAGATTAATCCCCCTAGCCATGTGAAGGTCAACACGAGACCCAGTCAACTTGCAAACACCTGTTGCAAGCCCTATTCACATGTTTTTGGGATTCCGGACTCATATACCTCGGTTTATTCGCACAACAAACTTGTAAATAACACATTAAACATACACCAAATCAAACTCATATGCATGAGCTCTCTATTTGCAACACATGCAAATGTTAACTCCATACAAACGTACTAAAACCAAATCAAACGTTTGAGCTCTCTACTCGCAACTCATGCAAGCCTCTAGCTCCATACAACCACATAAATACCAAATCATGCTTGAGCTCTCTCCTATTGCAACACATGCAAAACTTAGCTCCAAGCAACCACTTTGATTTTGAAAGATTAGTTTTATAAATAGAAAACAAAACATGAAGATTCAACAATTGCAACACGTGTAAAAGTGAACTTCACGCAAAAGCCAACGCACTAGCTTATCCTATTTGCAACACATGCAAATCAAAGCTTTATGCGAAAACCAAATGCACATGCTTTTCATCTTTGCAACACATGCAAATCAAAGCATAATGCAACAACAACCAAGCATAAACTTAACACATTCGCAACACATACCAAATGATTAGCATTATGCAAAAACCAAATCCAAATAAGATTTGAGCTCGAGTAAGCACGGGATTGAGACCATCAACACATGATGAAGCTTAAACTAAGACTCAACCCCTCTTAATAGTACGACGATAAAAACTAGACTCAAAGGCTAGAAAATCCTTAGCCTATCTAGTTATACCTTGAGCCGCCGCATGCAAGTAATCCCTTTGGGGTCTTTATGATCTTCACTCTCACGCTCCTCCGGGATCTCCTCTTGACGCCCATCACCTCATGATGTCGTCCTTGTCCCGTTTTCATCATCTCAATCATCTTTGGACTTAATCTAGCTCAAACACAACTCATGAAAATAGTTAATCCAAGATGCATGGTTGTCTAAATTATTTCTTGCACTCCATTAACACATAATGGATGCCTTTAGATCAATTGAGCACAACTCTAATCAATTTGAATGAGTTAAATGTGCCTTAAGTACAATAATGCAACACATGCTTTATTATACTTAAGAACTATTTATTTGTCCTTAATTAATCAAGGAACACCATCAACACATGATGAAGTGTTCTTTAATGATTAATAAGACAAATGAACTCAATTTAAATTTTTATTTAAATTGATATGAGTATATATTAACTACACAAGTTTTCATATACTCATGTTGATGAAAAAGTAATGATCCATAATGTGTGGACTATATGGAAGTGACCATTACTCTAAGTCATCAACTATAAAATAAACCCCACATGTATATGTGTATAAATATAATTGGCTTGGAGATCATGTATATGTGTATAAATATAATTGGCTTGGAGATAATATGCACATATTCAATTTTGATTACATTGGAGCATATCCTATATTACCATGAGTATACTACAACTTTTTTTTAGATAAAGGATTTAAATCCGGTCTCTGCAAGAGCACACAACCGAGTTTATACAAATAGCACAACCATAGAGCTGTAGAGAATAACAAACAAAGAGAACTGAAAATCAAAAGCAAATTCTATAATTGCTTCGCCATCCATTCTTAGCAAATATGTCCAATGCCACGACCTTCAATGCCTTGCTCACCATCCGGATGGTCTCCCTGTTGTTCTCAGACTGCAATAATGTCCAAAACCGGAGCCAGTATGCTCCTCTGAAGGTAGCCTGCATAAAAGAAGAGTAATGTTTTTTTCTCAAAAATGAGATCATTACGTGTGCACCAAATCGCCCATAACATGGCAGCCCCCCCCACAAGAATCAATCGTTGAGCACACTTATCAATGCCATTTAACCAATGACCAAGCATATGAGACATAGACATCGACGGTGAGAGACTAGTAGCAATATACACCACCCGCCAAATAGAGTTTGAGTGCTGGCACTGAAAAAATAAATGTTGTATTGTTTCATTACAATTACAGAAACAACATTTTTTATTCACATTCCAATTCCTTTTAGCTAGATTGTCCTTTGTTAAAATTATTCCTTTCTGTAAATACCATAGGAAAATCTTTATTTTTAAAGGAAGTTTCAACTTCCAAATAAATTTACTGATGAAAGGATTACCCTGGTTCATCAAATAACCATACATGGAACGAACAGAGAACTGACCATTTCTATGTAAATCCCAGCGAAAAATGTCCCTACCATCAGTAAGGTGACAACTAGCTATTTTAGCTACTAGAGTATACCATGCCGTCAATTTATCCCTCGATAATAATCTTCGGAATTGAATATTTGGCGGCAACTGAGTCATAACCTCTGCCACAGTATTATGAGGATGACGAACAATGTTATATAGACTTGGAAATTGAACCTGAAGAGGTGTAGAACCCATCCAAGTGTCCTCCCAAAATCTGGTTTGTGAACCATCTTTAATCCTAAAAGATCCACATCCCAGAAAATCATCCTTCACCTTTAATAGCCCTTTCCAAAAATGTGAGTCCCCAGGTTTAATATGCACTTGGGACAAACATTTGGATATTAGATATTTATTAATAAGCAAGGACTGCCAGATTCCATCCTCATTCAATAGCTTAAACAACCATTTACTCAGAAGACATTTATTATTAACCTGCAGATCCACAATACCCAGTCCTCCTTGATCTTTAGGACGACACAAGATATCCCATTTAGCAAGACGATATTTTTTCTTATCACTATGTCCTTGCCAAAAGAAGCGAGATCGATAATAATCCAATCTTTGCAAAATACCCTTAGGAATTTCAAAAAATGACATCATAAACATAGGAAGACTACTAAGCACAGAATTTAAAAGAATAAGTCTACCCCTATAAGAGAGGTGTTTGGCTTTCCAAGTACTTAATTTTCTTTTAAATCTATCCTCAACAACACCCCAATCCGCATTACGGAGCTTATGAAAGTGCATCGGAATACCTAAGTATCTAAATGGGTATGATCCTATCCCACACCCAAACAAGTCAGAATATTCTTGTTCATGATGCCTAGCGTCTCTGAAGCAAAAAATCTCACTTTTGTGAAAATTAATTTTGAGACCCGATAATTGTTCAAACACACACAACAACAACTTCATATTTTTAGCTTGCTCAATATCATGATCCATGAAAAGAATAGTATCATCAACATATTGCAGAATCGATAAACCATCGTCAATAAGATGAGAAATAACCCCGCCAATTTGGCCATCCTCTTTTGCTCGCTTAATCAAAATAGCAAGCATATCTGCCACAATATTGAATAAAATAGGGGACATGGGGTCCCCCTGCCTTAGCCCTTTTGTTTGGAAATAATGTCCAATATTATCATTAACTTTAATACCCACACTACCTCCGGTAACAAAATGATCAATCCAAGAATACCACTGATTGCAAAAACCCTTCATGCGATGGGTTTGCTGAAGAAAAGACCAATTAACCTTATCATAAGCCTTTTCAAAATCAAGTTTTAATATCACACCATTAAGCTTCTTCGAATTTAACTCATGAATAGTTTCATGTAAAATTACGACACCTTCCATAATATTACGACCTGGCATGAAAGCGGTTTGTGATGGTCTTACTACTTTGTTTGCCACCCCCATAATTCTATTAGTCGCCACCTTTGTGAATATTTTGAAGCTCACATTGAGCAAACGTATAGGTCTGTATTGTTGTATTTTTGTCGCCTCATTAATTTTTGGAATAAGCGTAATTATCCCAAAATTTAGACTAAACAGAGGTAATTGTCCAAAATAGAAATCCTGAAACAACGCTAGTAGATCTTCTTTTATAACATCCCAGAAGACCTGATGAGTATACTACAACTAGGCAATTCAAATATATACTCAAGGATTTAGTTTCTATGTCTTGATCCTTATATGTGTCAATAAGAAATAGATCAATACAAAGAAACTTTCAAGTTAAATTATGAACTCCCCCTAGATATGTGCATCCATGTAATATATGGATTGGGAAATATGATGCACATTTTGTGGTTAATATAATAGGGTCATTCATACTTTAACTTGAATCCAAAGTATATAATTAATATTAAAAAGAATATGCACACATACCTTGGGTTTTCCATTTTCCATTCCAAATATGAGACTACTAAACATTTGCTCAATAAACATGTTAGTCTCATAAAGATTATGTTTGTCATTAAACAGGATTTAAGCATTGATCTACATCAATCACCAAAACCAATGACGATTGAACTTACAGGCATCCTCGATCTTGCACTCACCACCTTGCTTGGTGGCTTGGCCGGTGCCCATTGTCTCCTCCCTCCAAGGTTTCAAATTTTGTTTTCGCATCACATATTGGAGGTGGCCAAAATCCAAAATTTCATTGAGACTTTGGAATTTCAGTTGAAATCCGGTAAATTGAAATCGAGAAATCAAAATTTTGATAATTTCCAACATCTAGTGAAATGGTCTTCCGAGGCTAGAAAAAAATCAAGAAAAAAAATTAAAGAAATCATACAAGTATTTATCTACATTTTCTATCTATTTGAATGCAATACTAATTATTTTCACATAAAATTCTCAAGTTAGGGTTTAGGCCAAAAATCCAAGTTAGGGTTTAGGGTTTATGCTGAAACCCAAGTTAGGGTTTATGATTAGGGTTACATAACTTGTATATGTATTTTTTGCAAACTTTTCACATGTATTCCTCATAAAAGGCGTTATAATTCTACATAAAAAATTGGTGCGAAATACGGTCTAAAATTCATGCAAACCGGTCCAAAAACTATGTAAACTAGTCCAAATCACCGAAATCTCACCGAGATTTCCCGAAATTACTGTATCAAACCCTAATTTCCAAAATTTTTCATTCCATCGTTTGAAATATCGACCCTTGACCAAAAACCAAAATTTTGCCGAAATTTCACCGAAATTTCACCGAGATTTTGAACCTTGCCTCCCTCCCTTTCAACCTCACCACCGCCTCCACCCCAGACTCACTCCTCTCGCCCTTTTTCCCTCTCTCTCCCTCCTTTTCTCTTTTCTCTCTCACGCCACCGCTATTGTAGGAAGATGGAATAGCTGGAATACTTGATGTGCATTGATTGAGACTGGGAGGGCATTTATATATAGTATAATGTGACTTGGAGATTAAGTTAATCTACTAGAGATACCAAAGGAGCCATATTGATACAAATCATTACTGATTCTATTCTATCTCTAATAATTTTGCCATACAAAGTTGTGTACTCTAATATCCCCGATAGTCGAAGCGGGAGCATGGGGATGCTCAGGCTGGAGAAGAAGAAACCGATGAGGATGCTCAAACTGCAATAGAGGAGTGCCATCCGAAGAAACGGCGGTGGAGTTATCTGTCGTTGACCTAGTCATCGAAGTAGGACTACTGATGATGAAGAGTAGTGTCGTTGATGAATAAGCCATGGGTGGTTACCATAGATGAAGAAGGCACTAATGTAGCAAGAAGTTGATGTTGAGGGTGTCATAGTCGAGGAAGGTCGAAGTAGTTGAGACAACACAGGTCAGCCACTGGTATTGAGGAAGAAGTAGGAGAGCAGTAGTGGGAGGATTCAATGATGGTGGTGGTGCATAGATCGACACAAGGGAGAGGACCGTGCCACACACGATGGTTGCCAATGTAGATGGATGGTGCACACATGCAACAAAAAAATGAATGAGAAGAATATTAGAGGCAAATCTATGTTCGCCATCGAGAACAAGGGATGAAGACAATAAGAATGCATGTGGCGAGGAAAGACATAACAAAACCGAAGAAATGATGAGCCTGAGATGAGGAACTTGTCAATATGGCAAGTGAAGATTAATTTATAACCAAAGAAAGAGTAGTGAGTAAATTTCACAAAACTACATGTTTCTTATATAAATTATCAGAAAACTACAGACTTTAGTTTTTATTTCACAAAATTACAGAATTTAGAAGAACTTGTTTCACAAAATTACAGATTTCTTGTACAAATTATCAGAAAACTACACATTTTAGCCTCTATTTCACAAAACTACAGATTTTAAGAGAATTTATATCACAAAACCATATGTTTTAGAATTAACTGTTTCTAGGACTGATAGTTTGGGCCCACGTGATAGCTTCACACGTGAGTGAAATAGGAAATGAGAGCATGTGAGACCGCCATGTGGGCCCATACTGTCAAACGCGTCACAAGAAACGGATAATCATAAAACTTGTAGTTTTGTGTAACAAGTTCTTTTAAAATCTGTAGTTTTGTGATACAAGTTCTATTAAAATCTATAGTTTTATGAAATAGAAGCTAAAATCTGTAGTTTTCTAATAGTTTGTATAAAAAATCTGTAGTTTTGTGAAACAAATTCTTCTAAAATCTGTAATTTTCTGATAATTTGTATAAGAAACAAGTGGTTTTGTGAAATTTACTCATATATCTACTTGATACTTAGCAAAACCTAAAATGAATTTACCACGATTTAGCTCATATATAATGCCACAAAAGTACTACTTTCAGGCCAACGGCAATGAAAAGGCTACGCCTCAGACGAAATTACATCTGACAGGTCTTATCTCCAAGCGTGTGTCATTTTTTTTTGTTCTTATTCTTCGCTATGATAATTTCTTTTTTTTTTGGTTCCTACTACAGGCATGAATGTTAAAGCTATAGGAGTATTTTGCTGTATAGTATCCTGCGCTCTGCCTAGTGCCTGGTTTATCACATATATGCAAAGTGGTCACCATTTTGGATAAGCATCCATGCGCATGGAAATGCAGGTTGGCAAATCAAAGCGAATACGGCACCACCTGTAGAACAATACGTCACTATGAACGCGTATTTTATGGACTAATCTGTGTATCGAAGTTCAGCTATTTTGATGTAATCATTTCATGTCTGCCTAATCGGTGTTCAGTTGTTTACCCTCCTATGCTGTAATTCTTGCTTTTGGCGCTTCGATTTACCATTTGGTTTATTCATAGGTTAAAATAGGAAGACGAACAATAGACAAATCAAGTGTGATTCTTGCAAATTTAACACACGAATGGGTTTTTCAGTACTACTCCAAAATATGTGCAGCATAGCTCCCGACAGAGCCCGGGCCTGTGTGTTATATGGAAAATTTCCTCATGAAAAAAAAACACCATTGAGAATAAACCACCCAAACAAGCCACAGCGTGCCAGAGGCCAGAGCCCAGCCCAACGTAATCCTATCTTTACCACCGAACTATACACCGCGCTATGGCATAACGTTTGCCCCCAAAACATTCATGGTCCATTCCTATCTAAAGGCAAGACCAACGTAATCCTATCTTTACCATACACCTTTACTTGCTCCTTAAAACACTGCCGCATTGCACATACGAGCGCAGCGCGCTGGAGTGTTGTTAGGTGTCGGATGTGCCGGATATGCTACAGTGTGTGTGGCTGTGGGTTCGGCGTGAGCTGTGTGTGTGTGTGTTGAGTTGTCCAGCGAGGCCGGTGGCTGGGTCCACATGTAAGCGATGCGGATGGGGTTTAAATACCTGAATGTGGGGTTTGGGAACGCATAAGAACAGAACTCTAACTTTTGCCCCAAGTTCTTCTATCAACTACCTCTCTTGTTCCCTGCTCCTCTGATTTCTCCCTCAAATCCTTGCGAGTCCATAACACTTGGTATCAGAGCCACCGATTCCGGGTTTCGATCATTCCGACTGAATCGCAAAAGTCCAGACGAGGGTTGGAGTTTCGATTCGGCTAATCGATCCCGAAATTCAAAAAAACCTTGGGGTTACCTCGCTTGGTTGATTTGGTTAGAGTGATTCGACGAAACATTCTGGCGCCCAAAAAGAAGCAGACTCAGTGGGAATCGAGGATGTCCGCTACCATGGCTTCGGTAGAGAATCAATTCGAGGAGATCAACACATTGTTGAAGCAGATTCGAAGATGTGCACGGCGTGAAATCGAGGTCCGAGAAGTGCGAGCGGCGGCGGAAGGGTGCGAGGAAGGTGGAAATCTCGAGGCGCTACCCGAATAGCGATCTACTTTGATCCGGAGATTCATCAACCACGCTGGCCCCCAACAAGGAGCGCTGGGAACAAAGACTACATCCAGTGAGGATCACGAACTTGTCACGGGAAGGGGTGGGCAGGAATTGGGAAAGGGTTCATCCAAGGGAATCCTGGGGGCCCCTCCTTCTGTGATGGCAATGGAGAAACACGGGGATTATCAGGCATATCGGTGGCGCACCTAAGGGTCCGGAGGAGAAGTTTTCGAAAGGAAGGAACTAGTAGTATCGCTATAATCACGCCCATCCTTCCAAAACTGGAATTTCTAAATTGACGGGAGAACCCTGTGTTGTGGAGAGAAAGATGTGAAACTTATTTTGAGGTGATGGGTATTCATCCAGAGTGCGACTAGGTTTGTCAGACCGAATTTTTGTGGAAACGCCGCCTGTGGGTTACTGTATGGTAGAGTCTAAGGGACGAATTGATGATTGGGAGGCTTTGTGTGAGGCAATGAAAGGAGGTTCAGCAAAAATCAAGATAAACGCCGATGAATCAGCTTGATCAACTGAGGCAAACCGGTTCTGTGGGCCACTACATTGAGGCGCTTGAGAGGTTGCAAGATTATCTTTTGCTATACAACCCTATGCAGATGAGGTATTTTTGTAACTCATTTTTAAGTGGGCTAAGGGATGAAATTCTTGGCCACTTTAATTCTCAGACAATCCCAAAGGATGTGGAAACCGTGATCCTTGTTGGCTCTGATTCAAGAGGAGGAAATGGAGGGTAACAAACGACGGTCCTACCAGAAATCTGACAGTAGGGAGGGCAACAAAGGAGGCAGTAAGTTTGCTGACAAAGTTAAACTGAATAGTAAATACCAAGATGACGGCAAGAGGAGTGACGAGCACAAGAAAATCATTCATACCAAGATTGATGAGAAGTTGGAGGCTCTGCGTTTTTATCGCAGGCTAATGGTCTTTGCTTTACTTATGAGAGAAATGGGTAAAACACATAAATGCCCTTGACCAGTTCCATTGCATATCATTGAAGAATTGGTGGAGGTTTTGCAAGTTTTGCATCTCCGACGGAAGAAGGGAGGAAATGGGCCTAGCGCCATCAAGAGTTACTAGTGGTGACAGAACAAATGCAAAATGAGGAGGACCACGACGCCGAACTTTATGTTGTTGGGGTTAATCGGCAAATTGAGGTGCTCATTTGGTGGACTCAGCAAAGACTCTATTCATTCCTAAGTGCGTAATTAGTGAACAAATTATGTGCTCGACTAAGGAGATAACACCCATACACCGACGGTGGCGTATGGGCGAGCCGTGGTGTGTGATAAAATGATTCCTACCGCCTTGGTGGGTGCAAGGGTACTTTTTTCAACAGACATGCAAGTTTTGCGTACCGATGCTATGACATGATTCTCGGCCGACCGGTTGAGGAGCACCACCCCATGGGTGCACTGGGCAACAAAAGTTTACAATTCACACACCGTAATCGACGCATTAAGTTGCAAGGCATTCAGAAGGTGCACTTCGGATAAAGGGCATTGAGGCTAAGGAGTCAAGGGTTATCATGAGGAGCGCCAGGACTCACATCATTCATCTCCAAGCAGAACTCACATGCCGATGTTGCTCATCCAAGGAAGAAACACCGAGGCCATACCGAACCTCTCGCAATGTCATTCACAACTTTGCACATCTGCTCAAAACCTTAGTGGACTTACCCTCAAGGAGGAATTTCGATCATACCATTCCACCGGTGCTCGGTGCATACCGGGTGAATGTCCGGGCTACCGGTAGGTATTCCCCACAAAGAAGACCGCAATTGAACAGATGGTATAGGATATGCTACGTAAAGGTATCATACAACAGAGTACTAGCTCATTTGCATCTCCTGTTACTAGTCCGCAAGAAAGATGGCACATGGCGCTTTCAGTGGACTATCGCAAACTCAATCACCATTATTGTGAAGAACAAGCATCCACTACCGTGATCGATGAGCTCTTGGATGAGTTTGAGGAGCTCGGTGGTTCTCTAAATTGATCTTCGCCGTTACCATCAAATCCGGTGTAGCAATGGGCGAGAACACAAAACAGCCTTCCGTGACTCACCAAGGTCTCAGATGAGTTTCTTGTAATGCCGTTTAGGCTCACAAATGCCCCTGCCACTTTTCAAGGGTAATGAACAAGATTTTCGCGGCGGCTTTATGCGGCGTATGTTCGTTTTGTGGATGACATTTTAGTCTATAGCGCCTCTTTGAAGATCACACACAACATCTTACCGCAGTTGTTTACCATAATCGAGCAAAGATCAATCGATATCAATCGGGACAAATGCTCATTCGGTAAGCAGCAGCTTGCTTATCCGGGACACATTATTTCACTGGGTGTCTCCACGACCACACTAAAGTTCAAGCAGCTTATCGACACAAGCGCCTCACCACTGGCCAAAGCTTTATGGGTTTTTGGGACTCACAAAGCTATTACCTGAAGTTTATTCAACATTATGGGGTGATAGCTAAGCCTCCGACGCCCCTCCCCGAAGAAAGGTGTGCTGTTCTTACGTCACCATCTCGCCGATGAGGCCTTTCGGACGCTGCGAAGAAGTTAATCGTAAGGGCGCCGTTAGCCCCGCCAAACTTCTCCAAACAATTTGTCCTCGAGATCGATGCTAGCAAGACCGTAATTGGTGTCGTTTTAATGCAGAAGGTCATCCTGTGGCGCTTTTGAGTAAGTCCTTATGCAAAAAGAATCAAGGGTTGTTTGTATGAGAAGGAGTGTATGGCCATTTTGTTGGCAATTTCACAATGGAGATCCTATTTGCAAAGATCGAGAGTTTATTATTCTGACGGATCAAAAGGCTCTCCAAAGACTTGACCAATGTAAACGACCAATCGACATGCAAAGATAAAGCGCCAGAAGTTGTTGGGGTTGCGCTTTGATTCAATACAAAAGGAGTTCTCAACACAACCGCAGATGCCTTGTCGCGAAGTCTAACTCCGGGACTTCCATTCGCCTCTAGTCGTTTCTCCTGTGGTTGGAAACCCTTGTATGGATACCGTGATGACTCGATACTAAGCGTTGTATGAAGAACTGGTTTATCCTGCTCCAATGACAAGGGCTTTGTCTTTGTGATGGGGTCATTCGCTACAAGGGCGACGGTGGGTAATAATGGCTCGGCGCAAAGAACATATACTCCAAGCTTTACATAGCAATGCATAGGTGGGCACTCGGGTCTCCATGCTACATATCACAAAATTAAAGCTCGCTTTGCTTGGCCAAAGATGAAGGAGATTGTGCGCCAAGATGTTCAGACTGTTCTATCTGCTGCCAGCCAAGGTGGAACACATTAAGCTTCCGGTCATTGCAACCATTGCTTTACCTACTCAAGCATGGCATACAATTAGCATGGATTTCATTGAAGGCTTACCTAATTCCCACAAATATATTTCATTTCGGTTGTCGTTGACAAGTTCTCAAGTATGGTCACTTCCCCCTTACTCATCCATTTTCGGCCCTACAAGTAGCTCACTTCTTCTTCACCAAGTGTACAAGTTGCATGGCTTACCTCGGTCTATTATCTCCGATAGAGACAAAGTATTCACTAGCTCTTTTCGGCAAGAATTATTTCGTCTGGTTTGATACCCAATTGAAGATGAGCTCACAGATCATCCTCAAACGGATGGGCGACGGAGAGATCGAACCAAAGTCTCAAACCTACCGCGATGTTTTGTCCATGCTTGCCCCAAGAAATGGGTCGATCGATACCCCTTGCCGAAGTTCTCGTATAATACCACTCTTCAAACTGTGGGTGTTTCACCGCTTGAGGCGCTAATGGGTATCCACCTCGCCATTTTGGCCTTCCGATGTCCATGTTATCTCTTGTGAAGGATGTTCATGACGGATTGATGAACTAAGAGAGTGACTCAATCGCCAAATCGCATCTCGACCGAAAGGTGCTAGGATGAAATCTGTCGATAAACACCGCTCGGATCGCCTTCCAGTGGGGAACCGGTTTATCTGAAGCTCCACTTTATGCTCGACGCCTCTTGCCACCCGCAAGAATCGGTTGTGTTTTCGCTTTGGGCCTTATAAGATTCTCGAGAAGGTAGGCATCGTTGTTTACAAGTTGGACCTCGTCACGGAAGTAAAATTCATCCTGTCATCCATGTCTCGCAAATTAAACGACATTTGCCATCTTCGCTCCATCGGCTCAGATTTCGCTTCATCGCTTGGTTCCACACCTCTATTCTGCTCCAAATTGAAATTCGAAAGTCACCGATCAAGCAGTATGATCATGTTATTTCCTCCGCCTTGTCAAATGGTCGGTTTGCCATCCGATTTGGCTACTTGGGAGCATGCTATCAGACCGCATCATCAATTTCAGAGGCACCCGCTTGGGGACAAGTTTGATTTTAGGGAGGAGTGTTAGGTGCCTGGATGTGCTCTGATATGCTACAAAGGTGTGTGGTCAGGGTTCGACGTGAGTCAGGTGTGTGTGTGTTGAGTTGTCCAAATGAGGCCGGTGGTCGGGTCCACATGTAAGTTTATGCGATGGGGTTTAAATACTGAATGTGGGTTTGGGAACGCATGTAAGAACAGTAACTCTAACTTTTGCCCCAAGTTCTTCTATCAACTACCTCTTGTTCCCTGCTCCTCTGATTTCTCCCTCAAATCCTTGCGAGTCCATAACAAGTGTCTAGTTATATTAACGCACATTGTATGTTGGAAATCAAAATTATCCAAGTGATCAATTCTGAACAACGGGAAGATTGATACGCATGCTTTTGCTATCTCGGTGACGATATTTTACAAATAAAACTCATATCAGTTGATTTGCTTATGTAATCTGGCTTTTCGTTACAAATCACGGACACACAGCTAGCTTTGTTTTTTAAAAAATGTGAAGCAAGGAAGGCTGGAAGGGCAACAAATAGAGCTGTCCTAACAATTTAGGCCCATATCCACGTCCTAAAACAAAGCCCATTTATTAGTTGCCTTTCTCTTTCTCTCCCTCAAAAAGCCCATTTTTGGGCCCAATACCCAATCGTCCTCTGCAAGCTACTCCTCCGAAAACCCTACACAATCCCGGCCCGATCGAGCATTCCCCAGTCTGTAACCCCAGAGGGGCGGCCGCTTCTCGCCTTCTCCGAAACCCTCCTCTTTTCCCGCCCATTCCCACTCCCAAATTCCCCAGACACGGCCGTAAAATTTCCTCACGCGGCGCCGCTTCGCCCATCCGCGCGCGGCAATGGAGGCCACCGCCGCCGATCTCCTCGCCGCCCTGTCGTCCCGGTCCTCCCACGCCGGCCTCCACTCCCGCTTCGCCGCCTACCTCCAGCCCTTCTCCCCCCACCTGCCCACCCCAAACCCTAATCCCAAGCCACCGCCGAAGAGGACGACGAAGCAGAGTAAGCAGCCGCCGCCGCTAACTCCCGACGCGGCCGCCGTCCGCCCGCTCGCGAAGCGATTTCTCCCGTTCCTATGCCGCGCGCTCCAGCTACTCCCGCCGCTCCTCCGCCCGAACCCTAGCTCAGTTGACGCCGGGTGCCCCGATGAGCTGCTCGAGATCTACGGCCTCCTCCTGGACTGCCTCGCGGCCATCTCTACCTGCCTCGCGGGGAAGCCCTACTCCGTGCTGCTCCAGCGCGGTCGCTTCGTGTGCTGCCTCGAGTCGCGCGGTCACTACGCGCGCGCCGAGGCGGAGGCCGCTGCCACTCTCGGCGCCCTCCGCTCCGCGCTCTCACCACCCACAACAACAAAGTCTCGCCGCGGTGCTACAAACGTTGCTTCCCTACTTCCCGACCCTGGCATCGTTGGGGAGGCTGGCGCTGACCCTGAAGTCACCACTCTAGCTGTTGAGCTCACCATATGCCTTGCTAATTGTGCCAGCAAGGGTATGGTGAAGGAAGCTGCCCCATACGAACGGGTTCTCAGCCTTGTTGAGCAGCTCCAGCCATGGATTCGGTGAGCTTGTGTGCTCTGCTGACTTTGCATTCAGTTTTACTAAATAAGGTGGATACTGAGCGGGTTTATGAGGTTCTCTGTGTGTGCAGGATTCTGGCTGAGGATGTCAGCAGGAAGTATCTCACGCTGCTTGTGAATGCACTAAGCCGGTGTGCCATTTTCCTGGCTGCTGAGTCTTCATCTTTCAATGCCAACCTTGTGCGTGGCTTCTGTGTTGCGACGCTAGGGGAGTTTATTAAGGAGCAAAGTATTGAACGATTGCCGTCAGTATGTGTCATTAGGCAATTGATTTATTTGATTGCCTTTTGGAATTCTCCAAATATAAAAAAATACACTGGTTGGTTAATGATGTTACTGTTCTTTCTTGTTTGCAGATTGCTCGCAAGATTTGTTCTTCTGTAGATTTGAGTTGGGGGGGTAGCACAGACCTTTTGCTTGACGTGTTAAAGACTGTTGTTGAGTCTGTTGTATGTGTAAAGGTAATCTCATGATTCCTTTGTTTTTCTGCAATTGGAAATCATCTGGTAATTTCTCTACCAGGTTGTTTGCTGATAATATTTTAAAGGGTATCCTTGGATGGACCTTAGTTGGGAACTTGTTAGTTGTTAGGTGCTATTGTTTACGGCTACTTATATGTTCTAAATGATTTCCATCTTTCATTGAAGCCTTGAAGTGAAGAATAAACAAATACTTGTGGTACAGCTGTTGCAGGTTACATATGAAATAATCAAAGAAAAGCTGGGTACAGTAAAATAATAAAAAAATCAACGACAAAATTGCACTGTGTACTTCTGTACTTTCCTGAAAGATTGAAATTACAGATTCCCAACTGCATGTTTGTTTGGTCAATTCACCACCTGCACTTCTAATTTTTTGCAAATGCTACATGTGAATTGCACTGTGTACTTCTGTACTTTCCTGAAAGATTGAAATTACAGATTCCTAACTGCATGTTTTTTTGGTCAATTCACCACCTGCACTTCTAATTTTTTGCAAATGCTACATGTGTTTTTGAATTTATGCTGTATTATCGCCTGTTGCTCAATAAATTGTTCATCTGCACAGACTATAATAAATTTTTGTAAGGTATGCATTGATATCACTTAAACCATCTACAAATCCACCTCCCTGTGATAGCGAGCAATTTTATCCAGATGAAATGTGTTGAATTTTACTAAATTCAGAAGCACATATGTTAAATTGCACTAAGTTTAACAGTACAAGGGGTAAATTGCAAAAACTAAAAAATACAAGTGGCAAAGTCAAAACTAATAAAAGAAATGGTAGTCTTCACGAAGCTAGAAGTATAGGCCATACATTTTGAAAAATTAAAATATATTTGGGATTCTGCAGTTTTTGGAGATGCGCGGACATGGTGGACTTTTTAAAAAAGAAGTAAAAGTTGAATAATGCTTGCCAATAGCTGCAACTTGTTATTCTATCTTACCAAGCATTACATTCTAGCAATCTTTATACGCTGGATCACACCTTTTCTTGACAGATGGGATGGCCTTGTTTAAAATGTACTTACGCTAGACTCATATAATATCAAGACCTTACTATAGAATTGTGATTCCTATTTTTAATGGTAATACTATGTGCTAGGCACCTAATACCAGTAGGTGTTGTTTAAGTAACCTTGATTCACTACGTTGTTCTATCTTCTCTAAGCATCATATGTCTATACCTGATTGTGATTCTGATGAGCTAAACCATCATAAAGAAATATAATTATGTTGTGCAGAGCAGATTTGTGGTGCATGCTGGCTTTGAAAATTGTTTGTCCAACAACTTCATACTGTCTATTCTTTCATTCTGTGAAAATAATAAGCCAATGAGTTTTTTTTGCCACCAAGACATTATTGTAATATCATGTAACTTTTTGCAGGCTAACTTACCGAAAGTTGTAAATGAGTTTCTGGAATTTGTAGCATATTTTTGTCGGAGCTTTCTTTCTTCAAATAGGGTTGTATATGTTGGTGCTTCAGAACTACTTTATAAACAAGGTGGTTATTTCTCGGAGGTACATGCTGTACTGATTTTTTAGCATTGCTCGATATTAATGCATACTGTACCAACCCCAGCATTTTTTATATATTTTTAATTGCTTGCAATGTATAGGGTTCCTCTCCCACTGCCTCAGTGCTTCTTCTTTATGCTACTGGGTTATACTTTAGTGCTCAGCAAACAGAAAGTGAAGAGCAGCCTTGTATATCTGCGGATTTTCTCAATGATGAAAAGTATCTACGAACTTTAAACAATGCACTTGACACACTAGCACGATCCTTTTGTGTTGCCAATGGCAGATCCATTCCACTTGATAGTTTGGGGAAAGATTCAAGTTCATTAATGCAGCATGGATATTCCGATAAGAAACACATTTATTCTCTGTCACATGAGCATATATCTTTTGTGGCATACTTGGATTCGTTGGAGTTTGTTTGCAAGATATTATTGCAGCATGCGGATGCAGTTTGGAAGAACTTCTCTGAAGGAATAGCACTTCGCTATTCTGGAAACATGACCTATGTCTTGACAGCGCTGCATCAGTTCATTGATTCCAGCCTTGCTGCCTATAGGTAGGTCTGTAAGACACTAGACCATAAGTATTGGCGAAGCAATGTTCTTGCGGTTGGTATAGTTATTGGAACAAAAATTGATTCCTGATTTTGCAAGTTGTTGTTTGACTGTTTGTGCTGTAACAGCTGTACAAATGTGTCTGAAGGTGACAAAGAGAGACTGCATGATCAACGTCGAACCTTACTGAGAGCCCTAGTTTCAGCAATTAAAGTTTCCTTTGTTACCAATGAAGCTATCCAGGTACTCTAGTCGCTCTCTTATATTTATGTGAATCTGATTAATTTCGATTGATATGCAATTTTTGACTTGTATTGGGGCTTTTGCAGCTGTAGAATACCTTGTTTCAACCTGATATCTGTATTAATGTTGAGAGTTACCATTCTATTGCTTGCAGAAATAGTTATTAGTAAAACTGTTTTTGGCTTCTCCTATCTCAATGCCATTTGTGGAGAATTTCTGCTAAATTACCTGGTGTTATGAATTTTTTATCCCTTACCTCCTATTAACACATTTTGTTTTCATAGTCCAGAAGAGCTTGTCCTCCATCAATTGTGCTATTTCAAGTACATGGGTAATGCTTGAGGAGCTTAAATTTGTGATCACTTCACTTGCTAACATTGGTGTGACACTTTATAATATTGGACATTTTGAAGAGGTACTCTTCTGAGATGCTGATCTATATACTTGAACATGCTGTTAACTATGAAGTTGAATACCATTGTCTCTGCTTCAGGCACCAAAGGCATTAGAGCTATGCTGCCAAACGACATGGGCACTCGCTAGGCTTTGTTACCGTAGATTACCAGCAGCAATGGAAGGGCACAATATTATTGAGGGTCTACCGAAGGATACATTGAAGGATATCATTGTGGATGCATTTGCACGGATCGCAAAGATGGTTGATGCTCTCCATAGATGTGGCTCAAAAATGATACGTGATATTGTTGTGGCAAGCTTGTCTGAACTGTTGGTTGGTGGTGACATATCTGAAATTTTCAACAGCTCTTTGGTCCTTATCAAGTTGTGGGTTAAGGTACCGAGTTGAAAATAATTCATTTGTTTTGAAAACTTTGTTGATGTGATTTCATTTACTTGGTAATTCAAATTATAGATAACATACAAAGATTTTAAAGACAACCAAAGTGTGGATAATGCTCCACTTCTCTATCACTCTCTTATGGGCTACCCGTCTCCCTTGCCAAAGAAGTTGGTAGGCTTAATCTTAGAGCAGGTATCTTATTATATATTGTTGGATTAACAATGGTCAATGGTCTATGTGTAGTGTTCTGTTTCTGATGCTAAATGTTTTGGGCAAACAGGAATTATTAGCATATGGATTAATGGAATCTCGAGGCCCCATGTTCTGCGCAAAGATGCAAAAAATGATCATAGATGTTCTCTTGAATGAAATATACTGTTCAAAAGAATATTATTCGGAGAGATCAAGGGTCCTTGTTAGGAAGGCATGTGTACTTCGTGCATCCGGAGTGCAGACTATAAGCAGCTGCCTTGAGTCTTTGTCTGAAGCCATATCTTTACTGGTGAGTTTGGGTCCCCTGTCCCTTTTTCTTATTTAGACAGCAAGGGAGATCTAAGATACTTCTTCTTCATCAAACCAGAGAGACATTCAACTGGATTCTTCTCGATGCAATGCAAATGTGATGCATCAATTGGCTATTGCATACTGCTTGCATGCACATTGTGCCCAGGAAGCCAATCTTGGTGGCGAGGTAACCACTTCAGATCTTAGCTGCTTCTAATAATTACATAAGCAATAATAGGATTGTCACTTGTATATTAAGTAAAAAATGCTGTAACATGTGCCTTTTACTTTGTCTGATTATGGTTATTATCATTGTTATTATTTGGAACAGGTAATCTTTGATAATGCTCGGAGTGCACTTGGCTTGTGGTCAAAGGTCAGAATTTTTCATCATTCTTCTCCTGGTATGGTCTTTCAACAGCCATCAGAAACCCTTGTACCACTCCTTTGTTCTCTGGTTGATTTGTTGGCCATGAAGGTAAGGCCATATTGAAATTTTCAGCTTAGTAGGTGGGTTGAGGTCCAGTTTCTATCTTTTTAGCAACATATTTATGTATATTTACTCTGCCATACCAGGGCTGCTTTGAGCTTCAGTTTGACTTGTGCAAGATTATGATAATGATATGGCAGCAAGAAAACTTACCCCTTGAGAAGTTATTTTCCTTGCTATTTACCAATGGGCGCCTTAATCATGCGTGCTGTCATTTCCCAATGGACCAGCAATTTATTTGTGACGTGGCACAGCATGTTGGTGTTGATTGCGGCAATACAGAATTTTGGAGAAACTGTTTCAAAGGAGACCATCCTTCTATTTATATGTTTCTCCAGAGGTTGCGGCCTATTGACTTCTGTATTTCTCAATCATGTGAACATACGTTTCGAAGGCAGTTTGGTTTTGATGCCAGTGTTGATGAGGTTAATAGAGCTGCATCATCTCTTGTTTCTGAAGTAAGTTCCGATATTATCATTGCACTAATGTAGCAGTTCTGGTCATTTAGTTTTTCTATTACCCATCTTGTATTGTTTGATTCTGCAGGTTACTTTGAATGATCAGTCAACCTTTCTAGCTGGCTATCTATACTATGATTTGTCAGAGAGACTTTTTTCAAGAGGACAAATTTTCCAGGTACTTTATCTCTCTCCAATTTACCTTTATATATTTAATCCTGTGAAACATGGTGCCTTGGTGTAAAACTCTGGTTATGGATTATTGCCACGTTCTGGAGTTGGTCAATATTTTGGACTCTGTAATTAGAACATCCTATTATTTTTGTTTTTGCAGGCCATTTCATATGGAAAAGAAGCCCTCCAATTGCGCAAGATGCTCCTTAAAAAGAACTTCAAATTTAAGTTGGGCAAGTTTGTAAGTGGGGAACACGAATGTTCTGGTGAGCAAGGCTTTGTTTCACTTGAAGCATGTGGATCAACAATAGCGGAAATTTGGCCGGATTCCACCAGATCAACCAGCACGAGGGATTCTTTCCTTACTCCATGGAGTGTACTTCGATGCTATCTTGAGAGCATTTTACAGGTATGGTAATAGTGCGGCATAAGGTAATTCCAATGCCAGTAAAATGATTGGAGAAGTAATAGTGGTAATCAGTATGCTACTGTACTACAGTAGCCGAATGTGGGCCCCATCTAGCACACAGTGACATGGGATCTACTGATTAATGATGGCTAGTGTGGTATACCAGTAAGCATTTTGGCTGTAGTACAATCATTTTGGTAGTGCAATACCCTGGCCTCAAGTAGGCTGCAGGTATTCTTAACTTATGCATGATGCTCACCAGGTGGTGTACTCAGGTTGCTATGATGCATGACTTGATCGGTAATGGTGCTGAAGCAGAAGGTCTGCTACGGACTGGAAAAGAGATATCATACCTCCAAAGATTGCCAGTTTTTGGTATTGCTTTTACATCAGCGTTAGGTATGTATATATATTGCTTTGTTTTTCTTTTCATCTGTCCTGTCTCATGGTACTGGTTTGTGTTTAGGTCAATTATACCGTAAGAGGCAGCAATGGGATGCCGCAGAGAGCGAGCTTAAATGTGCTAGAGATCTTCTTGCAGAAAATGGTACATTCATTTCATGCCGGATGTGCAAGTTAACTCTGGATATATCAGTTGACATGCAAGCTGGAGATCTGTTTTGGAGTCTCTTTGAGAAAGACTTTCAGAAACAGTCTCCTGGCAATTTATCTAATGCTTTAGGCATGTACCAATCTGCCATGGAGAAATTGAACAGCACTGCGTTGGAATTTCCTGTTGGGTCATATGATAAACATAAAATTAGTTGTAACGCGTGCAGCAAAGGTTGTGTTGCAGAAATCGAGTGTGAAGTTCAAAATCATGGGAAAGAACCCTTAGCAGCAAAGAATGGAGTGTTAACTCTGTGTACTGTTTGTATATTGTTGCGTCAGGCATCCAGTGACCACTGCAACAAGCTTGATGAATTAAAATCTCAAAGACAAAACTTGAATAACATTGAAGGCGGTCCAGCATTGGATGCTAAAGCTAAAAGGACATCCAGAAACTCTTCGCGTTTATCTAAAGAACAGGATGTGGAAGCTCATGCAAAGACTAGGACCCGTGCTAGTAAGCGAACCACACAGGTGAAAGGTGAAAAGGCTTTAACTCAACTTAATTGTAAAAATGGCATATCTCGGAATGATGAACTGTCCATAGATGCTTTGGTTCATAGAAACACAAATTGTTTTCTTGATGGCATTGACTGCAACGGAAATGACATATGCAATATGTTTGGATGTTGGAATTGCCTTTTTGTTAATTCACTCAACTCTGGGTGCATTCAGAATATTTTGCAATTCAGATGGGAATACATTCGCCGACGCTACCTTGTGTCACTTCAGTTAAAAACAGGTACTTTCATCTTTTGTTTATGTTCTTTTTTATGTGCTAAATCAATCTGTTACATACTTGGGGTAGTGAGATATGTGCAAATGAGGCCTTCACATTAGCTACAGAAGCTAAAATTGCTTGAAACTCACTAAAAAAATATTCATTCATTAGGTAGATGATCTTAAGTTCTCAACTAAAATTGGCTACTTTGTGTTTATATATATTTTCCATTTAGACATTTACCCTATCGTTTCTTTGAGTAAGATGAAGTGGATTTCTCCATTATAAAAGACTCAAAAGTGTATTTCTTAATTAGGGCTTATGAAACTGATATTATACTAATTTTTTTGGTGAATGATACTGCTCAAAGGACTGCTATTGGCTAATTTCTAAATTAGAGAACTGCAATAGATATCTATTTGCTGGGGAAATTTTGGTTGGTAGGCCATACAATTGCACAGGGGTTCTGCTAGTTTAATAGGGGAAGTAACCGGCCCTTTGTGAGTGCCCGTTAAGCTGTTCTCTTTAGGACGACATGGCTGCAGTTTATGAGATGGGTAGGTACTATATCAGCTTCAAACCAATGTAAATACAAAGCTAATATACATGTGTTCTAAGAGCCTTCAATCCCATTGCGGACATCAAGTGAGTACCTTGTGATACTAGAGATTGTGTTCGATCATGTGATCCTTTTGCATACATAGTTTGATTGAATATCCATGATTTAGCTACATGTGGGTTATTACTGAGTTTCTACCTAATTCATCCATATAGTTGTTTCAGTCCTGGAGTGTTTGCCTTTTTCAGCAAGAGCATTGGGAGCTCATGGTGGAAAGCATGGAGGCCATGAAGTTCATAATGTCTATTGGGAGTGCATATCATTGTTGTACTTCAGATCCCTTCCTCAGGGGTGTTATAGAACTTATGGGACTCATTTAATTGGACTAATCATGGATGAGAACACTGGTGGTTTTCTTTCCTTAGAGCGTGCAGAAATACTATGTAGTATCAGTTTCTTTTTGCTAAAGGGCTTCCTCTCAGAACACTCAAGGTTACTTCAACAGCTCAATATTATGTGTCAGTTACATATACAACGTTCTGATAGTAGGAGTTCATGACAATTGCCTTAGCTATTTTCATTTAATCACTATCTGCAGGGATGTCTGCTGCAGCTTCTCTAGTGTACAAATGTCTGATGTTGTTCCATGGTTGCTGAAAGCTTTTGTGCTATCCAGAGAGAGCCCCTCACTTTTTCAGGAGGTTTGTGATGTACTTTAGCCATGTGCTTTCATGATAGAAAGATTTTAAATGTTCAATGTATATCTTAATTTACTGTTTCTTGAGTGGCTGCTGAACTCTGGCTATCGATTCCTTTTGTCTTCAATTATACACTTGCTTTACTGGTGATGGTTCCTGTGTTGAAATCCAACCCCCGTGGTGCAGGTTTGCAGACTACTTACATGTATATTCTTACTGTCAACGATAGATTCAACGATCCAATTACCTTTGTATTCCAAGGGATCTCTCTCTTTGAATCATTGGGCTGCATACTTTCATCAAAATTCTGTGGGAACTTATCTCAATTACCATTTCCATGATAGCTTACAAGTGTTGCCCAGAAAAGAAGATTCCAAGGTTTGTACCATAGCAAACTAACAACCGGATTTAAACACTCCTGTACTTAATTTTTTAGTTCTTTATTTTTTTACCTTGCATTTTCAGGTTCCCCTTGCAGACTTCAGAAATGACACAGATGAGGGAGTTTCAAAGTTTCTCAGGTTCAAAATTTGAAATAGTAAATTAAATTAATTTCTTTTCCTTTGTGATGGCGTTTGTAGATGTATAGTAAAACTTAAATTTCTATGTCAGGTTTGCATCAACGGACAAAGAACATCTTGAAAAACATATAACAGAATTCTTCCATAAACTTCCGGATGTCCCAATTGTTTGCATTAGTATGCTTGGAGGTGATATTGTGAATGTTCTTGGGGAAGCTCTTCTCCTCCCTTCCTTTTTTCCTGCTTGGATGTTACTTTCAAGGTTTGATTCAACAAGAAAACCTATTACAATGCTTCTGCCCGTGGAGGCTATTTTGGAAGGTTTGTTGATTTCATATTGTGATTGCATACAGTACGATAACTTAATCTGTGGTCTCTTACACTTTTTTTTTCACGTGGTTTTTGCTTGACAGAAATGCAGCATGAAGATTCTTCTATCAAAGAACTGTGTGATCCAGTGAGTGCCTCAGAGAAAAAATGGCAGTGCCCTTGGGGCTACACTATTATAGACTATGTGGCTCCAACTTTTAAGAAGCTACTTGAGGAGAACTATATATCCCTCTCTGGTGCAGCCCTCACTCTAAATGATGAACAAGCAAATAATATAAGGTGGTGGTCACATAGAATGAAGCTCAATGACCACCTTGATAAGACACTGAAGTAAGATTCCTTATGTTAGTGTAAAACTGTAAATTGACTCCACAGCACTCTAAATGTCTTGCTTAAAAAATTGTAGAAATTTTGTGGTTTCAAAATGGATTATGTTTCAATATTTCGTTGTTCTGATATCTTTTCATCCTTTTGAACAGAAACATGGAAGAATCATGGCTGGGACCTTGGAAATGCCTTCTCTTGGGCCACCAATTAGCTGAACATGACCGACACATTGAGGAAGCCTGGACAAATCTGACCAATGGTTTGGAGTTGGAATTCAAATTTGAAGTAAATCCAGCACTTATCAAGGCCATCCGTGGTGGTGTTGCATCGGTGGATGAAGTGCAAGAATGCGTTTCTCAAATTATATCGTATAAAGGTTACTTTGGCAGGGGAGGGTGTTGCGGGAAAGATAGACTAAGATCATTCTCTTGCCAAATTGGGGCTGAAGCTCTGGAGACTCTCAAATGCTTAATTAAAAATATAGCACATGAGCTGGCTGAGCCAGTTGATAGAGATCCAATCATTTTTGTTCTGGATATCAATGTGCAGGTGAGCAACAAGATACCCTTATTGTTAACTAATTTTTCCTGTGATTAAAAATTTCCACATACTTGATGTTTTATTGAGGTTTTTGTTCGATAGTATCCTATTTGCCTTGTATAGAAATTTCTGTATCTTAGATTGCCTTGTATAGAGATTGCTAGTACCTTATTTTGCTTTGTATAGCTATTACCTTATATAAGCTTTCTTTTTGTACCCTCATGTACCTATATATATTCTGGCCTATTGGCCTATGCTATTTATAGCATGATATCAGAGCCAAGGTTTTAGGGTTAGGGTTTTCACCAGTGTTGCACTTGCGGCTTTTTCTGCGGTTCTTCTAACCGCCTCTAGTTGTCTGCCCCCTCCTGCTCGTCCTGCCTGTCACTAGGAGCAAGGGTTGGCTATCTTGCCCATCGCTGTGTCGGCCATCCTCCATTGCTGCAGCACCATTGGCTAGCTGCCTCTTCTCTCCTCTCGGCTGCTCAGTTCCTATCACTACCATCGCCAAGGACGAGCCTATCATCGTCGTGGGTGCTCGGTTCCCGCCGCTGTTGCGAAGAAGGCTCTTCCAGTCGCTACCCCCTCTAATCGGCCGAAGAAGATGGCCTTGGCTTTGCTTCACATCGCCTCGGCTTCGCTTCGCGCTTGCCCACCGTGCCGACGCACATGTTGGCCTCCACTGCTCCTGGCCGCCGCTTGTCCCAGCTACCTAATCTCTTGGTTGGCTGACTCCTCCGATCGGTCGCCTTGACGTAGTTGCTGAAGCCTTTCAGCCGACGCTACTGCCTGGCCACCAGAGCCTCCTGGTCACCGCCGCCGATCATCTTTGCCCTCCTCAAGGAACCGATCGATCGGACTTAAACTCGGTTAGATTGGTAAAAAAATAAATAAATCTCGTCGTCTTCTGGTTCTTCCTCATGCACCGTTTCTGTCCCTCACTGTTTGGTTATTTTCGATGGTCTTGGGCACCTAGTATTCTTTTGCAAAACATAAAGGAATATTTGATACTCTTGCAACTTTGTTGGACTACATGGTAATATGACATGTTAAATTGCAATAATCCTGTTGCATGTTGAACTCTTATTATTAATTAATCATTGTTATATATATGCTATTTGTAGTATCCGTTTTCGCCCGATATTCGACAAACAATATTTAGTACTGTATCGATTCTGCTCCGTATTCGTTTTGAATTCTTGACCGATATTATCCACGCTGTATTATTATTCGGCGCTATATGTATTTGACTTCGAATTCGACAAAAAATATGGTTTAGGATACGGAAAGAGCGATATTCGATCAAATCTGAGCTGATTGTACCCTCTAACTATTCGTATTGAGGAGACGCCTTTGTGGTGTGGGTTTAATTGGCGGTGCCTTGTACTACTCCATCAGTGGTGCCTATTCCAGTGACGGCTGCTGGGGGTTGAGGGCTTCACCTCACCTACTATGACAAGAATGGACATGTACAACAGTTATGTTATGTTAGAAGGATCTTGCTCATCAAGTTGGATGCCCTTCCAAGGGCATTGGAGGCTCAAGCACCGCTCCTCAGCTGGTTTTGACTCCACTTAGGAGATTCTCACGCTGCTTTGTCATATGGTTGCCTTTGTACTGACAGGTTCTGCTGGTTCTACTCGACCTTCTGAGAGATCACCTTCCACATCTTTAGGTATCTTATAATGGATTCTTGATTCCGGTGCTTCTTTTCATATGGCATATGATCCTTCCGGTCTCCATTCCATTACTCATGTCGTTGTTCCAATCACTGTTCAGACCGTATCTGGTACATCTCTTTCTGTTGCAGGACAAAGTACTCTTTTGTCTTCTTTTCATGTTCGTGCTGTTTCTCATGTTTCCAAATTGACTATGTAGCTTATATCCGCTGACCAGCTTACTGATCATGGCTGTCATATTATCCTTGATTCTGACTCTTGTTGTGTTTAGGATCGCCGGACAGGGTTTCTGGTTGGTACTGGTCCTCGATGCTATGACTCGCTATCGTCATCTTGTTAAGAGTCTTGTTTACCTTGGTGTCACTCTTCCTGACATTTCGTATTCAGTACATATCTTAAGTTAGTTCGTTTTTGCTCCCACTCAGCTCTACTATAGTCATTTTCTTCGTGTTATGTGATATCTTCGTGGAACTATCTCTTGTCATCTTTTCTTTTTGTGCTCTAGCTCCTTATAGCTCTAGGCATACTCTGATGCTATCTGGGCTAGTGATCACTTTGATCGTCGGTCTTCATCTGCTTATTGTTTTTTTTTGTGGTTCTTTCATTGTTTGGAAGAATAAGAAGCAAACATCAGTTTCTTGTTCGAGTGCTGAGGCTGAGTTGTGTGCTATGGTTTTTTTGACAGCAGAGATTACTTGGTTATAGTGGTTACTTGCGAAAATTTGATGATTTGCCCTGTTTTAGTTGGTACAATTGATGATTTGCCCAGTATGTCTCATTGACATGTGGTCTCAGGGCCCGTATGTCAGTGAGATATCACGGGGCAAATCATCAATGGCATAAGTAAATGGGGCAAATCATCAAATTTTCCGTTACTTGAGGATTTTGGTGTTTCTGTTTCTACATCAACTTCTCTTTTATCTGACAGTATATGTGCTATTAGCATTGGTTGTAACCCGGTGTAGGATGAGCTCACTAAGAATATCGGCATTGATGCTTCCTACATGCGGTCACTGGTATAGGATCAGGTTGTAGCTCTTTAGTACGTGTCTTTAGAGTTTCAGTTGACAGACTTCTTCACAAAGACACATATTAGAGCTTTGTATGGCTTTTGGCCCTGTTTCAGGAATTTTAAGCTAGCTTCAGCTTCTTAAAAACCTGTAAGCCCCCCCTCCTCATGCCCTAAACAACTCAGTTTTAAAGTGGCTTTTGGCATAAGGTAGAAGCTGTATATAACTAGTAAAAGTCAAAAGCTGGGTTAGACCTGCTTTTGCATCTTATTGTTGAGGAAAATTAGCTATTTGTCAAACAGTTTATCATAAAAAAGCTAAAGCCGTTTTTTAGCTCAGAAAACCAAAAAACAACTTTTCAAAAAAAGTTACAGCTCCTCCAACCATGTTCTTTATCTCTCCAAACATAGTATTGTTGATCCACCATGAGTTTGTAGGAGGGGTGGGGGTGGTTAGTATCCTATTTGTCTTGTATAGAGATTATTAGTATCCTAGATTGCCTTGTATACAGATTGCTAGTATCTTGTTTTGCTTTGTATAGATATTACCTTATATACGTTTTCCTTTTGTACCCTCATGTACATGTATATGTTCTAGCCTACTGACCTTATGATAAATACAAATGCTATTCATAACAGTTTTGAGCCTGTGTTGTAAGTTTTGATGGATGTGTTGCTTGACTGTTTAGTTTGCTGACAAGGATAAATACAATGAATGATAAAATCATTTGTATCTAGCCTGTCTTAGTTTAATTCAACTGTCTTTTGTGGTAAATAACTAAATATTGGAAAAAAACTGGAGGGTTTAATGCCTAGATCTTTCATAGGTAAATTTGATAAGTCATCTTAGCACGTACGTAGCATCTATGCTGCTTGGCAACAGCTCTGCACTGGCTGTGCTTTAATTTACTGCATCTTTTATTAAATAAAAAGAAATTCTGCACTAACGGCTTTATTGTATTGTTTGTCAAGCAACATTATATCTATAGCAGTCTTTCTATGACGTATATTCCAGTCATACATCTTTATTGATCTCTTCTGCTTAAAATGATTAAATGCAGATGCTTCCTTGGGAGAACCTGCCTGTGCTAAGGAATCAAGAAATTTATCGCATGCCATCAATGAGTAGCATCTTTCTAGCATTGACTAGGAGCAATAATCATTACAAAGATGCCAGTGTGATAGCCCCTCCTTTTCCTGTTATTGACCCTTTCAATGCATTCTATCTGTTGAATCCTAGTGGTGACTTAAGCGGCACACAAGAAGAATTCAATCAGCTGTGCAAAACCTATGAGTGGAAGGTAACAAACTAACAATAATCTGTCATCTAGTTAGTAGAAACTAGTATCAACCCGTGCATCCGCACGACCTATATTTTTTTCGATACTGCCTTTTCATAATTTAGTGTTGGATTTTATATTAATTCACACAAAAAAAGTTATTTATGAATTTTAATTCGAAACTCGACATGTTTTGAAATAGGGAGCTTCAAAATTTTGATGTTCTAATTTATTTCCGAATTTAATGTCTTGCAATATCACACTTTTTTTTATATATATTTGAATGCCAAAATTATTTGGACACCATGGTATTTCTACTCGAATATTGCTATATTTCTTACTCAAGGTCTTATCTGGTTGATGCTACTAATTAAGGTCCTGTCCCAAATCAGTTCTGAGTCAGCTTGAAGGCTTTGCATTAAGTTTGTGTTTCCAAACTTTGCCGTATCACATTAGGTTGAGAGGTCTTCAAGACTCTTGCTTTGTATATTGTTTAGTGTTGGACATATATAACTTAGCACAAGCTGTAGATTAAATCAATAGGTGGCTATGATTCTTTTTTCTGATTAATGTGAGAGATTTTAGTTATTATTCTTTTTCCGATTAATGTAGGAACTTTTAGCTTTGTTCTCCTAGATGATGGAGCCTTCAATTAGTAAAGATAAAGATGATGAGAAAATTGCGCTCCTTGCTCAAACATCCTTCTCACTAGTGAAAATTGCCAAAAGAAGAATCGCTTTTACTGAATTCAGAAATGATTAACTTTTGAACTCTGCTTATCTGCTACATGTTATACAAGGAAATATGTGTATGGCATACAGAAGTGGTTACCTTTACTGTTTTCTTTACACTAGAAATATAAACGGTTGGAAATCTGGTTTGCTGGAAGCTTTAGGTGTAGCCTTCAGCTCAGTGCGTAGTAGTTTGTCACTACTTATGCTTAGAATTAATGATAATATAGCCTGCTGTAAAGCTTTAGCGTCTGTCCGAGTCATTGGGCTATGAACCCCAAGCCTGTTGCAGTTTCTTGCCTTATCATGTTAATGTATACTCAGTTAAGATGCTTCTGCAATATACCAGCATGTAATTGTGAATGATGTAATGATGGTATGCAGGGAAAGACTGGGGGTGTTCCAACAGCTGAAGAGCTTATTTTGGCCTTGAGGAATCATGATCTTTTCCTCTACTTTGGACATGGAAGCGGTATGTCCTATGGATATAAATATTATAGTTTATCATTTAATTGGATTTTTGTTTGCATTCCAAGCAGGGATTCAAAAACTGGTTATGGTAAAAATACCGGATCCCGGCAGGTAGGAGTTACCAATGGTAACCGGTTTTCTACTGGACGGTTTCAAATTATCAAAATTTAATGCAAAATTCGAATTTTGCTAGGTACCGCCCGGTTTGACCACTTCCTAGGCAGTTACCACTTGGAGTCACTATTCATCAATTCAAAATTTTCCCTTAGTTCTCTCAATTTTCTTTGAGTTTTCTTGAATTTCTAACACCAAACAACATATATGAATACGTACTAGCTAAAGCAATAAAAAATAGGTCAACATAACATATCAATACCAGTAGTTACAGTGCTACTGGTACCCAACTGTAACTGTCTGGTTACCGATGAATTTTTTATGCTTGGCCCCACATATTTGAAGTTCCATGGCTTCAGTCTTTGGAGCTTTCTAAGTCTAGTTCACTAGTACCATACAATTCATCTTATATTATTTAAGTAGTTTGGACTTGGATTTTTCCCCTTGTTTGTTGTGATGGTGATGCATCACAGCTAAGGTTTTTTACTGTGTGGTAGCCCAGCCTCTATTACTAGTCTACTACTGGCATAACCACCTCTATGAAGTGTTTTTAGACAAAATGCTCATAGCCCATCTTTTATCGAAAGCTTCCACTAGTGTGAAGTTCACCAGATGACAATGACATAGTTGTCACAGCGGTCCGGCGAGTGTGAGCTCAGAGCACTGAGATGCCTTGGCTATGATTAGATGATGAAAATAATAAATAATCTCTCATTTGACATGAAATTAACTAAACATACCTCATATGAAAGGAAATTAGAGATGACAAGCAAGCAAATAAATAGTTTCAAATAGCAAGGCATAAATAGTTCCAAATTGGACAACAAAAAATATAACTAGTTCTAAATAGCAAACAAAGCACTAGCAGTGCTAAGTACTAACATTTAACAATGCCAACAGTGTAGCACTTAGCAGCAGCATAGCATCATCGGCTAAAAGGGATAGAGAGAGCAGCAACAATTGTACCAAGCACGAGTAGGAGAGCAGCAGGTGAGGGGGAGGGATTACGGTGCAAAGAGGGGGGAGGGGGGGGGTCAGGAACTCAGGATCTCACCGCGGCGAGGAGAAAGGGGGTCGAGGGGAAGAGCACTCACAAGGATGGCAGACATGAGCTCATTCGAGGCGGCGGGAGGGTTCGAATCGACCGTCAGGTTGGACAATAAGAGGCGGTGGCACTCGTTCGTCGGTGGCGGGACCTCGAATCAAGTGTCGAGGTAGTCAATTAGAGGAGGTGGAGCTCCTCTCGTTGCCGGTAGAGGTGGATTCCTGGCGGTGGAGGCTCAAATCGAGATGTCTCTATTTGACCCTGTCCTCCATCGGGTTTTCCTTTTTCCCTCTAGCGATTTTGTGTACCCCTAGTCGCCCGCCATTCTCAAGCCTCCGCGACACCTAATCGCCGAGAGCGATGCCTGGATGCCTAGGCGGTCGCCTAATCCACGCTCCAGTCGAGGTGTCCTGGTGTCCCCCCTGGCTGCCGCGATGCCTACGTGACAATTATGCTAGATGATACTATGGGTTTAGTATACAACTTGTCACTTATACTAGCATGGTGACATGTATAATTGATCACTCTAGCATGCTGGAACATATGGCTTCAAAGAAGTAACTGAATGTTCAAGAGAATTCCTCCAAACAAAGGTAGCTAGAAAAGGCCCATCCTATCTTAAAATAAGAGCCTCTCCACCTATGGTGGTAGGCCTGGCGCTTTGTCTAGCTGGATTGCTTAGGTTTAAGCCTTTGGTTTTCTTTGCTCTCTCTTTGTTTACTTTCCTTGTACTTTATTTCCTATTATTTGATATATTCATTCCCAGCAGGGTCCTCTCCTCCTTTTTCCCACTGAAAAAAGTGTCTTGTTTCAGTAGGAAGTACTGCTTATGGTGCCAATGGATGTTTTCAAGTGTTTGATACCATTGATAACTAGTTGCTTATGCTATTACTGTTAAAGAATATGAGCAGACACCAGTTATTACTGTTCAGTTTTTTTTTACCCGGTACTGTTAGGTACCTGTTGTACTAAAATGGAAAGAAACCATTGGAGTTAGTTGAATTAAAATAACTTGTGTTCTAACTAGTCTGTAAAAATGCTTCAGGAACTCAGTATGTCTCCCGGAAGGAAATTGAGAAGTTAGATAATTGTGCAGCCGCTCTTCTGATGGGTTGCAGTAGTGGAACACTCCATTGCAAAGGGAGTTATGCTCCTCAAGGGGCCCCTTTGTCTTATTTATTTGCTGGTTCTCCTGCTGTCATTGCAAATCTCTGGGATGTTTCAGATAAGGATATTGATCGGTTTAGTAAAGCTTTGCTCAATTCATGGTTGCAAGAAAATGTCGCGGCTGCCAAAGATTGCTCTAAATGCTGCCAGCTAACACAAGAATTTGAGTTCATGACCATTGCTGCGAAGGATAATGGCAGGCCAAGACGAAGAGGAACGCGAGGGAAGAAGCCACAACAGATAAATGACAGTAGCAAGTGCTGCACTTGTGGGCGCAGACGAATAGCTTCATATTTAAGTGAAGCCAGGCGTGCTTGCAGACTTCCGCTTATGATTGGCGCTGCCCCTGTTTGCTATGGTGTGCCCACTATCATTAGGAAGAAGTAATGTTGGATGCTCTATTCGGCGATCATGGATGACCTTCGTACCTTAATTCTTGGCGTTGTGTCATTGTTTCATTGATTACCATGGTGGTTCATGGTGTTAACGGAAGTGGCAAGGTATCGCGCCAGTTCAGATGTGCTCATGATTCATGAATGCGTGTGTAGGCTCAGTTCATGCTTGAGCAGCGAACGCAGAACTTGTAAGACGATGCTGATTGGGCAGATGCCTCGCCCGCAGTTTTTACCTGAGTACCTGCTATGGAAAGGCATCCATGGTGACAGTGATTCAGAGCTGTCTTCACAAGTTATACAAATGATTATTTTTGTACATCTGCAAATTATGATTCTGGACAGAAAATTGTAATGTTATGTTACGGGAAACCAGTTAAGAGTATTTATGCTGAGGTGTGGAACTGTGCAAAGGCCATTGGTTGTATCCCTTGTTATAACATAAGCTCATCCGTTGTATGTTCTAACTGTTATTACACGGATTTGGTTGATTTGGGTTTTCCGTTGTGTGGAACTATGGATGACCCCATAATGCTTTATACTTTTGTAAGACTCGTGGTACTGTTCTCAGCGTGCAAAAGCTCCATCAACTAAGCAAAACACCACCGGATAACTGAATGTCTTAACTCTGAAATCAATCCCCGCAGGATCCAGTATAGGAAGTGAACAACTGCACAGAAATAGAAGCTACACAAACCGCACGAGATGGGTGCGGCGTTTTCCTTTTCAACAAAGAATGTGAGACGACATACATTGATGCGAAGAAATAATGAGCTAGGGTTAATACAACTACTTGGTACATGATCATGAACAGGTAAATTGAGGTTGAAATTGATGAATGCTGGGCACCAGAAAATATGTTGTGCATGTATTCCTCTGGTGGTAAAACCACCTACCATTTCAATTAGCACCTAAGAATAATCTTCCACGGTTCCTACGGCGGCGGCGGCGCCTCCTCTCTGGTCTCAGCATACCGGCGCTTCTCCCACCGGCCATAACTATATCATCTTCATCATCGCCTTCCAGGGGGTAAGGGTAAGGTGTGGTTCCGTTGGCACCGCTGCTCACCGCATAATCTTCCTCAGCATTGCCAGATGCAGCGTTTGCAGTCTGAAGCCTTTGGTCGCGATGATGCTGAGCAACTTGACGCATTAAAAACAACAGCATTCTTCGAGTGTTACCTGTCCCACGGCCGTTGTCTTCATCATCACTTTCTGCATTCTCCAAGTCCACTCCATCCTCCAAGTCTAGCACATAATCACCTACAACAATAGCCCTCCCCATTGTCGCAGTAATCGTACTGAGTGCATCTTGCCTCTCCCTTTCAATCTCTAGTAATCTCCACTTCTGTTCAAGGACAGGATCCACTTCTCTTGGCTTTGCAAGAGGGTGCTCTGACTTCACATGCTTGCGGAGTTCCTTGTAGGTTCCCACAAATGAACAACCATCCTGCATGCATGTTCTCCTTTTTCCATTGAGATAACTTCGAGCTGGTTCTACCACAGTCCACCCCTTCACTTTGCCACGACACAATGGGCATGCAAGGTCAATGGACTCAGTTTTTTCGCCTGCGGTCAGTGGTGCTGAGTCCAAGTTAGTCCCAACAGTATTGGCAGGCAGTTCCTCAAGCAATGCCCCCTTAGTGTAGGCCTTCTGGAACTGATCAAGGCAATTCGAGTGCCGGTAGCTAGTACCACACATGTAAGGGCGGCAGCCCTTGTCATGAGATGAACAAAGGAGGAGAACAGCATTATGTGGGTATTCCATGCACACAGAGCAGTTGGCATCTTCCCAGTCCATTTTCTTCACAGCTGGCAGTGTTTTTCGATTGGATTCTTTCATAGCCTTCCAGCGGTACGAAGGAATAGGATAAGGGGTGGGCCTGAGCTGACGAGCCACATGCCTCCTTGCCCTTGCATTTCTTGCCATTTCCTCGGAAACCTGTCTAGAAAAACATCATTATATGATTTGCACAGAACAGTGAACTTATGGTAACAGGAGTGCTCTAACCAAAAGGCCAGAGATTAGCAGGACATTAAAAACAAGAAAGAAACAAAAAAAGCCCCTTCCAGATCCGGTAGTATAGCGACATTTGAAGTAATGTGTTAACTTTAGTGGAGAAGAGAGGAATTAGGGCTGAATTGTTAGTTGTATTGCAAGAGCCCAAGGAGCTAATATATAGCCGCATGACTATTACACCTCTACCCTTAACACATCACATTAGTATACTACTATCCTTAACAAAGGGAAAATTAAGATTCAACTTGTCTGCATGCTTTATTTCATGAATGGGCTGCAGGCTATTTGAGAGACCATTAACAACTGCATGGACGAGCCGAGAACCAATATTGCCAATCTAACTTGATCATGTCAGAGTTACCGAATCCAACCTATACTAATCATCAATAGTTTGCAAAACAGAAGCAACAGAGAAAAAGGGTAATGAATAAAGAACTTGTAGATGGATAATCAAGGAGCCAGCTGAAGGATGAACAGGAAACACAAGTCACGCATGGACAAGTGATCCACAGGCGGCAATTTCATTAAATACAGGGATCACACTGGTACGAGGGTCTACTTCGAAATCACGCTGCCAAATATGTTTCAGTTAACGACTTGTGAAGACCATTTCCTTCCCCGAGGACAGGGTGGCAGTGGATGACAACGCACTGAACATTAGGATGGGCAGTTTGGTTGGCGGGGAGGGGAAGCCATTGGCACAGCGAGGCAACATGCTTGCCGCCGGCTGCAGGGTGAGGTGGGGGCAGGGGCGACTGACGAGGCGTGTGGAGCTGCGATCAGCGCGGCAGCGGCGGCACCGGAGGGGGGAGGCAGCGCAGGTGAGGGAGAGGGAGGAGGGGAGGGCAGCCGGAGGAGCTGGTATGGTGTCGTGTGGGCTAGTTGCCCTCCTATGGATAACCATGGCAGGGATGAGCAACATATTCATTAATATGTATCATCATTTATGGTATCCCAAACAACAGAAAATAGCAAATATCAGACTCCACAGAAATAATGTGAAGGTTGTGAATTGTGAGACAGTCACACAAGGAATAAAAGGAATCTGCACAATTATTGTCTTCACAAGTCGTTAACTGAAACATATTACTAATGAAACTGTGGCAACAATCAATCAATATATAACCAAGCAGATTTGATTTACTTAATTTAGGTTACAACTTTATTATAAAAACAAGCTGCAAAGTGCAGAACTAGTCCGTTTCCATCAAATGGTATTCTTCTCACAACGAAAAATAAAAAATAAATAATGGACCATCCTCCAGAATTGCAATGATATAAGAGAAACTCATGAGCAACATTACCACCCAATTGCAGCTTTACCCTAGTAGGAGCTTTCCTTCATAAACTATCAAACTTCAGATCCACAACAATGGCTAACAAGCAACCAAGGCAGCAGAAGTCACCAGTAGGCTTTATGGGATCCAACCACAGTTGGGTAGGCAGATAAAGAAACAAGGAGTTGGAACAACCGCAATAATTAAATACTACACTGCATGTGATCTACATTCCCCCTTAAAAAAGTTAGACCCAAGAGCCAGATAAGAGCTTGAGGGAAAACTAGCGGCCCACATGGAGCATCTCAGGGCTCCTCTCAGATCTACCAGATTAGAAAGGAAAAAACAAGGAACAATAGATAACTTTTTAATTGAAGAGAATCATTTGATACTGCACTTGGGCCAAGGATTCCATCATTCCATCTTTTAAGAACAGGCTAAGTTACCAGCGCAAGAAAAGAATTTGAAGCAAAGGTAGCTTCTTTAAGTCTTGGTTTGCTCCTGGTACTCCGTCCATGATCAATACAGATTGCCAACACATGGATGAAGGTTGGCAAAGGATCCTCTTTTGCCAAAACATGGTCCAAAATTCACAATTCTCAAGACAACATTAGTAGCAAAAGGATCCATTTTTTCTCCATCTAAAAGAACCTTATCCACACAACAATGCACTAATAACTAAGCAGCATCTCTCCCCCTGCACTTCAGGCAAAGAACCACAACCTTAGAGGGCAAATGCTTGCGGTTTAACTGAATTGCCTGCCAGAATGCTGAATTTTCTATGTTTACGACGCTAGGTATCGTATCGATACAAGAACAAATCTCGAAAATAAGCTTACTGACTCAAGGTTCGTAATTACATTTCACGGCAAAAGCATATCGACAGTGCTTTTTTTAGAGTCGATCATTTCCTACAAAACTTACTAGACACGATAAAATACGGAAGCACAAAAGATTCGTGGAAAGAGTATTTTGCTATGCCATTGTCGCAATTTGCAAATCGTTCCAAGCTACACGCAAAGAATAATACCGAGTACTAGTTGCAATTTACTGCTTCATTGACTCAAAATTGGCGAATATGGAGTCTCTTTTGCTTTGCTATCTCCATTTTAGGTCAACGATACCCCCCACCCCCCAAAAAAAAAAAATCACAAGCACCTAAATCCAATCCTCACAGGAAAGGCAAAATGCACAGAAATAGAACCAATTTTGGTCAGCCCATCTGAGATCTCTAACCTGACCATTCCCATCAGCAGACCGTCGAATCACCACTTAAACTCCCTAAATTTCACCCAAGGCGCGGCCTGAACGAGCACTCAAATCACCATCGAAACACCCAAAATAAGCCATTTTTCTCCCATAAGCAGCCCAAACACACAAACAAAACTCAATAGGAACCACCTTTCCCTCCATTCCAGGACCAAGAGCCCACTATCCTTGGCAAACCAAACCAACAAATCAACCCAAGCAACCAAACCAGAGGTGCCCGAATCGGGAAGCAGGGCGTACCTACACCGCGGCGGAGTCGCCGAGGCGGGAGCGGGGGTCGGGTTCCGGCGGCGAGCGCGAGGTCGCGACGGAGTTGGAGACGACGAGAGAAGAAACGAACGCAGGTTGAGGCAATTTCCTCCTCGCTAGAAAAAATATTAAAGCGGCGCAAAAAGGGATTAAGAAAGGGGAGTTGGGAAATGGACGCAAATATTTGGGGAGATGGGTGGGGCCACGTTTATGGTGTATCGGTGCGAGTTCGCGTTGCAATTACGGCTCGCTCGGGTTTGCGGGGGTGCGTTGCGTGGGGTTGGTCCATGGACCGGCGCCACCACGGACGGATGGGGAGTCCCGTCGAATCCGATGCGGGTCGCGGTGCGGTCTGTGGACCGCGTCCTCGCGGTGGTCCGCTGCGACGGAACCGCCGGAGTCGGGGGTGTCTTTTACGGGACGTGCTGCGTTTACCGTACATGCGTGCTCAACCGAAGTGGTAGCGTGTTGGCAGCGAATATTCCTCCATCGTTTTACGCAGGACCGGCCAATTTCGGGTGATTTTTGCCCGTGTTCGGCAGATTTGGTTGCAGAGTTTCTTCCGCGATAGAATATACTTGTAGTTGTTAACCGCTAATGGAGCCTCGGTAGTCTAGGTTCCATTTGGAAATGTGGAGATTATTCGTAATTCCTGCATATTTGAATTGTTTCGTATGAAATTTTTGTAAGATTAACGTGTTTCAGATAGAGCCCAAATAAATTTACTCTCTGTCACAAATAGCTATCGTTTTGGACACGAACATAGTCTTAAAATACAGTTTCGATCACTAATTTCTATTACAATATATTTATAAACCCAGTTAAAATTATAGTATTACGGAAGTACCTTTTGAGATAAATCTATATATATAATTTTTATGTATTCAATTTAAATATTTTTAAAAATAATGATATTTAAAGTTTCAAATGTTTGATTGTACCTATATCGAAACGATAACTATTTATGACTCGAGAAAATCACTAAAGCAAATCATGCGTGACAACAGGAACATTAATTATTACTCTATCTTAGAAAAATGTGAAAGGAGAAGTAAACTATGCAGTCCCTCGGAAAAAACTATATATATGCAAGTACCCTGGAGAAGCATTTGTTTAAATTACATTATTTTCTGCGAGTAGTTTAAATTATATTAATATACAGGCATTTACATGTGCCCGCGTATGGTATTTAAATTAGCCTGTAATCGGATAAATCAAATTCAGAATAACGCAAGGAGATGACAGACAGGATTATTTGTATATGTTTCTAACTAAAACTGTGCAAAGTGCATTTGAAAATGTATATATATTCCTGTTGTCACCGTAGCACCATAGTAGCATAGCAAGATAAGCACTGTTCTCTTGTCGACCAGAAAGACTTTTAGAAGAACAAGTAACAAGAGAGAGAGAAAATAATCGCAAAACCACAGTTTTCTTGTGCGATTTGGCCACCGTGCGCTTCTGGTGGTGACTGGGAGATTAAGCTGGAAGATTCTTTTGTAAACAGCTGTGAAGGAAGAAAGAGATAATAATGGCGAATTTTTTTATTTAATATTTATTTTAAATCTTTTTTTCAAAACTAATCGGCGGGATGAAAAATTTGCGAAAATACCCGTGGCGCCAATGATGCAGGCGATCGCCTCTTGGACGATAGGTGCCTGCCTAACGGCGAAAGTTCATAATTTTAACGGCAAACAAAAAAAAAAAAAAAAGACCTCGCCTAGTCCGGGCGATAGGTTATGTAGCGCGCAATTTACTGTAGCAATTTTTTTTCCCCCAGTATTTGTTGTGATTTTTTTGTACAATATTTGTTGTATTCAACGAAAAAATTACCAAAAAACCTTCTTGTGATGTAATGGTTGGAAAAATTATTTTACTTTGTTAGTCATCGCATCTCACTTAGGGATTTTCGTAGCCTCGTGGGGCCCGTCGGATAGGGCCCAAAAAATACGAAAAAAATATGGCGACCTCATAGCAGATACCACTTATGTCGGGCGAGATGGCGGATCTGTCGACACGAGGTTGCGATCGGAAAAAGGCACTCGTGGCCTGAGCGGAAATCGTGGCCCTAGGGTTTCGTAGCCTTGGTATGGATCTGCCCAAGAATCTGGAAAAATCAAGGCGACCTCATAGCGACTTGACCACTTTGTGGTGGCGTGGGCGGCGGCCGCAAATTCTGCATCGAAAAAGACACTCACGACGACTCATGAAATCGTGGCCATGAGGGTTTCCGTGGCCAGTAAATGGATCTGACCAAAAATCTGAAAAAATCAAGGCGACCTATGCAACACGGCTACCACTTATGTATGGGCAGCTGGGCAAGCGTTAGCCCGACCGAAATATCGGAAAAGGCACTCGCGACCACAAACCGCGGAATCAGGAATTCGCGATTTCCTGTGATTTACGTGGCCCGTGAGTGCCTTTTCCGATTTCAGAACTTTGTGTCGGGCCAACGCCATCACTATTTGCCCACATAAGTGGTAGCCTGTTGCTATAGGTCTCTTGATTTTTTCCAGATTTTTGGGTCAGATCCGGCTCGCCTAGGCTACGAAACCCTAAGTGGCCACGATTGTGTTTCGTAGCACGCAAGTGCCTTTTCATTTCAAATCTTCATGTGGCCAATGCCCGACGCAGCCTGTACATAAGTGGTAGCCCGTGTTGCATAGTTGGCCTTGATTTTTTCATATTTTTGGGCAGATCCTACCGCTCATGAGGCACGAAACCCTAAGTGGCCACGATTTCATGGTTTTGCACACGAAAGGCCTTTTTTCGATTTAACTGCGTCTGCCAACGCCCAGCGACCCATACAAAGTGGTAGCCGGCGTTATGAGGGTCGCCCTTGATTTTTCCAGTATTTCTTGGGTCAGATCCTATTCATCGGCTACTTAAAACCCTAAGTGGTAGCGATTTCATGGTTTAGTGGCGAAGTGCCTTTTTTCCGATCGCAACCTCGTGTCAGACAACATCCGCCATCTCGCCTGACATAAGTGGTATCCAGCGTTGCGTGAGTCGCCTGTTATTTTTTCGTATTTTTGGGCCCTATCCGACGGGCCCCAAAAACAACGAAATCCCTAAATGAGATGCGATGACTAACAAAGTAAAATAATTTTTCCAGTTCATTACATCACAAGAAGGTTTTTTTTGGTAATTTTTTCCGGTTGAATACAACAAATATTGTAAAAAAAATTACAACAAATATTGAAAAATAAAATTTGCTACAATAAATCGAATGCGCTACATTAACCTATCGCCTGCATCAAAGCGATAGGTCTCATTTCAATTTTTTTTGCCGTTAAAATTTTGGACTTCGCCGTTAGGCAGGGCACTGTCGCCCGATGAGGCTATCGCCTCTTGAAGGCGACGAATGTATTTTCGCAAATTTTTCATCCCGCCGATTAGTTTTGAAAAAAAGATTTAAAATAAATATTAAATAAAAAAAAAATTCTAATAATGGCTACGGATCAAATCTGGTTGGGGATAGCGTTGGGTTGGGCGCGCACTTCTCCGATGGACCGAAAAGCGCGGTGGCACTGGCACGCGCACGCGCACGCGCGATTTGCGATGGCTGGCATCACAACAAGGGACGCAGGCTCACCCATGCTGAAACCGAGCACAGTTTTTATTTGTCTTGGAAAATGAACTTTCTAATTTTGTGCACCATGATTTATAACATCCTTGATTTTGTGATTCTCTTGCAAGCTCACTATCTAGGGTGTATGATGAGTTTACTCAAAAGGGCATGAAGAAATTGCCACTTAAGAGATTGGTTACTACAATCATAGCTGCATGCTAAGGTAGCCTGTTATATTCTACTAGATCAATGCCCGTGCGTTGCTACGAAAAATAAAATTGGTAACGAAATATAAAGGTCAAGCAATAAAAGAAAATTGTGCTACAAGATCAAACATCTATTTCTCCTGATTATAAAAGTTTTTATGGTTTCTTCTCCGGTATGAATTAAAACCAAATGTTGTACGAGATCTTTACAACATTTTTTGAGCGCATCGCAACGTTTTTCCTTCACATGCAACATTTTGTTATAACGCGTGCAACATTTTCCTTCGACAAATAGTAAAATTCGCTATAGTAAACGGATGTTGCAAGCGTTCAAAAAAATTGTTTCACGCTTGATGAAAAATATTGCAAACGAGAAAAAATGTTGCAAGAGGCGTCCGATGGAATGAACCGAAATCGGACATCTGGAGCTAGTTTCTCCCCTTTATAAAGGCTTCTCTCGTTCTAGAATCCTCTGTTGAAGCACTTGCGTAAAATGTAACTTTCGGTGGTCGAAATCAAATCAAATCTTTGTAATAACGATGAATGATATTGTTTCTAGATAATCCGTAGCTAATATTTGGTAAGTGTAGATTAGTAAAGGAATTTTTGGAAAATGATTTGACTATATTTATTCTCTTTGAAATCCTACCCATGCAAATTTCTTTCTTCCTTTTTTTCTTCTGGGGAGGAAGAAATATCGCGAGGGATTCGCTCAGACGCGCATGGGGGAGAAAACGGACACGCCACCAACTGCAAATTAAGAATAGTAGAGATATCAAGTTCCATATATCAACCACTGGTTCGAAAAACAATGAGAAAACTGCAAATGCCCCTTGAAGTCAGCCTGAGTTTGATTTATCCCTACAAGAATATTTGTTATGAATACTAACCTACAAATGTAGAGTTTTTTCATATCCCTGCAACCTTTTCCCGCTGGCTCGCATGGTTTTCATTGGCGTGTGTACTCTGTCTCTCTAGCATGCCAGATCAGATATGTAGCATTCTAGCATGGCCTATATGGGATTAAGAGCATGCCTTGGGTCTATATGGGCATGTCGGGTGGTGTTTCTCTCTTATCCTTGAATCAAACGAGAGGATGGAAGACCGGAAGGTGCGAGGGAGGGGCAGTGGTGATCGTGGCCTCCCTCGTCACGCCCTCGTATCGGTGGTGTGGAACCTTAGCTCACGTCGAGCTAGCGACGAAGACTCATCTGGTTCAATTGGATTTGATCTACTTCGACTCAGGTCGAATCAGTTATAGCTAGGACTTGAGAATAGGTAATATGCATCTTATCCATAGCCGACCTTGCATGCCATGGGCTCTCACATCAACGAAAACCACTGGAGTCAGCGAGAAAAGGCTCGCTAGGGTGAATATCAAACATCTCTACACTTTGAGAAGGGGGGACTGGGTTATCTACTTTCAAGTGAATGTACAGGCCGGAGATTGAATAGAAAGCATCAACTACGGAGCATAAGATATGTAGTTTGGACGAAACCTAATTGAGGATTATTATTTTGAAGCCAATTAACCTATGGCTAGTCCAACCGGTATGAAGCCCATGTTATGTGACTAATTAAATTCCATTATATTTATATTGATTGTATAACCTCTTGTTGCTAAATTCTTAATTAAGATAAAAGAATAAATGCCCATGATGTTAACCAATTCACCTTTTTCTAAAAGGAAAAATAATTATTAATCACTCTATGTTACAAATATAATTCCACCCAACAATGCATGGAGACCAAGAATACGCAAATTGAAAAAAAGAACAACTAATTAATCGGAATATACCAAAATTAACCGCCCTATTAAATGGATAATATAATCGATCACTCAACTTTTTATTTCTTAACTCCAAAAGTATATACATGGGTCAACATGGAAAAAATCATGATAACTAGATTCTCGTTTACAACAGTGGACTTATATTGTGAAATGACTTTTGTCAAGAAAATGTGACATTGTGTTGTGAAACGGAGGAGTGTTTCGCAAGACCCTAATTTTTGTCTTTAACAATATTAAATCTCTATTGCACGTCTTGGCACTTTAATTTGCACGTACTAGCTAGTTCAATGAGCGTAAAATACTTATCATAAGATAATGAACATATATTGTAGTTTACGGTTAACAACAATTGCAATTCGTCCCAAAATTAACCTGAAAAAACGATAACCAAAGGCCCGAAAAATTCTCCAATGTGTGTTTGCCCCTAGCTTGATATGTTTACACACAACACAATTCTAACCAAATTACCCCCTTCAATTTTGTCACAATTAGCTGATCTCTACTCATGGGGGGTGGAAATGATTCAATTACACCTCACTCACTTGTTGTTACTACTCTTGCTGCTACTCTCCCCATCCTTGCCTCCCACGACTTGCCCATCCTTTCCCATGAAGTTGTTGATCGCGGCCGTGCCGACATTGTCAGGCAATGCCGTCGGCTTGTCGTCGCCCCTGGTGCTCCAAAACGGCCTCCTGCCCCCTCCCAACCCACCACCGCCGTGAGAAGGGTTCGGAGGCCACGTGTACTTGAAGTTTGGCGCTTGCTCAGGTAGCATAGCTGAATTCCCGAACAGGTTGAGGTGTTGCGTGCCGCCGCCGCCGCCGCCCGTGGCTCCAGGCATTAGCGGTGAGCTTAGCAACGGCGAGGTGGAGGAGTGGTGGGAGCTGGAGTTGAGCAGATAGGGGCTGATGTAGGACGGCGCAGTTGAGACGCCACCGCAAGCATCGGACATGGAGGAGGGGGAACTGGTGCTAGAGAGCAGCATAAAGGTGGCCGCGGCGGAGGTGGTGGACGCCATGGCGGTGGCGCCGACGGGGAGCGGGTGGTTGTGCGTGCCCTCGTACGTCGTCACCAGGATGGACATGTCCTCGAGGCATCTCTGCACCTGCACACTCGCGCCATCACAAAATCAATCAATCCATGCATACACATGCAACCTGCAGGCTGCAGATGCTAATTAATACGAAGAAACCGGTGCAACAAATTTAGTCACCTGCTTCCGCACCGGGCATCCCGGCGCGACGGTGCACCGGTAGTAAGCTCTCGGGCACGGGTTGCCCTTCGCGACCTTCTGCCCGTACTTCCTCCATTGGCACCCATCGTTCATCTGCACCGGTTAACAACATCAAATAATTAAAATGCATCTGCACGAATTTTAATTTGCAGCAACAAGAACAACTTGGTGAGATGCACTGTGTCTTACGGTGGGGCCTTGGCACCGGACGCGCACGGAAACCCTAGTTTTGCGGTTGCCCGGGTTGACGCTCTGGCTCTCGATCCCGGTCGCGGCGAACTCACCGGCCGGAGGGCCAAGCTTGCTGCTCTCCAGCAGCGCGTAGCCCCTCGTCTTGCTGTCGCTGATGGCCACCGTGCCTTCGACGCCGTGCCTTGTTTCCAGCTTCTCCTCCTCGTACGCTCCCAAGCTCAAGGACAGCCCTAGATCCTCCTTCCCGTCGTCCGTGTCATCGCTTCCCATCGAAGGCCGCCTCGCCGCTTGCTCCTTGCTCTTCGCCTCCGGGAAGACGGCGGCGGCGGCCGTGGCGCCGAGGGAGAGGAACACCTCGGGCTCCTAATTAAATAGAAAACGAATCACGAATTCGTATAGCAAGGTGTGACTTAATTGATCGATATGGTAATTATGGCGTGTCACGTGGAAGAATAATTAAAACCAGTGCACGAGAGATGAGCTAGCGCTAGCTAGAACATGGGGTTAGAGTAAGCTTGATTAATTAGCTTAGCTATTACCTTAGGCTCATCTGCCGGTTGCTGCTGGTGCGCGGCTAGCTTCATCTGCAGCTCGTAGTAGTCGCGCACAGTCCGGTCGACGACTCGCCGGAGCATCCGGTTCTCCTCCTTCATCTTCTCCATCTCCTCCTGCATCGCGCTCAACTGAAGATATAGGCACGTACGTCATGTGCAAGTGGAAGAGACACGAACAAAATCGATCTACGTCAAGCTACTTGCATCACATGAGTATTATATATCATCTAGAATAATCCTAATGAAGTATATATGTCCGTACCTCGTCTTGCACCATGGTGGTGTGGTTATCGTCTCCGTCGCCAGCAGCCTCTACCATGTGCTTGTCTTCTGCGCGAGTTTCCGCTCCGTCGCTCTCCTCATCACCGTCGCCATCGCCTGCTAATTGCTTGTCGTCCTCCTCCATCTTCTCTCCTTGTTGAGTCCTATATTTGATCTCCTCCTTGGAGCCGTCTCCTCCTTGGTCCACAACCACTTCAACTACCCTCTCCTCGTCAGCTGCCTCTTTGGGTGCTTCTCCTTGCTTGTCTTTCTCGGCCGCCGCGCCATCCCTGGCTCGACGATCGACGTCGTCTCCGCTCCCGTCCTCCTCCTCCCTCCTCTTTACCTCTAGGGAGAGATCTATCGCCGCCCTCTTCTTCTTGGATAACATGCTCCTGACCTCTTTCTAGTTATCTAGTGTACCTTTGTCTCTCTGTTACATCTAAAAGGACGAACGGTCTTCAATCCTAATGCTGCTTCTCCCGAGGCATCTAAGTCAATGTCTGTGTGTCTAAGTACGTATTAAGGGGTAATGAAGAGGGGAGACGTACTCCTCTGTTAATCCTATTATCTCATGTCATTTCCTATTCAACAAATAGCCTTGCTACATGTATACCAATATACATGGCGGCCTACACACACACAAATATTTAACTATGGGACACACATGTCAGTGATGCGTACAACGCCCGGTGTTATTACAAGTCAAGGCGAATGATCAATGGCGATGGATTAATTTGGAGGGTGTGCAGTGTACGGTGGTGTGATCCAAGTGACAAGGGTACCCAAGTCAAGTGGAGGCTCGGTCATGTGATGCGAGGAGCGCTTCTAACGCCTAGTATTGTACGGAGCCTAGGTCAATTCTTCGGAATTTTCTTTAGAGCTGACGTTTTTATCATCACCCACCTTAATTTCCCCATTACCAAAAGGACAAATTAAAATGTGGGCTAGCTAGAGTGTCCATTTATTTTCATGCTTCTACAAGTCAACCTTGCAATGTGTTCTCTTCAAAAAGAAAAAAAAACCTTGTAATATGTTAAATGTAGTGTGATAGGTCATCATGATTTAAAATGCGCGAATTCAAGTCAAATTTGAGTATATTGTTTGAAAAATTCAGTTTTAGGGTATATACCCATCTATAACAATTCAAATAAAATGCATAACTTTGAAAAATATACTTAAATTAAAAGATTTTGAACGCATACTTTGCTGATTTATACACACACAGAGTAAATTAGTTAAACCTAACATCAAAAAAAAAATTAAGCTTCCATTTACACCATGGTGTCCCAGATGATTATATATATATATATATATATATATATATATATATATATATATATATATATATATATATATAAGAGTTTAAATGGGGTACCAGGGTTTCAAATACATGAATTCAAGCAGTATTCCACTATATTCTCATCTATAACAATTCAAACGAAACACATGCCTTTGAAAAAATATACTCAAATTCAAAGATTTTGAATGAGTTTAGATCACATGCTTTGCTGATATATATATAAAATCAGTACATACCTACAACCAAACTATCAACAGAAAGGGAAACTCTAGTTTGAATTTCAGTTCAAACTTGTTTGAACTAATTAGTAAACTGGTTAAACTCAGCATTCTAAAATTTCAAAAAAAAAATTGCTCAAAAATACATAGAGAAAATATATATTAGTTATTCTTTAAGGAGAAGGTAGCTGTACAGACTTCATCATAGGAATAAAAGAAAAGCAACATGCAATATTTGTTTGATGAAAAAATGCTATATTATCCACGCACGAAACTTCTCAAATGGAAAATACTGTGATTGGGGTTGCTTCTATGTGTAGACCTAGCAAAACCCAAAAATGGTTTAGAAACAAGGCTCTAGCTTGATGATCGCTTTTGTTTTCTAAGGCATTGTGATTCACAACTTATTTATGCTTCGATGTCTTAACTCTTAACTCAACCCTCTGCAATGTATTGACTCGCATGTGCCATCGTCTGCATCGATCCACTGTACGACAACATCCATTTCGGTGCCTTCTCCATCTAGCTCTCGCAACCAATTGAACACGTTCCATGGAAACTAAAGGCCGGCCTAGTTGCCACACCACATAAAATCTCAAGTCAACTTGCTTGGGCCACAGAATTCCACTAATCATATTTATGTGTTATCTTATGCTCAACTATCATGTATTGCACAATATCTTACTTGTGCTTCCTCATGATGATTGAGGTCAACTGGTTGTTGGAACCAAAAATTGGCTAATATATATAAGCTGTTCATTGTGGACGTTGGACTTGGAATAGATCTCAAGATTCTTATTAACACTAGCAACACAAATCAATTAATATATGTTACTGTTACAAAGCACACATAAAAAATATAGGATCAAAGGAACGGGAGACACAAATTTTACGTGGAAAACTCTTTCAGAAAAAAATCACGGATGCACAAAGACTATCATTTTATGAGGATATATTTACAATAAAGTTCTTACTCTTTTTATGGACTACATGCATATATTTATAGTGGCACGTAATAGACTCTGTGTAGGAGTATATTTAAGATATATAGAGTAGGAAACAGATTTGTATTATAGTCAAACTCAACAATCTCTATCTTGAGACGAATTTATCTTGTAGCCAAAATATAACGCAAATCTTCTTGAAACAAATCATCATGAATACCTTGTGCACTAAAAGTTCAAAGGACTAATCTGAATAAAAAAGGCTGGAACAGTCTTATCCAAAACGCTTCTCTTATGTCCAAACATCACATATGACGCTTGATAGATAGCGAAGAACTTACATAATATATATTTTATACGCTCCACCTGGAACACAAAATTCAGCAAACAATTCTCATTTGAGAGCAACTTGCACGTGGACTGTCACATACTTTAAATTACCGACTTTGAAGGTAATTAAATTCTACAACATAGTTAAAACTACTCTTGCAAAACTGTCAAGATGAAAGAAACTCTCGTATTGTCAATGGAGTATAAATTATAGTAGATCCCTTATATTTAGTTAAAACAACTTGATAATGTTGCAGTATTTAAGTAGAAGCAAACTATTTCTTGCATTTTAATCCTTCATCTCAAACTGATATTAGAGCAAAACCTTCACTTTTAAATAGTAAACTCTAGAGAGTATAATGTTAGCTACCATTAGGATGTCATCAAATTCCTGAGAATTAATGTTGCCAAAGCCTTCATAATGATCGCGTAAGTGATCTAAAATTGCAACATACCCAAACAGTGATTGAACACCGAATTCAGTTGTCTCCTCAACTGACATTGATTTTTTTTTTGTGTTTTTTCCCTCAAAGTCCCCTCGATCAAGCGTAGTACAGATTAACTCAATTGTGTTGAAATACCTGCAACTCCACCTCAGACTCTATATGTGCGGAACTTACTATAGTAACCTATAGTAGACGACAGGTCATCAAAGAAATCACCAATGATTAATCCACATGGATGCCACAAATAATAGGCACGATGGCCTGAATTGCTATAAAATTCACCTCCAATAGAAATAATGTGACAATTGACTATGGCAAAAGATTATCGACGGAGATGGCATAGAATGACACCTAGGCATGACGTTGTATGGCGTGGGCGATAGTGTTGATGAAATTGGTGCTGGAACAGTCGTTAGGATAGAGCGCGGGTCAATGCTCAATACGGAGTCGAAACATGGAATGGAGTTTAGGCGGTACACTTTCTTTCACTTAGGATTTTACGATATAGGTGGAGGCACAAATCGCACGTTTGTCGCCAATGTCGGATGGATGCCGTGCAAGGTGGCCGCCCATGATTGTCTTGATGACGCCGTGCCGATAGCTGCCCATGAGTGTCGCCCTTTGATGCCACTCATTTTGTGCCGTGTCATAAATGTCGTGCAACACCCGTCCCTAGGAGTCTCCTCCTCCCAGGAGTAGTGGCTCGGATCATGAATCCTAACTTCTGATACCACTTGTTATAAAACGTATGGTAAAATATAGGATCAAAGGAACAGAAGACATAGATTTTACATGAAAACCCTTTCGGGAAAAAATTACAGGCGCACAAAGACTATGTCATTGTATGAAAAGATGTTTACAATGAAACTCTTATTCTTTCTATAAACTATATGGATATATTTATAATGGTACATATCGGACTCCGTGTAGGAGTATATTTAAAATAGAGTAGAAAATAAATTCATGTCGTACTCAAACTTAACTGTTACAATATTAAATTACATTACATGTACACACTCTCAGGCTAATTTGGGCGTGATCGAGCCAACTTACTGCAATAACTCTTACTTGTGCATATGTAACAATGTTTTTGTTAGAAAAAGCAGCAGCTCCTCGGGAGTAGCGGAGGAGCAACGTAAAGAGGCTGAGGCATTGCCGGCTGGGGGGACAGTTGATCGAAATGAATAACAACTAGTCAAGACACGGCTTCGGGATTGGGCATGCAATGATAATATATATTACTAGTAGTAGAATTAATCAACAAAATTTCAAAAAGGAGATACGCACAAGAAGTACGTGTCGTGAGCCGTAATGCTCTTGGATTTCTAGTGTGTTTTGTATGGTCTTAATTCCCTGTAACGTCTTGGCCGGCGTACGTCGTTCATTTCGGCAAGCACGGCCGGCAACGTCGACCAGTGCTCATTGGTCTAGCGAGCTGAGTTTGTCGGCCGTGGCATCTTTCAGTTTTCCACACGGTCGTTTCACGTTTAATTTTCTGTATGGATACCGATTTGCATATAATAAACAATACAAGTCCAATTAGTATTCGTATATCAGCAGAAGACTAAAGTCTTCAATATTACTCTATATAAAAACCTCGATTCACAAGACAATAGACTCTGCCCACTGAAATCAACCAGAAAGCATTATCATAGTATATCTTTTTTCCTACACTTTAATCCTTATACTTACCCTTTGCTCTAACCTATATTTTACACTCCCAATTTTCCTGTATTTACACTACATATTTTCAAGAAGCAATGGCTTTTTTTCAAAGCAAGAAACATCGTTCAAGATTGACAAATGTAAGTAAACCGTAGCAAAGAAATATACAAAATTTCGTAATTAGTGACATCTTTTGTCACTACTTCCATTAATTACGACTCTAATGTTTCCATACAAACTTCAAAGGAAAAATGAAATTCATAATAAAAATAAATGAAAATTAGTAGTTCGATTTGTATACGAACTCTGGCCTACAACATAAATTCAGAATAAAAAATAAATAAAATTTGTAATTTGATTTTCATACAAAGCTCCAAAGTAAAAACACCTAAATAGCTTTAATTTTGAATAAAAAATATAATAAAAATATCAGTTTGATTTGAATATAATTCCAACCTAAATCTATAAAAAAACTCGATCTATGCCATGTGCAATCCAATAATATGCCTTTTTAGAATAAAATCAAATGAAAATTAGTGATTTGTTTTTTTTCTATGAATTCCAAGTTAAAATCCCTAAATATATAAAATTCAAAATAAAAATGGAATGAAAAGAACTTAAAATGATAGAGAAAGAAGCCACCATGCATGTTAATTTGCTCTGAAGGGCTAAAAATTATCACGTTGATAAAAAAAAAAAAGATCCACATCATCGATTTTGGTGGATGCAAATTATAACCGTGCAGATCAAATAGATATATGTGTATCCAATTGTTATATTAAGCTAGAAAAATACCATCTATACCATATAATTTTGGTTGTTTGCTTTACAAGCACGTCTCCACGAGTATTACCTGACGCCTTCTACATGTGCCTCTTTTCCTTCTTGATTGATTGTGAAATTAGATAGGATCATAACTCCATGAGTATGTCAAGGACTCAAAACCAGGGATAGCACTCACCATCTTCAGTAGGCTGCATCGAGAACTATTGGATGCATGTACTAGCCTTGGTGTATGATAAGAATAGAAATCATAAGTTGAATTAATACAACACACAAAACAAATCTCATATTTTTTTTGCATGAAAGATTTAAGAAGATAGCTATGAAGCCGAGAGAAGGACTTGGCAGTGACATCATCTATACCACGTCGGTGCACGACTTAGTAGAGACATCGATGCTTTTGAGCAAGCGATGATGGTGCATGTACAGAAGATTGATCTGGCATGAAGGCAATGCTCGGACGAGGCAAACCATTGGCGCTCTTGAGCTAGCGATGATGGTGCTCGGAAGAGATGAGGCATGGCTTCAATGATATCATACATGAGCATGCAGACCTAAGCTTCAATCAAAGAAAGAATAAGTTGGTAATGGTTAATAGTTTTGGATCGATGATTCACCTTATTTCTCCTCTTCATGGAGGTATTTACCTATGTGTATTTATTTTACGTTCTCACATTTGAGTTAAACTTTATCTTTAAATTGATATAAGAGCCACATAGGGGAAGGAGCTATAAATTATATCTTTCTTTGCGATAATACATAATACAATAGTCTTAGGTAACCTTTGTTGGTGGATAAAATTACTATGCAGTTTATCTATAGATTATAATATTGATAGGAGAATAAAAAGATCTCCATCACCATTTTTTGTAGGTTCATATTATAATGGTATAAATTGGTTAGATCTAAACAACTATGTCATCGAAGAATACAACTCTATTTTTAACATTCTAACAAGAAAATAGTTACGTATTTGGCATATAGTTAGTAGGACTATAGAGATCACAAAGCCTGGCATTGGAAGGAAGAAGGATGCATTGAACTATATGAGCATGATTGGAATATCCTTGGATGGGTAATTGTTGAAAGCATAGGCTACGCCAGTGATTGGATGGTGCTAATGTGCATAGTTTCATTGAGAGGTGATGAGATGAGTCGCGTTAAGGTAGAGATGATAGATCTGAGGATATCGCTAGAGAGGTGACAGGATGATGACATTAATATAATGCAGCAAGGTGAGGTTGGTAGGAATGCACCCCTAGAGGCAATTGTTAGAGAGAAAGATTAATTTGAGGTTAGTGAGTTTCGCATGAGTCCAATGAGAATACATAACTCGACGAGTGGCGAGATGAGGGTGGCGGTGAGGGAGTTAGTGATATTGAAGTTCTGAAGGATGAGCACGGTGACATGGCCACACTAATGAACTTAGGTCAAGTGAAACATGAGCAGGGTATGGTGATCGGGATCGGACATGATTGGAACGGTCAAGAGTGGACTTGACAGAGGATGCGCAGGTAGGGGTGGGCATTCAGATTTTTTTGGTGTAATAGGTTTGGTTTTTTCAGTTTTAAAATAATTTGGTTTTTGAAAACTGGCTACCGAATTTTCGGACCAAAATAAAAAACTGAGCCAAATTAATCGAAATATTTCAATTCGGTTAATTTGGTTTTTCAGTTAACCAAAATATAAATAAATATTAGGTAGATTAGATTTAGTCTTTCTCATATCACAATACAGAGTAAGGATAAACCTACACAATATTTATAGGTCATTACACTATAAGCATAATAGAACATATGAATATACTAAACATATGCACAAATATGTTAGAACATGAGAATTGTTTAGTTGTTTTAGGGTGCTATAGGGATATTTTACTTAGTTGTAATCATGCATTTCTTTATTTCTCTCCTTCGAGATAATTAAGGAGTGAGTAATTTTTAACATGATGCTTAACTCCCAAAAGTTACGTACACCAGTCATACACGTTTCCAGATCCAATCCTCAAAAGGTCTGCTCATTCGTATTCTTGAGACACACACGTATCACTGTAATAAAAAAATTATACAAATCTTAAAGCAAATAAATGACAAGTAATCACTATTCATTCATACTCTAGCGATTCTTTAATATTTATATAATTTTTAAATAATAACACATATAAGCAACCCTCGTCAATCGCTGTAGCTAGAGATTCTTCAAGCGCACATGGAAGAAAAATAAAAACTCCGATGGTAACCGCGAGCACGGCTCCCGACGCATGTAAACAAAACAACGTTCAACTTGAACTCTGCTCAAGCGTCTCGTTAGCTCGTAGTCTCATAGCCTATGTATGCAAGCAATCACGTGCGAAGCTGAGGTTTTACACAGTGGCGTATGCACTGGGCTGGTATGGCTGACCCTTGCCCTGTTCTCTTCTCTCTCTGGGTTAGATAAATTTAAGAAAAATTTATCTACAAATTTAGAGAAGCTATCGCTTAAACAATCGGTTTCAAGAAATTTTCGATAGAGTTTTGAAATGCATTACTTGTTCAGACCCAAAAGATCATTTGCAAATTTTGAATATGGTAGACTTCTTCAGCTTTCGAGATTTATTCCGATGATTTTCATCATATGATCGTAGGTTTTGGGAAGCACAACTTGACTTATTCATTGATGACTTGAGAAGAGAAGAATTTTCAAATTGTGATGATCTTGCTAGTCTCGTGGTGATGATGGTTGAAGCAAAAAACATGTTGTTTATCTATTAGTCTATAGGCTTGTTGAATTAGTATTAGTTTTACCTCGTAAGTGCCATTTACAGCTTGAAAGGGTTTTCTCTACCGATAATGAAGATTATCAAGACAGATTTATGTAATAAGATAAGTGATGATCAAGTTAAATGATCTCATGGTATACTACATCGAATCTGAGATATATTTTTCAAGATAGACATGGAAGATATTTTGTGACGCTTTCAAAACATAAAACCCGTAAATATCAACTATCAACTCTCTGTAAGCCTTGATGATCAGACGCTTTTTTTCTTTATAATGTTACGATTTATATTATATGCATCATTGTTAGATAAGTATTGGTATTTTATATTATGTATATCATTCCGTCATGTTCTATGTTCTGAAAAAATACTATATATATTAATATAATATATATATTAGTTTAGAGGTTTCAATTTTAGCCTCCTCCTTTCTAAGTTTTGGATACGCCACTGGTTTTACAGCTTCTTCTATCCTTGGCACAGGAACGTGTACGGCCCCTGATTGGCCATGATCATTCTCGAATGGATCTTGCTGGATGGGTAGTAAAAGTTTAGTAGCAAGTGGCGCCTATGTGATCCATCTATGAGGTTGGTTAGCCATGGGTTTGAGTGCAGATTTGGATCTGGTACTTTGGTTCTGTGCAAACGGTGAGTGGATTAGCGACTCGGTTAGCGAGCAGGGGGATGCGCGCATCAATATACGTGCGAGGTAAACCGGCTCGGTCCGATCGAGGCTGGTTTTGGCGAGCCAGATCGGGATAGGGTCCGTTTGACCCTTGTTTAGCTATGAACCCCGTCCCAGGTCGAGGCGTACGTACGTGATGCAACACACGGACGCACGGTGGGGTGGGCCCGACGGTTCAGTGACTGTTGCTGGACGTGACATCTTCGTCCACCTCTAGGCTTGCATATGGAGGATAGCAACCTCTTGCCTTGCGTGCACTCCATTTTCATCTGCGAGAGAGCTGTGGACCTAATGACGTATCGGGCCAATCAGGAGGCTTTGCTGAAACAGAGTTCATTTTATTGATCCTAGACGGAGATCATCATGTGATAGCCTATCAAAATCGTGCATGGCCTGCCATCAGATGAAGAGATGTCAATGCGTACTCCATATATTAATATATATATATCAAGATCAGGTCAACAACTCCACCCACAGATCCTAAATTAAACCTGGATCGAGTGGTAGTTTCAGCGTCAAGGAGACTGTATGTGTTGGCTGAACGGAGAAGCATCAGGGTCCCTATAAAGTTAACATGCATCCTAGACCTAGAGTTCGTTTCATAATGACAAATAAAATTTTGGGATATACTTTTATTCATCACTATTTAAATGTTGTACAAATGTTAAAGAATGAATGGAATGTAGATGATGATTAACTATATCTTCGCTTGTTTCAAAATTTATACAACATATATCAAAGAGAGTGATGCATAAAGGTACTACCCTAAAATTTAACCGTGAGGATCAACTAGTAGCTAGGGGCCGGCCAATGAATAAATGCACGATGTGGGAAACGATCCTTTGCAGTTGAGGAGCCAAACAAACTGAAGCTCGATCGTCCGCAGAAAACTAAGCAAGCGTTGGGTTGTTGCTAATTCAGTCATGCACGAGAGGTCTCGGGTCCAGGTGCGTTTCAACAGGTCAAGCGCTCTTCTCTTTTGGCACATGTAAACAGAACATAATAGCTATGTGCATGGATTTAGTGGGTGTGTGTGACGGCGAATAGCCATATCTCTTATCTTATCTTATATGTGAGTATGTGACTGTGAGCGAGCGAACTGCAGTAGCAGCGCAGCTGGGCAGGCTTCGTTCGCAGCGCGGCCAACCATGGGTCGTCGGGCCAGCAACCCGCATTTGCGAACGGCGCGCGCGTACGTGAATCGTCTGCCCGCACCGGCGGAGCCTACCCGGCCAGAGCGTCGTCACAGCGCACGCGTTATGTACGTAGGAGCGGCCGGCACACCGCGCGCACACGTTACGAGCGTCGGCCGCGCGCGCTCCATGGCAACGTACGCCCAAGGCGGCGGAGCGGCGGTGCGGAGAAGGCAGCGGGAGCGAAGTCCAAGACATGGGAAACGGGGCGCGGGCGAGGCGTGGCATTTCGAGTTCCCACCGATCGAGGGGCGAGCCGGCGCCAAGGGCCGAACGGGGCGCCGTTTTCGTTGTGGTAGCAGGTTGGAGATGCTATGGGCCTCATACTGCCAGCCGAGATGCAGGAATGCAGCCCGTTGATGAGCTCTGAGCAGAGATGATGTAGAGGAAGTGGACCGACTCTAGCCAGCCCCATGTACAAGGACAGTATGGCCCGAATGCCAGTACAGGGCCTAAAGTGTTCAGTAACTTCAGCCCATACAAGAATATGTGTTCTCCCCCCTCTTTTTGTTAGTTACACAACGGCCTGTGGTTCCGGCCACCTTATCTGAAACTTCTGTTTTCTTTTGTCAAAGCTTAGCTATACTGTTCGGAATTTCAAGTGGTCTTTCGCAGATACTATCTTTAGAGTAAACAACGTGGCATGTATACATACCTTTTTATAAACATCTCCAAAGTGTGAAGTAATAAGATTGTACTTTCAAAACAAAGTTTGAAGTAAAGGGCAGAAAAAAAGAGAGAGAAAGAAACAAGGTAAAATCTATCACACAAGTCACACTGGCGTATCCACAGGGGGCGAGGTGGCTGGAGCCCCACCCGCCTTTTAAAGTTAAACAAATTTAGAGAAAACTCATCTACAAATTTAGGAGAGCTACCAAGTTAAATAATCGATTTGATGAATCTTCAATAGAGTTTTTGAGATGTATTGCTTGTCTAGACCCAAGAGATTTATTTGCAAATTTTGAATATGGTAGGATTCTTCTGCCAGAGATTTATTAAGATGATTTTTCATCATATGATCGTGTGGTTTTAAAAGCACAACTTGACTTATTCATTGATAACTTGAGAAGAGAAGAATTTTCAAATTGTGATGATCTTGCTAGTCTCGCGGTGATGATGGTTGAAGCAAAAAAGCATATTGTTTATCCATTAGTCTATAGGTTATTGAATTGGCATTAATTTTACCTGTGGGTACAGCTACAGTTGAAATGACTTTCTCGGCAATAAAGATTATCAAGATGATTTGCATAATAAGATAAGTGATGACTGGTTAAATGATCTCATGGTATACTACATTGAGCGAGACATATTTTCCAAGATAGACATGGAAGATATTTTGCAACGTTTTCAAAACATAAAAAGCAACATTTTCAAAATATAAAAAACCGTAAATATCAACTATCAACTCTTAAGAAATAATGATCTAGACGCTTTTTTTCTTTGTAATGTTACGATTTATATTATATGCGATCGTTAGATAAGTGTTGGTATTTTTATATTATATATATCATTCTCACATGTTCTATGTTCCAAAAATACTATATTATATATATATATATATATATATATATATATATATATATATATATATATATATATATATATATATATATATTAGTTTGGAGGTCATAATTTTAGCCTCTTCTTTTTAAGTTTTTGGATACGCTTATCGACTAGGCACGATAGCCTTAGGGCATGTACAATGGTACATGTCAATTGTCTGTAAGACCACGCCACATAGGATTTTAGATGATGTGGAGGAGAGAGAAGGAGGAGAGAGAAAGTTGTTGTCTATTATTTAACAGACGGTCTTATAGACAGCTTTCTATTATATATACCATTGTATAGACAGTCTGTTAATTGGATAAGAGACCATTACAGACAATTATATAGATAATCCATTGTATGAGTTTGTCGGTGTATTTAACCGACAGTCCAAATCTACAGACCGGTTTGGTTCTTTGAGGTGTCTTTGGTAGCCTATTAACCCTAACAGATGGAAACCCCAAGACCTCTCACACTAACGAAGTTCTAGAGTCTAAAATCCCGATGAACACCCGATTTACCTGTGTTCAGTTCCCCCATGAAGAAGGGTAATACTTTACTTCCGCTTGATCTTGGATTCAGATTTTGCTTGGTTACAGAGCTTGTTGGTGACCACTTTCTTCTTGAGTCTACCTTCTCTTCTTTTTTCTCCCCCTCATCGTATGCTCTCAAGTGCCCTTATATGCACGGGTTTACACGAATCGATAGAGGAGGATATCATCATGTTTATCTTACACGATTTATTACACCTTTATGCTACCGTCTCTGCCTTTCGGGCCATTAATGCCAACAAGATGCCTTCGCTTCTGCTTCTTCCGGAATGTGACCTCTTTTGATGTAGGTGAGAGGCGCCAGAGGACGGGCTTGTAGCAGAATTCCTTGGGACCGATATGCACGCAGACAACAGTTCGTCTCTCGACATGCTTCAGACGGGCGGCGAAGAAACTTCGGGATGAAGCCACCGATTCCACCCTTTTGCATGGCGTTGGAGCAACGAGGTGTGCTCGCCTACCGCCACGTGCAATGGGCGCCGGGCGAAAGGCGTGGTCGCCTCCCGCTTTCCGCTGCGCCACGTGGATCAAGACCGGCGGGTTGGGCGTGTCGCCAACCGCCGCCAAAGCCGCCACGCGCCGGGCGCCGCGGCAGTGGCGGCGGTCGCCACTGCCGCTTCACTCGCCACGTGACGTAAGACGGGCTGCCGGGCGGCGCAGCCAACCGCCGCCAAAGCCGCCACGCAGCTGGACGCCGGGCGAAAGGTGGCGTGGTCGCCACTGCCGCCGCTGCGTTACGCGGATCGCATTTCTGGCGGGCCGGGCGTTTCGCCAACCGCTTCGCTAGGCCGCCACGGGCCGACACCGGCGAAGCAGGCGTGTCGCCACCGCCGCCACAAGGCCACGTGAATCGACGTTTCAGACGGGTGTAAGCACCACCCGCCGTCCGATCGCCACATAGGCCACGACGCTTTTAGTGCGGCGAAGAGGGTACCCGGTATAGTACGCCGACAAGAGTTTCGGGCCCACCCAAGAACGCACATCGAGTCTTTCAAAATCCTTACATTAAATAAGTGCATTCTGGATGGGGCCACCACTCATCAGATGCCATTCGCCTCGATTCCTTCCCGCATCCATTGATTTTTCTGGGACCCAAACCAAGCACAACCTTGTCCTTTCGTGGAACTGGTTTGCGCAGGGGGATACATATAGATCCATCCGCACTGTGCGCTTCACGCTTAGTACCGCTTGCAAACTTCGCCTTCTTCCTCTAAGCTTTTTCTTGCCTCTTGTCACTTTTTGCTTCCATGGCTCCTCCCCGCCGCTTTTCCATTCCTCCCTCCAACAGAGATTCCTACACTGAGGAGGCTCCACACAATCGTGCCGAGGGCTCTCTTCTTCGGGCCGACCCCACACCACGCTTCTCACCGACGAGATCATCATCACCAGGTAGGGCATCATGGCGGCTTGGTACCGCTTTTCTCCGATTTTTTCCTCACCGTCCTCCACTTCTATGAAATCAATCATCTTCACCTCACTCCCAACTCCATTCTTTTTCTCGCCATCTTCGCACACCTTCGCGAATGTTCTTGGGGTGATGCCAAACCTCCCTCTTTCGCTACTTTTTTTGTCCTTTGTCCTCCGACAAATAACTTCGGGATCTGCCATTTTCGCTTCGACGGATGGTCGCTTCACACCTTCCCCTTCCAAATTTCGTGTCAAATTGAGGGCTCGGCGATCAATGGCAGACGTCAATGACGATAAGGGCATTGATAAATTGGGTGCCCGCCGCCGACCAACATGGTCATCGAGAATCGAACTCGCCTCACAAAGAGACGGCGAGATCCGCAATGGCGGCTCATGATTATCAACTTGCGGAGCGCCGTTTAATGGGGCAATGGTTGTTAGATTTTGTATCCCAAGACTTAGCCCCTTCGCCAGATTCGCCAAAGATGGCAATACACAGCGACGATGACGACATCACCCGCGACCTTTCCTACCGTAAGTCTTCATCTTTTTCTTTTTATGCTCTTCCAGATGTTCCTACCAACCGGCTTTTTTTCTAACTTTGGCCAAAGCGGAAAACTTGATGGGCCACGATCACCACGTGGCTTCGGGCTCATGCCGCCGGTTCCAACCGACGGACTTCCTTTCATCGCCAGACGCCACTCGCCGACTTGAGTTCCGCAGCTACCGAGGATCGCTGTTGTTGCCGCCAATGGACTCCACCGCCCGCTGCCGCCGCCGCATACCGACGATCGGACGCACTTCCCCACCGATCGGGCGGCGGCAGCGCCACTTGTTCCGGACGCTTAAGCCCGGACGTGGAAGAAGACTCGCATGGGCGAAATTCGCCGCCACAGGTAAGGGTGGCGGTGATTTCACACGGGCAAAGACCAACCGCCTAATTGCAAGATCGATCAAGATCCGGCGCTGCCGCCGCCAAAGATTCCACCTTTCAAGGCGCCATCGCATTTTTCAACGGCGCCACCACAAAGAAGCGCCACCGACAACCACGACGGTACAAGCACGGGCGCGCCTTCTCCGACTCTCCTCGGGCGCCGATTCGCTTCCGCGACGCCACCACTTTTCGCAGCTGGGACCCTGCCGCCACTCGACAAGGCGGGCCGAGGTCCCTAAAGCGCTTTCGCTTGAGGGCGACGCCAAGGGCGGCCTCAAGATGCTCCGTGAGCAGACGCCACTCAGGCCATACGTGAGGCTTCCGCCAGACGCCGCCAACCGCCACTAACACGGAACCGGGCAGGCGGCCTCGACACCAAATGTACTTAACTCGCTTCCCGAACCATCGCCACTTCGCTGAACGCCCGCCGAGTTCTTCACCGAAGCTCAGAACTTACATACCGCTGGCGCACTTCGCCACGCATTGCCGGGGCGGGGGCCACGGCGAGGCAACCGACAGGCCATCGATGAGCCGGCGCGCGAGCGGAGAGGTCGACATGGTGGCGCAGAAAGGACCATCGCGACCGCTTCGGTCGCCATGCAAAGAACGGCGAAGGGCCGAGGCGCGCAGAGACACTTCGAGTATGAGGTCGACCGCCAGTAATCTCGCCGCCATGCTCAAGAGAGCTTTCCAACAGATCAAAGATGCCTAGAACCTTTGGGCGTAGGCCGAGACGCCCAAGACACCGCTTCGCAAGACGCCCACGCGACCAACCAAAGCGGAGGCGCCCGGGATTGCTGCCGCCGCCGCACGCCACCAGAGAGGGAGGCAAGAGGTTGCGTGATGACCGCCACCTTCGGCTGGCTTGTTGGGCCACCATGATGCTTCCTTGGACCCGGATGGCGGATGGAGACCGTGATCGGGGAACGCCGCCTGGCAGAGGCATCGCAGCAGTAACATGACATATTGGGCAAATGCAAGTACAAAGAAACCCATTATGGATGTTACCACCTGGCGGAGGAAGAAGACGACGATTACATCGACATAGGGCGATGAGGAGTGCGAGGCCGCCACCTCACTTTTTGCTTTTACTTTTTGTTGATCACTTCCTTTTGTCCCAGAAAACATTTCAATTAACTTTAGTTGTAATGGATGCTTCCCGCTTTACCTTTATATTTGTTTGCCACACTTATCCGATATTGCATGCTGAAATTGTCGTGGCCAATCCGCAACTCCTGGCTTAAGGCACCAATTAGGCTTTTGAGCCTAAGCAATATCTCGAATTCTCAAGAAAGGTCGCATGCAACTAGCTACAAGTGTAAGCATTATACGCATAAGTTACATAGGGCTTAGGCAAAGCCACTTTGAAGTTTAATAGTTTGTGTTTGAGCACGTAATGATTTTGCCGCCAAGATTTTATGCGTGGTTATTATTATTGAAACCTCTTCGAACTTAAATCCTTGTGATCTCTTAGAATCGCACTTCAAAGTGGTGCGTAAAGTAGCAAGTTCCTCAGGAGTGGTTTTGGGCCAATGGCGCTAATCGGTAACAACCAAAGGTGCTTCTAAGAGCCAACCCGAGGTGTACGAGCCGTGTTTGAGCTCCGTGTCCAACTTACACTCGTCACCGACTTTACTAAACACTCACATTGAAGACTTTTCCTTTATCACCCAGAGCCGCCACGTTTGCAACATCCGTAATAACCATGCATAACTTTCTATAGATGCTCCAAGTAAACTTTTTAAACACATCACACGGCGTAATGGCCGGGAGAACGCTCGATATCCAACGCCATAGACAAAACTCAGGTGCCCATCGAACTCGGCCGAGAGCGAGAGATAGGACTTCCATCGAAGCCTGGAGGAACTTCCGCTCGGAGGTCGCCCGCTTGCCGCACTGTTCTTTGAGCGGCGGCGGCACAGACACGGTCAAGGTTGTCGCCTGCTTCACCGGCGGGCTTGGCCCAGATGACTCTTAGGTCCTCACGCCTCCTTTCGGTGAATCGGGATCGCAAGGCCTCGCCTCCTCCCCGCCTAGCTTCACGGGCCAGACGCCGCCACTGTGGCGGCCGAGCCCTCGCGAGTCACCACGCCTGGGGCGGAGTACCACCGATGTTCCCACCGGCGGGGGCCCTACTCAAGCCGCACCCACAAGGCCCAAGAAGATCCGCAGCCACGGAGGGTCGGGAGTTCTCGCAAGCTCCACCTGAGGGTGGTCCAGAGAAGACGAGCGGCATGCAGATTGAGCCGAGTGGCCGCTTCCATGGCTAGCCGCCACAGACGGATGCCCCACCGCCGCCATGGAACATCGCCAAAGACTGCGGTGGGGTAAGACTTTCTTCGATCGACGAGAATGCCGGACACACTATGAGTGTGGTCTTACCCCTTCTTCTCTTCCCCGACGCGACCACCACGTCCAGCTCGGATCAAAGAAAACACCAAAGCTCACGGAGAGATGATCGGAGAAACCGACCACAGACCTCACTGGCGCAGCCTTCGCCTCGGGTGTATTTCAACCGACAGCCCAAATCTACAGACCGGGTTTGGTTACAGTAGGGGTGTTTTGGTAGCCTATAACCCTAACAGATGGAAACCCCAAAGACCTCTCACACTAACGAGTTCTAGAGTCTAAAACCTCGATGAACACCCCGATTTTACCTGTGTTCAGCCCCCATGAAGAAGGGTAACACCTTTACTTCTCGCTTGATCTTGGATTCAGATTTTGGGCTTGGTTACAGAGCTTGTTGGTGACCAAAGACTTCGCTGAGTCTACCTTCTTCTTCTTTTTCCCCTCATCGTAGATGCTTCTCAAGTGCCCTTATATGCACTGCCATACACGAATCAGATAGAGGAGGATATCATCATGTTTATCTTACATGTATTTATTACACCTTTATGCGCCGTCTCCGCTCCTTCGGCGCTTAATTAATGCCAGTGTCTTCGCTTCGTTCTTCCTAATGTGACCTCTCTTGACAGTAGGTGAGAGGCGCCGAGGGACGGGCTTGTAGCAGCATTCCTTGGGACCGACATGCACGGTATAACGGGCCTGCTCTCGACACACAGACGGCCATGGCGAAACTTCGGGATGAAGTCACCGATTCCACCTTTTTGCATGGCGTGGAGCAAACGAGGTGTGCTTCGCGTCGCCGCCACGTGTGGTGGCGCCGGGAGAGCAGAAGCGTGGTCGCCACTGCCGCGCTGCGCCACGTGGGATCCAGACCGCGGTCGGGCGTGTTTCGCCAACCGCTTCGCCAAAGCCGCCACGTGGCCGGACGTCGGGCGAAAGGCGTGGTCGCCACTCGCCGCCTCGCTGGCCACGGGACTGCACTCCGGCCGGGCGTAGCCGCCAACCGCCTTCAAGGCCGCCACGTGGCCGGACGCCGGGCGAAAGGTGGCTTGGTCGCCACTCGCCGCTTCGCGCACCACGTGGATCGACGCTCAGACGGTGTAAGCACCCACCCCGCCGATGGACGGCGCGAGGCGAGCACCCTGGCAACGCTAAACGGGCTCCTTCCGCACGACGGCCACTGAGCTCCCGTCACAAGCTTCTTCTTAAGTGACGACGATGGCAAACGAGCTCCAGCCACATGCTTCTTCTCAGGCGACAGCGAAGATCAGCGACGAGATTAGGTTTAATTCTCACCATGATTAGAGAGGGATTCACTAGGATCCCTAGAGTTTAGAGGGAGGGGGAGAAGCGGTGGCGGCAAGACGGTGAGGCGGTGGAAGTGTTGGCGGCACTGTGGAGGGCAACAACGATGCTGATGGTGGGGTCGACGGCCACGGCGTTAAGCGGTCCGTTTGGGCGGGGGCGGGAGAGGCAGGGACTCAAGCGGAGCTGCCGGTGATGAAGAGCTCTAACAGAAGACAGGCAGCAGCATTTACATGAACATGTTCCTCGGAATTTCCGTGGAGGAGGTCTGTAAATTTAATCATATGCAAGTCGCAAGTCGCAACCAATCCTTTCTCTCTCTGCCTTGCGGGCCTCTTCCGTATGGACGGGGCCCATATCGCCGGTGACTTGCCGGAGGCCACCTGCGCTCACGGAAGTCCTCGTCGACGTTGTCTGCCTCGTCGTACGGCTCGGCTTCGCGGCGCTTCTGGATGCACAAGGGGTGCACCTGCGGCTATGCTGGCGGCGGCAGTTGTCCACTAGGGGAGGAGGGGGCAGCGACCGCGTGCAGGATCTGGCGCTGTCTCTTGGGTTGTCCTTCGCGGCGGTTCTTGCCCAGGTGAGCGTTTCCTCGTGTTCTTGACATTTTTCTAGTTTCTTGATTGGTTGGCGGCCAAAAGATTCAATTTTTACGCTCATGCGGTTTTGCCTAATCTTGACTTTGTTGGTTGTTCCTTGGATTAGTATGTTGAAGTTCGAAGGATTCTCTTTGAGTTAATTTTGTTTGTGTTCAGGATTGGAACGTTCTTGCGATCAGTAAGACAATAAGATGTCAGTGACTAACTTGGCGATATGTTATAGTTCGATTCACTAGGATTATAGGATATTTGCAGCTTTGATGCTGTCCTTACGAGTTCCGGACTATAGTTGTTTGGCTTGGCAACGAAGAGGTTAAGGACTAATGCCTCTGTCTTCTCGGAAGTGGTTCTTTTGGTAAACATGCATAAATATTTGATACGATGTGGATTTCTTGTTCTTCTGTGGAAAAAAACGTTCTTTTTTTAGTTGCAATTTGTTCAAATGACCACCGCGTTGAGTAACATGCCCTGTTTGGATGGCCATTTAGTGCAAGTCGTTTGATTGTGGTAGGATGGATTACCAGAGGGTTAAAGAGGCGATTGTGCTTCTGTGATGCTATCTGATTACACTTGATCGTTCTGATCTTTAGTGTAGCGTGCCAATATCTAATCATATTTTGCCAAGGTCTATTGAAAACATAATTTGTGAAGATATCTTCTTCTGGAGGATGCAATGTGGAATCGGAGTGTTACCTCATTTTCTTACCAAACCTGAAGCACTGCTCAATCAATTGAAGATTTTTAACGTGGTTTAGTGCAAAAGGTTCTTGTTTATTCCGCTATTGGTTGCTGAGCCAAACCTCCACACAATCTGTCAAACTTGGGATGAAATTGTTTTGAGGTTCAAGTGTTGCTTGAGGAAGGAAACACAAAGTTGTTAGGTTGCAGCTAGCTCAGGGCACCAATGGTGCAAACGTAGTAGTTACCTTGATGAATAACTTTAGAGCTTCCATGATTTGATAATAAACTAGCCATGTGCCCGTGCAATGCAACGGAAACTCAATTTGTGATAAAAATTTATTTGCAAAGAGCAATAACCTTATCTAAATAATAATATTCACTCTAAATGTACAATGGTTAAATGTTTAAATCAATTCATCGAAGCATACAAATTTCAAGCACATATTTACAAACTCGAGCTTAAAATTATCTTTAATTTCACAAACTTAAATAATAACATCATAGCACTTGGGATTGTAAATTTGTAACACCATAATTCGAGATCGATCGATCGAAAGAGGCATCACCTACTGCCCTATGAGTGCAAAAGCATTGAAGAGGTAGGCATCATCTATATGTGGCTGCCACCATCAGCGGCGTGCATGGCTTGTACGCCTTGCTCCGGTCATACCATAGCCTCACCCAATTAACTAGCTCCACCGCCTCCTCACCTCCCCCTGCAAGTGCCTCCCTCAACTTATTGACATCATCCACCGTGCGCGAGCTCCAGCAGCGCCACTAGCCTATCTTGCCGCCCACCACCGGCGACCTGCTCCTACGTCGCATCGACGAGATCAGGAAGATCGCCCATTACCTTCGCTCAACGGATAAACTCAACACATTTGCAGAAAAGACAAGAAGCGGTGGGGTTATATAGATTTAGCAACCGAGGAGATATCTATGGAATCCAGGTTAACAAATCGTCAAATAAGGAAGGCAACAAAAGGGAAAGAGGCGAGAAGAGACTCAACTCTATGAATCGGAGCTCTGCTTCCTTCAGAAGGGAATCAATCAATCCAATCCGAAAAGCACCGGGAGTAAGCACCGCCGATTCGAATGCTAGATCAATGGGAGAAAGGAAAGCAATAAATGAGTCATGCATATTCATTTACCTCTGGCGATGAGATGATCAAATCCAATCTACCGGGATGGCCACCGCCCGCTTCCCACTCAGCCACGCGAGTGCGCACACGTGTCGGGATGAGAGTGGAGAACGGACATACTACCACCAACTCCTAATTAGAATTAGTAGAGATAGAGATAACAAACTTGTCTAATCGTGTCATGCGTAGTCATGCGCATGCTATTGAATGGCCGGAATCAAGTCCATATGTGATTAGATAAAAAGAAAAGATGGTCTTATCTACATATGCAAGTAAATATTTAATGGCAAGGATGCATATGGCAATTCAAAGGTATATGGTAACTCATAAACTATATGTGTGCAATATATGAAAAAAGAATCGGTCGTGCAGTATTTGAAAATAGAATCGGCTGATTGAGATAAGAGTTCGATACGCCACAGATCACACATGCATGCATATCTAATCGAATTAAAACTTTCTCCGTTTGCCAATGTATAGAAGATCGGGACAATGACGGTTTTGGAGGAAGGGAGAACGGACCACCGCCTCCAACTCATAATTAGAAACAGTAGAGATATCCATTTTTTATATTAGTCTTGCTCAACTGACAACAAAGTTATATTTTAGCTGTTTAATGCAAAATTTGCCATTTGAATGTACCTTTTGAAGTTTGATATATAATGATTATGATGGATTGTCAAACGGATTGTGATGAAGTTCAATGCAAAATGGTTTTGAATGTCTATCCTTTGGAGCAATGCTGTTAAGCATGAATTTGTTCATGAATCCCATGGTTTTGAATGTTGGAGCATTGGCATGTTAGTGTTGATATGTATAGATATGAACATCTCAATGTCCTAATTGATAGAGTTTGTTAAGTTGTTTCTTCTTTGTCATGGTCTATTAGGGGGGAAGTACATTACATCTAAATTCAACTAAAGTTGATTAATTACCAAAATGAATTTACTAGTTTATACTCAGTCCTGACTACTGAATAACAAGGACAAACATCTTCCCTTATTGCAGGTTCTGAATAAAAGCGGTGGTTCTGGAGGAAGATTACAACTTGATTTTCTTTCAAAGGTGCACACGCAATGTCTTTAGTCTTCTGACAATTGATTACTGAAGACAAAAACATAACCATGGATGCCCTAACACTGAATCTGGATGCAGATGTGTACCTCAACAGTGGAGGAGTCCTTAACAAATGTATGACTGGTTCAGTTTCTTGTTAAAAACTCTGCTTTGATAGGTTTGGTATATTTGACATAACTATTATGTAGATATATAGTGACAGTTCGATAGTTTCATGAGAAACTTTGAGAAATCATTTAGAAGTACATTAAGGACCCTTCATCTTATCAATGAGACACCTATCTATGAGCAAGGTATCCCTCAATGCTCTTACAAAGGTGGTAAGCCCGTGTATGAAATCAAGTTGAGTGGTGATGATTCACAAGGCCCGAAAAGTGAGGTCAAGCAAAACACATTGTTGAATGCCATGAATAAGCAGATTATTCTCCATGCTAGGTGTCAATCAGCTGTTGGATCACCTTCCTCATAGCAGATCTACTCCACAATTTGATCCGCAAATTCTTAATGTATTTGAGAGATCTCTGAATGAGCAAGCTCGTTCAAATGAGCTCAAGGAACTTGAAATAGGACTTAATATGAAAAACTTGCGATTAAAGCAATCTCAGTTAGCTCTCACTCCTACTCACACATGTTAGAGAAGATTAAGATTTCGATGGGATTTCAGAAAGCTTCTTTTAAAGAGGAGAAATTTATGACTCAAATGGAGGATACAAGACATGAAGAACTCCTCAAGAGGCTTATAGATATTCTTCTTACTGCAGTGATTATTATGTCTCATGTTTCGGATATGGAACATATATTTATTAAATCAATGGATAACCATCACATCGCAGCTTGTGTGTACCGCTTCAAGGGTATGTGAATTATCTTTCGTCACCATACAACCGCTATTAAGCATGTGAGTAATAAAAGTTCATTTCCTTTTTGGCTTTTTTGCGAGAATATAAATCTTGGTGGATGCCAAATTCAATGTCGACTTTCAACTCGGGGTTCTTTGTTTTTCAGATGTCATTTAATAGCAACAACAAGGATATCGTTCGCCGTGTTGATGATTTTATTGATCACTTGGTTGATACTCCAGCGTTCTGCAATGACTGGACCAAGCATGCCAATAACATTCAATGTTATGTTATTGGGAGTTCTTTGTGGTTTTGTTGGAAGGTTTTGTGTTGACACACTGGGTGGGGATGGAAATGTCTGGCTCGTATTCTGGGAGATGATTTGCTTCATCCATTTACTTGGAAACAGTTATCCATCTCTTTTACATCGCGTTCTTTATGGTCCTATTTCTGTAGATCACAGAACCAAGGCTGTCAGTTTGCTGTATTGGGTTCGCCAATTCATATTTTTCGTTGCGCTGTCATTGATTCTCCCATGCTTGGCTAGTTTGCTGCCATTTGCATCTCTGTCAGACTGGAAGGAACATGCAGTTGAATTTGTAAAATCCAGATTCACTGGAAGTAACATTGAGGCCTGAGAGATCGGATGTGGTCATCAGTGAGAGCATAACCTTGAGAGGTTTGTCAGGTGGAACAACAAGTACTTGCAAGGCTGAACCTGTTTTGTGAGGACAAAGTTTGACTGACTGTTGTTGGAAATGATACTTATATGGGACATATTTCAGTGTAATAAGAATGGCAGCTCTTTTTCTTGGCTTGGTTTCATCCTCAGGTAGTCAGGCCTCAACTTGTCTTCCTACTTTGTGTTGATACATCTGATGAAGCAGGTTTTGATAGTTGTGCTCTTTTGTCAACCGATATCAAGTGCAATATGCTTCATTTCCCCTATGTAATTTCTTTATGTTGGATAGTTCAAAAAATACAATGCAGATTGTAGTTGCCTCTTTTTTTTTTTTGGCTCTGATGTGTGTGGGCATTGTCCTCAATGAATCTGTTGGTTGCTTCTTTTTCGTCACTATTCCTTGTTTGATGTATTATATCTAGGTCGTCACCGCGCCATAAGCATTGTTCTTTTCTTCGATCTTGTTTTGATCATATATAATTTTTGTTTAGGCATAGTACCTCACTTGCATGTAAGCTGTTAATTGTAGCGTTAACAAGCTTAATGTATTGATTCCATGCCACTGTTTGGTCATTTCGTTTTATCTATGTACATTATTCGGGTTTGATGTTTGTACATCTGGACCATTTTTGTAGCAGTGCTGTACACTGGTTGAGGTTTGTAAATAATTTGTTTTGCTATATGGCTCAAGTATGTGTGTTGATTCTTCTATTAGGTTATTCAAGGTGCTTTGATTTATATGTTTCACGCTTGTGCACAGTAATTCATTGCAGTATAGTGGATGCTATTTGGTAGTGTCTCGTTTTGCCCCGTTTATTATGCTTCCATATTCAGACATATCATTTCGATGTAGCATGTTGGCGCGCTTGGCAACAATTTTCTTCCCTGTTCTGCTACTTTGCTTTACCTGGTATTTATCTCATCTTCCCCTACTGTATTCATACTACTGTATACAGTTTTTAGTTGGAAAAATACCTTCTACTCAAAGGAGTAGTTATTCCTACATCTAATATACCACCTAAATGAACTTGAAGTACTTCTTTATCACTTTGATTATACTCACACACTAATTATAAGATACTCTAATATGAACCATATGAAAAATTGTAAGGGAGGAGTTTTTGGCGTATTTTGCAAATATCTCCATATATGCATATATAAAGGAGTATATCTAAAAAATGTAAATACCACTAATGAAAAAATGTAAATATCACCTAGCTAGTCTTATATACTTGTATACTACACGTACATACCCTCCATTTCATGAGATACTCTTTACATTGTGAGATATAGTACAGAGAGTAACTACTCCCAGAAGTAGAAAAGATGTTTATATATATGGTATGTATGTATATATACATGTATATATACACATGTATACATCTATAGGTATATATGGTACAATTACCTGGGGCATCATGATCCAAAATGGGTATTTTCCTATGTATTTGCATGTGAATTTTTTTTTAAGTTTTTAAGATATTAAGTCTAACCAATTTACTAACTAATTCAAACAAGTTTGAACTAAAATTCAAACTAGAGTTTCCTTTTTTTGATGATAGTATGATTGTAGGTATGTGCTGATGTTATATATAAATCATCAAAGCATATGATATAAATTCGTTCAAATCTTTGAATTTGAGTATATTTTTTCAAAGGCATGTGTTTTATTTGAATTGTTATAGATGAGTACGTACCCTAAAATTGAAAGCTTTGAAGAATTTACCCAAATTTGACTTGAATTCACGCATTTAAAATTATGGTGCCCAGATGTTATGGTGCCTCGTTTCGTTGGCCAGTATATATGTGTATAAGAATATATACACACACATTCCCCGCGAGATAAGAGTCTGATCTTATAAGACTTTCATACATTCATATATGATGCTCGATATTCAATTATAACTATCTACTTTGTAGCAGATCCTTATATGAATTGACACATGAAAAACTCAAAGTGTCCGTCCTACTACATCTAAAGAAAGCATGTGATTTGTCCATGGCAAATGCCTACATTAGCCGTTTAGCGCTCGTCACACCAATCACCAAATGCTGCGAAAAATCAGCTAGAGAGAGAGAGAGAGAGAGAGCGCAAAGCAATAGGCTAGAGTTTGGCGGAGGCGAGGCTCGCTTCTACCTCTCCACCTGCCTCGCTCGCTTCTACCTCGCGTCCCGCCTCCCCCCACCTTGCTCTCCAGCTAGCTGTTCGACTTCATGCCCGTCCGCCGTCCGGTCCGCCGTCACCTACAACACCATGATTTTAGGCCTCATGCGCAACGGCCTCGTCGCCCCGCTTGCGACGTGTTCGACGGAATGCCCGCCCCGGAAAAGGTCTCTTGGACGGCGCTCATCGACGAGTGCGTCAAGAACGGCCGGCACGACGAGGCGATTTGACAGCTTCCGTGACATGCTTCTGGACGGTGTTGAGCTGGACTACATCACGTTGATAGATGCCATCACTGTGTGCGCCGTATTAGATCAAAAATATGCTTAACTAATACATTATCAACTAGCCTAAAGTATGATCACAGAATTATAACGAGGACTTAGATCATTAGATTGACAAACCCGGTAAAGATGAAGACGCCATTAAGTTTTCGGCCGGTTGATGTGGAGCGTTGAAGAAAGTCGGCGTAGATGAGAGTACCGAGATCCTCTCGGTGCTGGTAGGGGCCTTTAGCAGCATGAGCACTAGTTCTTAGATCGGATGGGTGTCGGGGGAGAAGTAAACTCGAGATTGATTCATGCATTTTCGAGTGCCCGCCTCTCCCCTCTTTATCTAGCGCTGGCTGATGGGACCGAAACCAAAATCAGTTGGTACGCTCCCGATCAAAGCGTGGTTAGTTGAGGTGGGCCTAGCCCTAATAAATCGGTCTGTTAGCTCAAGCCGAAGATCACAACTAACACGCCGAGGTAGGGGCGCTCAGGCTCGGATGTGGGTGCACCGGTTCGTCGTCAGGCAGGGGCTGGAGCGCAATGTCCGGGTCGCCAACTCGCCGATCAACATGTACGCGCGGTGCAGCAAGTGGAGTTCGCGCGGCAGGTGTTTTCTTCCATGCGGAAGCGTACGGAGGTTTCTTGGAACTAGATGATCGTCGGCTTCGCGGCGAACGGACGGTGCACGGACGCGGCGGACGTGGTGATGTTCACCGGCCTGCAGCCATGCCGGTCTCACCGAACAGGGGCTATTACCATGTCTTGAGGGCAGAGTACGGCATTCCCACATGGACGGAGCACTACCGGCGCGTGGTCGACTTGCTCCGCAGGGCCGGACGCTGGGCGAGGCGTTGCGGGTGGTGGAGACCTATGCTCATGCATGTTTGCCAACTATTCTCTGAAGCCATATGTGTAGGCATGCAGGATGACAAGTGCCCCTATGGTTAGCTGCAATTTCATCACAGCTAAGTAACTGTCAAGTTTTCCTTAAGTGTCCAGTTCGTAAATTTTCTGGATTTCTGTGTAATTTGTAACAAGGGTGGGGGCCAAAAATGTAAAAGTTACATCTCCTTGGGCCACTCGGTCGAGGCTGCAGTGTGTAATTAGGCTTGTTGTTGGTCTCGAATTTATGGTTTTGATCTTCACAATTTGTATAAGTAGTATTTTGGGCTAACAAGATCATGGGCCTAAGTGTTGTAATACCTTTCTCAAATTACTGTTCTTTGGATCTTTTTGTAATTCAATTCGAATATGGATTTAAGGACTAAGTGCAAGCTATCATAGTTCAAAAAACCACTGAAATCTTGGTTGAGATTTCGGATTCCGGGGACGGGATCCAAAATCTTGGTTGGGTAAAATAAAAAATAAAAAAAATTAAATTGCTACAATAATCTTAGAAATTTCATTGAGATTTTGCTAAATCTCGCTGAAATATCAGGTTTTCTGACCAATTTTTGATTTTTTTATAGCCGAATTTGGTCCAATAACCCTTAAGAAAGTGATCTTCCATAAAATTTTGTTAAAAAACTGAATTTTTGAGACGTTTTAAAATTTCGGCAGAAACATTGTTTGTTTTTTATAAAATTGTACAAGCCTGATCATGATCTGAAAAACTTATGATACTATCTTTAGTAGTGTAGAATCATACAGAAACTTTTTCAAAATAATTGAACTTCATTTGTTATTTTTAAAAAATCAAAAACATCATAAACATAATTGGGACAGTACCCTTGTCATAATTTTATAAATTTGCTCAAGTGTGATCATGATATAAAATTTTTATGAGAGATTAAGACTTCCCTTAGTACTATTCTCTAAAATTTTCAAAAATTATAATTTTTTTTGTTTGCTCAATCAAATCTATGTAAGCATTGAACTTCAATTGTTATATATCAAAAAACAAAATTGGAAAGAACATAAATGGTACAGTGCCCTTATAAGAATTTTTTAAATTCACTAGAGTGTGATCATGATTCAAAATTTTTATGAGATCTTAAGCATTTTCTTACCACTCTTCTATAAAATTTTTAAAAATTCTAAACCACTTTTATTACTGAAGTAAATATATGTATTGATCATCAGGTTTTTATCAGAACGTAGCACTATCATAATTTTTGAAAATTCTTGAAGTTTGATTATCTTATGAAAATTTTACAGAAACATGAATGCTATATCAGGATCATACACAAAAATTTTAAAAATTTTCTAACATGATTTAAACTATTTTTCATTTAATTGAAATTTGCTTATAAGGTTTTTATCAGGACAGTAACATTGTCCGAATTTTTAAAAATTCATGAAGCTTGATCATCATCTGAAAATTTTATAGAAACATCAGTAATGCATCATAACCATGCACAAAAAATTTCAAAATTTTATAACATGGTTTGTTCTATTTTTCATTCGGTTCAAACTTATCGATCAACGTTTTATCAGGACAGTAGCAATGTCCGAATTTTTAAAAATTGCACAAATTTGATAATAATCTGAAATTTTTATGGGAATATCAATGATATGTCAGGAACCTCCACAAAAAATTCAAATTATTTTGATGTCGTTTGAGCTATTTTTTGCTCGGTGCATATTCACCGAAATCTCAGCAAATATCATCGAGATTTTGGAAATTTCAGTCGAGGTTTCGTTTTTCTCAGTAGAAATAAACCGGATTAAAATTTTTGTTTTTGAATTTTTCCAACATTTATCCGAAATTTCGATATCTCAGCAAAATTTTGGATTTTGGTCACCGGCGAGATTTCAGATTTCGATCACAAGTGAGATTTCATCCGAAAACAAATTTTGAATCCTTGCATGCTATCCTGCTAACAAGCAAAAGAACTTTCGGATGCAATGCAATATACAAGAGCGAAGATTCGACCAAATAAAGGTTTTTGCCAGCACATGCATCAACCAACACAGATTCCTAGCCGGTATGAACGCGTCAGCTGTCCGACTAAACCTAGGTTAGGTAGGGTTATTACAACGAGAGTTCTACCAATCAGGTATTTTACTTTCTTTTATGGTCAATAATTATTTAAAGATTAATCTCTTGATTAGCTGATCAGATACGTTACTAACTAATAAAAAAGGACAACTTGATCAATTGATCCACTGGTTTCAAATTTTAGAAAGTTATAATACAAGGGAAATAGTTATTTATTTATTTATTTGTAACATTCCAATTTTTGAATTCTTTGTGGTCGAATTTCAAAATCCGAAACCGTAGCAATTTTCCCGAATTAATTCCAGCTTAAAATGAATTTTCCAAAAAAAAGGATTTAATCTGACTAAACCATACTTCAAATTAATTATTTCTTATTTTATTTGGGTTCCTTGTGCTTCATTTGATTTTTCTGTATTTTTGGGAATTTTTCGAATTTATTTGCTATTTATTTTGATTTACTGGAGTTTATTTTTGTTTTCTGGAATTTCTTAATTCGGAAATTGATTTTCCTTTTCTTTCCTGGGCCGACTCCTTTGTTCATTCCACTCGGCCCGTTCTTGCTTCTCCTTGTTTCAACTCACCGCATGAACCGACTCAACCAAACCCTAACCCTAGCGCCAGCGTCGCGTCGATTCGATCCAGATGGCTCTTGTCGTCCCGTCACCTCGCTCGCAGCCAGCCGCGCCCGTAAACCCTAGCGCACGGTGAACCTTGGCTTCGTGTCGTTTTCCGCCCAGAGGACTATTTAAGCCCGCACAAGACCTCTCCTAGGTTAGCCACCGCGCCGCCCATTTAGCCCTAAGCCTCATCGGTACGAGGTGCCTCCAGCACGTAGATCTTACTCGCCGAAGTTGCTTCACCGTGCACAAGGATTCTCCGCTGCATAACTTCCACTCCGGTGAGTCTCCGATGACACCGGTTACACCGTTGAGTTCATCACGTTGTTCTCTCCCAGATTCACTAACTCTTCTGCTCGATCTGTCGCTCTTTCGCCGTGTTGCGCGCCGTCTTCTCCGACGCCGGTGGATCAGCGCCGCCCCTCACCGTCGGGTTCTTCGAGTGTTCTCCGCCGTTGGATCGGCAACCAACGCCCAGATCTGAACCGCGTCACTCCGGTAAGCCTCAGTCGCCTCGTCATCTCTTGTAGTCGCCGTGTCCGCCGCGTGGCGCCGCGTGGGAGACGCGTGTGCGCCACGTCATCACCAGACGGCCGCGTGTCCGCCAGCTAGACGCCAGATCAGCCCTAGCCGCCGCGTGGCGCTGCGTGTGAGACAGCGTATCGCCCGCGTCGCCACCGCCGCATGGCGCCATGCTCCGTGTGTAGCCGTGTCCGCCACCTTTCGTTTCTAACCCACCACGTCATCGCCACGTCAGCAAAACCCCGCCCGTTCGCCACGTCAGCGCCACGTGGATGCCACGTTCGTGCCACGTAGACCCTAGCTTACACGTTTGTTACACGTCAGCGCCACGTCGTAGTCAGCATCGCTGAGTTGCGTTTTCGCGCCACGTCAGAGCCACCTGGCGCCATGTCCACGCCACCGTGTACCTTAGTGCCAGGTGTCCGCCATGTCATCGCTACCGAGCCGAGAACTGTGTCACTGACTCGTGGTCCCCACATGTCAGTGGGCGTTCCATTTCCATGATTTCTCTGTGATTTTCCGAAAACCCGAATCCAGCCAATACTACGCCGACACGTGTCCAGTCAGTGGTTTTTCCTGAATTTCTCTTCCATTTAAACTTTGGAAGGCCCGTTCTCCTCCGTTCAAACTCCGATTCGAACGATTCAAATTTCTAAATTCATATAAAATCAAGATCTATCTGTTGGTGTATTTATTTTGAATTTTTGGATTTTATTTATTTTTGCCTCGATTTGCGTGTTTCGCGTATAGGCACGTACGTAGCGGTTGGCGAGAGGAGCATCCAATGGAGGTAGCAAGCGCGGGAGAGGTTGAAGGCAAGTCTCCCTTGACCATATTGAACCCAAGTTTATGAAATGCTATTTTGTGTTTAAATTATTGCATGCTTATTATTTGCGTATCATACTTTAAATACTGTTTTAATGCTTAGCTATATTCCAACTTTGTTATGCCACATTGATATTCAACTTGACAACCTTTGACACCTTAGGAAAACTAATTACTGTAATTAATGGTAATCATTTTGTTATGGGACGGTAGAAAGATGCTTAGCCATGCTTAATCATGTCGGTACCTTACCATTATGGAAATGATTTCATTCTTGATTCAAAATGAATTGTGGAAATTATGGCAATTGGTGTTGCGGTATTAATTTGAAATTAAAAGTGAAAAACGATTTAGGCAAGGCGGATTGGTTGAATGGCGGGTGCGGGATGCACAAAATTTTGGAATGTGATTGTCCCCTAGTCAATTAAGGACCTATCGTGTGTTACCTTGGGCCATGCTATACTGATACAACCACATGTCTATTATGGGTACGACTGCTAAGTAATTTGCATGTATCGTTATTTGACTTCGCCATTGGGATGTGCGGTTTGCCGGGAGGGTACTTGCAAGGCGCAAGAGGGGGCTTCTGTACTGGTGAAAGTGCATCTAGGCACTTATGTTATTTTGGTGATTAATGACAAACGCATATAATGACAATCTATATAATTGTGTAAATGCTTAACTTAGTGCTTAACAAATGACAAACCTCTAATATGATTATATTGCTATGAGACTAACATGTTTATTGCTAAGTTGAGTATTAGTCTCATCTGTTTTGAGGAAAATCAAGTGGAATGGTTAAGCAAAGATAAGGTATGCAATTTTGGTATCTCTTCTATATTTGTTATTGCATTCCTTTTGAGCGAATGCATAGTGAACTCCAAGTAGCATGTTGATTATATATATGCACATTGGTTCATGTCATACTTATTTGTGCATATATATTCATTTGAGTTCATTATGTGATTTGTTTTTAGTATGCATGTATTAACTAGAGTTAAACTTCATATTGCTATAAGTTAACTTGGTGCATGCATGTTTTGGTTGTGTATCTTTTCATGCACCTCTCCTAGTGGAGTTTTAATCTAGAGTTGGATCACATATTTACTCTTATTCTAAATATTAGTCGCACATATACAATCGTGTATATTCTATCATGTGCTTCATTTAAGTAAAGACTGTGATCCTTGCCATGATTTAATTGATTCATCATATCGCAATTATCTCTCTAGTGCATATAGATCAATTACATATTCATCATGATGTACTTAGTAGAGAATATCTCTTATGTCAAGTGTTTTCAGTTATATTATGCTTCTTTATATGAAACACTTGTGGTACTTAATTGCTCACAAATATCAATTTATTCACATCTCTTGAGCTTTTGGGACTAATGTCTTTCATGAGTGGTTTGGAAATAATTAGGTCCGTATGTGTATGATGACCAAGGTATCCGGAGGATGATCATTAAGCCGAGGTCAACAAGGCGGCGGTGTCACCAAGAGTTGAGGACTAAGTCAAGATCGACTTGGCGTGGAGATCGTCGGAGAGGATGATCAAGTCAAGGTCGATGGGGCGAGAGTTTCATGAGGTGAATCGAGTCAAGTTGGACAAGGTGAAGATGTCATCAATCATTTGGTAAAAGACATCATACGCATTGCATCCACGGAGAAGGCGGCATGCGGATTGAATGTAAGACTTAGATTTCTCGTTTGAATTTGAGTCTAAGGATTGCCGTACTATTAAGATGGATGCTCCATTGAATGACTTTTAGATGTGTCAAGTGCTCAAGTGATCCATCCTTGTGAAATTTAGAGAGAGTGGTGTTGGTGGTGCTGGGAAAGTGAAAGTTGTAGGCCTCTCTTGGATTCTTGGTGAAATCTGGATTTATCCTTTGAGATTTGGGTAGTGAGACGTTGTTGGTTGTGTAGCCCTTGTTCTTAGCTTTCAATAGAGTCCAAAATCACTTAAATCGAGTCCGGAATCAAAAGTTATGCTCTTTTTTCGTCGAATTTGCTGAGTCCGATCCGAGTATCCGGACTTAAGTCCTGAGTATCCGGTTGGGTCTCTCGGTTAGGTCAATCCGGAGTATCCGGGTGATTCAAGTATCCAGATATTTAGTCCGGACATTCCGGTAAAATAGTCCTGAGAATATCCGGACTTCTGTGATTCAAATGGCTAGTTTTTGGGGATGGCTATTTAAAGCCCCTCTTGGTAGCCGATTAGAGGAGAGCTTTGAAATTTGGTTCTGGGTGCTTTGAGGTGGATTCTTAGTGATCTTAAGCTCCCAAAAAGCCCCTCTAACTCTAGATCTTAGTGATCCCTTTTTGAGTGAAGGGTTGGGTGTGAGAGAGGGTAGTGCTCGGGTTGAGTGTGATTTGAGTTGTTGAGCACTTGATTTCATCTCTAAGCTTGTTCTTCGTGAGCATTTGTTACTCTTGGAGGTTGAGGACTCCTAGAGCGGCTAGGAGGTCGCCTCGAGCCACCAAACTTTGTGTGGTTGGCGTGGGAAGTTTGTGAAGGCCAATTCCGCCTCCGCAAAGGAATCAAAGAAGTGAAAGCCGGCGAGTGCAAGGTGCAACACCGGCTAAGCGGGTTGAAAGAGACCCCGTGTCTTGGGTGACCGGTGTCGCATGAAGTGCAAAGTGCAACACCGGAGGATAAGGGTTGAAAGAGACCCACTTGGTGCCGCCTCAGCGGAGCGTGAGGATCCTCAAGGATCCGAACTGAATGAAAAATCATCGCTCTCCAAGTTTGCCTTTCATTCTTGCTTACTTTTGTTCTTGCTTTAGTATTTGATTTTGAATCTTGAAATTGCCCGATCTACTTTTCTATTGAGATTTCCGCTAGATCTCTACTTGTTCTAGGTACCTGGTAGTGTTTAGAATCTTTGTGTTCAAGTAGATTGCTCAAAAGTTGGAGGAATTTCAAATTTCATCCCGAGGTCTCCAATCCGAGTATCCGCACAATTACCTCGGATAGTCAGGGCATTTATCTTGAGTATCCGGATAAAATCTCGGACACTCGATTGAAAACCTTGGATTGTTTTATTCACCTGTGATTTAGTTTTAAATTTATTATTCGCCTATTCACCCCCTCTAGGCGACATCCCATCCTTTCAACTAGGCGGTTAGCCCTAACAATGTGAAACCTTAGCGCGGAGTTGGTAGCGGTATTATGCATTGTAAAGGCCTTGTTATGATCTCCTGCCGCACACGAAAGGAAGTGTGTCAATAGCTTGGCGAAGGGGTTGATCATCTCGTGTGGGTAAAGTGTACCAACTCGCAGAGTCAAAACTACTTAAGTAGCCGTGCTTACGGATAAGAACAAGCGTGGGCAGCTTTCACATAGTAGATTTTCCGGTTTTGGTTTTAAATGGAAAAATGATGATTTGGTTTAAAATGAAAATGTGGTTGGGAATCATGAACTGGAGCTCAGGATATTAGTTTGGCGGTTGGAGCCAACCGTAGTTGGAACACGGAAAATTGTTATACTTCAAATTTAATTAATTATGCTATTTACATTTTTGTTAAATCTTTGCTTATGAAATTATTACTTGTATTTAAATTTCAATTTCGCTTTATGCAAATGAACCCTATATGCCATCATTTGTTTAAGCCTTGCATTTAGTTATTTACATTAAGTTTCGAGACTTCTTTGAGTATGTTGCATACTCACCCTCGCTTTATTCTGTTTGCTTATTCCATAAAGCGTATGAAGAGATCGGTGGCATTCCACCGTTCGACATCCGTGGTGAAGACTATGATGAGGAGGATGACTCGATCTTCTAGAGAGCGTACTTAGTCGGTTGCTGTGGAGCACTTGATTAGCTCTTTTTGTTCTACATTTCATTGCTACATTTTCACTTAAGCCGTCAGTCCATACTTGTAATAATGTGATGATGGATGTTTATGTTGTTACACTCTTTTGCTTATTATTTATTTACTTTTGATATGTCGTGTTATCATCCTTTGTCTGTTGTGTGTGCTAGCTGTTCCTGGACTAGCACGGTGGAAACACAGAGGGATTCGGATTTGGTTAATCCGGGTCCCCACATTATTATGTAGCTCTAGGAGGCTTTGTCTTAGTCAACTAGGTGTTCCACCCCTGCATTCCAGCGGGTATATATGGGACATTTCCAAAGTAAATTACTTGTGACATTGAAATTCATACACCATAAGTTGGTGCACGTGAACTGTGTGTAGATTTTAATTCCCCCAGTTTTTAATACAAGCGAGTGCTTAAATAAAGCTCCTTTTATTATTGGCATTTAGAGATCAGTTACATATAACACACCTATGATGATATGAAAACTATATTGTGCCACATATTTTGCCGCTAATTTATGATAGTTAGCTTAATGTTACTTCAGCCATCAATGATATTTGTAGAAATATGGCTTACGTTTCCCTTCTAAAAAAACAAACAGAAGTTGTAGTGCTGAAGGCACTGTATCATTGCAAATCTTTAGAAGCAAATCCACGTTGCCTTTGATTGTATGTTCTTTTCATGGTATGTTTATTAGCTAAATCAAACATAGGCCCCGTTTGGGATAGCTTATACATAGTTTCTGCTTAAAAAAACGGATTATCTGCCAAACAAGAGGATTCTAAACAGCTTCTCCACAATCAAAATCAGCCCTCCTACATAGGATCAGATACTGAGTGCCAACTGATTCTCATATAAACCAGAATCTGCACAATCCAAAGAGGACCATAGATACTCGAAATTCTGGAGGTTCTCCGAATACAAACAAATTTAATTGTCCACGTCAAACAGTCAACAACATGAACAAGACAGCCAGTTTACATCAGTAACAGAAAGTGAAGTGAAGAGGTACGGAGAGAGACAGAAAGTAAGCACACCCAGATTTCGCCACTACATTGCGGTTTCCCCTTTGGTCAAAATGTCAAATAACTTGAGGCGACAGAAGGTTCAGACATGCGAACGAGAAGAAATGGAGCAGTATAGCACTGGGCTTAGCCCCCTTTTAAACAATTTCCCTTGTTTTCCTTCAAGCACAAAACTCATATTGACGGGGCGTACTGGAATTCAGAAATCCGGCAGCTACAGCAACTAAGCTTTTTGTCCCAAACAAGTTAGGAGAAGCTAGAAATGAAACCCAATAAAAATCAAAAGGCCCCTAAACTTTTGATCTTAGGTTATAGTTGGTACTTCCAGGACAACTCTTTGGATACATTCCAATCCATCAAGTTTTTTTAATTGCTTCCTTCCATGTCAGTCTCAGTCAACCTCTGCTTCTTTTTATGTTTTTGAGACAACTTAAAATTCCATTGCGCACCAATAACTCAAGAGGCCTTTGTTGGAGATGTCTAAACCATCTCAAACGATGTTAGACATGTTCTTCAATTGATGCTACCCCAACCTTATGAAATCTAGCCAACTAGCACTCATAACTGTACCCAACCAATGTAGGCACAGTGTCACAGAATTCCACCTTGACGCCTTGACGGTCGTCGGGTCATGGAGTAAACGCCAAACAAGCTCAAAAAATCAGCCAACAAGGTATCTTCAACAGAACATAGCTTGCCCATACTGTAGAGTTACCTCTAGCTTAAGGTCTGGATGTGCTCACCAAACTGATATCAGATCTCCCACAAACTATGGACATGGCACAGTGAGCAAAGAGCGCCTTTGGACTATGGGATCATCCTCAGTACCAGAAACAACTTTCCACAGGGAAAAAAATAAAATCTATACAATGCAACGGACACAATTCCAGTGATGCATGCAAATGAAACCAAAAGACTTGAGAAGTAAGAGGGGATCAAAGCACCCCTGTTTCTTGACGAGAGAAGGGTGGAAGACTTACCAGCCTATCTACAAGCAAATTTGTTAGCAACACAAGGCTACGTCAGGCGCCTTTATGTTGCAATGATCTCTGCACAAAAGGGTGCTCCAGCAGCTGAGCAGCAGATGGGCGATCATTTGGATTTGCTTGGACACACCTTATTATGAAATCACGCGCATCTTCTGACAGTGTATTGGGAATTTCTGGCGGCATTCCCCTTCCAATTTTAAGCAAGGCATATGTCTACAAATCAGACAAAAAGACTGCATCACAGTAAAAAGATGCATCCTCTCGTAATGAGAAAATGATCAAATGGTACCACGAGATGCGAATACAGGGAAACGGATGTGCTATTGATATGCATGCATTTCGGATTTTCCTACTTAAGAACTGCAAACTAAACATAAACAATGTTACTCAGTTTTTTTTCTCCATATTCTGTTGACACTTGCACAATACATACAAACGTAAGCAAACAACAAAGTCATCACTCTGGAAAGATAGTAATCATTTTTTATTTAATAAACTATGCAGCTCCTGTATATCACCGCATTTAAATTGCATTTCTTGTAGTATTTACAAGTTATAACTTTGCTGATGCTGTTCCAGAAAACTAAGGTGGCATAAACACTCACCCATTCCATGTCGGGGTATGGAACTCTGCCTGTTAGCATCTCCAAAACTGTGCAGCCAAGACTCCATATATCTGCTGGAGGCCCATGTGGCTTAGCCTTAACAACCTGAAAGAGAACATGCCATCAGAAAATGCTTGCACTTGGTACAATAAGGAGAGAAGTAATATGGCAAATATTGCTTGCAACTTGCAAGGCCAAAATTTTATGCCATAACACTTTGTGAAAAGCAAAAACAATAGTTCTTTGTGACAAACAAAAGTAACAGTTTGAAGCACCATCACACTGTTTTTACAAAGTTACAATGCGTAACCTCTAAATCATTTGTCAGATACAACCACTGTTTTGGTTTTTGAAACTAGGACTCATCTACACTCTGATACCCCTTCTTATACGCAGCAACACAGGATTGGATCAGAGTCTATGAGATTTGGCACGAGCGTGTACAGTATCAAGAACAAAGTAGATAAATCTCATAGGGAAAACCGAAATAACGGTGTCGAAGTAACCACAACGAGAGAGAAAAGATTTGTCAAAGCCTGTAGCAAATTCTTTAAACACAACCTCAGAAGAATAAAAGGGATTGTTGCTCTCTCACAACCCTCTCGAACCTTTTAGAATCATCGAATGCTTGCCCTATACAAAAATATAGTGCTAAAGAATAACCTAGCCTCCAATCCTCTTGTACACCTCTACTTTGGATGAGCTCCTTTTGCTTGACTTGCTTCTTCGTTTGAGTTAGGTTCTCTATGGCCACCCCTCATGGATTTATATAGTCTCCCCAATTCTTCTCCAAAGAGAATAGAAAATCATACTAAGAGGAAGTAGGCATCCTAATCCTATTTGGAAGGATTAGGATTCATCTAGGAATTCATGTAGTACACCTCTACAAATTCTAAAGGGGTAGGATATGATCCACCAAATCTCAACATGTGGTACTTAACATTGTCAAGTTACTAAGGCCCTGTTTGTTTCAGCTAGGGATTGTGGAAAGCAGCTTTTAAAAGCTGGAAGGGCAACAAACAGCTAGCTTTTAATCTAGATTATAACAATCTGGAGGCCGATTGTAGCAATCCTACAATCCACTCTTCCCAAATTTTCCCACTTTTTTGCAAAAGACCACAATACCCATCCAACTTCAACCAAAATTACCCACCATTGCCCCGACTTTCCCTGACTTCAACCAAAATTACCCACCATTGCCCCCAACTATAATCTGGGTTACCAAACAACCATAAGCTTTTCAACCTCCAACTTTTAACAATCCACTTTACAATCTAGTTTTTAAAAGCTGCTTTTCACAATTCCTAGCTGAAACAAACAGGGCCTAAACTACCTAAACAGACATCAGTTACAGTAGAGCTCCCTGGGTATTTGTACATGGATATCCACTTTGACCACTTAAGGACTTATATTCTGGATTGTTTGGACCATAAGAAAATATCTAAGGCAAAATTAGAAAAGACAGAAAGATGAACACAGTAGATCAGACATATAAAATATGCCCAAAAACAGTTTTACCCTTTTGAAATGTAAGAACATGCTACTGTAACTACACTAAGACCAATGTGAAGTACAAAAAAGCACCACAGCATAACAGCATACACTAACCTCAGGGGCCATCCAGTAAACAGTTCCCTTGCTAGATCTTGCCTGGCTCAAAATTGACATCTGGGACATGGAGATTAGAAAGAGTCAGCACAGCATGCAGTTTACTGATAATTTATCAGGTGTTTGATAGAGCAAGTACCTCCTTTGCAAGTCCAAAATCAACCAATTTAACCAATCCACTTGCATCAACTAGGATATTTGCACATTTGATATCTCTGGTAACATAGGGGAAGAACATGATCAATAGGCCAGAAAGAGTACAGATTAGTAAATACTTAACAATGGAAAAAGTGCTGAAGTAGACTATCAAATTGATAGAGATTCTACTGACTCACCTGTGCAGCACATTCTGCTGATGTAGATAGTTCAAACCACTCAAAATCTGCCTTGTGTATGCTGAGACTTGTGAATCCTGTAAACGGTATTTCTGATATAAAGCTGCCAACGAACCTTGAGTAACAAGTTCAAGAAATATATACAGTTTTCCATCTTCCTGCAAGACATTGATCCCACCAAATCATAAGAATTGTAACTTTTTCTGGTCAACACCTAAAACTGCCACATGTGCATTACTGTTTTATTGTTTGTCGTCTCATAGCCAATTTAAGATAAACACAGAGAATCGGCAGTTCATGTCAGAAAACTGTTGTTTACTTGGAGGCAGCATGCAATGTAAAATCAGCATAAAATGAAATCCAGCAGAGAAATCTCCACATCAACCAAATCTAACTAGGGACAATTAATACTAGCCAGAGCCGCGCATTACGTTGCGCCGGGTGAATTTTGATAAAAGTGCTCAAATGTCAGAACCAACCTCCACAGTGGATGTCACTTTTCCTTGTGCGACCTTAAAAAATCTAAGGAGAACCAAAATAATCACAATTCTAGAATTATCCCAAACCACAAGGATTTTTTTTTTTTTTTTTTGCAAAACAGCCGAGCCAGGGACTATTCGCAGATTCTTTGAAACCCGGAGGGCTTTTTTGCAAAATAGATGAGGCGGGGAGTTTTTCGAAAAAAGACGACGTGGACCCGCTAGCCGAGCACCAATTCTCTCCGCCTTATGTAGTAGTATATTTGCCACTCCATAGAGTGGCACTTTCGGATTTGCCATTCTATAGAGTGCAATTCATGATTTGCCACTTAATTTGCTACTTTTTGACAGTTTTGTCCTTACTTGAAGAATTATGCCCCTCTTCTTCTCCCTCATCTTCTTTTCTTCTTGCCCCGACCATGTCGGCGTGCATCCAACCAGCACCAGCCATCGCTCTCTTTCCAGCTCAAGATGGCGGCCTCGAGTCCTGCAACAGCGGCACAGGCAAGGCGGCACTCGCGCTCCTGTTGTCGCTCGTTGAGGTGATGCTCCCGCCACCGTCACTGACGTTCAGCCCTGCGATGGTGGAGAGGAAGATGGCGAGGATCACAATTCAGAACACAAGTGTTTTGCGATTTCGTTAATAACCAATTCACCATAGAGAAGCTGGGAAGCTCCGCTGCGTCCGCCACGTCCTCCATCTAGCCGCTTTCACGCCTTGACCGCCGTCGCCACGGGATCCGTGGTGATCTCCCGCGCTCACCACACCACCCCTTCCAAATCCCTAACCGCGCCGCTGCCGGTGCCACCTCTTCCTCCGCGGAGCAGGATCTGCCTGACGAGTGCCTCGAACAACCTCCGCGGCTCACCGCACCTTGGCCTGCATTGGCGGCAAGGCGACAACAACTGGGAAGAATAAGCTGGTACATCCCGACCATTGGAGCAAGGTCGCCTCTGCGGTCACAGTGGTGGTGGCGACCACGCAGCTGATTGTGGTGGGCTCGCTGCTGGCCCGCTACTCCCGCCTGCATCTACAAGGATGGGGAAGTGTTGCCACACCTACGCGATCACCTCCGAGGGCAGCGGCGCGAGGAGGAGCAAGACAGGCTTCGCGTTGGCCTCAGGGTCCAGGGTCTGGGAGAGGGATGTATGGGGGAGGAAGAAGGGAGCGGGTAGGTGGAGTTAGCGGAGGCGGAGATGGTCCGGAGCGGTAGAGGAGGTGGCTGGAGGAGCGAAGAAGAGAAAGGAAGGAAGGGAGAAAGAAGGGGAATTGATCACTTTTCTACCCCTACATCATTTTTCTCAAATTTAGCCCCCTTCCCATCGGAATTACAAATGTAGCCCCCCCCCCCCCAAAACATGATTCTGCGCTCCCTACCACGGAGGCGCGCCTCGCCACGCCACATGACAAGAAGTCAAGGCCACTTTCTTCTTGCGGGCTTTGGTGGAAAGGAGGCTACATTTGCATTTTGGTTGGCGAGGGGGCTAAAAAAAGTGATCACTTCGCAGGAGGGGTAAACTCGTCGAAGGCAGGGGCAAAATCTCCAAAATGGCAAAGTCTGAATTGGATATTGTAGAGAGTGGCAAATTTTGAATTGCAGCCTACGTAATGGAAAATCTTAATACTGAATTGTCCCATCTAGGTAGTAATAACTACGAATAAGCCTACCCCCACCTGGCAGTGCACCAAACTCTTATGATGGCCTAATTTTCAACCTGGAAGTGCAAAAACCGGATGTGTTACCCCTCTCGACTATCAATTCAGGAGCTACGCCATCTCTGCGATGATCGCAAGGAGTAGCAAGCGGATGGGAGAGGTGGCGATGGCTGTTGGGAGAGAGATGAGAGGAATATGGTGGTCTATGATAATGACATGTGGGCCTGCCATTCATTTTGCTGACTGGACTGCTTACGTGTCAAAACCCTAAACCCATTAGCTTATGTGTCGAAACCGCTACCGCTACAACATTGGCACCACATCAACTAAAATCAACTTCCAGCAGCCTACCCCCCCCGGGGGGGGGGGGTAATCGATCCAGTATTGTGGCATGAGGGTAAAGCATCCGGTTTTGCACTTTGAGGTTGAGACTTAAGACTTTTAGAAGAGTTCAGGGGTAAAATAGACTAATTCCTAATAATTACTATTCTAACAAGGAATTTAAGAGTCATAAGTAATGAGGGAACTACCTTATCAGTTCCAAAATACTGAACTATATTGTCATGCTCCAAACGACTCAAGAGGGATATCTCCTGAAACCAAAAAGATTGAGCACCATTCTCACTAAAATTGAGAACAAAATCAATATAACCAATAACTCACATGCTCAAGCTGGAGAATGCGTTGTTTTGCATTGATTCCTTGGTCAACTAATGAGACCTCCTTGATGGCAAAGAAAAAACCATCACTGTAAAAGCAAGGTTACAAATCAGACAGTGAAACATTTATTGCAGAACATGAGGGCATGCATATCCATATCTACACCCAAATGCTCAAGAACTGAAGTAACATTTTCATAAAATGGCTTATATGGTACACACTGAATGTTATTATAGAGTTATTCAAAATTTCCATAGGAAGCGTAAACTTAAGAGCATAACCGATTTGGCATGCCGTTGCATCGCTGCATGTGAGCTATTACCTCTGAAGTTCATGAACTTGTGCACAGCATGTCAGATAAGATGTTGCATCAGTATGCCTAACTATTTCAATTAAGATAGTTAGCCACAATGCTGTGGTTCGCTCAACATGGTCTGAAATCCCGATGCTAAATATTCCAACCAACTGCAATGTATAATACCAATTTGTGCATTCTTTTGTTGAGTTTCAAAAGAAAAGGATACATTGATCAATGATCATTCATCTTACGCCTGCCTACATGAAACTAGTAGCAAACAATGAGGTGGGCATATCAAGCTAATGTTTTGTTTCGATATAGAGAGACCTTAAGCATGAAAACTTGGATGGAATATAAAATTTTAAATGAAATGTATTGTTAGACTAGACCACAATCCGACAAATCAGACTTAACAACAAGCTGATGCCTGATCCTCTTTTGATTCACACATAAGTCAACCATCAGTGCACCTAAAAGGAGAGATGTGATGCAAGAGATGGCAAAATTGTTATTTGGCATTACCATAGTTTCAGCAATGATCTATCAGGAATTATTTCGATTATGAGCCATCTATTCTGCATATACCAAAACCGTCGCTATTTTTCCTTTGCCGTGTTCCTCTTTATCAAATCAGCAAATGCAAACATATAAACACTAACATAACAAAAGGAATTATGTAATTATCACGAAGTAGGCACACTGATACTTACTCGCTGATCGCCTCGTACACTGACCCAAACGATCCGCTCCCGAGATGCTCTCCCTTGATCCAAGAAGTGATGGTTCTCCTAAACCGCCTATTGGGCGACGGAGAAACCAAATACTCGATGTCACGTGAAGTGGACTTCGAAAGAACCAGAGCCAAGGCACTGGTCGTCTCCCTTGTCGCCTCCGCAACCACCCCTCTTCTCCTCTCCTCTCGTAATTTATCTACTTCGGTCAACTTGTCATCTTCCTTGTCTTCGTCTGGATTATCCTGCTTCGGCACAGCAGCGACCACTCCTCTTGAAACTTCCACTATCTCCGATTCGACCAATCTGCTGCTCGGTTCAGCTCCAGACGCTTCATAGGTTCGTGCGGAAACTTCTGCAACCTCTGATTGAGTTAATTTGATGGCCAACCCAGCTTCCTCCACCTCCTCGCCTATCTCCATCCTCGTCGCGACCGTGACGTCATGTCCAGAGATCTCTGGAATCTCTGGTGGGGACGAGGACGAACCCCCTGCGCCCGCGCCCGCCCCGCACCCGGGGACGCCTCCAGAGACGGGCGGCGGCGGGAGGGATTGGGGAGGTGGGACATGGCGGCGGCGTAGACGGCTGGTGGGATGGTGAAGTCCTCGGGGCCGGAGAGGCCGAGCTTGCGGAAGAGGGCGGCGACCTCCGCGCCGCCGCGGCCGCCGCGGATGCGGAAGCTGGACTGCGACGCGACGTCGAGCTCGCCGCCGTTGGCCGCGACGTCGTTGGTGCCGCGCTCGGCTGAGTAGGAGGGGTTCTTCATGGCGTTGATGCGCGCGAGCTGGGGCCGCGGCCGCCGCGGCGTCGCCATGGGCTCCGCTCCGGCGCTGGGGCTTGCGTGGGGAGCAGAGCAGCAGAGCGAAGTGGGATCACCAGAACGCGTCCGCGCGTGAGCGGGGGTTTGACTCGTGAGGGCTTTGGGGCCTTTGGGCTAGTGCGATGTGTTCTGTGTTCATTGCACCTCGACCCGGTGCGGTGTTTGCTGCTGCCGTTATGTTGCAACCGGGGAGGGAGAGGCGCGTGGCCGCACATGTTTGTTGCTGTTACCTCTTTATAATGGCGTCTCGTAAGCGGGCAATGGGTGGGACAAGCGGGCGCGGTCACACGGCCAATGCCCATTTCGCAGGAGTGGATGTATACTGGATGACTAAGGGTGTGTTTGGTTATTTATATCAAGTGGTATATGTATGAAATGATTAAAATAAAATTATTTATATGTTTAATTGTTTGAATAAAATCATCCCGTCTTAAATGGTGTGATACAAATTTAAGAATATTCTCTATAGATGTTGAACCATCCCATACACCTAAAACAATAGAACCAAATGGTACAGTATCATCCTATCCATTCAATCTCATCCCACCAACCAACACACCCTAAATATTACTACCAGGTGATATGTATTGGTTTTGCCAGGTTTTGCTATGGCTGCCGGTTGGATTATCAGTGAAAAAACCAGAGAACATAGATCATATGGTCGTAGAGACGAACAAATGAACGTCAAAGTCAACTAAGCACGTAATTCACAAGCATATAATGGAGTCTTCAGAAAAGAAGAAGAAAAAGCAGCATGTAATGGTTAAAGATGGATAGCAGTTTGCTGAAGACAGAGAGTCAAGGGTGGATGTCGTTGCACACGCGCTTGTGTGTGTGGATGTGGATGCATTTACAGGGAAGAGATGTATACTGTAAAGACGCTGATGCCATAAGCATTCCTGAATAGTGTCCAAGTCCAAGAGAATCGTACAACAAGACATGGGGTCGATCAACGAAAAACGATGAACAATTACAACTTACAAGCAGCCTTAACCGTCAACATGCCATGAAATGCTTAGCTTTGATATGCGTTCAGGGACTTTGAAACACTAAAACACCCAAGACTGCAAGGAGTGATATATATGTCGGTGTTTCGCAAAACCGGTAGTAAATTTGTAAGTGTAGGGGTCGCACGTCCCCGCTCCTTGAATGATTAGACTCAGGAGTCCAAGATTTATACTGGTTCGGGCCGAATATCCCTACTTCCAGTTCGTGGTGGTAGATCTCGTTGCTCAGAGTGTGGTGGATTACAAGCAAGAACTGAGGACAGGCCCTTAGTGCTCATCCGAGTGAGGAAGCTCAGGAGCTATGAACGCCCACCCGGGTCGGAAGGCTCGAATCGGGTCGGTAGAGCAATGAGGCAGAGTGTCAGGAATGAGAGAGTTTTTTCGCCCGCTTTCCTAGAGGGCCTGCCCCCCTTTATATAGTCGGAGGGGCGGTTACACGGATTTTAGAGAAAAGAGGTAGGGTAGGCTACATCCGGAGTCCGGCCTTGGCCTTGACGATCGACGGATTCTGTCCATCCCATGCCGGGTTGGTAGACACCTACGGGTGACGTTCGTCGGAAAGTCGACTGTCCTCTCCTGACGCTTTGTCGAATCTTGTGGCAATCATCTTTGTCTTGTACCGGTGTTGTTTCGGGTGAGACGCTGCCTCACCATCGCTACCGTCGGAATGATGGGGCAGGGCACTTGACCTTTGGCGGCCCCTGGACATCTTGGGAAGGAGCCTCCCGCCTAACGTTGCCATCGTGCCCAAGCGGTGTGGCTACTCTGAGCCGACCGATGACACGGTGAAGGTCGTTGAAGCGGAGTTGCCAAGGTTCGATCGGGCTCAGTCAGGCTCTTCGGGACGCTTGAAACCGACCCTCGATCGGAAACCACGAGGACGCCTCGACCGGTGTCTTCGGCCGCCGCCCACAGTGGGCTTTGACGAGGCCGAGGATCCCAGCGTCCCCTTTATCGGGGTATCCCTGGTATGAGTATTCGTCAATATACTATGACATTTTCACAGCGTGATACGCCGCATGCGTTGTTTTTTTTCAGAAACAACTTCGTTTTTTTTCGGCGATATTTTTTCTTAAAATCGTCAAGAAAACGCGTGAAACGGTTGAAAGGATCTGCAATTGTGCTAAATCGAACGGTCCTTTTTATAAAAAATAGCTGGAGTGATCAAGCGTAATTACGTTTTTTTTGTATTTATTTAGGACCCTTCCATGAAAGATCCGCGATTTTTTTAAACCAAAAAGTCCTTTTCGTAAAAAACCGTGGGAAGGACCTACACGCAATTGCGTATTTTTGTATTTATTTAGAGTCTTTTCATGAAAGATCTGCAATTTTTCTGAACTAGAAGATCTTTTTCGTAAAAAAACACGGGAAGGATCTAAACGTAATTACGCATTTTTAGAGGGACCCATGCGCGAAAAAAATATGAGTCGGTCAGCTGGCCGAGCCGGCTCCCTCGCGCGAGCCACGACGTGGCCTTCTCCCTGCCCGTGAATCCTGCGAAGTGTAATATATGGTATGATTACCGGAACATGTGCATGTGGTAGTAGTATTCAACTATTTATTGTATACAAATTTCTTGCAGCAATTAATATTAGGTATGAGCAGAGGTAGAGCCAAAAGCTACAAAATACAAATAAGCGAGTAGCTTTTTTATCCGGGTTTTTCAAAAGCCAAAAGCCATTTGGAGAGATGGTTTTGGCTTATTGATGGATTGATTTTAGACTAATAACACTAAAGTTAGGTAAATTACCCATCTCTATCACGTATAAAAGTTACATTAGCTTTTAATTCGTTTAAACCAAAAAACTGACTTTAAGTTATAAACTAAAAACCTAAGCCTAAACAAACATAAGCAGAACCAGCTGCTCTTAAGCCATGATCTAAGTAGACCAACTATTTTCAATCTATTTAAGATTGATTTTGATTCTAGGCCTCAGGTCATCCAAGGCCTGGCTGCCACTGTGTACAAGGATCGTCCATGACACAAAAAGAGACAGAAACTGAGGGCCTGTTTGGTAGAAATCCAGATTCTAGTTTCACCTGAGATCTGAAACTTATAGGCTAAAATAAAATGAATTAAGTTTATATTTTTAGTCTAAAATTTAAACAAGATGATTCATCTAAATACTCTTAATGTACTCACAGCTCTAACTTCATGAATCTGTAGCTTTACCAGATTCTCATCCTACCAAACAGGCCTTAAGACGGTAACAATGACAAAGGTTTACTAGGATTTACTAACCCAATTCTCATCAGGATAAGGAGGTTTTTGGATAAGCATCCAAGGCTCCAAATATCAGCAGAACGACCGTACGGGTTGCCACGTGTAACCTGAATTCCATCGGACATTAAACATGGAGACATGGACTCGTATAAGACATTTCAACAACAATCATTGGCACATGCAAGACGCCAAGACGTCATCACGTCAGTCCCATATAGATTTTGTAGTCCGAAAAATGTAAGAGAAGTAGAGAACTAGCAATAGAATACAATCGCAGCCAATCTTTCATAGGTTTATTCTTAACTCTAGATACTAACACGAACAGCTGTTCAAATCAAAGAAGAAAAAAACCATGAGACAAATCCATTATAATCTCTTAACTTTACAGTGCTGCTTATTTCAGCTTAGGCTTCTGACTTATAGCTTAAAACCAACTTTTTGACTTAAATAATTTATAAGCATCTAACTTTTAAGCCAAGCCATGATGTTTGATAACCTTTTTTTTCAGCTTTTGAACTATAGCTTATTTTTAGATTGTCTAAAATACCCATACCCATGGTTCTGATGACTTATTTACTCACTGCTAAAAATCCCTGTACAAGAATGAATTCAGTGCAAAATAGCATCAATTTAAAATATTTTTATATAATTTCGCTTGAAAATTAATAGTACAAAACTTAAAAAATAAATTGTACCAAAAGAATAATGACATTTCTATGTTGTTTGCTCAACCTTGTTCTGACAAGTAAATGATAATTTACTATACACGAAATGGAGTAATTTCACTATTGTTCTTACAAATTCATCTAGATATACATAGAATAATGTTATACAGACAAGAATTCCTCAGAGCTAAAATATGGATCTGCACACTAGTACAGGACGAACTCTGCAATTTGCCCCTAACTGAATCAAAATCTTGTCAAAGATGGAACAACTCTTTGGGATAAACCTTTGTCAATCAAAGCACCTGAAAAAATAAACATATACACCAGTTAGAATGAACTTAAGTCCATTTGTACAATTAAATTCCTATTAAAAATGTCACTGATACATTGTGGAAATCAGTATGAGTAATAAACTAGTAAACCACTGTTTGAACCAAAGCAGAAGCAAAATGCTTCAGAGTTAGGACCTTAGGCTATGCTTGGCATTGCACATATTTTCAGCAAAGCAATTTTAAGTCATTGATAGACTATCTTTTTGACAAAGTATTTTAATCTTGTTCTCAATATGACAGTTTCATTTCCACTCAGACAACATGGACCATCTAGTGTACTGGCAAGCTATTCCTTAAACAAAGCAGATGGTTTTTTTTAGGGATAGAGCAACAGATGATACTTTGGGTAGGAATTAAAAAGAAAAGATTTACATATTAAACCCTCAAACAACAGTCAGATGGATTAATCACAATTATCAGAGATGCACTAGAATCAAATCTGGGACCAAAATCAAATTCTGGTAGTTAACTTTGGTTCTTGCCAACTACACTAGGACCAAAATCAAATTCTCACCCTAAGTGAGTCTCCAATACTGCTTCTTATTGTGTATTAAACAAGTGCGCTAACTCTATCTCTGCAGCTGTCTGCTCATTTCTTTTCTAATCTTTAAAGCGATTATGAATAGTTGTTTGTCAGATCAATGATACTAATATTATCAGAGTATTTTCAAGCTATACAACACACTTTGAGCATATGTTCAGATATCACACTGAGATCAAGAGAAGACATTACCAACTCTCCACGTAATAATTCTTACCTCTAATTTTTCAAAAAATGCATGACACTTATTTTTCTTTGGTATACACAGAAAAGCAATATGATTATCATGTAATTTATCATACCAATATGCAATGCTCCCTTCCCATTGTACCTAAATCAAGAAGCACAGCACATGTTGTTGCTTGCCCAAATTCCAAATTAACAGTGAACAAAAACATACGTCTAATGACCCGATGACCACAAGACCAACAACCAACCTCAGCATGGATCATCCGAACTAATTGAATCTACGCATGCATAATAACAAGAAAGAAACAGAAACAGAAACAGAAAAACCTTTAATTAAGCACAAACTGAGAAACCATTAATCCATTCACTGAGAAACCATTAATTATCTTCTAATGCAGATTGGGGATCTAGGGATGTAAGGCAAAAATTGTACCCTGATGTTGGGAGCACCGATTTGATCACGAAGGGAGGGGGATGGCAGTAGAGGTCGTGGGAGGCGGGGTAGACTTGGACGACGGAGGCGCCGTGGAGAACGGAGGCGCGGGAGCGGATGTCGGCGCTCAAAGATGGGAGGACGAAGGCCCTGTAGAGGATAGAGGTGGGGGGGAGGATGCCGACGCTCAGGGATGGGAGGACGGAGGCGCGGGAGAGAACGGCGGCGCTCGGCGTCGCGAGGAGGACGGAGGAGTTGGGGACGAGGGAGTCACGGGCGGGGTACGCTGGCGGTGTGAAACCCTGGTCGCGCGAGAGGATTGGACAGGGGAGGAGAATCAGAGGGGAAAAAAATAATTTATCTTTTATATATGAATGGCTATTTCTAACCTGAAAAATTCAAATAAAGCCTCTATTGATTGGTTTATGGTTTTTAGTTATATAAGGCTTTTGATTTTTCTAAAAACTTAGCTGAAAAGCTACCCATTTGTTTCGACTTTGGCTTTTTTATTTTTAAACTGATGAAAAAGTCAAAACAAACAGAACCTACATGTAAAGGGGATGACTTATGTAGCCAAAAGAGTCCAGATATGAAATAATCTGTTGAAGATAGACTAACAACTTATTTGGATAAATCCTAATTTGGTTGGATATCGAGTTATCTCTAACAAACTCCCCTTAAAATTCATAATAAAAATGTCTCCAAAAAACCTCCTAAGGTAATTTAGCACTATGAATACCAAGTGTGTTAAAGTCTAAAGGACTAATGAACAAAAAGACAGGAACAGTCAATATAAACACCTGTAGTGCAAAAGCCAAAGACTAAAATAGTGTTATCAAAACGTTTCTCATGAAGTAAAATTGAGCAAACCATTAGAAGGTGATGACCGGTGAGAAAGATGGAACAGTTAATTCAAACACATAGCTATCAACAAAGCAGACGAAGAAATCTTGGTCTTCAACAATTCATAACTACATTAAAGTCTAAGTCTATGCAGCTAACCTTCTGAAACAAATACCCAATCATCAAGTGGCATAAAGCCAAAACATCATCTGTGGTGCTTGATAGATAGCCAAAGAACTCATATCATGTATTTTTTAATATGCTTTACCTGGAACATTTATTGAAAGAGTGTCTTGCACGTGTAGTCATCATATACATCAAACTACCTACTGAAATTTCATAATATGGTTGAAACTACTCATGCAAAAAATGTCAAGATGAAGAAAATTTCTTATGGCATCAATAGATTATAAATTGTAGTAGGCCCCTCATATCGAGTAATGACAACTAAACAATGTTGTAGTATCCACGCAGAAAAAAACTTCTTGCACTTTAAACCTTTATCTCAAACTGATATTAGTGCAAAAACTTCACTTTTAAACAGTAAATTTTTAAAGAGTATGATGCTACCGTTGGTGATATGTCCTAGAGGCGATCATGTGAGATGATTGTATCATACGTCTATGTTCATGTACTTATCAGTTCCATGAATAAATGTCACTCCTTTGTTCATTGAGTATGACTTAATTGTGAAACACATTGGTTATATGATATTATTCTAAACGATCCTCGGTCACATATCATTATGTGAGACAATAGTGATCGACCAAAGACATGTATTGATTGATGGTAATGTTTCACATACCATAGATATGGATATATCAAATCAATAATGTGGGTACATGTTAGAGAACATGGGGTTGGATAGACCCGCTCCGAGACACTAATGAGATTGTTATCTTAGAAGTGTCATCAGGGTGTAGTCTCGAGTGGTATACCTATACGATCCTTTGACCTGAGATTCTTATTGATTCTCAGCATGCGTAATTGTATACTTTGGGGCTATCAAACGCTTCTCCATAGCAGGGGAGTTATAAAGGTAGCTTACGGGTATGCCATGAAACATGACGTGAGATATAAGAAATCAAGATGGAATTTGCCCCTCCTTGATAACGGGAGAGATATCTCTGGGCCCCTCGGTGTGGATGGATAAGGATTGGATCCATTAGTGGGTTTACGCGGATTTGGATCCTCTGGCGTCTTAATGGATTTCTACTGTAGAAGATCCATTAGCGTGAGTCCTAGTGGGCTTCTATCGTAGAAAGCCCGTTAGTGCACTCTATATAAAGGGGGCGTGGGGGCGTGTAGCATAGAGGACTCCTACCACCACAAGCCCTAGCCATCGCTGCATCCCACTGTCCCCTAAAACCCTAGGCACACGCGTGGGTGCTAGCACACTAGCGCGCGGTGATCCCACCCCGGACGTGTGGATACCGCAGAGGCGTCATCGCTCTTGCGTTGGCGCTGATCGATTCAATCGGCTACATCAACTGTACGACTACAACAACGTTGTCGCGGACGGCGATCCGCGATAAGGAGAAGTTGTACCATATCGTGTTCGACTCGTCGATTGCTTGAACCTGAGCACGCGAGGCTTCACCCACTCTACTTCCATCGCTAACGTGCTCCAAGGGTAACGCTCCATGATCTTTGACTCGCACGCTTCATGGGTGTTCGCGGTAGAAATTTTTTGTTTTCGGCTAGCGTAGCACCGCATTCTCCTTCAGCTACCTACCTACAGGGTGTCATTACATTCCAAATTCAGTTGTCTCCTCAACTAACATTATTTTAATAATAATAGATGATGAATCGTTGAAGAAACCTCCAATGATTAAAAGATGATGAAATGTCGAAGAAATTGCCCATGATTAATAAACAATGAAATATTAAAAAAATGACCCATAATTAATCTAGCATGAATACAACAAATAATAGGTATAACAACCTAAGTGCAATGAAATCCCACTTTTTGCACTGGGATAGTCACTAGGGCAAATAGCAATGATTTCCTCACGCTGAATTGACTTAGTGCTAGAGTACCCTAAATAAATAAGCAAAGAGGGCTTATGTGCCTTGCACATATGGATTGTACCTTGCCCTGAATGGTGCACATGCTGGTGGACTCGTATCCAGTGTAGGACCGAGTGTTGTACTCAAAGTTGGAGCCGAGACTTAGGCCCTGTTTAGGGGGGTTTGAAGCCAACTTTAACTTCTGAAAAGTTAGTAAACCCCCAAACAGTTTAGCTTTTAAGCGGCTTTTAATATAAGTCAAAAGGCATATATAACTAATAGGAGCCAAAAGCTGAGCTGGACCTACTTTTGTAGTTTATTATTGAGGGAAATTAGCTATTTAGTAAACGGTCTCTTATAAAAAGCTATAGCCTTTTTTCAGCTTAGAAAAAGCAGCTTTCAAAAAAACTACACCTCCCAAAATAGACCCTTAAGAAGTCGGAGCGAGCGGAGTCCAAAACTGATTAAGTTCGCTTGTGAGATTGGTTTGGAGTCCAACTGATTAAAAAAAACCTAGGTTTTGGAATTAATCCAGATGAAGTCCATATGAAATCCGATCGGCCTAGAGGGCTTGGTCACGGGTAATGGTGGCTAGAGGTGCTCAGCCACCCGATGCTAATGGTGATGAAACTGCGGAGGGGTCGGGTGGGCTTCGGGCGAAGGCAGTCGGTGACGAGCACGGAGGCCGCTAATGTAGGATAAGGATAACCAACTAGAGAGGGGTGAATAAGAGGTTTTTATATTTTTTGGCTCTAATTACAATAAATAAATTTACTAAGCAAAAAATTATGCTTTTGACAATTTAAAGCTTAAAATATCTAGGTTTCACTATGTGCACCGACATCTAAAGACTAGGCAAAAGTACAATCCTGAGCACAAGATTAATACACTAAAATTGCTAAGAATGTACATTGCACACGAGAAAGAAATTCCAAACCACAAGAAAGAAATTTGACACAATGATTTATCATGTGGTCTCGGAGACTTGTCGATCTCCCCTAATCTATGTTGAGGAAGCTTGATCAACTTCAAGCCATCTCTAATCCACACGAGCCTCCCTCGATCACTTGGTAGTTCTTTCCCGCTTCCGGTAGGCGAACTCTGGCCTTCACAAGTTTACCGGGGCTTCTCACAACCTCTATTGAGAAGCTCACAATCGCCTCCAAGCTATTTAGGAGGTGGTAAACTCCAAGAGTAACAAGTCTTAACACTTACTTGAGGTTGAATCAAGTGTCTAAAGGCTCAACACTAAATGCAATACTTGAATTGTTCCTAACTCTCTCAAAATGAGAAATTAATGCATAAGAATGAGTTGAAGGCTTGCTAGAGCTCAAATATAATCAATGAGATCTAAGAGTTACTCTAGAATGTAGGTGATGGGTATTTATAACCCCACCAATCAATATGGCTGTTGGCATAAAACATCAAAAAAATGCCCTAGAAGCCTGGTGCTACCACCATTAGGCCAGTAGCATCGCTCCTCTAGTACCAATGGTCGCTACAGTGCATTTAATGCACTGTCAGTGACCATTGCACAGTCTGGCTGATGCTACCACCCTAGAGCTAGTAGCACCGGACCTCAAATTTTCAACTCGGCCAAAAAGGCATCTCCTCTAGAAAAATGACACCGGAGGTGGCTGGTGCTACCGCTGGCCGGTAGCACCGACTGCCCTGCCCCCTGAAACTTCCTCTCTGCTAAATGTGTACCACATCAGAGCTGGTGCTACCGTCTTCCAGTAGCACTGGGCCAAAGCCAGTAGTACCGACCACATTGGTCAACAAGTGCTTCCAAACAAATTTGAATCTTTCCTGGAATAGTTTGGCGAGAAAAAAAATTCAAGTATGCATGCATTGAGTCCTTAGACGTTTTTCTGACTTTGAATAAAAGGTCAAGACCCCTTTTAATAGTACGACACATATTCTAGCAATCCGATCTTTTTCTCCAAAACTCCAAGATCGGCAAAAACTATGAAAAAGTCTTTAATTTTATACCTTGGCCATTTGCTTTGATGCATTGTTCTTCCTTTTATGCCATTTTCATGTTTCCATGATCGTCGAACTTAGAACCAACCTATTTTCATAATTCTCAAAAGAAAATATTAATTCTTTAATCGTGATTACCATTAATTACCAAAATAAAATCGAATTTGGGCGTCTAGATGCTTTCAGCCGAGCGGGCCAACGTAAAGGCGGAGGCGACTCTGGTGGCTTGGAAGCCAGAATAGCTAACACGAAGGTTGAAGGACAACCGAAGGCCGGGCCAGCCACTGTTCGGAGACACGGACATGGCTCGGCGGCCGGCATACAGACCGCCAACAAGCAAAGTGGAGGAAGCGATGGCAGCTGAGCGCGAAGGCCAACGTGGGTGCCATGGAAGGGCACGAAACCAGAGGGGCACGCCACCAAAAGTAGGGCCAGCCGAAGACGCGAGCTACTGCGGAAGACGTCGATGTGGTCGGTGCCGGGAGCAATGACCAAGTGCGGAGGTGGCTGGTGAGGTCGATGTTCTGATACCAGTTGTTAGGATTTAGAGATGCACAAAATAGGAGACAGATTTTTACGTGCAAAACTTCACGAAGGATAAAAAAACCACAGGAGACAATCCGTTATAATGTCTCAAATTACATGTACATGGTGTGGCTTTATATAGCCAAAAGAGTTTGAATTATGCTAGATATAAACTCCTATTTGGATATTAAGTATATCTCTAGCAAACCTATTAGGATATTTGAGTTATCTCTAACATATCTCCCCTTAACTCAAAATTCATAATGATATTATCTTCTGAAAGACCATGAAGGGTAAGAAAGCGTCGAAAGTCCATAGGATATATTGAGTGGAAAAAATACTTGTGTGAAAGACTAGATCGAACAGTCTTATCCAAACGCTTCTAATGAAAATTGAGCAAATCACTAGTAGGTCTAAACACATAGTTATCAATAAAGCAGAGAAGTAATTTAGATCTTCAACAATTCATAATCCTAGTAAAGCCTAAGTCTATGCAACTGATCTCCTAAAACAAATACTTAATCATCAAACGGTATAAGTCAGGACATTACTTGTGGTGCTTGATAGATAGCGAAGAACTTATATCATGATTTTTGACATACTCCACTTAAAACATAAAATTCAACAAATAATGCTCATTAAAAGAGCAACTTGCACGTGTAGCCATGAAATACGTCAAACTGCCTACTAAAATTCTATGCCATAGTTGAAACTACTCCTGCACCTCTATCTTGGTCCTCTTCGGCTCGCTGATTCTGATGGCAACGTCATCGTGCGGGACCCCGTCGCCGTGGGGGTCAATGACATGCTATCGTAGCCATTGGGCTTCATGGTGGAGTGGATCAAGCGCGCAGTGCCACAAATGGACAACGCGTTCGTGTGCCCCATGATCGACTACCTGGAGTTGGAGTCAGAGAAGGGTAGCCAGGCGGTGCACGGGCAGTTCATGCCGACTTCGGGTGGGGGCACCCACGGTTTGTGGTCGCCGGCGCAGATGTTCGGCAGCGATACGGTGTACACGACGCAGGGGCCCGACAAGAACGACGGCGTGTTTGTGCTCTTCGCGCTCGAGCTGGAGTGAATCTCCTCTTCTGAAGGGCAGCGATTTGGATCTTAAACCCTAAGCTCTGGTACCACTCGTTAGAGTTAGTACGGCAAAAATGGAAGAAAAATTTAGCATGTAATAACCTCATAACGGAGGAAAAAACTACAGAAGACAAATCCACTATAATCTCTCAAGTTTAGATTTACAAGGGTGTGGTTTTTATAATCAAAAGAGTCCAGATATGGAAGGATCTGTTGAAGATAGACGACTAACAACCTCTTTGGATAAATCTTGATTCGATTGGATATTGAGTTATCTCTAACAAAATTAAATAGGTTAAGCACTCTCATCCTCAACTAATCAACTCAAAATAATATTGTTTCATATTCTACAGCCAAAAGGAGAAAGAACCAAAAAACGAAAAACTAATCTCCTCTGCCAGTCCAAAATCTCTAACCTTCACTGTTCCATTTCGGTCAACCAAAATATTTGCACATTTAATATCTCAGGATTAAAAACGGATAACACGACAGATTTTACAATGAATATTACAAAGATACACAAACTGTAAAACGTGAGCATTCGCTAGTAAGCAAGCTAGCAGCAAGAAGCAATAGTTTTTAAAATTGTTTTATAGGCCTTGGAAAGAGTTAAGAGAAGAGAAATTTTACGATGTTTTATACTGGTAGTATACAGTGGGTAGTTGAAATCATATCTAGTCGTTGATTTGTTAAGGATATTTCTATTACTCTACTATCAGAGTAAGTATGAATAAATTCTAGCTAATCTGGTCTATTAGAACGAAAAGAATAAACGGTTTATATTAAATTTAGTGTACCGTAAAAGAACTCTATGAAAAAACCATATTAGTTTTGTCTGAATAACCTAGACAAGAAATTTGTCACGGACCGCCCTTTTTAGGGTGCGTATAAATACCTTCACAACTACCCAGGAATTTAGCTGTAGGTAACCAAGTGTACATTGCCAGACATAAAAGCAAATGCGAATGCTTTATAGATAATGTAAGGGCCTAACGGCCAGAGTTTTACAAAAAGGTGCGGCTGGCACCAGATACATTACCAAAAACAACCACAGGAAAGGTTTGAGCAGATAGATCAAGGCCTTCAACACCAAATAACATCGCCATCTGCGTTCTCCTGGGACTCGTTATCTTCTTGAAATTCTAAAAGATAGATTTAGGAGCAAGGGTGAGTACACAACCGTACTCAACAAACCACACGAAAATTCTGAATATTACATGCACGGAGTTTCAAAGAATTGGCATAAGTTTAAATATTTGGTGGATGCATGAGCTAGGGTTAAGTATAATACAAAATAAATATAAATCAATCAATCAATATCATTATCACAACACCACCACTAATTTATTAACAAAATCCAGGTTACGGCAAGTTTATTATTAAAATTACTCGAGCTCAGTTACAGAAATCACCCTAAATTAACCCAGCTTCATTAATCGGAAGCACGGCGTATTCGAATACCATTTAGATCACTCTGCAGAGCTACTCAACTTTACCCACAAGATATCTACGGTCATTAGTGCCACGCGATTAACATACAACTCTTATGCATGCGGCCCGACCGAGATGAACATAACCTTTCATTGAATCTCCCCCCTTAAGCTCCTACCCAAGAGGGCGGTGCACATCCTCGACCTCCGAGAACCCATCGCCAAAGCGGCCTCACGACCGACCGAATCCGATGAAACCTCTTTGTTGAGAAAACCGCCGAATGGCCGCACCATTCCGTTTCACCCCAAACCAGGTTGCTATCCATTCCTCCACAGAGAATGGGAATCCACCTGTAGGCATTCCAAGGAGAAAGACAATATACCGGGTTACGTGGGTCAAGTCAACAGAGCTGACCGACCCAACTTGTGGTTGAGAGGGGCCTGAGTTATTTACTTTGCCCAGGAGTTGATCCTTAATTGCCGAAGACACAGCCCAACGCACACTGCACCACCGGTACCTCCTGTACCCTTTCCACACCAAACTGGGCTTGTCATCGGGTTGGGGATTGGGCCAGCGCCCACCTTCCATGGTCCGCCCAATACTGTCCCCCAAACCGTAGCAGGTTTTGAAGACGAGTTTTAATCAATAAATGAAAAGTAATTATCATTATTATAGCTAATCTATAGTGGTTCATTAATGATAACCTAGGGTTACAACTGAATATGGCATAATCAACATGGTCTTAACAAAGGGGTGGGTTTAACTAGTCAAGTCTTTCCAAACTAGCTTCTTTTAGATTTCTACTCTATTTACAGACAAATGCAATAACTAAATACATACAGTAATTATACGGAATCATGGGATCAAATATGTTCAAGGAGTGTGGCTTGCTGTAACATCCTGAAAATTTTAAACAGTGGAATGCTATAATATGAATTTGTCTTTTTGAGTATTTTCGAGTTTTATGGAATTTATGATTTTTCTTGAATGGATTTCTTGAATTTGGGTTGCAAAGACAATTAAAGGAAATGGGAAAAATAAAAAGAACTAAAAGAAAGATTGGGAATAAATTATTTTCTGAATCCAAATTGATGGAGAGATCAATTTACACACTGATAAAAAGATACAAATGTCAATTTAAATATTAAAAATAAAAAGAGAGGTCAAGTTGACTAGAAACAGTGCACCATCTGAAATTTCGAAAAAATGTCCAGAGCTGATTTCCAGCTGAAAAATTTACCAAGTCACCCTTGATACAGTATTTACCATCGGTAAAAATCTCAGAGAATTATCAGATGGGATAAAGCCTCAATTAAATTGAAAACAGAAAACAACAAAAGCTGAAAAACACAATATCAGAATTTTTATAAATTATTGGAGAAACATCTTGAGCTGAAAATTTTATCTAAGAATACTTGCCTCAAATACATTTGAACAACAAAGTTTCAAAAATTTTATAAAAGATTTGAATCGTCTGGTAATTCAAATACAGAAGTAGAGATTTAGTGCACTGTACCATACTCGAATTTTAGTGAGTGTTGTACTAGATATTTTAACCCCAAAATTTTCTCAGAAGCTTGTCTATTGCCAGGAGAGAGTGTGCAAAAAGTAGTCAAAATTTCTAGCAAAGGTTAGTGGGCAAATTAATGCAAGTTCAATTACATTTGGCTGAATTCACCCTCAAACCGAACTCTTGCCCTCACTGCCATGTGGGTCCGGTCCCACCGGTCAGGCTCATCCCCATTTGTTCTTCGCCGTTCTGCTCTCCTCTTCTCCCGAGCGAGCAGCTCCCACTCGCTCTCTCTCCGGTCTTGCCGAGTCATGCGCCTGCTCACCGTCTTGGAGCTTCTCCCGAGCCACTCAATGGAGCCATGGCCATGGGCACCACCCGTGACGTCTGCTCCTCGCCATGACCGAGGCTCTCAATTGCAAATAGACTTAGCGTGATTTCAAGAGAGGCCGCAAGGCGATTCATTGAGGGAGTTCTCTGGCGCTTGCTGCAAAAGACTCAAAGCGCATCGCCAGAGACCTCGTGAGCCGCTACTAACTTCCTCCAAAAGCTACCGCTCTTCTTCTTCCTTTCAGAATTCTTGCGCCAAGAATGAAGAAGGAGGAGAACATGGAATTTCGGACAGAGTGGAAGGTACCCGAATCGGTTGGCCCAGAGCACCCTCAACCATTCTGAGCTCATTCCTCTTAGCTGATTTCACCCTTCTTCCTTTCTTGGCGCCGCCACAGAGCCTTCTTCTCCAGATCCAAGGCGCCGTGGCACTCATTCCGGTTCATCTCAACCCAAACACGAGTAAAACCGAGCCCCACACCTCGGTGATACTCACCGAGTCCTCGCTTTGGGTTAATGGGTCACCGGAGTTGAGTCTTCGCGGAGGTCCATGGCGATCGCCGCAGAGTGTGTGGGCGACTCTGTTGCAGCCATCCCGAATCAAACAAATGACCACCAACAGACTCCTTGTTGTCTTTGGTCTTTGTAGTGTTACCATTCCGCCGCTCGGCCGTCGTTACGCCGCGGCGAGGCCGGAACCGCCTTCCCCTGTTTCCGCCATCGACTGCCGGGTCCCGATGAGATGGCGAACCCACTTTAGCCAAATAAGGAAGGCGAATTTACGAGGAAAACGCATTTGCCATTTTGGAAAGTTTCAATTGTCGTGGATTTTCATGCCCTAATAGGTTTAAACATTGAATATCTTTTGATCTGGAAGTCCAATTTAGATGAAACCAATTTGTAAATTAAATTGTAAAATCCAATGGATTCGTGATATGTAAAAATATTGTTGGAAGAATTTCGTATGTAAATTTTAGAAAATGAAAATGCCGAGAAAGGTATTTATGTGCTAAGAAAAAGGTTAATTTGGATTACACCAAAATCAATGAAATCAAACCTGTTAGGAACACTTGTTCTCGAATGAGTTTGAAATTTGCAAAAACAATTATACTCAAAGTTAGTTTACCTTGTCAAATCAATCCATGTTTTAATTTGGCTAAAAGAGAATGAGTATAAAGTAAAATCTTTGCAAGAGGAAATAAATGGATGTCGAAAAATGTAGATGATATAAACTTACGGGAGTTAGTGTGTGTTGAAAATGAATCAAGAATTATGCACAGGTAGTCGAAACTAAGTTGCGGTTTGGCCAATTTTGACGTTGAACAATATGGTCATTTAGGCTATTTCAAGGTAGATTAAATAGCTTTCCCAAATACTAAAATCAATAAAACTAGTCTAGAAACGTTGTACAAAGTTTATACTATCACATTCGTAAAAAGACTTTTATTTGGTTAAGTTTTGCATAATAATCTAGTCGACCTAAAACCTTTAAGTGTTAGCACTCCCTTTGCGCTACGGCCGATTTAGTAGCGTAAACTTTACAATGCCATTAAGCCTTTTTCAGCGATGGTTATAAAGTCTCGTCTAAAGTGTAAAACTTATGAAATTGATCGTGGTGTTGTCCAAAGTATAGACTATCCAAATAAGAAGAGATAATTCTATTCGGCATGTGTAGCCTATTAATTTTGACAACTTAACAACCCTAAGTAGTCACATGTTGAAGACTTGAATGAATGTGAGTTGCAAATGAAGAAAACTTCGTTAAGTCATTTTTATCACCGAAACCTTCTCAAAAATAAGGTAAAATAAGTCAATAGACTACAATTGAAGATCTAATCAGACAAAGCCAATTCTAAGTGAAATCAAATTGAAGTAAAGGAATCAACTTCGCATGACCTTATATAATCAATTAAGACTTTTTGTTAACTCGCATGAAGCAACTTATTCAAACACGAAGTTAGTGGAGAAAACCTCGAGTTGATCCCTAAGATATGCTCAGAAGAACCTAAGGAAACAATCTGTGTTGTTTAGTTACGCTCTAAGTCCTACCCAAGCAAAGCACTTTAGCCCTATGTTCACGGAAGCTTCTTTGGAAGCAATAGGATCAATACACTATGCAACTAATGACTAATTGTATAATCTAAACTATTTTTGCGTCTTGAATTCGTAAAACAAGATTAAAGGATTCATAAGAAAGCAACCCTGGATCTTATGCAAGGGTTTTATTCGCTTCTCTATTTGTTCTCTTTCGTTCTTTCTTTGCAATTTGTAATTATTGTTAGTTCTTTCGATTTCGACGTGTAGACGCAGACACCCTCGAGGAGGGGGAGGAGGCAGTTGCTGAACAAGGCTTTGATATTTGCGGCGAAGAGCAAGGCAAGCAAATCCTTGACCATGTTGAACCTACTAATTCACCTACCATATGTTGTTTTTGCAACTGTATAGTGCATCCGGATACTTCACCATAAAAACTGCTATCTTGGGTAAGGTTAGTGACTATCCCTGGAATGTATGGTTTTCCTTAAATTGATTGATTCTGTGAACCTTAGTAATGCTTAGACATAGTTAATGTCAGATTGGGTATAATCGTTGCAATATTACAACTGCTTAGTTTTGCCTTAGATCGTCATGATGTTTTTAAAATGATTTCATAACTGATCAGTACTCTAGTAAAGGTAATGGATATGTTGGTTAAAAACCTGAAAACCCGAAAAACTATGCTTTGATGCGGGCGATTATTGGCAATAGCCGGATGTGCAATATAGGCTTTGCACGTAGTATAGGGTGGAGTGTCGCCCGTGTCGGATTAAGGACCGAGCAATGGGACGCTATTGATCCGAGATTTTCGTGCAACCACGAGGGCTATTATGGGGTAGCCTTAGCCTATTAAGTTGTTTAGATGTGGCTTTGCTCATTGGTAGGCGGGGAGCTAGCGGAGGCATTTCGGTCGGATTGCTTGTGAGGGCTTCCATGCGATTCGTATGGGTAATTACTGGCGGTGCAACTGTACACCTTGCCATGGACAGAGACGTGGTGTTGGGTGTGATAAATGTGGATCCACAACTTGGGTGAGTGTCTCTGTTTTTCAGGCGAGGTTAACGTCCGGCTGGATCAAAGCCATGTCTAGATAATGTAACGGCTCAGATGATCGCCTTCTTGGCGCACCTAAGGAAGTCGTCGTGCGGCCTAGCAAAAGGGTGGATCATTCCTTGTGGGTAAAGTTGTACACCTCTGCAGAGTTTAAATCTAATCGATTAGCGGGCATGATCATGAGCACTCGGTGAAGTCATTCCAATGTTAGAGTTTTGCATTTTGTCAAATGGGTTGGTTACTGCTTTTGATAACAAATGGTTTGAGTCAAAGGATCGACTTCAGAGAGTTTCGCCATTGGGTATGCTATGTCACCTGAGCAAATTTATCTTACATTGGATATACAAAAGTCATCTTTGTTTAAGTGAAAATGCTAATTGTAATCTATTATGTCATATGTTTAAATTCTTTTTGCAAAACGCATAAAATAACCTAGAGCTTGTTCCTTTGAAATGGCCTGCATGACTATTATTTGCATTTGCTATCAAGTCTTCTTTGGGTACAATTGTACTCATTCTTGCTATCAGATTTGTTCAGAGGAGAATCATGCGATGTGCGAAGATGTGTTCTTTCAAGGTGTCTCGGGGATTTGGCGACGATTTCTTCTAGGGCTTTTGCCTAGTCGATGCCCTGTGGGGTTCGGTTTGGGGCATGCTACCGTGCTTTTGGATCTTAAGTATTTCTGCTTTTCCATTGTTTATCTTAGCTTGTAACTAATGCTTGTATAATTAACTCTGTGGCAAGTTGTGTAAATTAAAGCTTGGCTTTTGGTTGTGATATGAATGTTGTAAACATGTGAGTGCTAGCTACTGATCCAGGGACTAGTACGGTAATCACATGGAGTTCCTGTTCCTCGGAATGGGGCCTCACACTTGCCTTGCGAGGTTAGGGGTTCGCCTAGCGAGAGATGGTCGATGTCGTGTCTAGTCCCGAACGGCTCTTGTTCCTGCGATAGCTCCAACGACTGCTCTGCTTCAAGATTCGTGCCAACGGTTGCTCCAACGTCGTATCTAGCGTGAAAAGGCGAAACCAATAAATAAACAGACAAAAATAACTAAAGAAAGAAAAAAGGGAAAAGAATCAGGGAGAAAATGGCCGAAACGGAGCTCAGGGGTATTTTTGGAATTTTTTTAGACTCGGTATGGTGAAATGGAGATCATTTTTGGACTCAGCGGCTCGAACCGGTCAAGAATATGTTTTTTTTTTGGTATTTTTGGATTTTTGGGAATTTTTGGGGAATTTTCTGGAACTTTATTTGCATTTTCCGGACTTTAAATAAATAAAAAATCCGAAAAAAAGAAAATAGGAGGTGACACTGTGCTATGGGCCGCACAGTGCCATGGATTCGCCCACGCCTTGTGAGCTATCGACAAGCGGGGCAGCAGCTTGAGCGGTAGCCGAAAGAAGTGCCTGAAAGCAATGCTCATGAGGGCCGACCTACCGACACGCGGAGCCCATGCACCGTGGAGAGGCGACGACCGACAAGGTGGCCTGGCGCCATAAAATGACGAGGAAAAAAGGAATCGACCAATGGGGCCGACACCAGCGAAAGACGAGGAAAAAGATCGACGCTAGGGGGCCACTATCAGCGAAAGAACGGGCGGGAGCCGACGAGTGAGGTCCACCAGTCAGATGGAGCGGGAAGCGGCGAGGCGAGGGGTTACCAGAGGCGAAGAAGATGAAGTTGGCGCGGGGATTTGAGGGCTTGGGGAGACGGAAGAAGTGGCGGGGTGGAAGAGCGTGGCTTGGTGAGTACGGAGCAAGGTAAAATCGGGCTCGGGGGAGAACCGGAGGGGCGTGGCAGCGGAGATGGACCGGAGCTAGGGAAGACAACTCGAGAGACGATGAATTGGTGGCTCGGGCGGCGAAAGAAATAGCGAGAGATGGAGAGGGGTTGTGGCAGTCTGGGCGCTGCGAAATGGAGGAGACAAGGGCTTTATACGAAGCAAAGGGAGAGAGAGGGTGCTCCCATGAGTTTGCGGCTGCGAGGGAGAGGGGTTCGGCATGCATCTGTGCACTGCTTGTCGCGGAGGAGATGGCGGGACAGAGGTGGTCTGGGGCTCAAGGAGGAAAAAGACGAAGCGGTCTGGGCGCGTATGCGTTGAGTGGCATCAGAGTGGAGGCGATGGGGGTTCTTTATTGGCTGGCCGGGCGAAGCGAGCGGCCAAAGCCATGAGGGTTGTGCGGCCGACGTGGCGCAAGGAAGAAAGTGGTAAAGGACAATGTGGTAGAAGCGACGGCCACACGCGGGAATTGAAAGAGCAGTGGAAGTGGGCTGGAATGAGGAGGCGAAAAACGAAAATGGAAAAACGGTTTCTTTTGAGAATTTGCCAAAAACGGAAAGGGGCCAATAAAATCCGAAATAAAGCGAATTAAAAACTGGGAAAAACAAGGAAAATCCAATTAAAATAACTAGACTCATTTTTGAAATTTTTGGGTTATTTCAAAATTTATTATCGAAATGATATCTGATCACCTATGCATTACATTATGATGGTGCAGATAAGTCAATCCATTGAGAATCTGCCTTGTATATGCAGAGATTGTTGCTTCTTCCAACTGATGCTTCTCACATACAGACACCAGAGAAGCTTCACTGACAAACTCGAGCTAAATACGAACAGTTTCTTCCTACAAGCAACCCAAACCAGACAAAATGATGTTATTACGATTTGAGGATACAGCTACCCAAAAGAAATATGTGGAATACTTCTTCACACTATACTACAGTTTTCACTTACAAAATAAGTGCATGGTGAAGATACATCATGGTTGTGCTGAACTGTTAATGCTGTTCTAGAGCAAATCTCAATACTATGTTTGTACAAAACAAATGTAATACTGAACCGAGGAAAAATAAACTGGGGTGTAGGTATTAGTGGGAAAAATTAGCCCAGCGACACCCAATTCGTTGGCTTTTGGTGGTGTGTCTATGACATGTGGGTCCGTCTGTGTCTATGACAGTAGGTCAGGGTGTCATTTGGTGAATCGCGAATTTTAAAGAGTGTCGCTGGGCAAATTCTCCCGATATTAGTGGGGCGAAGATTTACAAAGGTGATTTGCAACATAGTGAAGGCAGTTTATCAACTGACAATTGAACCACCATTTTGGCACCAAAATACTGCACTATGTTCTTATGCTCCAACTGGCTTAGAAGCAGGATCTCCTGAAAGGCTGAAACGATACACTGACACCGAATCAAGGCTAAACTCATGGAAAGAAATCATTTAGAAACAAGAGTGGAGCACGTCATCACTGTCAGAGATAGATAGCTATGACTAGAAAGTAGAAAGCCCTGATTATAAACTTGCAATTGCCGAACTATTCTTAGGTTTTTTTTTTCTGAATTAGATGTTACGAGATAAAAATGATCAGCTTTATCGGACTGCTGCAATGCTAAGAGATAAAGAAAAAACTAGTGCCTGCTCTGCTGGCCTGCACTTTGCTTTGCATACCTTTCTGTTCCAATCAATGATGCTTCTTTGACAGAAAAGACGAACCCATCGCTAGTAATATTCTGGGCTCGGTATGGTATCAGTTGGCAGTTCTCATCCGTTCACTGGGTTGATTGATCCTCACTAGAGGTAGCGATGAACTTACTGCATTTTGTGCACGTGATCAATGTGTTGACTGGAGAGCACCTATACACAGAGTCCAGTCAAAAAGTTTTAGAACCTAATTGCATGATGGTGCAATTGTTCATGCTTTCTGGTTGCAATGGACAGTGTGGAATATTGCTGTAAAATATCGCCACTACTGCTCTCCTGTAGGCATGGTATCTTCTGGAAGATACCAATACGCTTATACGCATTACCCTGCACTGCAAGAACAGCACAGCAAGGACTTCCAGTTCTCCTAGGGTACATGCTACTCTCCAGTGCTCCCTGTCCCAGGATTGGGGCATACAGCCGATCAGGAGTAGGAATATTTAAAAGGGAGATTTAGATATTTGCCACTCTTCAATTTCAAACTTCGATGCTATGTACAAATCATGCCACTAGAGTGGCATTTTTTGTATATGGCGTCGAATTTTCACGTTGAAGGGTGGCAAATATCCAATTAATTCTATTTAAAATGGCTCTCAAACTTTTGTTTGGAGCGGAAATGGCTCCCAATTCAGCGTAACACTAGAAACTAGGCTGAAATGCTCATATAAAATAAAATAAACTAGTCTGAAATGCATTGGGCCGCCGATTCCCAGGGCGTCCATGGGCCTCCACCCCATTTTTTGCGAAAAAGTCCCTCGAGAATCCCGAAATTACGTAGAGGCCCTCCAGCCGGCTCTTGTAGAAAACAATCTGTGGAACTTTTGCAAAAAGAACCCTAAAATTCCACAAATTCGTGGACAGTTCCTAACCTCTTATTTTTGAAAAAACCTCGAGAAATCTAAAATCGCCTTGAGGCCCTCCAACTAGCCTTTTTTTAAAAAAAAACTCTGATAAACTTGAAAATTGTGGTTCCACAGGTTCACCGTGGGCTCGTAAACAACATATTTTTCAGAGAGGCCCTCCTGGTTTCAGAAAATTGCAATCGGACTCGAAATGGATCCTTTTGTAAAAAAGACCCCATACTTTCAAAAACTTGCGTCTAGCCTCGGACTAAAATTCACATGATGCAGTACAACGTGTGACTCCACCTATAACAACTCCTTGACGGATTGACCCAAATAGAACAAAAGAAAATAGTCAATTGAGCTTCTATGGGTCTTCACGTTGTAACTCTTGGACCCAAAGAGAACAAAGCAAATGCTGCCACTGCTTACTATACCCTTTTTTAAGAGAAATTTTATGGTGGATAATACAGGTAGTAGATAGTAAATAGTGGTAGTAAAAATCAAATCAAACTATCTATTCCTCAACGGTATTTTAGACTATTCCTATCTATTCATCAGGGATATTTTAGACTTTTCCTAATTCGTTCACAGTTTTGGATTCATCGAATACTTGGTGATTTTCAGAGGCTTCTTATCCATTCATCCGCCATTCATCAGATCACAGGACGTGTTTTAACTAAAGAACAAATAGTATAGTGGAATTTTTTACTCTTTTACCCCTCTCTGAATTTTACAACCAATACTGCGGGTGGTAGTGTAACTATATCTAAATTAATTTCAACTATTAGATTTAAATGAATGGACGACTTATATTAATTTTAATCCACTGAGCTCTTTTTTAAAGAGAGAGGAAGAGCCTTACTACGGTACTACCTGTTCGAAATAACTACAGCGTGCGTCATTGGATTTGGGCCATCGACCTTGGTCACCCTCTACTCGTCTTATTCCTCCAGCACAGGGCTACCTCTCGCAGCACAAGCTCTGCCAGCCGCCAGCGCCAAGGATGACGACTAGAAGTCTTGAGGCCGGTGCCACAAGGTGAAGAAGCGGGGCGGGTGTCGTACAACGGTACTAGGCGTCGTGGCGCAAGGCAACCACGCCGTCGACAAAGCAGCTCGCCGTCAACGAGGATCCACGTCCGAGATGCATGTATGCGCCGGCCGTTTCTATCGCCTCCACCGCGAGTGCATTGTTAATTAATCAGAGCATTCAGGTGAAATACCCCAAATTTTTCAAAATAATTTAATTGAATTTTATTTGATTTTTCTGAATTTTATTTGGGTCATTTTTGAAAACTTTCCCTTTTTGAAAACCCTAGCTAAAATCCGCTTTTCTTTTTGTGAAATGCGCTTCCCCATTTTGGCCTCCTGGCCCATTGGCCTCCCAATCCGTTCCCCTTTCCCCGGTGGGCCGCTTCCCTGGCCCACCTCCCTTCCGGCCTCCCCGGTCCAACATCGCCTCCTGGCCCGCCCCGCTGACCGCTCCACCTTCGCCTCTGGGCACCCGCCACATGGCTGCCACCAACACTGCCAGCGCCGCATGCTCCCAGAGCCACTCCTGCCTCCCTCGCCACACCCGATCAGGTGCTCCTCCCGTGCCACCCGTGCCCCTCACCGCCTCTGTCGCTCCCTCGCCGACCGTGTGCCCTCTCTCCTCCCCCTCCGGCTATAAAAGCCCTCCCCACCCTCCTTCCTCGCGCACTCGACACGGTGAGCTCCTCCTTCCCTCCCCATGCTCTCTCTCCCTCTCCCGCGCCCTCTCAGCTCGCCACCTGCGTCTTCCCGGCCACGACGCGCCTGTTGCCGTCCCCTCTTGCTCGCTCTGCCCTCGCCGGCCCTACCCTCCAGCCTCTCCCCCATCCCCACCCCGCCTGCCTTTCACCGCCCAGGCCCTACACAGTAGCTCCTCCCCTCATGGATCGGACCAGTGGCTAGGCATGCATGTCTTGGCCGGCCAGAGGTCGTTCGGCCGAAAAGTCGTTTTATTGTGCGTCCTATTTTCCTTTTTTATGATTTTCCAAAATTTTGGATTTTCAATAAATATGAAAATCATTCAAATACTGCACAAAATTTCAAAAAAATCCCGAAAATTCCCAAAAGTCAAAAAATACCTATTCTTAACCCGTTCGAGCCACTGAGTCTAAAAACAGCCTCGTTCCGCCAAACAAAGTCTCCAAAATTCTCAAAATCCCAAAATACCCTTCCGCCCCTTTTTCGACCTTCCTCTCCTATTTATTTTATGTTTTCTTTGTAATTTTATACGTTTATTTTACTGGGTTTGTTTCTTTGTACTAGATCTGACGTTGGAGCGCAGTACCAGGAGTAGTACCCGGAGTAGGAGAATTACTCGGAGTAGCACTAGGAGTAGGAGCCGTCCGAGACCGGTCAAGACTTCAGCTTTTACCAGTTAGGAGATCCCTCAACCCCGTATGGCTAGCCACACCCTTGAACATATTGAACCCAGTTTTAATATAGTAATATGTATCTTCTTATCGCATTATTTCTAGTATCTTAGAAAACTAAAAAGGAGATAATTTGGAATGACCTGATTAGTTATAACCCACCCCTTGTTAAGCTCGTTGTTAAGCCTTAATCCCATTTTAACCTTAGACTATAATTATTGAACCATCGTAGATTAGCTGTTAATAGTTTTTCACTCTAGCTCTTTTATTTAAAAATCTCCGAGTGGTGGCTCGGTGTGCTTTTCAAAAATTGCTATGGTTAGGGAGACAGTGTTGGGCTACCCACGTGAGGTGGAGGTTAGTTCGACCCCCAACCAATGACAAAGGCAAGGTATGGTCTGGCGGTTGGTATAGTAGGTACTATGGCTTGTGATATGTAATTGGCTGAGTCTCAGATACTTAAGGACTGATTCCTTGGGCAAAGTAAATAACTCAGTCCCCACTCAACCACAAGTTGAGTCAGTCAGCCCTGTTGACCTGTTCTAATATAGCTCAGTACATTGTACTTCCCTTTGGAATACCTGTAGGGAGCAGCTACCATTCTTATGAGAAGAGTGGATCATAGAGCGATCGAGTTGAAACGGGAATGGGGAAACCATTCGCCAGTTCTCACAACAGTAGGTATCCACAGTAATCAGATCGCGTCTCCCACTATGTCCAGTGAGTCCTGAGGATTGTGGATCCTCGAAACCTACTGGATAGGGGCTAAAGAGAGGAAGTCCAACAAAAGGCTATGATTATTTCGGTCCGACCGCATGCATTTAAGTTGCATGTCAATCGCATGACACTAACGACCATAGATATCTTGTGGGTAAAGTTGAGTAGCTCTGCAGAGTAATCTTGATAGTATTCGAATACGCCGTGCTTCCGGTTAATGAAGCTGAGTTAATTTGGGGTGATGCCCATAACCGAGCTCAAGTAGTTTTCAATTTTGAAACTTGTCGTAAAGCTGAACTATGTAAAAACCCCTTGTTATTGGTTTGTGTTTCAAATGTAACTAAAACTGGTATTTAAAAACTTACATCCACAATACCTAAAACCTGTGCCAACCCTTGTTATTCCCTGTATGTAATATTCAGAATCTCCTGTGTGGCTTGTTGAGTACTGATGTGTACTCATCCTTACTTCCTACCCCTTTTTAGATTTTCAAGAAGCCGCCGACTTCTAGGAGATCGTAGATGACAATTGTGTTTGGTTATAGGTCTTAATTTGTTGCTCGAGCTTTCTTGTGAGAGTTTCTATATGGTATCTGGTGCAAGCTGCACCCTTCCTATAAAATTCTGCCCGTTAGGCCTTAATTCTCTATAAAGCAATTGGATTTCGTTCTTATGTTTGGCAATAATCACTTAGTTCTCGACAGCTGAAATCCTAGGTAACTGTTGAGGTATTTAAACACATCCCCCTAAAAAGGGCGGTCTGTTACATCAGGTATTTTGCAAAAAGTTTTTTGAGAGAAAACACATATACAAAGGCAGCTCGATCGGTACTAATTTAATCTGTAGTCTCGATCGATCACATTTTATACAAAATTTGGAAAAAAAAAGCTTGTTGGTGGGTGTCAACAGACTGCTATTTGGGGTACCTCTCCGCGCCTCATGATCAACCAAGTGGTCGGCATACCTAGTCCACGTGGCGCCCGGCGACGGTGGGCGAGCACGCCTTCGCTTCGCCCGTGAGCGTCCGCATGGCGCCCGGCGGAGTGGCGAGCCGCCACTTTCGCCCGGCGAGCGCGATCGTTCGTGGCGCCCGGCGGCAGTGGCGAACACGCCACTTTCGCCGCGCCGCAAAAGGCAAAAGGTGGAAGCGAGGTGGCTTCACCTCGAAGGCTCCTTCCACGAAATCTGCTTACGGGCCATAGGACGGCGATGTCGAGACCTATCTGCTGCAAGGATTTGCTACAACCCCATTCCTCGGCGCCTCTCCCAACTTTGTCAAGAAAGGGTCACATCGGCGGGCCGGGCGAAGCCATGCGTCGGGCATTTAATGAAATTTGGAGGAACGCAGGCGACAGAAAGCGTATTAAATGTGTAAGGATCAAGCATGATGACCCCTTTTACCTACTCCCCGTGCTTTGGCCTATATAAGGGCCCTCGGGTGCATAGGGAAGAGGGAGCGAGAGGTTGAAGAAAACAAGCAAGAGCATAGCAGTGAGAGCCCAAGAAGAACTTGTAATTCCCAAGCTTTGTCTTGCACGATTAAAAACACTCTCGATAAGCAATCCAAGAGAAGTAAGGCTATTACCCACCTTGAAGGGGCTGAACTGGGTAAAAATCCTTGTGTCACGTGGTTAAATGAACGCCGAAGCTTGCCGCCATGAGTCCCTAGGGTTTCCCTCGCTAGGTTTAGCCACCGCGAAGACGCCTCCTTCCCAACCAAACCGAGATGCGTAGATCACGGGCTGTCGAAGCGAATCCGAAGCATTCGGTTTGTTGGCTCGGTTCAAAATTATTCTAATTACACTTGTTCATTAGTTAAACATTGAAATGAGTCAATTTCGAATGAAATTAAATTTTGCATTGGCTCAATTCTAAAAATACTTCCAAACTAAAATAAAATGATCTTAAATCAAATTGCATCAATTTCAGAAAAAACTCAAAAAAAAAGAACTTGCTCGATTTCCACGCCTTACTTAGAATTGATGTTTGCTAGCAGCTCAGCACAGAGTCTTTTTCCATGAGCAAGTACAATAGGTCCCATACAAGACAACAAAGATATCGAGCTATCAGTCAACCTGACCTCTCCAAACTGGCGCCTGGCGCCGTTGCGCTGCTTGGCGGGAAGCGACTGAGGACTGAAGCAGCTAGCGTCGTCCCCCACACCTAATCAATTGCTTCGCCCCAGCTCACCGGCCGTGGGGCCCGGCCGGCAGTCACAATGATGCGCTACCTCGACGCCCAGGGGCACCCTGCCCGTCGCACATGACCCTGTCTCTCTTTCCCCGTCTCAGGTTCGTCCTCGGCTCTTGTACCATGCACAAATGGATTTTCTGGGTTAAGAATTCTTCCTATATCTGTTTCAGTTTTGGATTTTCTGAAAGTTAATTATAGATTGTGGTTATAGAAAAGCTGATTCTTCAAAAGTTGAAATCCAAAAGCACATATGAAGTGGATTGTTAATTCTAGTGTATATGGATGGGCTAGATTGTGAGAATTGGATTCTAAAATCAGCTGTTCGTTTTTTATTCCGTTTTTGGAGCCAAAATCTATAATAAAAACTAAAATAAACAAGCCCTTAATTAGCTTTAGCTTTGTATAATTGCATATGTGGTTGCAGTGAAAATGAGATATGAAATGACAAGTGAATGCCCCCCTTTACTACAGATGGTGGAATCAAACCACCCACTTGAATAAGGTTATCTTTGTCGGATGTAGCATGAGCATATATGTCATAGTGTCATGAAGTACTCATCTGGTTACAGAGAGACTAGAGAGCAGGGTTTGCTTTCTCGCGCTGAACAAGGAAAACGCGCCTCTCGCCGCGGTTCGGCTTCAGAAACCGAACGGTTTCTCGCCGGAATTCAAATCCAAATTCAAAAAATTCAAAAAATTTAGAAAAATTTATCCAAAAAATTCCTAAAATTAGTATTAATTGTTTGATGAGCTCTGGTGTAAATTTTTTTTGAAAAAACGAATGTATACAACTTTTTTAAATGATTCAAAGTCTTCAATATAGAAAAAGCAAAAAAAAAAAGAAAATCCGGCCTGTGGGCTTTCAGCCCACAGGCCAAACCTATTGGGCAGCCCAGGCCCAAGCCCTTTTGTACTAGGCCCAGCTCGGCCAAAAATGGGGCTAGGTATATTTGTATATTTGTAATTTTGTATATATTAATGTTGAATTAGTAGTTGATGACTTGATGGTTTGATGTAATTGAAGCTTTTTATTCCGTATGTGTAAATATGTTCATGTTGAATGATTAGTTGATCGCTACTTGTTGGCATCTTTGTCAGTGAATTCCTTTGGAATAATGGATTGTATTGTTTTGCCATGAAGTTAAATGAACATATATGTACTTATTTGTGATGATTGTGAATTTGTGATGTTTGTGGCTTGTGAATTGTGTGATCATTCGTTGAGTAAGTACTAAATAGTGATATTTGTACATATGCTTAGTTTTGTTGTGTTGTTTTAACAGATGGCGGATGTCGGCGTGGTGTGGGAGCATGGCGATAAGGCGAGTCTTTGATTTCGATGCAAATCTGTCTCAAAGAGAAAGGAGGCGGTGCGACCGATTCAAGACACTTTGATCGTGATCGATGTCCGAGGTTATTCGTCGCGATTCGCGTCGAGAAAAACAACCGGCGGTGGGAGATTACAATATTAGTTCGGCCGTGCGCCGGTACAACCAGGATTGACACCCATCCGTGTGACATGACGGGAAGGATGTAGTCCATGGCGGGTGGGCGATTTTTACATCTCTTTGGTATCCCAGGCGAGCCAAAATCTATAATAAAACTAATCATTTGCCGCCTTAAACCCAATTGCCCTCGCTTCGCTACTAGAGCGACCAACACCTTCTTGCCAAATCTCGGGATGCCTTGAGCGCTTTATGCGATATCTTGAGAGCGCCGCGCAAGCTCTTCATATCGTTCTCAACAAGCCCTTAATTAGCTTTAGCTTTGTATAATTGCATATGTGGTTGCAGTGAAAATGAGATATGAAATGACAAGTGAATGCCTATGACTATGCTATCCCGATGCTCGGGCACAACCTCCCACACAATGGGTCTATGAGTGGCGGGGCGACCTAACTTTTATGCCATGTTGTACCAACAATGGCAAGCGACAAGCATTTACTTGATGTCCACCGAGGACAGATGTTTCATGGAATCATTTGTGTGGGAATGACGACAAAATATCCCCAAAAATCTTGCGTGGATTGGAACTATTTTGAACTTGTGTGATTGTAATATTGCACCCACTTGAATAAGGTTATCTTTGTCGGATGTAGCATGAGCATATATGTCATAGTGTCATGAAGTACTCATCTGGTTTCAAATTTGTTTGAAAATGCAAACCGTTCGGTTTTTGAGAGACTATCTTGAAGCGGTTTTGCGAGGCAGCATAACTGACCAGGTGTTCAATTTTGGGAGACGCCAGGGACTCGCATGAGAAAACCACATGTGGCAAGAGAAGTTACAGCTGGCAGCCACGTGTTCAGTGCCCTATGTCCCACTAGGCACTAGAGTTAAACCGTTGCTTTTTGGGCGCGCGTTCACCGCGAAAAAGCGGCCGTACGACGGGGAATTACCAACAGGCAAACGTCGCATCCGCGTGTGGGGCGCAGGCCGGTCGCGTGTGAGTGGCACCTAATCCTAGCCGTCCAAAGCGCACTTCGAGGATCCTGAGGGGACCGTATTGAGTGTTGACTCAGGGAAGCGAGGGACGCCTCCAGAGTCCAGAGCCACTGACTCAGCCTCGGTGTCCCTGGCCTTGCGATAGCTAGCTCCCTCTAAACCACGTCCATGGACCAAAATGCAAGAGCAAACGTCCTATTTGGTTTGCTATCCTTACAAATTATATTAAATAATAGCAACATCAACAAAGGTTGGTTGATGTTGGGTTTGCTTTTAAATGTTGGTAACACCGACGAAAATTTGGTAATATCAATGAAATCCAATATCATGCACAGGTAATCTGATGACGAGGAAGTTGCTTGTCAAAATTTTGATAGCGCTAAAATTTAGCTAGTTCACGGTCTAAACAACCATCTTTTTGCCAATATTTGGCTATGTCCAAGTTTTGCGAATTTGCGTATACCAAAATTTGGTTTGTCTTATTTGGGCCACAAGCCAAATATTCATAAAAAAAAAGGAAAAAGATCTATGGGCATGTAACAATGTACCAACGTGCCATGACAGCAATTTTCTTCCCGATACGTAAACGTTTGATTCCAAGGCTGCATGGACACATGGACGTGGCGATCCTTTTCTTTGTCGGAGAAAAAAAAAATACCAAAAAGATCAGGTCATGTCACCGCCACCTACAAGGATTGAACTTTGAAGGAGGAGGCAGCAAGCAGGCAGAGGCAAAACTGGCTAGGCTCGCGCAGAGTACGGCAGCCAGTCTACTGGACCGCTTCTGCATGCCAAGGAACGGGTGTCCGGCCGGTGCCGTGCCTCGGGAACCGGGCCTGCGAGCGCTGTGCTGCGCGCGCCCCTCGGCCTCGGCGACGCTCGCAGGCGCTGCATGCCGCGCGCCGAGCCCGGGCGGCAAATGCATCGGGCCGTCCGGGCGGGCTGGACGGACGGCCAGGATGCGGCTCTCCTCGGATCGCCCACTGGTCGCGGACGTGCTCCACGGAGCCGCCTGACCGCCCGCCCGCGCGCGGAGGCAACGGTTACCCAATCCCGCCGGGCATGGACGCCCCGGTCGGGCTGCATGCCTGGCTAGCTAGCCAGATTTACCCTGTCGTCTTGTTTCGTTTTTATTGTCTCACCTGCCCAAATGCCAAAGTAATTGTACTACACGGCTGCGTTTCTGCATGCGATACGTACTCGTCGTATGCTTCCGATCCCGGAGTCCTCTTGGAAAAAGTAGAGAGCTTGTGTAAACTGGATTCAATTTATGCTCGTGTTCTTCACCTTTCTCGGCTGCGTATAGAAGCTTGAGTAAGCAGTGCTCTACCAATTAATTCAAGCATGGATTGTGCGCGTTTAAAATCGAGGGATCGAGTATTATGGCTAGCATAAAAAGATGACGCCAGATTTAAAACCTGTATCATCGATGAATCGCAGCATGTGCACGCGATCGGGGGCGACAAATCTAGTGCAATGCAGTGCATTCCACGTATATATACTTTGACCCAGCTTCGATGAAAAGTCAAGAAAAGGTAGGCAGAAACCGCGCGGCCAGTAGCAGCTCGTGCCTCGTGGCGTGGAATGCTTATATATGCGTGCGTGTTTCTCGCTCGTGTGAAAGGTGTGGGAGGCATGCCGCATGCAGCGGCAGGGACGAGTGCTAGCTAGCTATAGCTCTCATGCATGTGGCACGTGCCAGAGAGCTAGGCTAGCTACGGTGACCGTCCAAAATCAACATGTAATGATGGTGATCAACTGATCATCACAAGCTCTGTCGGGCTACGTGGGAGCTAGCATGCATGCAACTCGCAGTGTATACACATGCATATACACAACTCATTTGTCTGTTCAGTACTTCAGTGTAGTATGGTAGCGAATTGATCACTTTTACGGCCTTTTCTCTTTTTTTAAAAAAATTAGCGCTCCATGAATATATTTGCAAATCTACCTCTCTTCATCGTGACAAACAACACCTATCCCGTGCAGCACCCGGGGAGTGCTAGGGGCTGGCAAGCATGGCACAAGCGGGCGAGTGCAGGAGGAGCGTTGCTGCTTTTGGGGAGCGCGCGAGACGTTTCCATGGTAGGAGAGTGCGGAAGGGGCCTTTCGCAGCGAGGACAGTGCTAGATTTGTAATTCTATTAGAAAGAGAGCTAAATTTACAAAAGGTGAGAAGAGGCTAGAAAATGATCAATTCTATGGTAGCTAGCCAGCTGATCATTTCATTCGGCAAATTTATGAGTACATTAGTTTTTTTTTTATTTTGAATTCTTGGGATCGAACATGTAGACGTATGTGTGAGCTATATATACGCCTCTCTGTCATGTACATTTTTTGGAGAAGCCAAGAAAAATAATAATAGTTGCCCATGAGGTTTTCAGCAGATGCAAATGCAGGCAAGAACTCAAGACATTTTTGTGATGTAATTACAAGCCCTTTTGCTGCCAAGCTAGCTAGCTTGCCATCAAAGGAACACTTTGATTCTTTTAGCTTGCGTCAAGTTACCCAAGTCCCATACCCATTCTTCATTCTTTCCAAGATGGAAACGTTTATAGAAATTTGAGCTACTAGTATCATAGTATGTGTAGACGAAGACCTTTATTTCTGGGGCAGGCAAATGCAGGGCAGTAAAACACGAAAGAGGGACTAGCTAGCTATAGGTCAGAGATGCGAGCTTATATTTGGTGCTGTAATTATGAGCTCTTTCTTATTACACGCTTTTCAGACATACAACGGCTTTTAATTGCACTGAATATATCGGTGCATTTCACGAGGCAAAATGGACTCAAAATCAGTTTTTTAAAGAAAAAGATATCATTGCGGAACATTCTTGAATGTGCTCCACCAATTTGAAGAGAATGAACATAGTATTCCACCATTTTGAACTTGGTATTTTGTTCTGTTCATATATATCGTCCTAATTCCTGTATACTCCATACTTTGGAATCACCAAAAATCATGTGATATGTATATAGAGCTAGTTTATCACTTCCTACTATACATGATTATGGCCCTATTTGTTTGGGTTTTTCACCGGCTTAAAATGCTACAAAGCTGAAGTCTAAACAAATAATTGGCATTTTACCTAGACATTTTCAAAAGCTATAAGCCTCTATATAACTAAAACCAAAAGCCACAATAGAGATGTTTTTTTTGGCTTATTAAAGGTTGGTCTTAGACTAATGTTACTGAAGTTAAGGTAAAATTACCTACTTTTATCATATATAAAAGTCAATTACTTTTAAACTATTTAAACCCAAAAGCTAGCTTTAAACCGAAGTTAAAAAACATAAACCTAAACAAACATGACCTATATATACTGCTATAAAAATCATGTGATAGTTAACTATCAAAAGCACTTGTTGGAAAATAATTAAAGAAGGTCCACATACAATTTGGAGCTACAATTAGTTACGAGGGAAAGATTTTTCTCTCTGCAAGCTTGTCAAAGACATTCCCTCCCACACAGCCACACTTACCCTTTACCAGAAGAGGAATAGAGAAGTGGCATGCGCTTCACGAGACATTTTGTGGGAATTCAAAGCTCTGGAGTCACTTGTTACTCCACCTTCGCCCCTCTGAGCCAGGAAAATGGGAGACGCAGCACAGCAGCGCAAAGGAAGTCCACTGGCTAGCTTGCTAGCTCGAGCAACATAAGCTAAGGGGACGTAGTGCTGTTAATAGGCATTAGGGCACCCCCTGTGCCAAATGGGGCAAGTCTCCATAAATTGCCATTAGTGCCCCCAGTCCTCACCACCCCTTCCTTGCCCTCTCCTCTTGAAAACCCTCACTCACCCTTCTTCCTCTGCCATGCACATCCGTCCATTCTAGTATCCTGCTACCCTCCCTCTCTAGTTTCTGCTACCTCCTCCATTTCAGATTTCCTCATGAGCGTTTTGTTCATGCGTTGGCCATGGTGGTTTGTGGGGAATGTTGGCTGGCTCGAGGCTTTCACGTCCATGCCGGCAGGTCGCCGGCGGGTGGAAGCGTCGGACCAGGCTTCATTCCTCGCAAACCGATGCGTATATCCATGGCGCGCGTCTCTACATGTAGCTGGCTAGGTTATACACTGCGTGACATCGCGTGCGCGTGCTTGGATTAGGTTAAGAGGATTGTTGTCTGGCTCGAGGACCCCGGTCGAGATCGATCTCTTTGATCCCCCTTCACCTGGAGCGTCGGTCGGCGAGCTCGGACCAGGCTTCAATCCCCTTAACCATGCGGCATTGACGTCCATTCAATCTCCCCATCATCGTCAAGTGTCCAGTAGTACTTCTCACGGCGCAATAACTCGGTGAGCTAGACTTGGGAGTAGGCAGGCATACATACACACTACTAGTCTTACCTTCAAGCCTTCAACTGCTTGACACATGCGTTGCAGGGTTATTTCTGTTGCAGCTCTTCGGTCTTCCTCTGCAGGCTGGCTAGCTGCTGCAGCTTGCAGGTAATTAGTACGTACTTTCGAGTCTGGAGATCATCATACGCAGCAAATTGATACTATGCATTGTGATTCGAAGGTTTGTAAATTAGGTTGCTATTTCTATGCATGTAGTTTTATCATTCTTCGATTCTTCCATGGTTTACTCGTCGACAAAGTGAGAAATAAACGAGAGAACTAGCTAGCCCGACTGCTCGAGGAGCAGCTTATATTATGCATGATTACGCAATCATTCGAGCCGCTAGGTGGCAATGATGTGGGCGTAATTGCGGGCATCGATCATGCATGCGCGCGGTGACAAATTTTTTTTCCCGTGTCCTCTCGAACAACAGTACACTACTGATCATCCAGGACAGGTCCTTCTTGAGTGTGTCAGGGGAGAAAAGAGTGGAGCCCTGGCATGGCCCTGCTGCCCTCCTTAAATGCGCTAAACTAGCCAGCTCAGGCTCAGATCAGCAGCCTAGCTCCTGTGCACACATGCCCCCACTTCTCCGGTCGTGCATGAGCTGACCGTGCAAGCATCTCCCGACGCCATAGACGAAGCTACCTATCTAGCTATATCGTTAACGAAAGAGAAATTAACAAGCCTGTGCGTTGTGTCATTTAATTACATGGTTATTACATTGCTGAAATCAGATAAGTTTGTATGCATCGCATCTTAATTATATGGTGAACGGAGAAAACGAATGCCATGCTAGCGTACTACCTTGTATAGTCGTATTAGGACGGCCTGGGCATCGAGCCGGGTTTTTTATGCTGGCACGTGGTACTACAACTATGGCACAACACCCATGCGCACGGGAAATAATAGAGCCATGTTAGGCTTCGTGGTCGAGTATGATGGACGGTATGGCACACCTGTATGAGTCATGCTTGGACTGGTACAACATGAAACATGTTTAATAGCCTTGAATCAAGTACGGTACGAGGCAGGGCGCTTTGCCACGATATTGCGTCATGTTGTGGCTCGCTCTATAGTCGATGCCTTTTGCGGTTCTTACATGCAGAGAAAAGGGGAAACAACGGAGATGCTAAAAGGTGGAGAATGGAGACCGGAGAGTGCATACTCACTCACATCAAACACGTGTATCGAACCACTCTGCACTGGGGTACTCCACACTATGTAAGGTTTTTAATGAGGCAATAACTCTGTATTTATTCAAAAATAAATAAAATTTAGTTTTTTTTTCCAATATTTGTATCCACTACTTCAGCTCCATACGTCTCTGACTTCTTTCCTCTTGTCGCAGTAGTGCAAATTGACCGAACCTGAGCTGGTATAGCACAAAGCCAACACAAATCACAAATGATACGTACCTAGGCTCGCCTCGCCGAAGACGTGCCAAACTAGCATGGTGGGCTGGTCAAGCCGTGGCGGCACGGCACGGGCACCCAACACGACACAATGCCCACCTCTAGTCACATATAGTGTAGTGTGCCTGTAGGGCAGTAGGGTTTGAGGTTAGAGGTGAGTGGGAGAGGGGATCAGAAGAAACAGGCTTGCGGGAGCACGGTACCTCTTGCGTAGCATTAATGGAAATAGCATAGCACACCGAGGCGTGAGCTACCTGTGGCTGCGATGGAGCACATCATGGGCCCCCTGTGCACAGTACTGATCGATACAGTACTACGTATACAGGTATACTATTCGATCTTCATGATCCCGTTCATCAGACGATCGAGCAATATATACTTGTATACGTGCATCCATTGATATGTACATCTCGGCTGGTCCTAAATTATACGATGCAAAAAATGTAAAAAAATCTTCTTTTAAAATGTCGCTCCAAGTTTTTCTGTTTCCAATGCATGCAGGCTTCTTTTTAATATCATCGTCTCCTGCTGCACATTAGCCACTGTATCTTGCAATTGCTGGGCAGTACGCCAGTACCTATGTTGCTTGTACGTTTTACCTTGGTGTGACGGCTTGACCAGCTAATGAAAAGAACCGGCCGGTAGATATAAAAAAGGGTTTTGATAAACATCATCCGGATGTTTTCTTACCAAATATCAACCAAATCGTGAACCGTTGGATTTTGCTGTGATTAGAGCAGTTAAGTGGGACTGATTGTGATTTGTTGTAATTAGTGCAGTTAAGTGGGCCTGATTAGTGCAGAACTTAAGCCTTTTGATCTAACGGTTGAGTTACTCAATCCAATGGTACAAAATTTGGATGTTTTGTTACACAAAAACATCCGGGAGATGACTATACACACCCAAAAATACGAAATGGTACGTGTGTCTCTCTGTGAGTGCGTATGCACCTGTGGCGTGAGATACGTACGGGATGGTGCATGTGTGTATTTCACTAGCCTTGACCGCGATCTGTTTAGATGCCTCTCAATTTGTAAAGGTGGTCACCACTGAAGATCAGTCAAGACTCAAAAGAACCAAGATTGTGTGTCCCCTCGTTGCATGGTTGTAGAAGAGGCAGTCAGATGCGTACAGTACTGCACTGAATAGTAACTGCTGCTTAGCTTGTGCCCAGTTTTCCCTTGCACGTATGGCGTGCTTTTATCGATCTCTCATTTCAAGACCAGTAGGCCTCCCTTCTTCCCGTGATTGTAGGGCAATTTGAACCAAGTGTACATACTCGTCATATCGCTGAATGTAATGCCTAGTTCATAGCTGCTAGCTAGGCAGCTACGTACGACCGGTCACGAGCTCGTACTATCAATTTTACTGCAGTTCTGGTACAAATATAGGCATGTTTTCCCCACCCACTGCTGCTACTTGTTTATGCAGCTTTGTTGATCGGTCATATATAGTTGGGACTTGGGAGTAGGTAGTCTCTGTGTATATAGAGCGTTGATTGATCATCAGAATCTGTACAAGCTAAACATGAAAAAACATACGCGGAGCTTGTACTTATGTTAAAACGAAATCTGCACGCCTTGGATGTGTGGATCGATCGATCCGCTGCATGCATTATCTATCTGTAGTTGTATACACATATAACTACCTAGGAGGACAGGAGGCGCCACGCAGCAAGGCGTAGAACCAGTATAGTACTAGTAAGCTAGAGTAGTGAGAGGATATGGATACTATATGGAGTCCTCACGAGCATGGCATCCAAATAACCTAGCATCATGCACAGTTCCCTCCCCGCATTGCACGCAGACCAGTCGGGTTGATTTGATCGGGATGCCCCCCTCCGATGGGACGCACGCGCTCGCCTCCGTGCCGCCCATACCTAGCTTGCCCCTCCGGCCTGTCAGCCTGCACTAATCGGACAATGCAAATGCATACACAAACAAACCCTAAAACTGCACCGGGGTCGATCCGCTTTTACATAGTCACGTCCTTGTTCTCTTATTTTTCTTTTCACTAATGTTTTTCTTTGAAGACTCTTCGCAATCATCGATTCCACAGATATCATACGCGTAGATATCAGAGATCGACAACCGTGGCGTGCGTACTCGCGATTAAAATCTCGCAAGATCTCGGTTTTCGGTCGAGGACAGAATCCAAAATCTCAGTCTGCTAAAAAAATTTGTAGTAATATCATAAATTTCAGTAAAATTTCACCAAATCTCACCGAAATCTCGAATTTTTTTATCGGCTTTTGACTTTTTTGACTGGATTTGACCTGATTTGATCCAATAACCCTTAAGTCATCTTTCATGAAAATTTGTTGACAAACCAGATTTTTGAGATATTTTAAAATTTCGATAGAAACACTATCAGATTTTAATAAAATTATACAAATTTGATCATGATCTTAAAATTTACAGATACTATCTTTATTAGTGTAGACCATACAATTTTTTTCAAAATAATTAAACTTCATTTGTTATCTTAAAAAAATCAAAAACCGAATGAACATAATTAGGACAATAAATTTTTAATTTTATAAATTTGCTTGAGTGTGATCATGATTCAAAATTTTATGAGAACTAAATAATTTTCTCTGTACCATTTTATAAAATTTTCAAAAAAATTATTTTTTGTTTGCTCAATTAAAACTATGTGAGCATTGAATTTCATTTGTTATATTTAAAAATATAAAAAATAAGAAACAGTGCATTGTAAGAATTTTATAAACTCATTAGAGTGTGATAATGATTCAACATTTTTATGAAATCTTAAGCATTTCCTTAGAACCCTTCTGTAAAATTTTCAAAGATTTTAAATAGTTTTTTATTGCTAATACAAATTTATGTATTGATCATTAGGCTTTTATCACGACGCAGTACTTTCAGAATTTTTGAAAATTCTTGAAGTTTGATAATCATTTAAAAATTTTATGAAAATATTTATGATGCATCAGGACCATCCAAAATTTTTCAAATTTTTCTAACTTGGTTTGAACTTTTTTTTATTTGGTGGAAATTTGCCGGTAAGGCTTTTTATCCGGACAGTAGCACTTTCTGAATTTTTAAAAATTCACAAAGCTTGATCATCATATGAAAATTTTATAGGAATATTAGTCATGCATCATAACTATGCACAAAAAATTTCAAAATTTTCTAACGTAGTTTGATTTATTTTTCATTTGGTTCAAACTTGCCGGTCAGCGTTTTATCAGGACAATAACAATGTTTGAAATTTCAAAAATTTCTCATACTTGGTAATTATCAGAAAGTTTTATGAGAATATCATTGTTGTGTCAAAAACCTCCACAAAAAATTTCAAATTTTTCGATATTGTTTGAGCTATTTTTCACTCGGTGCAAATTCACTCAAATCTCGGCAACTCTCACGAGATTTTGTGAATTTTGATTGGAATTTTAGTTTTCACGGTGCAAAAAAAAATCAAATTAAAATTTTTGTTTTTATATTTTATTTTAAATTTATTTAAAATTCTGAGATCTCAAGATACTTCGTATTTCGATCACATCTGAGATAACATCCCAAAATAAGATTTCAATCCTGGCTCGCGATGCACCGAGGATTCCAATCCTTTCGAGAGCATCATCCGTCAACGTACGCACGTCCTGCTGTTGTGGAATCTAAGTCAACTACGTACTACGCCACTAAGTTGTTTGCTTTGGCGTCATACTGCCATCCACGGCTAGCTGCAAGTGCGAGCACGCAGGAAATGTTATAATTTGGGGCCACTGTCTCTCACGCGTCTGGTCTTTTCGCCACAGATGCCGTACGTAGCATCTGGACCCCATCTGGCACACCCTGCCGCGCCCCTCGCGGTACGTCTAGCGCCGTAGGATGCAGACGGTGCATGCACCCCAAAAGTTACCCCTGCGGCTCAAACATATGGAGGTACGACTACGACCTGCCCGTGCAACGTACACTTTACAGCTCCCTCGAACTCACTTCAGTCACGAATGCATGTTACCGCTAATTTTTATTACAATGTATTTATAGAATCTAGTAAAACTACAATATTATAAAATTATTTTTTTATAAATCTAAACATATGATTTTTGTATATTCAATTTAAATATTTTAAAATATATTGATAATTAAAGTTTTGAAAGTTTGACTGGACTTATATATAAAATTACTAGTATTTATGACTAGAGGGAGTAGTATATTATGTGCTGTTTGTACCGATATTAATTTATGATGCAATGTAATATCGTGAGGAGTAAAATCAGGGCTTTCAGGTTTTATTCAAGAGAACTGAGCTTTTTGCTCATTTGGCCAAGGGCACATGGTCGCTCTGAGCCGCCATGCGTTCGAGTCCGTTCAGTCGTGTATTTCTCTTTTTTTCGTCCGGATTTATGTTTTGAACGGAAAATAATATTAGGTGTGTGCATAGGTATTCACATGTCTGTGTTCAGTGGGACAGTGCGTACCATGCTACGGATCTAAAAAAATTTCTTAGTGTGTGTAGCGGACACACACGCTTATATGTGCGAGTGTGTAGGATAGATGTGTGTGCATGGCCTTACACCTTAGAAAATGTTTAATTCAAGAATCTAAACACTGAGATGTGCGTGCTAATTACGCTCACGATGGTCGACGAGTACTATTTTTCTTTTCTATTTTTATTTGGGAGGAAGTCGACGAGTACTACTGAAGATTGCCATTTTCTACAGGCAGGCAAAGCTAATGTGCAATCGAAAATGCTGTCATTATGTCAAGGATTTTCTAGGCGGAGCAGTGTCTTGTCACAGCCCAGCCCAGCCCACGTACCTCCACCTCCCTGAAGCTCCCCCCTCGCAGGCCACAGCCCGGCCCACGCCTCCCCGGCGAGGTAGGTCACTGTGCCAAGACGCGCGCGCCTCCCCCCACGGCGGCACGCCTGTTCATCCGCGGGAGAAATGCCCGGCCCGGCCCACTCTGTTGCCGAGCTTCAAACGAAAGGTGGAGACTGGAGAGGCGCATTTGAGCGCTGACAGGCTGCCCCGTTAGTCTGGATGGTCCAGTCATTACCAGGCCTAACTCTCCGGCCGTGTTATTAAGCTGCGACAAGGTTTCTACCGAGGTATGATTGATCAGCAGGAAATGTGTCATTAAGTATTCACTTTAATTAATTAATCACTTCAATTAATTCATCACTTGCAGGCGCCTGCAGAAGCAGGTGGTGCCACTCCTGCACCAAGCTCATCATCGGTGCAAGGAGGGTCCTTCACACTCCCGAAAGTTTCTCCGGCAAATGGTCCTGCTGGAAGCGTTTCAGAGGCACCACTGATGAGCAAACCACATCAAATCCTATCCACTTTGTACCCTGTATCTACTTTTCTACTTGCAGATGTGCATCACCATGTGAAGAATTCTTATTTGTACCCTGTATTAACTGTAAACTGGAAGCCTCATATAGGCGGGCAAGTGGACGGTATGATAACGGCGATGTTTTAGAAGCTCCTCATCTTTCTTGGGGTATCATTACTTGTGACTTCATTTAGTGAGATTTCACAGCTGTTGTACCTAATTAAGCAGCATCTCCGAAGATAGCTTTGCAACCTTGGCACTGAAGGATGATTATGCTGTGATGCGGAAAGAGGCACGTCTGCTGTTCTCTACGGACTATCCATGAAGTGCATTTTATGCTCCACCTTGATCACATTTTTCTTTCTAGAGCAGCCATGGACATGCTCATTTTCTTGAGGCCTTCTTCACCGGCTTCAGAAAAGAAATTCCTCAGTGTGGGCTCAACTGATTGCATTTTGATGAGTTCTATGGAATGCGATTCCATTGCTAAACTATCATCTACAAAGCGATTCGAGTCATGTGATGTTTGCTGTCTTGCTCTCTTTTCTTCCTTCTCATTGATCTTACCTTTGGGACCATTCTGCAGAGTGCAGATTTTAACATGGAACTTCAGGCTTTCAGCCGAGCACATTTTCTTTCATCATGTATGTAACTACATGGCTGGTGGCTGGTGCATCACACTGTGATCTGCACATTTCTAAGGCAATTTCCACGACCAAAGTGCGCCAATGCACACGATATAAAGCACATTCCTACCAACCAACCAACCAACCAATCCGTAGGGCTAGTAGGGCCATATCACCATATCAGGCAGAAGTGAAATGCCATTGCTCTTTCTGTTCAGATTCTCCCTCCAAATATTTCTTTAGCCTTTTACAAGCATCTCAGCTCGCAACAAGTGGATGTTGACTCCCGGGCGCCCGGATGCGCCGCTCCCAATCGAAAGAACAAGGGCTCCTGTTGTCCTGTGCTGAGAAATGCTCTGAGAACGATCAATCGGTGCTTGAAATCGGAATAAAAATCCGAGACACGCCAGAATATCCAACGGTGCCAAACTTTCTGCAGAATAATACTGCTACTGCTATGTGATGTTACTACTAGCCTAGCTATCACCACTTGCTCCGTGTAAACAGTGATACTCACGCTTTAGCAAGTGCTTTTATCGCCTTGGGATTGCCGCCGCAGGTGGTCATTATCCACATCTGGTAAGGCTTTTCTAGCCCCGTAAACTTCATTTTGCATATCTAGCCCCTTTTAAATAAATTTATAAAATTAAAATTTGTCCCTCCTCCAACCGCGAAAAATATGGCAAATAACATATATCACCTTTTGCGCTCGTGGAGCTTGATAGCTGTCGACGATTCGGGAACCGGTCCCCCGCCGAGCTTACTTGTTGAATGAGGGATCAACCTAAGACCCCTTTTTCGCGGGGGGCATAGCTTCCGAGGGCCTGTCGAGCTATGAAACGAGGTGACCAAGATGATCGCAACGAGCAAGGGGTCTCTTTTTATCTGGTTCGGGCCTCTCGCAGGGAGAAAATAACCCTACGTCCAGTGATTGCACTACTGTGTGAAAGTGGATTACAATACGCTTGCTCGGGGGAGCCCTGGGTGGTTCTAAGGATGACCCTCCCGGGCGGTCGTGACAAGCGCTGTGTACAAGTGAAAATAGCTGGTGAAGTCGAACCAACCGAACCCTTAACCCTTCGCGCGAGAAGGTATTTATAGGGGGTTATAAGCGACACAACATTTATTACAGGGGACGCGCTACTGTTCCGGACGTGGGCAACGCCGATTCCTTGTTTCCTCGGTGCGGCGCGGCGTGGTGCGATGGGCGTGGATCGTGGTAGCGCAGACCACGCGGCGGCAGATCGGGCGTCAGATCCTTGAGCCGCGTAATTAATGACATGTCGTCTTCGTGGACCGCGTCCGGCTTTTGGGCGAAGCCCGAGGTCCCTTCGGTAGCCCGGGTCGTCTGGTCGCGGACCCCCGAGCAGGCATGCTCGGGGACGAGCTTGACGGAGGACAGGGGACAACCCGAAGGTCGGGCGGTCCGAAGATCTTTCTTGGGGACGAGGCCCGAGCAGGGGCATGCCTGGGGCCGCCGGGATACGATGGTCGCCTACCGAGAATATCCAATCCCCGACAACTAGCCCCTGAGGCTTAAGGGGGGGGGGAGAATTCACCTCGATCGAGGCCTCCGCCTTAAGCCTCCAGACTCTTGGCAAGGGATTGGAACCCTGCGGCGAAGAGCTACCGCGGCATCCGAGCAATTCTTGCTCGGGAACAAGAAATCTTGCAGCGAAGAGCTACTGCAGCATCCGGACAACCATGCCCGGGGACAAGAAATCTTGCTGCGAAGAGCTACTGCAGCATCCGAGCAACCATGCTCGGGGACAAGAAATCTTGCAACGAAGAGCTACTGCAGTATCCGGGCAACCATGCCCGGGGACAAGCACGTCCCGGCGAGGCCGAGCGCGTTTGACTGTGGTCCTGGTCTGGATTGCGGTCGGGAACAGAGGCGAGGGGTCGCGATGGTTCCTTCCCCGTGAAGCCTTGCGGGTGCGGTTCTGACAGTTTTCGAAAACTGTGCCGTTACAGGACAATTTTGAAAACCGCATTGCCACGCGTCGGCTCGCGAACGGATAGGGCAGGTCTCGGCCCGTTCGGCTTCTCCGCCTATAAGTACGAGGCTGTACGGACCTGGAAACCCTTTCTTCCCCTACGGATCGCCATCAAAACTCCAAAAGCTTCGCAACTTTTTCAAAACTTCTCCTCGCTCCGGCGCTTCCTTCCCCCAGTTCTCTCCATGGCAAAATTTGGCGTGAGCAAGACCACCGCAGAGAGGCTCCGGGTGCTTCAAGATTTCGGGTACCTCGACGCGGGCACCTGGCGGTTCCCCGACGGCGAGGCAGCTCCGGTGCCGCGCGGCGATGAGGTAGTTACGTGCGAGCTGTACATCATCAACGGGTTTCGAATGCCCGAGAGTGACTTCCTGGAATTCGTACTCGTGCATTGCGAGTGCGAGATCACCCATCTGAACCCCAACTCCGTCCTCATCTTGGCCATATTCTCCCACCTTTGCGAGGGCTTCGTAGGCATTCCGCTCACGGTAAGCCTTTTCTTTCATTTCTATTCCTTGTTCTGCATCGGGAGCGCTTCTCGCCGGTGCCTGACTCACTGCTTGGCAACCTTGTATGAGTACCCCTTCTTCTCCCTCAAGGATTCGGTGGCGGGCTGGGCCGACTATTGGTTTTATCTGCGAAAAGCGGAGGGGAGCTCCTTGCGCTACACCGAAGCGGCGGCGCCCAGCATCGACACTCTGCGCCCGCCTATCGCACCCGAGGAGGAGTGGTCCCTGATGCTGATCAGTGAGCTCACGAATATGGGGCTCACTGGTCGAGACATCGTCCGCAACTTTCTTAGGAACCAAGTGTCCCCTCTGAGGAGGAGGGAGCACCCTTTCTTCGAGATCACAGGGTGGGACGACATGACCCGGGAGAGTGAGTCTGGTAGGTTCACAGTCTTGAACAGCTCTTGCTTCGCGCGCCATGCCAAACCCATGCTGATCTTATTTGTTGACCAACAACAGCCCTGGGCTTCGACTAGACGGAGAAGAGGGTCGCCGAGATGTTCGGCACCCCTAAGGGCAAGGAGCTCCAGCACAAGCGGCAAGTCTCGAGCAACATGCTCGAGCGGAGCGACGTGGTAAGCTGCTTCGTGGTTCATGTTCGGGGAAAGCGTCCCGAGCTCTTCTGTCGTCCTTTTGCCTCCTGACAGGAGAAGCTCGCTCTGGAGCTGGCGGTGGGCGAGCTCAAGCCCTTGGCGGGCGGCAAGGGAATAATTGTTCCGGCCGCCAGGACCAAGAGCTTAAGGGGCATGAGGCATGCCCCGCCACCGGCCACTACGCGGCTGACGAAGGAGCGGGCGAGCTCGTCCAGCAATCCGGCTATGCGGCACATGGAGTTTGCCGATCGGAAGGAGGTAAGCAGCCTGAATGCTTGGTTGGAGAATTACGGCAATGACCCCCTGGAGCAGCTCGAGAAGTAGAAGGGCCTGACCGAAGGACTGGTGCAGGCTGAGCAAAAGAAGCTAGAGGAGGAGCTCGCCGAGATTCAGGCCAAACTCAAGTAGGTCACCGAGGCTCGGCGAGCTGCGGTGCCTGAGGGGGCGGCCGTAAGCGAGGACGAGGAGAACACACCGCCCCTCAGGACAAGGCGCCGGCGTCTGCGGAAGACGCTGGAGGCGGTCGACATGGAGGAGGTCGACCCCCTCCTGGCGAAGATTAGTTGCGCCGCGGAGAGGAAGGCCGAGCTGGTGGTCGCGTCGGCCAATACATCCGTGAGTGACAACGAGGACCTGGCCGAGGGTGAGCCCTGAATTTCGCTTTTTCTTCTTTTCCTCGCCCTTTGCTTCGCGCATTCGAGCTAACCCCACTCTTCCGACGTGGGCGAAATAGCTCGTAGGACCTTTCCGGACTGTCGTAAAATAATTGACGAGCTCCTTGATCACGTCTTAGCGGGGGTGCTCGTCGATGCCGCCGACATCGTGATGGCCGAGGGTGTGGAGGCGGTAGAAAAGTTCGTCGCCGACGACCAAGTCGAGATGGACCCCTCCGCCCCGGAGGGAACGCTTCCCCCCGGTGTCCGCCCTCCCGCTAGGTTGGCGATGGACGGTCGCCAGGGTCCTGCCCGGGGACAACTCCGGGTGGTTCTCGCCAGCATCGCGCTGGTGACGGTGAGAAGTCGTTGGAGACTGCTCTTCTCAAATCTCCTCTCTTCCCGCCAAGTTAACGCTGTGGGAGCACCAGGACTGCGAGGACGACACCGTGGTGCCGCCCTGCGCCGCGGTCCTTCGACTGCACACGGGACGATCGGGGCCGCCTGAGCTGCCGCGGAGGCCGCCAGATTCTTCCTCGCTAATGAGGGCATCACGCCACGAGCGGAGGAAACTCTCTCGCGCTGCGGCGACCGGGGAAAGACTCCCGGACTCGGTGTGGCCTTCCGGATCGGCCGCACCACCCACGCCATCGCTGGCGTAGTACACGTCATCGTCCTCTACGTCGTCGAAGACGCAGAGGTCTTGATTGTCTTGCGAGTTCGGCATCCTCAGGGATTCCTCGCGAAAGGACTCAGTCGATCCCCACGGACGGCGCCAACTGTCGACGATTCGGGAACCGGTCCCCCGCTGAGCTTACTTGTTGAATGAGGGATCAACCTAAGGCCCCTTTTTACGGGGGGCATAGCTTCCGAGGGCCTGCCGAGCTATGAAACGAGGTGACCAAGACGATTGCAACGAGCAAGGGGCCTCTTTTCATCTGGTTCGGGCCTCTCACAGGGAGATAACAACCCTACATCCAGTGATTGCACTACTGTGTGAAAGTGGATTACAACACGCTTGCTCGGGGGAGCCCTGGGTGGTTCTAAGGATGACCCTCCAGGGCGGTCGTGACAAGCGCTGTGTACAAGTGAAAATAGCAGGTGAAGTCGAACCAACCAAACCCTCAACCCTTCGCGCGAGAAGGTATTTATAGGGGGTTACAAGCGACACAACATTTATTACAGGGGGCGCGCTACTTTTCCGGACGTGGGCAGCGCCGATTCCTTGTTTCCCGTCGGGCGCAGCGCGACGTGGGTACAATGGGCGTGGATCGCGGGCGCGCAGACCACGGGCATGCAGATCGGGAGCGTGCAGTCCTTCGAGCTGCTGCGTAATTAATGCCACGTCGTCTTCGTGGACCGCGCCCGGCTTTTGGGCGAAGCCCGAGGTCCCTTCGGTAGCCCGGGTCGCCTGGTCGCGGACCCCCGAGCAGGCATGCTCGAGGACGAGCTTGATGGAGGACGGGGGACTGCCCGAAGGTCGGGTGGTCTAAAGATCTTTCTTGGGGACGAGGCTCGAGCAGGGGCATGCCCGGGGCCGCCGGGATACGTTGGTCACCTACCGAGAATATCCAATCCCCGACAATAGCTTTTCAGATAGCTGCTAAGCATAGAGAGCTTGGTAGAGCTGCTGCCGAGCGCGTGAGCTCCTTTCAAGCGGGAGCATGACACCAAGGTGGGCTCGGGCACTGCTGTTGCAATCGACCGGTCTACCGTGAGCCTAGAAAGCTACCAAGCTCCATGGGAGCGGCAAGTGACATGTATCATCTAACGTGTCTTCATAGTTGGAGGAGGCTATTTTTGCAAATTCATTCGGAAGATGGCTATACTTTATAACATCCCAATTTTTTCTAAATTGAAACACTAAAGTTGATAAGTTATTTTTTGAGTTATTTATGAACTTTGTGGATTTTCTAGAAATTTTGGCATTTAAAAGAAATATTTTTCAATGACCTACACTACTACAGAATGGTACATCACTATCGATTTATCTGGGTCGGTTCTAAGATTAGAAGCGATTGTGATGTAGCAATGGACACATCACAATCGGTTCTTATGTGAGAAGCAATAGTGATGATCATACACATCACTATCACTTCTTATAAAAGAACCGATTGTGGTGAACTCATCATAATTGGTTCTTTTATAAGAAGCGATAGTGATATGTATAATCATCACTATCGCTTCTCAAAAAACCGATTGTGATGTGAACGTGCACATCATAATCAGTTTTTACTTAAGAAGAGATAGTTATGATAATGCACATCACTATTACTTCTCACATAAGAATCGATTGTGATGTGTATGATTACATCACTATCGCTTCTTATTTAGAAACCGATAGTGATGAGCATAAACATCACTATCGCTTTTCACATAATAACCGATTGTAATGTGCATGATCACATCACTATCGCTTCTTATTTAGAAACCGATAGTGATGAGCATAAACATCACTATCGCTTCTTAAGTAAGAACCGATTCTGATGTGCCTCGCTAGGTTATTTATACTAGTCGGGCTGAACTCTCCTCTGTCGATGAAGGAGGTATACACAATGACGAAAATGGCAAGAAGCTAGAGTATAAGCACTTCAAGATACAAATGCTTAGCATATATATGATTAATTTTTTTTTCTGATATCTAATCTTCATATGTGCATCGTGATGAGGGAGTCATCATAATCGGTTCTCACAAAGAACCAGTTGTGATAATGGTGTCATCATAGTCGGTTTTTGGAAGGAATCGATTGTGATGACACACTCATCACAATCGGTTCCTTCTAAAAACCGATTGTGATGACCCTTTCGTCACAATCGGTTCTAGGTAAAAACCGTTTGTGATGACCCCCTTATCACAATTGGTTCTTTGGAAGAACCGATTGTGATGACGATATTCATCATAATTGGTTATTTGTGAGAACCAATTGTGATGACACTACTACAGAATGGTACATCAATTCGCAAATATAACTCCCATTGGTGTCAGGTGTGCAACATATGGCATGAGTGGCTGTTGATTTGTTGAAGTATATATACATGCTTGGGGCAATCATACAAATAGAACGAATCATACAAATTGATTGTGAATGCATTTCCATTGCTATCGGTTCTCTTGAAAACCGATTACGATGACTGTGTTTCGGTCCACTACTTCCTCGAGTTCTCCTGCCACAAATATTATCTGTGGAAATATTTAAAATTTTCTATTTTTTATTATTTGTGGTTAATTACCTCTCTTGCCTTCTAATTTGAAAGAATTGAAATTAAATAATATTACATTTGAAATAATTGGAACTAATGTTCCATTTGCAATAATTGAAAAGAATGACCAAAACAGATTCAAAATTTCGAAGGCCGTTTTGAGGCCCTAAACGACATTTTTTTAGAATTTCGTCGCGGTGCCTGCACTCGCACAAACCATCAGGATCCGACCATCTGATCTAACGAGCCAAAGAACACCCTGATCGGAGTTATGAGTCAAAAGTTATGGCAATTTTAACAAACGTGCTCGGATTTCTTATTTGCAAACTAGAATTGGAGAGCTCATCGTGTGATGATTTCGGAAAGTACAAGAACACCAAAATCGAAACCATGAGTTAAAAGTTATGGTGTTTTTACAAGTTTCGTTAATAGTAATAGCACATATATTGCAAGTATCATTAATAGTCAAAAGGATGGAAAATAATTTTGAAAGTTTTAAATTTTTCTAATTACCTCTATAGTTTGCTAATTTGAAATAATTGAAAATCGGTGTTCGGTGCTTCACGGGGTTAAGGGGAGGAGAGACGCATTATATGTTAGATGTGATCATACCACCACTAAAGTACGGAATCTTATAAGAACTCTGAAGTTAAGCGTGCTTGGACGAGAGTAGTAATAAGATGGGTGACCTCCTGGAAGACCTCCTGGAAAGTTCTTGTGTGGTGTTAAAACGTTCGAATCCAAAATTCTGAAGTTGAGCGTTCTTGGACGAGAGTGGTACTAGAATGGGGTGTTAAACTAGTTCTTGTGTGGTGTTAAAACATTCGGATCCAAAATTCTGAAATTGAGCATTCTTGGGCAAGAGTGGTACTAGGATGAATGACCTCCTAGGAAGTCCTCCATAATTTAGTGTTTTTAAACTGCCAGTTAACCAAAAAACACCAATCTAGTAGGGAGAATATGCAAAAATGGCACACCCCTCCCGTCATCAGAATTGGTTTAACATAAGAACCGATTCTGATGACCATATCATCACAATCGGTTTATAAAAAGAACCGATTGTGATGATATCTCTATCAAAATCGGGCCAAAACTGACTGTGGTAGCTCCTCCTCATCACTATTGAATGACTTTGTATCGCCACCAGAATCAATTCTAATGACAAAAAAGAACCGATTCTGATGTACATTCCTATAGTAGTGCTAGTAACTACTTCTGATTTTCAAACTTTAAATTTATTCACCCATCTCAATGAATGCTCTCAGATACCTATTGCTTATTCTGGTGGAGAATTGCCCTCAATAGCATGGATCAGCCCCCTATTTATATCGGTTGAAGAGGTGGCAGTTGTTTTCCATAGGGGCATTATGTAACCAAAAGGTGTCTTCTCGTTAAATGGTATCTTCTCACTAAAGAGTGCCTGTTCTAGAGATAACTTCCAAATAGTTATGCACCTGTCAGATAATTGTCCACACGAAAACATGTGTGGGGATAACTACTTGTTCCCGACCAGTTCACTGGTCAGGGACAACCAATGTGAAGCACAGTTTATTGGCCACCTTGATTGAACTGGTCGGAAACTTAACCGTTTAGATAAGGGTAGGTTTTGTTTTATACATTATGGGCTTTATGTATTGTAGGCCCATTAATAGTGTATAGTCATAAATAATTGAGGGCCCAAATAAGTGATAGACTTTTAATTCTCATCAGTACAAACATTTTGAGATGGTTTGCTCGCAGAGGTGCCCTCACCGAGGTGTTGAAAATAATGCTTATCGATATAACGGTACATACCTTGCTATGGGGAAAATGGTCTTGATAGGATGTAAATTATCATTGGTACTGTGTATACAAATATTTTTCGCTACCATAATAAGGGTTAAAAATCATCGGGCTGGTGCAAAATTAGGTCTAGGTGATGCAACAATTCTTGTCATGATCTCTCTACCACACACTAAAGAAAGTATGAAAATTGCGGCAACAAAAGTTGGTCATGTCTTGTGGGTAAAGTTGTATACATTTGCAGATTTAAATCTTTTCAACAAGCCATGCTTGCGATTAGGGGCGGTTCTGGTAACAGCATCACTTAGTTACTATTAAATCTTTCACAAAAAAATTATTAAAAAATAGTGGATAGCCGTTGTTTCATATGTTATGCTAAGATGGTAGAAAATTGTTCCTTAATCACAATCGAGGAGGCAATCTATTATTGTTATTGCTGACTAAATTTCTCTCTTTGCAAATGAACATGGTAGGATAGCCATCTCCTTTACATAACAAGCATTTACTTATATTGTAATACATTACAAGTCTTGCTGAGTATAAATATGCTCACTCTTTCTTGTTGATATTCAGAAATTGAGGAAATTGCGGCCCCGATGACTATTACTTTACCACAGGTGGTTTCGAAGAGTACAATGATGAGCTTTTTCTAGGGCTTCATCCTTGTTAATTGTTTGGATATTTTGGATTGAGACATACCGCTAAGCTTGACTTTTATTCCACTGTTTTCCGTTACATTTTATTTGGCCATATGCCCCTTTTGTTGTAAGAAGAATACTCCCTTGTATAAACAAATATATATTGATGGTTTGTTTTATGGATATGATTTTAATTAATGTTGTGGATATGTGTACCAGAAACGGATCATAGGACTAGTACAGTATGCACATAAAATCATTATGTATTTCACGCCTGCAAGGAGGATCTCGACAAATTTAAAAAAATTATGAGGAAGCTATAAGAGCGCGGAGAGCAATCCCTCTAAAAGGTGAGAGTAGTTTCCCATTTTCTCTTAACTCTACAGGGCTACGACGGCATGCTGCATGCAGTACCAGTGTTGTTTAGCAACATGGAATTCATTTCATTCACATGCCATTTGCTAAGAACAAAGGTTAACAAAACATTACTTGTGTATGGTGACGACACAAATTAAGTTTTTGGAAAAACTCTATTCCTAGTACCTTAACTCTTCATATAATTAAAATTTTGTCACATTAAAGTAAAACCATATACAACACGTACTCTCTAACTCTTAAACCGTGTATAATCCATCTCTTCCACTAGCAAAAGATAGTTTTGATCGAGTTTGACCTATGGATCTTAGATGGCCAAAACAAGTTATGACCCACTATCGTTTTTTATATTAAAAACAAAAAAGTGCTAAATATTTCAATGACTAGTCGGTCTAGCCTACCTCATGAATTATCTATGGACTTGGTGACATGTTGGCTCCACCTTATATTAGCTAGCTTGGATCCAACTAGCGTGCTATGTAGGTCAAACTCGATCAAAATTGTTTTTTGCCAGCAGGAAGGATAGGTTCTAAATGATTTTGAAAGTTAAAGAAATTGTTTTACTTGGTTTCGTAGACAATGGACCAAAAGTTTTGGAACAAAAAACGGACACTTTCATGAACTTTTAGTTGAGAATGTCATTTCATGAGCACAAAGTAAATATCATGGTACGGCAACGAGAGTGCTCGTGCATTCATTTGTGGTTTAGACAAAGTCCGATGAACCTTCAGTTTACGTTAGAACGCACACTTTTCTTGTTCACTCAATTAACGGTTTGCCTTTGGCTCTTGTGCACGGCAATTTAGCAACCGGAAGCTGACACACGCGGGCACGCGCATGCAGACACGCGTGAATGCTCACTTTTTCCGGTTCATGTCCCTGTTGATTGCTCATTCCTCAACCTGAGTGCGCAGTTTCCAGTGCCTGACATGACTAGTACCATACAAGCCCTTAACCGAAGAACACACCAGCAGTGTCGTATACTGTACTGTTACTGTCCTTCATCGATCGATTAACAAATGTATGCAGGGATGAAATTTTCGACGAATTTCACCGAAATTTCAAAATTTCGGATTTCGGACCCCCCGAGATTATATAAGCCGGGCAAATTCAAAAATTCAATTTTTTTTAAAATACTACAATAATTTCAGAAATTTCGGGTTTTGAGTCCGGATTTTGAATTTTGAGCACCGGATTTGGCCGGGTTTGGTCCAATAACCAGTTAGAAAGTGATCTTCCATGAAAATTTGATGAAAAACTAATTTTTTGAGATTTTTTAAAATTTTGGCAGAAACACTATCAGATTTTTTAAAAATTTTAAAAGCATGATAATGATCTGAAAAATTTATGGTACCATCCTTAGTAGTTTAGGATCATACACAAAAATTTTAAAAATAATTTAACATCATTTGTTACCTTTAAAAAATCGAAAACTGAATGGACATAATTGGGACAGTAAAGTTGTTAGATTTTTCTAAATTTTCTTGAGTGTGATCATCATCTGAAAATTTTATGACAGATTAATAATTTCCTCAGTACCATTCTATAAAATTTTCAAAAAATTTTAACTTTCTTTATTAGCTCAATAAAATCTATGAATACAATAAGCACTGAACTTAATTTGTTGTATTATATTTCAAAAATCAAACAGATAAAGAACATTTTATAACCTCGTTTGTTCTAATTTTCATTAGGATTAAACTTGCCGCTCAGCGCTTTATCAAGACAGTACTAATATTTGAATTTTTAAAAATTCCTCACATTTGATCATCATCTAAAATTTTTACAGAAATATCATAAATATGTCAGGAATCTCCACAAAAAATTTCAAAATTTTCTAACGTCGTTTGTACTATTTTTCATCCGGTTCAAACTTGCCGATCAACATTTTATCTACATAGTATCAATGTTTGAATTTTTAAAAATTCCACAGATCTGATAATCACCTGAAATTTTTATGAGAACATCTCTAATGTGTCAGGAACCTACAAAAAAATTTTCAAAATTTTTCGACATCGTTTGAACCAATTTTCAGTCAGTCCAATTTGGGCGAAATTTCGGGTAATTTCGACGAAATTTCGGTACTAAACAAACCGGATTTAAATTTTGAAATTTGAATTTTGAATGTCCTCCGGCCGAAATTACCGAATTTCGGCCGAAAATTCAGATTTCGGCTAGGTCCGAAATTTCTCATGTGATCCTTGAATGCATGTACCGTCAATTTGCGTCTTGTTTTTCAACCAATCTTTTGTCATAAGAAAAGCGACGGAGAAAACTCGTTCACCTGACCTGAAATTCCGATGGATTCACTGTTCACGACAGGACTACACATTCTGAGTGCTGACCTAGTTACAATTTGACATGATGTGATTAAGAGGCAGATAGCTCGACTTGTTTGGTCGCTACATATATAGCTAGTATGCTAGCCTAGTTCAGTAGCAGTACTCGTGCTGTACAAATACGTCGAGTGTAAGTTTGCACTAGCACTTCGTACTCGATCAGCAGGTGCAGTGTTACGCGCTCGACTGATTTCTCTGTACAAAATCTTCCCCAACTTCTATTGACAAGGCGTGCATACCCCACGGCCACGGACATACATCCTCTGTCGTTACGGTAGAGGACAGTTCTGTTTCTGCACGTGAGGTCCGTATGCTGTGGCGCCTACGTACAGAAACAAAACTGCATCTGCCATAACGGTAGGTGATATTTTTCCCACGGCCACCTATGTGACATCTTGTCTAATCTGCTCTTTTAGGACTATATAGCTAGGCGGAAACTACTAGAGGGCAACATGAAAAAAAATCTACTTCCAGTGCTGAACTTTTAAGCCTAGCTTAATTTTCAAACATTCACTGACAAGAGGGCCTCATCTTTGGTGCAAATTAATCAGTCCAATTTCTTTCTCAACAATACTAAAATTAGCAAAGATTTTCGTTAAAAAGAGCACACTTCGTACGTACTAAGAAACGCACTTCCATTAGTTGCCGAGATTAAGACGAGCCGTCCAATTGCAACGCCGGCCAGGCTCCGAAATTCCGATTTCCACTTCGGCAGCACGCGCCGAGTGAATGATCGTTATCCCCCGGACGGATCAGAACCAGCTAGTGGCACCTAATGCGGCCACTATCTCTTGGTTAAAGGAAAAGCTCAGATTAAAGCGTAAAAAGCAATGCAACCAGGAACGAATCGGCGAGCCAGGTCTTGGTTCTTGACTCGTGTAGAAGATGAAGGTTGGGGTTAAAACATTGGAAACCTCCCATTCATTGATTGAGCCCTGCACTTTGGGCGATTTTTATTCTAGCAGTAAATCTGATCCGATCGTTTGTTTACTCCGAAAAGCAGCTCAGCACCATATACGGAGTAAAATCTTGTGCTTCTGTGACTAGATTAGTACGGCATGCGGTACTACTAGTTGACAATGTGATCACTTAAAGAATAGTTACAGTGACTACAGCACGTTGCAGTGCCCAATTTGTACCATTAATTAGCACACCAGCTTTTGTGATTAGTGAAGATGTGTAGGTTAAAATTAACTAGTATATATCACACAGAAAAGCGGTTGAAAATTAACTTCGGTACGTACAAGTGGCTAGTACTGTCTAAACTTGTCTGAGTGGTCAGGGAGGTTATATATGATAGAGAAATTTTTAATGTTGTAGCTCTTTAAATTCTTTTTTAAAAATTAACCCTTGCCAGAATTTTTTTTTCAGAATTGGTCCTCAGGCCCACAAAAACCATGCCCGAGAAGCACAGCTCACGGCATGTAGCGGACTGGGGACGCTGCAATGCCATGACATGACACGTTGCATTGCAGCACCCCAAACACTGGTTCTCGGCAAAAAGAAAAAGAAAAAGAAATAGCATGCAGCGGACTGGAAGCGTTGCATGCTATAGTAAATTTTGCTTTTTTTTGTGTGGAGGCTAGTAACGGAAAAAAATACATTTTAATTTTATTAGGTTTTATAAATGAATTATAATAGAAAAAATTGCACGAATGTTAGTTCTAAAATAAATAATTTTGCAGGAAATTCTAAAAAAATCGTACGACAACTAGTTCTGAAAATTGTAGGTCCTACCACAAATATTTTGAGGACCCATATTCGACCGAAGGGCACAATATAACACAATATATTTGAGGACCCATATTTTACGGACCTAATCACCATTAATAATTATGTAGATCAAATTACCATCAATAATTCTGCGGGCCGTCAATAATATTTTTTTTTGCAGGCAATTTTTTTATTAGTTTATTATTGCCTGCAAAAAAAATATTATTGATGGCCTGAAGAATTATTGACGGTAATTGGGCCTACAGAATATGACTCCTCAAAATATTTGTTGTAGGACATGCGATTTCAGAACTTGTCGCCATGCGATTTTTTTTCAAAACTACCCACAAAATTATTTGTTAGAACTAATGGTTGTGCGATTTTTTCTATTATAATACATTTATAAAACCTAACAAAATTATAATGTATTTTTCCTCAAAATATTTGTGGTACGACGTGCAATTTTTTTAGAACTATCAGCGGAATTAATTTTTCAGAACTAACAGTCGTGCAAATTTTTTCTATTATAATGCATTTATAAAACCTAATAAAATTAAAATATATTTTTTCCATAACTAGCCTCCGTACAGCAAAAAACAAAATTCTTTGTAGTATGCGCCTTCGATCTGCCGCATGCATCTTTTTTTTTTTTTTTTGATAACCGGTGTGTGGGTCTTGAATGCCGCGTGTCGCGGCGTGGCATTGCAGCGCCCCAGTCGATCCGCTGCATGTTGTGAGCCGTGCTTCTCGGTCACGGTTTTTGTAGGCTCGGGGTGCTAATTCTGGAAAAAAAAATCCGATAGGGCTAATTTTTAAAAAATTAAGGAGCTACAACAGTAAAAATTTCACGTTGGAAATGCATGCTACTTGAGATCAGAAGTTTGACATGCATGGGAAATTCAGCCATGATCCATCAACTTGTGAACTTTTTTTTAATAATACATTTTTTTCAAAATTTCAAAAATATACCACGGAAAAAAACAATTACATAAATATACCCCTGTCGCCGTTGGTTGGGCGACATTTAAATGTCGCCCAACCAACGGCGACAGGAGGCCACGGCGCATGATCAACGCGTTTTATAGCGCGGGGACAAGTAGATGTGACGCTTTTGTCGCCGTTAATCGTGCGACGTGGCCTCCTGTCGCCCGTTGGTTGGGCGACATTTAAATGTCGCCCAATCAACGAGTGACAGGGGTATATTTATGTAATTATTTTTTTCCTGTGGTATATTTTTGAATTTTTGAAAAAAAATATTATTAAAAAAAAAGTTCATCAACTTGTTGTCTTGCTTCTGTCTTCCAGACGAATCTTTTCCTAGCTAGCGCTATGGAATCAATGGAAGCTTATCCTCAAACTCAATATACAAAACTGCTTTTGTTCACCTTGTACTTTTTACAATACCAAAAAATTGCACTCTATATAATTATATAAAATCAGCTTTCAGAGTAAATTCTAATTAAGTATTGCACAAGGATATATACTTACTCTACATTACTAGTTTTTCCAGCTTGTTCTACAGATTATAGGTACAGAATCCAACTATATAAGTCCAAACTTGGCTTCAGACTTCACATCCCAAACAACATCAAGTACGTATCACAAAATTAAAATAGAATGAAGAAAACTAATGATCGGTTGAAAATTTTTGTAGTACTGAACTGCATTCCTCTAATATGGTGGGGTGCGTGGTGTGTGTTAGATGTGCGTGTGTATAGCATGCTTGGTCTAGTTTAATTTGCGTCGCCTTGCATACATATAGTTCAAAATAAAATACTAGAGATTAATTTGAATGTTGACTTGCATGCATAATTGCATATTGTTCAAGATCCATGGAAGAAAGAATGTTTTCAAAAAAAGAAAGAAAAAGAAAAAAAAGATGTACCGACTACTGAGGATCAGGCCCCAGATGATAGTGCTGTCTCCTCTCCACTTCGTCCCAAACTCAGTGTGGAACCCATCCTGAATGACAAGATAAATCGACCAGAAGAAAGGAACACTATACCAAAAATTCCATAAGGACTAGTTAACCCCACACACGAGATCATATATACCCTTAATTAAAACTATCAATCAATCAAGAGCATTTTTTGTGAGACATTAATCAATCAAGATTCAAGAACCCATCATGGGAATATAGGATACTGTACTGGTGCAAATTGATGCACGAGCAAAAGGGGAAAGTGACGGGAAAACTATACGCCTATCCAATTTGGTGGCCTGATGCCTTCCATACAGCAATTCTATTCTTAGTTGATCACTTGTTCTACCTTAGCACCCATCAATTCCATCCAAACTAGTTCGATCTAGTTATGCTTGAACTCAGTTTGCTAAATATATAGAAACAAATAAAGCTATATATATGTACACCTGTGAAGAGCTGTCTCAACTGTGGAATTCAACCATTAATTAATTATACATCGATCGATCTGTTAATTCTAGTATACATGCATCTACAAAATCAAAAGCAAAATGAGAAGTCCGGAACAAAAATCACATGCAACATAAGACTAATCACCTACTCTCTCTCTCTATACACGCGTACGTATGATGTCCGGCAGATGGACTCCTCCTGCGCGCTCGATCCTCACGGTCGCCATGCACGCACGAAATCCGAGCTCGATCACGAGCTGACTTTAGCGCGGGTGCACGGGGAGAAGTAGTGGTGCTGGTGGCCGGCGCCGCCAGAACGCACGCGGTGCGACGAGGACGGCGACACCCCGGCCGCCTGCGTCTCCCGCTCGACCAGCGCGCGGAGCCGGAGGAACTCGTCGATGGAGCACGGCAGCCGGAGCGGCCCGGCCGAGTCGTAGCCGTACACGTCTCGCGCCGCCTCTAGAAGCCGCCGGAACAGCGGGTGGTAGAGGTAGGCGATGGGGATCTCGAAACGCCGGAACCCGCCCTGCTCGTCGCCCTCCACCCCGACCCTCACCGCTAGCCACCCCTTCTTCACCTTCCCCTTCTTCTCCTCCCCCTGCATGGCGCAACTAATTAACCAACAACGTACGCTTCCTCCCTTCCCTCCTCGCCGGTGGTGCAATTAACTGCAACTTCGTCGCCGTTGCTGCTGCGCGCGCCCGGCCGGTGTCACAGATTTAGCAACCACTCCTAGAGATAGCTAGAGGCCAAGCAAGTAGCTAATGGATCGACCTTTGGGTGTGGTGTGGGGTGCTTCCTGGAACTTGTGGTGCGTTTTATAGGACTACGGTCGTGCTTTGTAGCTAGTGCTAGCTACTAGTGCCAGTGCCGGTGTACGTACGTCCTTTGTTACGGAAGCTGGCCTCGCCTGGTCCTTGCGGCTTCCGTGTGTTGGATTGAAACAAAGGAGAAAAGCTTTCCATGCCACTGACACGTCGGCCTACAAGAATATTAGGGTTTGGGTGTCAGTGTCGTGTGCGTACTGTACGTCCCTCTGTGGTCGATCGCTTCGATCGGATTAATTTGTCGCGTGTGCGCGTCATTTCCGGTGAAGGGAATACGGGATTGGCCAGTGTGATATGATATGGGCTGCGCGCTTGCTTGCTTGATGGATGTATGGTTGGCTATGGAGGGGAGGGGAGGGCACACGGTGCGATGGGTGGAGCCGTTGTCCGCCCGGTACTGGCCCACCGACGGGGTGGCAGTGGCCGTGGCTGGTGGAGTTGATCTCGGCAAGCGGGGGATCGGAATAGCATGTTGAAGTTGCTGTGTGCTGCATGCCCCACTGCACTAGAAATGGAGATTGGTGGGGATGAGCGGGCGGATGATGGATTGGTCGATCTCGATCGATCTACTAGCTTGCTCATGATCATCGTCGATCAGATTGTTGCTGTTGGAGTAATCCCCGGGATTTGGTTCCTTTTTGAGATCGGGGACTAGCTAGGTTTTCTTCTGATTCTAATCGTTTCTTATGTGGTGCGTGCGTGCATGATGTAATGTATGGCTTGCGATGGACACGATGCTGATCCACAGATATTTCTTGAGGATGTACAGACACTGCTATTACAGAAAAGATTATCTTAGACACTTCAAAAACATCATCACAGATTTGATACATCTATAAGTATGTGTCAATGATAATACGACGCATCATTGACGGTTTCTAAACCACCTGCGAAACACATGGTCTGTCTGTATCAAGAACCGTTTGTGTAGTCTACTCTCACAGGTAGTTCATAGTCCCAACTATCTGTGATAATAGACTATAGGCTATAACATACGGTTTGTATCAAGAACTGTCTGTGATAGCTTGTGGTAGTTCTTGGTTGATAGGTATAGGGTCCTGCCATATGACACTATTCAAGCTTTGGATATTACTCTTGAGGAATGCCCTATAGCAAAGTAATCATTGATGATCAAGTTGATTCCAATAGTACTATCCTTCTCCGCGAGCCTGTCGCCGCCTCCTTCCCGAGCCATAAGGTCTCTTTGTCTTGATCTATCAAATAATATTATTTCTCAATGTATGCTTGTTGATCTTTGCACTATCATGATATTTTCTCAATGTATTATCACTTAAAAATATCCTTTGTTTATAGATACACATATTCATAAGGTAAATTTCATTAGTCATAAACATTTTATTGGTGTGCTTAATTATCCTTCATATTTGCTCATTTTGAATCAAATTAATGAATAGTATCTTGCTTGTTTGAACCAAAATATTATCATAGAAATATTCTATTGTATAAGCGATAGACTACTCTATTTTATGAAAGTTTTATCGTAAGAAAGATCTGAATCAGGTTTAACTTGTTTTGACAACCTACTACAATATTTCAAAGAAAAAGTGTATCATATCAGTGGAATAATTTACAAGCATAACAGAAAGTTAAGTACTTCCTCGCATCTGTGAGAACAAATATTGATGGATTCCAAAGCAAAATTCAATTCCAACCATAATTCATTTTGAAAGTTATCATACTCTAATTTATCTTCCACTTCATTCTCATCCCTAAATGAGAATAGCATAGATAGCCTATTTTCACTCTGGTCTTGTGTAGGACCATGATCATTTTGATGGTTCTCTATTTCATTAAATATAGAGTTGATTGCTCATGACTTAATCAATATGAGCAAATATGAAGGATAATTCAACATACTAATGAAATATTTATGACTTATGAAGTTTACCTTAGGCATATGCATATCTATAAACAAATGATATTTTTAGGTGACAATACATTGAGAAGATATCATTATAACACAAAGATTAACAAGTATACATTGAGAAATAACATTATTTGATAGATCAAGACAAAAAGACCTTTGAGCTCGAGGAGGAGGCGGTGACGGGTAGGGGAGGAGGCGGCGACTGGCTCAAGAAGTAGGGAAGTACTATTAGAATCAACTTGATCATCAATGGTTACTTTGCTGTGGAGCATTCCCCAAGAGCAATGTCCAAAGCTTAAATAGTGTCCTGTTGCAATTCCCTATGTTAAAGGAGACTTCTACGATTAATTTGCATAAAGTGAGATTGAATATGTACATCAAGTAGTATTTTGCAAATGAGATTTTATAAGAGCAAGTTTGACAGATATGAAAATAACAAGTATGTAAGCATAAAGTACTGATTCACAATCCTCCATGATTGTGAGTATCGATTCACAACCCTCCATGATTGTGAGTACCGCGTCTTCTCATTGCTAGTCCCTGCATATAATTTGAAACAAACACTTTCCAACAAGTGTTTCTAAATCAAACCATTTAGAAAATACCAAATCTTCTAACCAGTGCAGACGCACCAAGTGTCTCTTGACTGTGGGAACAGCTTTTCGAAAAGATTTATACTCTGTAGAGATGTACAACTTTACCCACAAGATATGATATTGACTCTTTGTACAAGCTATTAGCACACTTTCTTTGGTGTGCCGCAAGAGTTATGACATAACCGTTACATTACATAGACTTAACTTTGCACCAGTTCTGATGACGACAAACCCATACTATGATAGCAAAAGATATTTGTACACTCGGTACGATAAATGGTTTCACATCCCATCGTTCCACTTCTCCCCGTAGTATGGCGTATACCGTTGTGTCAGCAAACATACATTATTCCCAACACCTTGGTGTGGGCACCCCTTCGAGCAATCAGTCCAAAAAACCCGTACTACTACAGACTTCCAATGTGTAAAGCTAGTTCTAAGTAATTTAATAAGTTAAAGACATCCCATACCAGCACTTGTGGTTGTACGTTATCTTGGCCTGAAAAAAAAACCATAGCTAGGTTATTAATCTGACCCGGACGATAATCTCCCCTAAACTATGTGTCAATCCCATACTCATCTGGCTATTGCCAATAATTGCTCGTGTCAAAACTATAGTTTTATTTTGAGTTTTTGTACCAAAATACTAGTAACCATCGTCATGGCCCAATATTTCAAAGTCTTATTTGATCATTTTATCTAACTTGTTCATTCCAAAACTAAAGCATGGCTAAGCATGATTATTAATCATCACATATACCCAGATTGACATTATATATTATCTAACATTAATTCTAGGGTTATCAAGGTTCACATGTCAATATTTGTTAAGGAAGTTCTATGAGATAACAGGTATATCTACCAACCACAATATAACAAATTTATAAAAAATACGTGCATGCATGAACGGATTTGATAAAACAAACAAAATTAAAATATTGGGATCAATATGATCAAAGGGGGTACTTGCCTTGCTTTGTTGGTTCAGGGGTCGACTTGGGGTCAAGGTCTTCAGTAGAAGCTTCGTGTGCATCGGTATCTATACATGATTAGCGTTTCGTATAATAGCAATAAGAAACAATAACAATGAGAGAGAAAAAGAAATCAAATGAAACCAAATTCAAAATGAATTAGAATTGAAGGCTTTAGTGATACAAATATTTTAATTACTAATTTCTTATTAGTTAAGTTCATTTACTTTTATTATGGATTTTAGGGTTTATATTACGTAGGGTCATGTTTTTAATAGGATTCAGATGCAAAGCATTTTTTTATTAGAATTGTTTCTACAGAATAGGACGGTCTTGACTTTAGGGAGCATTCTTAAGCTAGTTCTGTTGGTATTCATGTTTATTTGTGATATTGTATTTGTTTTCTAATCTCATATATTTCTATAGTTTATGTTATAAATGGTTAGATTATATTTTAGATTTGCAACTACAATTTACATAGATATGCAATTATTTTTGTAGCATTAGTAGGTCATAATCTTAGAAGTGTCTTAAACTTGTTTTACACATTTTAGCTTTCGTTTGAGATAGTTATTAATGTTTTAGTTTTTATGTATATGAAAAATGAATTCTTCTATGAACTTAATTCAAATTAGATCTTTTTGTAGATTAATATGGACTTGACCTTAGGAATGTTTTGAGACCAGTTCTACATGATCTAATATTTATTTGTGTCATCTTATTTATATTTTTTGTTTTTATGTATTAGACCCTTAAATATATTTATTATATGAGAGCATATTTTAATCTAGAGGCTAGACGCATACTATGACTATTTGTAAACATTTTCTTATCATTAGATAGTCTTGACCTATAGGAGGGCCTATGCCAACTAGTTTTACATATATTTTATTTATTTTTGATAGATATGCATATGTTAAATCTTTTATACATGGTAAACAAAGTTATATAGGAACTTGGGTCAAACTAAGCTAAACATTACTTATTTTTGCAAGGTTAGTTAATTTGGACCTATAGAATGTTCATACAGTGGTTTGTTTTATGCAAACACTTATTTGTGCTACATGGCCATGTACTAACTATATGTACTTAGCACCCAAAGTCTTTTACAAACTTAGTGCAGACTAAATCAAATATGAAATATTTTTGCATATCTAAGGATTATATGGTTTTATCTGGACCTAGGAATTGGTTTCATCAAATTTTGAAATTATATGCACAAGTTATAGCTAATTAAGTTTCTAATGCATGGATTAATAACCTATTTACAAAGTTATTTCAAACTAGGTTTAAATCTAAATATTCTTATAAAAATAGGTTTCTTAAGGTCTCAAGAGCATGTAGAAATTTATTTTATTATTTTATGAGTTATGGTTTTCATATTTCAAATAGTGTCCATAATAGGGTTTGTACAAATTTTAATTCAAATAATTTAAACTGAGATTTAAAATTAAATATTTTTACATATTCTGAAACTAAATGATTTTAAATGAATTTATAAATTTATTTCACTAGAATTGGACTTAAAATGTAAAATATACAAGAAATTGAATGCATTAGGGCTTGAAAAGTATTGAGAATTTGGAAATTAACGAATATATGGAAAGTTCGTTTCCCAGCAGAGAAAGCGTCTTTCCATTTTTGGGAGGTTTTTAAATTGGCTGTGCTGACAGGTCGGATCCAAGAATCAGTGGTTGTGCTTGGGTGGAGAGAGGTGAAACTGATTGGTTGGTCCCACATGTCAGCCGCACAAAACAGAGCATCTTAGGGAAGGGTTCACCAGCTATGAGGTAGCGCTTGAGGCGGCCGATAAATGGTGGGGATAGCTAGAGGAAGTCCCAACATAGCTAAAGATGGCCTCGGAGGTGACCGGTGGCCAACGGAGTTGGTGGCCATGGTGCTCAGGTAATGACGCAATGACCGAATGGCCATGAGTGAGAGTGACAGGTTCTCAACCTTGGAGGAGGGATGAGTAAGCATTAAGGCATCGCAAAGGTTCCAATTTGCCCATTTTATGTGGTCTTGGCTGAGAAGACCTACCATCACGCTGGCAGAGTCAAAGAAGAAGGAGCTCGTCATGGCAGGGTTGGGTCAGTGGATGCTGTAATTGATTGAGGGGAAGTAGTCAAGGGATGCTCAAGAGGCTATAAGCGCATGGGATTGAAAGTGTCTCGCTGATTCTACCAAATTGTGCTTTGGCCTGATTGCTTGTAGATTGAGGCAATGGGGAAGCTAGTGATGCTCTGGTGCTTGTCTCGGCCTGGGGAAAGTAAAGTGGATGTGGAAGTGAATGGTGAGGTGTGGCGACCTTTAAATAGACTGGCGACGGTAGGGGCACAGGGTTTGGACATGGGCAAGGTGGTGTTGGAAGTTGCGACAGTCAAGGCCAGCGGTGGCAGTGCATTTAGGGGAGAAATGATGCCATGGCAGTGATTTGGCAGGGGAAATGTAGCGTTGTTGGTTTGACCTAAGGTGGCGTGCTTGCGATGCGACTGAAGTGAGGATAAGGAATGAGGCGGTGGTTTGCTCTATCGTGGTAAGAAATTGTAGAGGCGAGGCAGTGGCTGTGGTGTGGAGAAGAAGAAAGAGGGAGAGACTAAGGCGTGACGTGTGGGTTCACACAGTAAATGGGGCCCACCTGTAAGTGAAACAAAAGAAGAGACACTAAACTTGGTTTTTGGATAGCAAGGGTTCAAAACAATGATGGAGGGGTCATTCAATGTCTAAATTTTTTGAAAATTTTTGTATATGATCTGAAGATAGATTTTACCACTCTGTAAAAATTTCAGACAATGAATTGCAATTTTTAAAAATTATGACAATGTGACTCTTACATTTATTCACTTTCGGCTTTTGATTTTTCTAAAGATCTAAATTGCACCTATTTTATTGGAAAATTTTTATGGATGATCCAATGTATAATTTAAGGTTTCCATAAAATTTTTAGAAGATGATTTGCTCTAGGAATTTTTATTAAATTCTGACATTGCCAAACTAAAATTTCTAGATTTTCTAGTTTTCGGTTTTAGAATTTTAAATGCCCTAAATGTGAGTATTAATTTTTAATGTTTTTGCTAGAGATTTAAATTGCTCTGAGAAAGATATATTAACATTTATCAATAATGTTAAGGTTTCCTCAATAATACTGCACACCTACCAACAGACGCGAGATACAACACAAAACATACGCAAGGGATGCTACTTGCAACAGCATCGGTCTCACTACTCATTTCCTGCAGTCCTCCACAGACAAAAATGATTAAGCACACAACACTACGTTAATTAAGCATAAATGGTTACCATATGATGATAGTGCACATTAACCCTTCCTTTTAATTACCCTACCCTCTAAGTACAAACACCCCTACACTAGGTAATAGAAATTCGGTGTGATCGTTTATAATTTCATCCACAGAGATAAACACCTCAACGGTTAGTTCCAATGCACACTTGTAAAGCTCCACCAAACAAAATGTCTAAGCTGGCATATAGTAGCACATAAATCCCAGAATTAAACTAGTACTTATCATCTACACATAAGTATGTTACCAAATATTTTGCCCACGATGTTTGATCATAGAATGAAACAAGAAGTGCATAGGCACCATGTATCATTTCTAGTGCATGGACTCAGAGGAGGTAGCAGCGATTGAGGATGGAGGAATCGAGGATGGGCGGCAGCAGCAGGCTTGAGGAGGAGGCGTGTGCAAGCTCGAGGAGGAGGCGCGTGGGCTCGAGGGAGGCGGTGTCGAGGAGGAGCTGCAACGACGGGCTTAAGAAGGAGGCGGACGGTGGTTTTTCGATTTCGTTTGAGTGAGGAGTACAGCGGGTAGAAACCCTAGAATGATATAAATAATAAATGTGAGTTGTTATCATAGACGGTTCTATCTTAAAACCGTATATGATAGTGTGTATCAAAGATAGTTCCTTTTCTGAACCATCTATGATACGTAGTCATATTATAGATAGTTCATGGTATAAATCATCTATGATATCAGTTTATCACAGACGGTTCTTAGTATATCCAGTAATTTAGATGGTAGCACTAATAAGACTGTCTGTGATTAGTTTTAACACAAATGTTTTTTAAAACCTCTAGGATTAAATATCTAATATAGACTTTTTTTATTAGTGAAACCACAACAATGATCCGTGGAGGTCTGCAATTCTTTTTGTCATGTACTCTTCGCTGAGATGTTTGTCTGCTAGTCATTCTGAGGTTCGTATGCATGTATTAGAGAAGTTGTCGTGAGGAAATTAATCACGTCATTCTATCACCAGACGACAGGGGACGGCTCGATCAGGGTACGATGGATTAGTTAGCTAGGGCCACGATGATTCATTTTTTTAGGTTATTTAGCCTCTTTGGGTCCAACGAAAGATAGAGTTGAACTTGTTATACAATTCTTATACTTCCGAAGAAAATATATTTATAGTTTGTATGCAGTGTTAATAGCTCTTGTGTCCTAATATGATTGATCTGCATCAGATCCATCAAAATCGACGATGTATACATTTCTTTTTTATTAACGTGATAATTTCTAGCTCTTTAGAACGAACGTGATGATTTCTTTTTCTACACTTTTTTTCACTCATTTATTCTAAAAGATAATTTTCAAATGATATAATAATAGATACATAACTACTAGCTGCTAGTTTTATAAAAAAAAAGAAGAGAAAGGCCAGTATATATGCCGTGTCTTTCTTGTTCGTGGACATCATGTCATCGTGAGTAGGCTGCCATTTTGGATTGGAGGCTTGCTAGCTTAGTTGCTTGTCTGCATGTATGTCATGATGATCTTGGATCTGTAAGCTTACTGATGATCAGACCGTGATCACAAGACGCTGTCCTATTTTCTATACCTTTTCCTTCTCAACAGGGAGGATTTAAATTATTCACTACAAAATAGGACTTTACGCTTTGCACCGGCTTTACAGGATAACGACAGCATATACTAACATTTTAGCATGTCTTGCTAACCGTAAAACCGCCAGGGTTACCCGCAGTTTTGTTCATGAAACTTTCTATCGCACCGCAACAAGTTTCAGGTCTACTCATAAGTGAAAATATATTCAAAAGTACTTATGATATCCCTAAAAGCCAAAATTACTTTTGATAAATGAGAAGTTATTCTGCCCACCAAGGAGATCAGGCTGAGGCTGATCCCTCTTAACCTCATATGGAATTATGGATAACCCACCACAAACTTTACTCAGCCCCATTTCAAATCCAATGTACAAGATTCTTGGCACATTTCTCCTTTTTCTCTCTCTCTTTTTAGTACCACTTTTAATTCTTTTTCACACCCAGCTGGCCACCTGAGAAAAAGCAAGATGCAAGGGGAAAAAAAACCGACCGTTGTGCGCCCCAACAGCCATAACCCGACCCACGAACATGGCCACGGATACGGCCACACCACCACAACGCTAAATTCAGCTGCATGCACTCCAACCACTGACGGCATAACCCCCCGTCCTAGCCGAGCTGTTCCGTGATTCCACGGCCCAGCGCAACGCGAACCCACACCTAGGCTGTAAAAATGAGCTTAAGTCTCCCGATCTACTCGTGCTTGATTTGTTTTAGCTTGATTCAAGCTTGGCTCGTTTGCTTGATACTAAGCTCATGAGCTTCAACAACGAACCAAACTTGAATAGTTTGTTAGGACCCGGTAAATTTCTCAACCCATCTACACCCCTGATTCCTTTCCTTTCGTATTTATTCTTATTAAGACATGCATGCTATTATGTTTGAGCTGTGATAATTTTTCTATTCTCATTTGTTCAATATTATTATATGTTAACTTTTATTGAGTTTACACGAGTCAACTCAATTTTGAGCTTTTCTTATCACTAAAAATTGGTGTGAGTTAAATTATTGACGGTTACCAAGTTTTAGAGGGTGAAAATAGGTTGAATATGGGCGGATATTACTATTTTCATATCTTAATCCATATTTTTTCTTGGATTCGGAATTGGGTACAGGCTAGCCGGATATGGATATTACGAATCCGGGTTATTTAGGATATGAATACAGGACGGATATATAATGGATTCAAATCAGAAACAAATAAAGATATATAATAATGCACGCATATATAAAGTAATATGTATTGAATTAAACCATACGAGCATATAATCATAGTAGCAAGTTATATATCAATCAAATCTAATAGACATCATAGAAAGAATATGCTACTTTAAAATTAATAGAACCAATTAAATGTCAAATATAAATTGGTAGCCATGGAAAATATGTGATGAAATGGGCTAGGTTTTGTTGATATCCGAATAGGAAAAATCCGGATATCCAAATAAGAAATATCACATAATCCGTATTTACTAAACATTGGCTGCTTTGTATCTGAATCTAGATTCAAGTATCTGGATTCCGTCTCGAATCCTACCAGATAATCAAATCCGATCCCTAATCCAGTCTCAACCGATCCAATCCCAGATCACGTAGAAAATATCCGATCCGCTTTCACCATGCCGACTTTGCCCGGGGCTTTCACAGCCCTACCCACACCTCTACCCAATCGCGCGCGCGCGCGAACGGGTCCCGGTCGAGTCCATCCATGTCAGCATGTTACTACGGGATAAGGCAGAGGCGATGGCACGGCACGATGGATGCTGATCGACGCGTGGGTGCGTGGCCGTCGCGGTCACACCCGTGTCCTCAGTGCGCGCTTCGCCTCCCAGCCGGGGGCCACACGGCCGCGCTTTCTCATTCTTCCCCCCGCTCGGCCGGTAGGTTTAGCTCGCCAGCCGCCAGTCGTTTAGTGCGCGCGCGGAGCCGTACGGCGGCCCGTGCGTGCGTGCGTGCCGGTGCGCGTCGTCCGCCCTGGTGGATTCGGGCCGATTCGGCCGTGCCGCTCGGTTTTCTTTCGCGAGCCGGCACCGGCACGGGCAGGCGGCTAAGCTAGCGCGCGGCCTGGCTGTTGCCTGGTGTGGTGCGTGCGCGCGTCGATCGGGCAGGCAAATCACAGACGGAATATTGCTGCCCTGTGTGTGGCCAGCGAGGGTTACCAGTACCACGGCTTGTCGATGACAGGGTAAAGGTGCGACGATTTGATGAGGTTTTTTTCATCGCGCTTTTCGTTTTCGGTGGCTGGTACGGGTAGTGTCTTTTAGATGGAGTGTGGGGACGTGCACGTCAATTCAGTCTTTCCTTCTTTCTTTCTTTCTTTCTGATGATGATGATGATGCGGGTTGCCGGTTCTTCTTGGCTTGGCAGGTTTATAACAGCACTTGTTTTGTCTGGGTGATATCCGGGTTACTTCCATTAGACCATTAGTTAGTGCATGCATATAAGATAGTAATTTCTTTAAGAGAAAAGGAGCATAAGATAAGTTCGAGCTTCTTACAAAGTGACTCGTACACATACTTAATTTAGTACTTGTTTGGCTCTCACCACATAAAAAGTGACCACGATCAACATGCTCTCTCACGATTCACGAATACGGCCACTTGCCTGCCATGTAAGTGGGAAGGGCCTACAATCAACTTCGTGTACCAGTAACAGCTTGAGCTTTTGGAGTAACCAAGCACGAATTCACTTGACCTTTTCCTAGTCCAGGTCATTGTAGTACTTAACCTACAAGAAACCACTCGACTCACTTTCAGTAGTAAATTAACTTGTGTGATTAACTTCACACACATAGTAAGATACGCTAATGACTAATTAGATAGCCGCATGCACAAACAAGTGCCGTACGAGTAAAGCAGTATAGTTCCATGCGAAGCCGGTAGAAAGCGGTAGCTAGGGAATCGAGTCCATTCAATGGGTCAACAAAATCTCAAGCTAGCGCGTGGGGCACCCCATCTCCTCCTCGTGGTACTGGCTAGCTAGCTTGCAAGCGAAAGAAAGCTACCGGCTTCTACTTCCCTACGGAGCACGGCTCCCGTCCCATCCATCTCGAACGAGCCACACGTATAAGACTATCTCCAGCGGCATCTCTTCAGCCTCCAAATCTCTTTGCAGATAGATCTCAAGCACTCCAACGAATTCCCTTCACGATTCCCTTCAGAAAAGATTCTCTCTGAGAATTCTCTCTCCAATCCCTATATAAAACCCTTCGAGGGGATACTGCTGGAGATGATAGGAATGCAGGGAATGAATATAGGGGAAAGGAATGAAGAAAATTGCTGAAGATAGTCTAATCACGTCGATCCGCCTATTAACCATCTTCAAGAGTATTCTCGAAATATAAATCTCTATATCTCTATATACAAATTTTCCTAAAAAACATTCATCTCGAATGAGTCACACGCAGAACCATGTCGATTCGGCCATTAAATCAACCTATGACCATCTCCAATAGCGTTCTCTAAATCTAGATCTTCACATCCCTATATACAAGATTTTCTAAAAAAAATTCTTCTCTAGATCTCTTCCCTCTCCAACAATATTCTCCAAATCTCACTCTCTATTTTATCCCTCCTATATTATAATGATATTTCATAACCACCATATGAGCAACGCTTATTTTTTAGCGGTAAAAATTTAAACGGCTATTTTTAAATATGGTAATTTAAAATTTGAAATTTATTCTAACGGCCATCATAACAGCTATATTATAATGGTCACCTGCATTATTTTTGTAATGGCTATAATTTTTTGAGCTATATATACATAACCATTTGCACTTCTAAGCCTTCGAAGTATTTACATGAAGAAGTTTATGACTGATATAGAAAATAAGTTCATAAGTTCGTACAACAAAAGTTCAGAATAACTTAGTTCATACAACATAACTTCAGATATAATTATAGTTCATACAACGTAGGTAATTATTATTTGCTTTTTAGCGAGAAAAATTTAAATGGCTATTTTTAAATATGGTAATTTAAAATTTAAAATTTATTCTAACAGCCATCATAACAGCTATGTTATAACGGTCACCTGCATTATTTTTGTAATGACTATAATTTTTTGAGCTGTATATACATAGCCATTTGCACTTCTAAGCCTTCAAGTCTTTAAATAAAGAAGTTTACGACAGATATAGAAAATAATTTCATAAGTTCGTACAACACAAGTTTGGAATAACTTAGTTCATGCAACATAAGTTTAGATGCAATTATAGTTCTAAAATGTAGATAATGTTCAACCTGACCTATTAAATTTTCTAGCTATAATGTCAATCTAGAAACTCATATAGTACTGTTTTTGTGGTTCAGTGCAGTGATTTAGATCAATCCCCATAATTCTCTCATCCTCGATCATTTTCTTGAATTTAAGTTCATGCCTCTCTTTCACTTGTTCTTGTACAATCCTCTTATTTTCTCATGCATATAGTCATTCATATCGCTCATCTTTTTTTCCTCTCTTTCATAATCTCAAGTTCGTGCTTTTCCTTTCTCAAATTTTCTAATGCTTCCATGTAAAGATTTACTGTTGAAGCACTTTCTTTACCTCAATGTAATCGTTCTTTTGCCGTTTTACATCCAATTGGTCTGCTTAAATGATTATTTTCTGCACTAGGAGAATCCTCATCAAGATGAATTGCATTGGAGATAATAGGACTGGAAGATTCTGGATTTGCACTACTTGATATCTTTTGCTTTTTCTGAGATAACCGAGCACACTACTTAGATTGGTGTTGCAAAACATTCTAACAACGCAAACGATCGCCCTTCTTCCTCCTAGTACACATTTTTAGCTTGCATAATTTGTACAACCACACAAACAACTATATGAGCAAACCATCTATTACAAAAAAAAGAAAGGGATATAGATCATGAACTAATCTTGTCCTACTTAGCTACCCCGCTTTAATTTTGACACTCAATCTAATCATGATACCTACAAAACTTGTTAACTATTTCTTGAATAATAAGCCAACGATGTGTAAGCGAAGTCTATGAACGATCTAAGGTAAAAGTTTTGTTCTCATAGAAGTAGTTATATATTCTTCTCTAATAAATAGCACGAGATTGTTGATATATATTCTTCTCTAATAAATAGCACGAGATTGTTGATTCCTCTGTATTGCATCGATACTAACGTTAAGCCATGCGGACACCAACAACTTGTCTTCCTTCTCAAAGAAATTTTTTAATCTTCTGTTGTTTGGTCTTGTTTGGGGACTATCCGTATGAACTGGAGATGGTTGCGAACCAATTGGGCTTTCATATGGAGAAAGTTCAGAATCATCTCAATTGAATGCATCACATTCCTCACTTAACAGGTTAATGTAGAAGTCATCTATAATTTCTCTTCTGCCAACAACAAATTTTTTCAAGTTAACAAACAAAATCCATCAACATTAGAATATTAGAATAAGTCTTAACAAGTTAAAACATTGAAGGTACAATATTAATTCAAAATTTTTTTAACAAGTCTTGACACTGGCGATACAGAAATAGAACAATCCCGAATCATCACTATCAATGTCAACACACTCATCTTCACAATATTGCCAAAGGTCACATTTATCCTTGTCATCGCTCTGGTAGTCATATATCCCCTTCAAGGTCATCTTGTTTAGGCTCTGCTTCATCTCTTTGCAATAATTCATTTGACTGTATGGTAACCTGCTCAAGGCTGAGAGCTACAGCTTCAATGTCCATCACAAAGTTATTGAATTTATTGCCACATGAACATGTGTTAGGACTAAAGTTGTCTTTTGTAATTTTCTTAACATCAGATGCGGTGCACTCTATTTCTTTTACTGTTCAAGCCAAGCCTTTCTGAACCCTTGTCCATCTACATGCATTTACAAGTGCGTAATGAACAAATATGACCAGAAAACAGGATATTTCTAGACTTACAAGTGCGTAATGAACAAGTGTGAAACAAATGTTACTTAAATATGTAATTCTATAAAATAGATGCTAAAACATGTTTTCTAATAGTTTGTACAAAAGACTGTAGTTTTGTTATAGTTCTGTCACTAACAGTTGATGAATCTTCAGTTATGTATGTGCATAATGGTTTGTTACATCTATGCTGATTGAGAATAGGATTGGCATGATCTGTGGAAACCCTCGTTGTCTTTGTTGTAGTTTTTTTTTTTTGCAATTCTAAATCTTTACTGCACTGACAAGTTCTCAAACTTATTTTTCAGAAATAAATTATGAATCTTTACTTATTGCTTCCTTTCTTCTAGAAGTTCTCTAAATAAATTATGAATATTTACATATAATTTTTAGTTGAACACTCTCGGAGTCTTGGTACCAGTACCACAAAAGACATCGGAGCTGAAAAGCAGTAACTTAACAAAAAATACAAGCCTAATAACACCTGAAAGGCTGAAAATGAACGGAACACAATACAGCAGTTAATACTAGTAACTCAAAAAGATAAAAACAACAGTTTTCAGCACCACTGTTCAAACCGAAAACTATATGAATGGAGAGGTGTTCAATACTTGAATTATTTGCCAAGAATTCATAATAGAACTGCCTGACAGACAACTTTCGAACGCTAAGATCTGCAGTGGCAAACCCATTTCACAACAAAGTACCAGAACAGGTCTGTAACAAACGCTGGAAGCACGAGAGAAGGAACAACATTGCTGGAAACCATGAGAGCATTTCTACATACTGCACAACAACTTTTTCATAGAATTGCTGAGCATCTAACAGAGCTCAAGTGAATCACATTTTCATAGAAAGAAAAAACTCTCAAACTAAGTGTTATCATCAACATCCCAGGCCAATATGCAACTTTCTGTAGCAAATTGATATGGTTATCCGTTATCTGGTCTAGCATTAGCTTTATTTCGCTCTGTAAAGTTCATACTTTGTACAGAATAAACGTAGCGCAAAAAACACGATTGAGTTATTGACCCTAGAATACTTCAGCCATCTAATTAGAAATGTAAAGTAAAATTACCAGCTTTTGCAAAAACAACAAAAAAGATCATGTACCGGTTTATGACTTTACCACACAAAAATGGGTAAATGTACAACAGGGCACCAGCGAACCTCATTGGACAATGCAAACTTTTTTTCTTCCTTTTCCTGACCTTGAGGCCATGTGCAAAATGAACAGTTTAAAAGAAAGCTAATAGAAGCCTTGTACAGATATAGTAGCTAGCAGCTGAACATTTCCCAAAATGCTCAAATGCATTCATGCAGCACACAAGCAAGTAGCAACAAGCTGTATTTAAGGATGTTTGGATGCTTGCAGATTTGCTGGTTAGACCTCAGATCAACTGGACAAATCGATCACATATCTTGTTACTTTTAATTTACAAGCTTCAACAACATTAACACTTCAGATTTACAGACTGAAGTAACTAACTTCAGTACATGTTTCACATACACTAATCACTTGATCGCAAAAAATTGGTTTTGCACAGAGATAGGAATCATATTTGTTTAGAAATAAGTCAGCTTTTCAAGTTCAATCGTGAACTTTCAAATTAACTAGTCCCTCAAATTCTGCTTTTCTTCGCATTCTTTAACTAAGGCCGGAAACTATGAAAGCTTAGAATGCTGAGTTGAACAAGAAAGTTTCGAGAAATAAGAAACTTAACACCAGCCACGGCTTCATGAGCTCTAATATGATGCAATCTCAAATTCATACCTTAGATCCAAATCAAGTTAGGGTCCATACCTTGCGGATCTGCTTGATCCCGCGGCACCCGAGGCCGAAGAGGTCGATGGCGAGGTGGACTGGGTCGAGGACGATGCCGGCAACCAGATCCGGCAGGAGGGAAGAAGCCTGGGCCTCTTCGCACGTGGGATGGAGCGGAGGATGGCCTCCATGACGGTGCAGGACGGAGCGGCCAAGCGCAGGCTTACCTCCTCGACGGCACTGGATGGAGCGGCGCATCGTCTCCATGATGGATTTGTAATAGAGCGGCGAAACGGTCGCCTCCTTGCAGGTTCCTCGCAGGCATGGGAGGGAGAGATCGTTGTGCACTGACGAGATAGGGAACGCGATGGGGAACAGAGAGAGAATCCTAAGATTTCGGGATTCTCTCTCCGATCGCTAAAAACGGGGAAGGATATTGGCAATCTGTTGGCGTTGGTAAAATCGTGAACGTTGTCAACGGGTTACTCATTTTATCAGGTAAGAGATGGGATAGGGCATCTCTTGGAGATGGTCTAAGACCAGCGAGATGAGCCTCCATGTCATCACCATCGTCCATCACAACCAAGAACGTACAATCCAGTAGAATTATTACACCAACTGAATCATCGGAAATACATGTTGGCTAACATGATCCACCATTCATCAGGGTGTGTTCATGTAGGAATCTTACATTTCACGCAGGGGAAGTTACCGTGTTTCGAACAGGACCAAGTCTCTGTGCTTCGAACAGGACCTCCACACGCGCGCGTGGGCCACCGAATCTGCGATGCTATCCTGCTCGCTTTTGCTCTGAAAGCAACGGAGGCGTCCGGCCCGATTGAAAGCCACCACCCAAAACATAGCATAGCAGCTAGCAGCAGGAGTAGCAGCAAATATTCCTTCCAAAAGCTATCGCTTGCTATGGACAATACTGTTCATTGGTCCCATAGATCGATGGGATGAGACGACATCGGTGAATTACCACTTAACTTACGATGTAAACGCGAGGAACACAATACTTGATAAATGAGATCACATAGGAAGTGACGACATTTTTAGATAGGTAACCCTACCTCATGGGTTCTTGTATTGCGGGGTATTACAATGAAGTGTATATGGTTATAACTACAAAGAGTATACGACGATCTTGCACCATCCCATTCCTTCTTTCGGCGCTACTCTGTAAGCATTTAGACCTCTAATTTCAGTGATTTATGTGTGTTTTGTGACAATAACGTTTGATTGTCAATATTAACCATGTTTTAAGGCTTCAGTTTGGGTTAGTGCTTGACTTTAAGAAATTTAGAGTTCTTAGTATTTATGGATCCCAAAAATTTATCATTGATAGTAAAGCATGAAGATTGTGGACCTGGTTACTAGAAATGATTTAAGAAGTTAAGTTTGGATAATTTTAACGATATGTTTTAGTTTTTTTTTGCCGCACTATTAAGAGATTTTAAGACTAGTAGCTTAGCTTAGTGAGATTGGATGCCAGTTGTGATGCATACTAGGTCTCTCTAATTCGTATCTAGTCAAAGGAAGCCAAGAAACCAAGTGATAATACTATATTTGGAATGTGTGTGAGAAATCAAACTTGGTCTGAAAATTCAGTTTGAGTCGGATAATTCAAATAGGTCAGATGATCAATCAAGTTAATATAATCCAAACAGGCCGGATGATCACTCGGATCAATTCAATAGAAAGCATGTCCTAGAAATTTCAATAGAAATTGGATGATCCAAGTGACCCGAAGTATGGGTTAGATCAAATTCATGTAGGACATAAGTTGAAGTATCAATGGAAGTCGGATGATCCGAGTGACCAAGGGCATTGGTCGGATCAATTTCCCAGAAGACATGTGTTGAAATCTCATTAGGACATGGATGATCCAAATAATTCAGGCCATTAGTTGGATCAATTTGACAGAGAGTTGTCTGAGTTGAATTGCATGTGAGTCGGATGATCCTAGTAAGTCGGATCATCGGTCGGATCAATTTGACAGAGAAGATACTCTCAAAACTTTTGCACATGCCTGAATGATCCGAGTGAGTCAGATAATCTGAGTAGGTTGGATGATTTGATTTGACCCGAATAATTCGACTGTGGATAACGACTATATTTTTTTACCTTGAAAGCATTTAAGCTAGATAATTTAGTATGTTGAATGATCCAACTCAAAGAGGTATTTTAAAATATATGTGTCTACCAGCTAGTTTGTGAGGAGTAGAATAATATAGACCATATGGGTGTTTATTTCAAAATGATAGCAACTCCATCTCAGTATTCATCCTAGGGAGAACCTTGGGAGCACTCTGAAGCTTGGAATGAAGATAATTTAATTGCTTGAGACTAGATAGGTCTAGTGTGTACATTACTTGACCTTGCACGATTCAAGTGAGCATTTTGGGCTTATTACTTTTAGAGGTCGATGACTCCTAGACGACTTGGAGACGTTTGGCTCAGTAACATTCCTTAGAGGCACTTGTAAAAGGCACCGAGAGATTTGTGAAGGTTTGGAGTCCACCTACCTAGAGTGGAGAAGGACTACCATGAGTAGATGGTTTGATTCATTGCACTGTTTCAAGTTGTAGCTAGACTCTTGCAATAAAATAATTGGTTGTGTTCCTTGCCTCTGTTATGTTTTCACATTTACTTTATTGTCTCTCCATTGCTATATTAATATAATTGTGTTAGGTTAGAATTATGTTGTAAAACTCAACTAAAAACTTCAGTAGGACTAGTAAAGTTCAAATTTTTAGTTAAGCTTTTGTTGCTAAAAGAATCCTAATTTGCTCGCCATCTTGGGCATTCAATCCATTTCATACTCCTTATAAAACATCGAAGGGTTGGCAGTTGTAACCCGAAGGGAGGCGTTGTCGAACCTAGGAGTAATGTTCCCAGATGCTCAATGTATTCCACACTTGTCCAAAAATAGCTAGTGCACACAATATAACAAAGATGATAACAACCACATCACATGTAAAATTATTTATTTAAGTATAAGTGTTTTACAATATATGAATCACATGCCAAAGATAAATAAACATTGGAAGACAAAGTAGAAGTAGTAGTAGGGCTTAGGAGATCTGCCACATGCAATCAATTGAGATCCTCACCCCAGCAAAGTCTTCTGAACAACAGTGTATAGTAAAGTGAGTACATATAGTACTCTGTAAGTTACACATGAAATGCAATATTAATACAAGGATAACAAAGGAAAACATAATAGGGTTAGTTGAGCGTAAAGCAATATTTCAATACAATAAGGAATTTCGATAGTGTAACTGATATAATAATGTAAAAGTAAATTTTAAATAAGCTAATGTAGGCTTCAACTTGACACCAAATTATACACGGGCTCCAGCTCAGAGCTTCAGCCTAAATTTTTCCATACGAATTCCATCCATCCATAAATCATTTCTCTGAAAATGTTTTTGGAAATGAAAGTCTAATCTGCGAAAGGTTTTGCTCAGAATGCCCATGACTGAGGGCTTGGCTTAATCGATTAGTTTTACACTCTGCAGAGGTCATACAAATTTATCCAAACGAAATGATCATCTCTTCTCGCCATGCAATAAACACAATTCAACCCAAAATTTTCCACATGGATTCTATCCATCCATAAATCATTTCATTTTTCTAAAAAATACTTTTAAAAACCAAAGTCTAATCTAGGAAAGACTTTTCTTTAAGTGTGGCGAAGAAACCATGCTAAGGCCTTTACAATACAACATTCCAAAGCAGCTATGCCCGCTAATGTTTCTACCATCGAAGGCTTAAACCACCCAATCAAAAGCCCCCTTTTGCACCGTGTGGGAATAACTGTCTACCCAACACCCACATTCAACCGAATCTCACAACTAATGATGAGACATTGCATTACAATTAGTTAGGTCTATCATATACCAAACTTGCTGTAGTACTGAAAGGCTTTCCAATCAGTAGCTCACAGACGGATCCTTAATTGACTAGGTGAGACTTCCCACAAACCCACATCTTGTGCTCAATCCACACCCACCTGGCAACCACTCACCCAGTCTAAATCACTTTCGTTTTGTTTTGAACAATATCACTTTTCATGGCACACAAATGCCAAGGATAAATTTTTATAGCCAAAAGGATTTTTTACTAGACAAATTCCCACTTAAATCCTAAATTCGGTTCTAAACATGAAAAAGCCATTGCTACAAAAAAAATCTCTAGTTAATAATGTCCTAGTGTACTAACTATTGTTTTTACCTAAGGCGACAAAAGTACAACTTTCTCAGTACCAATGGTATAGGCCATAACAATTGGGAATAAATGAACACATAAAGCTGGGATTTAAATCACAATGGATAAAATTATGAATGCAATAATTTGAAACAATATAATTTATTTCAAAACTTATTCAACATGATCAATGGTATAACTTTTTGTGGTTGGTACAATGGCACTCCCGATCGTCAAACTCACACTTCTCCAATACTTCGGTATCTAAACGTGAAAAATAACCAAATTCAATTAAAATCCAAAATTCTCAGATGAATTTAGGAAAAAGAGCGGAGTCAAATAGAGTTAGAACGGGCTTCCGGAAGATTATAAAATAAAGAAAACGAGAGAGAAAGCACTATTCATTGGTTTTTTTATTTTTGAAATTTTCTTTCTAAAGAAAATCTGGATTTTTGCACAAGTATAACTCTAAAGGAAAAATGTTTGGCGGTCACTGACATGTGGGCCTAGGTTTATGGACTGGGTCCACGAAGCCACACCGGTTCACGGTGGACCAGGTGCACAGACATAGCAGTGGCGGTGACACTTTGGAACCGATGGTTGCGGACGTCCGACGGCATGGCGACGGATTGCGAAGCATAGAATTACTAGAGGGAGACGGGGAAGCAAGTGCACGCATTTTGGTCACCTAGGAGAGACAGTGGCAGCAGTGAGGTGGAGGCAGTAGTACGAATCAGGGTATGACGGTGACGGTGATGCAGTGAGACTCCGACGAAGACGAAGTAGACACGATGAAGGTGATGAATGGACGGAGACGGCGGCGAAATCGATGGTGGCGATGCTTTGACACCAGCGGCGAGAAAGAACACAATTACGGCGAGACATTGGGGAAAACACTGAATTGAGTGAGGCGAAAGGACGTGGGACTCAAGAACAGGATGTGACGTGCTTGGTTTTGGACGAGACGCACCGGAGACGGCAGAATGGAGGAGGAACAAGGTGGCCAAACTCGGGGAAGATGGTCGTGATGCGATCTTGTTCCGACGAAGTGGGAGGGAGGTGGGAATTGCGCTTCGAGTGGATTGGTGAGTGAATGGATGCAGTCTCAGGTTCTATTTTATAGGGGCTCGTGGGCAACAGAGACAGAGAACAACAGCGACAAATGCGGTGGCCGAGAGGTTTGAATGAGCGCAAATGCGAGTAAATGTGAGGGCAAACGGCCAGAGTGAAGGTAGGAGTGAAGGACGTTGTCAATGGCATCTAATGCGCGTGAACACGGGCAGAAACGGCCGGCTTGAAGAGCTTGCGTGGCGTGGCCATGGCGGTAGGGTGCTTGGGTGCAAAGTAGATGACGGGGCTTACATATGGGCCCCAACTGGTGGTGGGAGAAAGAAAGAAGCAGGGCGGCTGGTTGGGTGGCCCAGTAAGAGGGAAAGGAAAGGGGGGTGACGCGAGCTGGCCGAAGAGAAAAAGGCGAATGCGGCGGAGAGAGTTGGGCCGCGTGGGCTGGCTAGCCGGAAAAGAAAAGGGAAAACAAAAGAGAAGCGGACCAAGCCGAAAAAAAAAGAGAGAAATGGGCCAAAGAAAGGAATTTCAGCCCGAAATATTAAGAGATTTTAAATTGTATTTTGATTTTAGAAAAACACTAGAATATCTAAGTAGGCTTTATAAAATAGAAAATATAGTTCAAAAATTTTGAAACAATTCCCAAAAATTCGTAAGACATTTTGAACTTAGAAAAATTATTTCCAACTTAAATTTATTTTTTATTTTTCCACATAAATTATTTTTTATTTTAAAAACCCTTTTAAAATCTAGGAAATTAGAGAAAATTCAAAAAATCAATAAAATAATATATTTAGTTAATTTTGGAACTTTGGGCTATTGGTCATGCCTCGTCGGTTCGTGAATCCCGCATGTGGCCATCGATTATTGTTAGCGAGGCTTTTGCCCATGCACGATCATCGAGCGATTATCATCAGAGATGAAGGTTAGATATGTGCAGTTATGTCAGGGAGATAAGGGCGCAAAACCTTTTCAACTATCACACATAGTTGATTATGGTAGATTTAACATCCGGTTAGATGATAGGGTCCACATATCGGATCATAGGCCCCTCGACCAAGAGGTGGTTGATAATCGGTTTGGTGTAAACGTATCTGCTTGACCAGGGATACTCAAAGGAGTTATCGGAGTAATTCTCTCTTAACAAGTACTAGGGGAAAAAGATATCATATTACTTAAATTCTGTATTACCCCACTCCCTCCCTCCTCTCCAAAAAAAAGGAGGGGGAGTGATAACGCTTACTTGAGAGGTTGAATCAATAGCAAGAAGATACCACCCAGACATAGAATCTAAAATAACAACCAGGAATAGGACTAGAAGAATAAGATCTAATTAATGGAGTAAAGCTATAGTTGGGCTAAGTGCTCCGATTATGCCTTAGGACTAGGACTGATATGTCTAATGCCTCTTAATTAACCAAAAAATCTATTTATTATAGTCAATGCCCTATCGAGGTAAAAGAAATTGGTTGACGACGGGCCTTCGCTTTGTGCTTGACCATTGTGCATGTGTCTGGTTGTGGCCAAGACCATTGTGCATGTGTGCGGTTGTGGCCGAGATCAAGATGCCAAATAAGTAAGTTTGGTGGTAGCTTTGTACCTAGCGTAGCACCAACCTATAGGAGAGGCACCCATAGGGGTGCAAACGGATCGGATACGGACGGATTTCGCTTATTCCGTATCCTATTCTAAATTTTTTCTCGGATATAGAATCGGATACGGACAATGCCGGATTCGAATATGAATACGGATTACTTTGGTCATGAATACGGAGCGTATGACGATCGTTCTGATCACGGTTAGTCTCGATTACGAATAGTTAGTCGGAGTATCGTGAAAGCAGAAACCATATATGTCGCGATATTAAATACACAAAACTTTACTAGAACCTTGGAGACATATAAGTGTTTCAAATTCAATAATAGTTGCCTTCCTATATAGAATAATATGCACCCAAATATAATTCCAATCAACATATGAACTTATATGATGTAGAATGTTTATGTTTATCGGATCATTATCGGATATCTATTGCACTCATTTACACCGATATTTTCGGATATCTCGGATATGGTATGGATCGGATACGGATCGGATCTTCTCTTCCATATCTTACCCCATATTTTTTGATAGGCGATTGAATCGGATCGAATCCCGGATATAACCGGATATCATTTTTGATTCGATCGGGATTCGATTTAAATCGGTAATTGATCGATCAGAATTATCCGCTCGTTTGCACCTAGCACCTCGTAAGGCTTTAAACGAGCCAAGCTTGAGCAAGCTTAGACTCTCAATCTTTAGCTTGCTTGAGGCTTGAGCCGAGCCTCGAGACTCAAGCTCGAGTTAGGGCCTAAGCTCGGATCTAGTTTCGAGCTCGGCTCTGTTCAAGCTCAAGTAGGTTTGAGCTCAGCTCGAGTAAGCTTCGTAATAATAAATAATTCAATATAGACTATTTTTCAACAATAAAAAATTTCTCGAGCACAATCTCACAAGTAAGTAAGCTCAATAAAATTATATATATATATATATATATATATATATATATATATATATATATATATATATATATATATATATATATATATAGTATTATTTAATAAATAATTTGTAAATTTATCAGACTCGCGAGCTATTGAGCTAGACTCAGTGAAACTCGTGAGCTCAGGATTAAACTCAAGTTTAACTCATTTAAAGCTCAAATTAAGTCTAGTCTTAACCGAGCTTAAATAACTCGCGAGCTTAAGTGTTTTTTACAGCTGGCTTGCGATGGGCGGCAGTGCCGTAAATCACCTGCCAATTCTCGAAGAGAAGTCAAGCTCGCGTCTAGAAAGACCCTGAGATACGACGATAAGCGACAGTGGCAGTGCGGCAGGCCGGGCAGTGACGACCGATCTGCGCGTGCTTTCTTCCGTAAAAGGTGGTGCTTGGCTGCGTCGTAGTAGACCCGGTGCCTTTCTCGAAGCCGGAAGATACAGGGCAGCGGCTTTCGGTCGACTTGGGGTCGTATGCACGTAAAGCCACCGGCATGACCTCAGGGGCGGAGCTAGAATTTTAGGTTAGGGAGACCACGTGGAGCAACTAAAAATTATCGTAGTATCCATAAAAAAATATCATAGTAATATCGATGCATTTAAATTTAAAAATAGCATAACCACATGTCTACATAAGAAAAATATGACATATTTTTTAGATTAAGAAACTTACATCTCTATTAACTTAAATTTAGTTCTACGACTATCTAGAAGATCATACAAGTCAATAAGTTTATCCGAACTAATTTTCGCAGCTAGTTCTTTTTCAATGTAAATTATCATGCAATGTCAAGAAAGTCATCTCCTATTTTATTTCAATCGCGGTCTTGACAAGTTTCATAACTGAAAATACTGCCTGCGGGTTATCATTGACACCGAAGAGTTATAACCAATCGTAATGACCTATTAACCATTGAATAATGGAAAGTTTTACTGCTTTATATAATCCATTTGTTAAGTTAGTAAGAGAAATTAAGCATTGCATACATTAAGTTGAGAAAATGAAATCTTTACCTATTAAAAGTGGACTAGACTTTTATTTATCGTTTGCTAATGCTAGCTACTATTAATTAATATCTGCTAAACTTTATTTTGATTAGGGGGCCCTGCCCGCCTTGGCGCCACCGCATGACCTGTCAAGGAATACAATCCGCTTGATTCATCAGTTATGTTATTTTTGTATTTTAAATTATAATTTGTTCTCGAACTTAAGGTTAGATATGGATAATATATAGGACGAGAATAGTATCAATCACAAATTTAAAGTGATTCGGTCAGGTATGTTATTTTTGTACTTTAAATTATAATTTGTTCTCAACTTAGAGTTAGATATGGATAGTGTATACGATGAAAACAATATCGATCACAAATTTAAAGTGAATACAGAACGAAATAGGTATGGTACCAGCTGTTTTTTTTGTCAAATATCGCATGAAAATAGTTACCACATATAGACATGAATAATCAATCTTATAAGTTCAATATGTAATATGATCATCACAATTTAATAAGTTATTTTATCACATAGTTCAACAAAGTTACAAAACTACCCTTCCGATGCAGCATTCTCTCCACACTAGAAATTTGGAAAAGCGACCATACACTACAGAATCTAATTTATTTTCGCCGCCAATAACCGATTTAAATTAGGGGTTTCGACGAAATTGATCATTTTAAATTAAGATACCGACTAAAAATAGACAGACGAAAAAAAACCCGATTTAAAAACCCAACTTTTTCGCTTCACGACGAAAACAAGGATATTTTCGCTTGGTTTATGTAGACCGACGAAAAAATCTTTTTTCATCACCAGTTCGCCGATTTAAAATAAGCGTGTTTTTCATCGGCACCTGCCGATTTAAAATATCGATTTTTTCGTTTGCTTATCCTCGCCGATTTAAAATATCGGTTTAAGCTCGCTTTTTACCACCGCCGATTTAAAATATCGTTAAGCTCGCTTTTTACCCATACATATGGGACAACAAAGTCGACCATGAACACTCCATCCACCCATATGCCATATGCAGCAAATCATGGATCGACTACGGTATGCAACACGCAAGGTAAAGTTTACTTTACCGTAGTCATATACGCTTCTACCCCTATCCACAACTCCTTCAACTCTTCGATTAACGGTTGCATGGACATATTAAGGTGTTTCCCAGATGATCTCGACCCGGTATGACAAGGGCTAGAAACACGTACTCATCTTTCATGCATAACGCAGTGGTAGGTTGTACGGCATAATAAAAACCGCCAACAAGAGTACGGGATGGCACTTGTGCTAAAGGTGTGAACCCATCTGCCAACCCTATGCTAACATTCCTAGGGTCCCTTGCAAAATCGGGTCGGCGGTCCAATGCCTTCCAAGCCTCGGCGTCGATGGATGCACCATCACTCCTCAAGACCACGGACACCTTCTTTATACCACCTCATGTGCCTAGCTGTTTTTTAGATAAGTATAACCTTTAAGCCCGGGTGTGATTGGCATGTACCGGTTGTTTCACCGCGACATTTGTCATCATCAAGTATCCCTCATCATTTAACACCTCAACATATCTAGATTTGTTGCGAATAGACATCGAGGTTCGTTGGCATATTCCTTCCGTAACAACATGCAATTATCTTCACAAACATCAATCTTCTCATATTTCATCCCAAGGCCGACAATGCCTTCTTCGACTGGTACATGTCCTTCGGCATCTTATGGTTCGGTGGAAGAATATCAATGATCAATAATGTTATGCAACGATAACATTCCCTGCTATATGAATTAATTTTAGAATTAGTTGTACATATCAACAAACTGCATTCTTTTTCTGACAAACTGAACATTGTATGCGTGATGACCATCAAAAAATATATAAAGCTTGCTGGGAGTCATGTATCAAATCAAATGCAACCATAAGGATATTAGTCTAACAAATCAAGAAAATAAATGAAATGGATAGGTAGGTATATTAGTCTAAGCAAAAGTAACAAAGAGACAAACTTCTTCCAATGTGACCGGGCGCGAGGGGAGGGGCCGAGGCTGCGCTGCCGGGGCAAAGCGATCGAGCCGGCGATCGGGCGGCGGCGAAGTGAAATCAAGGCGATCGAGCGGGCGGGAGATGGGATCGAGGCCGAGCGGCGATCGAGCTGATAAAGGATCGAAGCGGCGGCGAGCGGCGATCGAGTCGAAGGGCGTATCGGCGGCGGCGCGAGCGGCGATCGGGCGGCGCATACGCATGCGTTAAAGCGGGTGAGCAACCGTAAGAAGAGACGCCGTTAAGGAAGTATAGGTTTTTTTCGCCGGTCCACGCTGAAGCCGACGAATTTATTTTTTTCCATCGGCTTAATTTAGCCGATTTAAAAATTTACATTTTCATCGGCTTTCTAATTTAGCCGACGAAAAAAGTTCATTTTCGCTTCGGCATAACTTCTCACCGATTTAAAAACAAACATATTGTCGCCGGTACTATTCTAGCCGCTAAAAAACAATAATAAATGTTGGCTTCAAATGGGCGATTTAAATTATAATTGGCCGATTTAAAAATTACTGTTTTCCTGTAGTGATATGAACATATATGTCAGTCTGTAGATGCTTAAGCTATTAGACTTGGTCAAATTGAAGCAACTTGATTATAGGCTATAAATTTTCAGAATTCGAATATAGTTTTTAAGAATTATCCGTGAATATAATCAGAATATCCTGATCTGACGGATAGTAATCTCCCAAAACTGAAACCAACTATATGAAACTGATATTGAATCTGTCAACTATCTAACACCACTAAATGAATTCGGGCTAAACAGATCTGGTGCCGGTTAGTCGGTATCCATAGGATCCGATTGCACCGTACCTGTCACCGAAGCTTCGGGTGATATTTTCGCGGCTGGAGTGGAACGAGCCTTTGCTGCTGTTTGTAGAGTCAAAAATGGCCCGCAAGAAAGTGATTCGTGATTATGAATTTTTTCTCCCTTGTCCCGGTTCACGGCTTTTTCATCTTGGACGCCGCCGTGCACTCGTACTCTAGTATTGACAACGTGTTTAATCTATATGGACGGTATAAGTCAGTTTTGCGTGCCTTTGTGAGCTTGCACGTACCAAGTAGTATCCAAGTGACAATTAAACATGGAAGAGCACTTGAACAAGAAAGAAGTTACCAGCGGAAACCAACGCCAGGTGCGGATGAGCTCGTAGCTCATTTGGTTGGCTCCGCTCGCTGAGCGACCAGCCCGTCCGCGTTCGGGAGGCGAGTGCGTGCGGGAGTGTGTAGGGGTGAAAACGGGTCAGGTAATTTCTGACTTGTATCTGTATTTGAAGGAAAAACTATCCGAAACAGACGGGTAGTATCCGTACCAAAAATAAAAGGGTAGTATCTGTACCCGTATCCGATCAGATGCATGCAGGTACGGGTAGGATACAGAAAGGCAATATCCGGTACTACCCGAGATAAAACGGGTCAAGTACAGGTACCCGATCTTTTTTGTATTTTCGGGTACCCGATTATCAATAACAGAACTTAGAAAGAGGCCCAGCAAGAGGGCAACCGCCAACCAGGGACATTCATGAGACTTGATATCTTGATGCATGCATGATGATCCTTGTTTTGTGTGTTCATTTATGTTAAGTAAATTCTATTTGTCACAATGTGTTGGACTATATGTGTAATTTTTAATCTATGTGTTGGACTCTATGCGTCTTTGTTGGACTATGTTATTGTTGGATTATGTATTAATTGGACTCTATGCGTCGAACTCTATGTTGGATTATGTTTTACTTAGACTACTATATGTTAAACTACGTGATTATTGAACTATATGTTTCATCACATGTTCTCATTCTACCTATTTCAGCGTACTATCCGACAAAATATCCGATACTGCTTTTTACCGCCGTTAATACCTGCACCCGTTGTTTACCCGTTCCGTAAATATCCGTGATCTCAGATCAGATTCGTCCTATATTTTCATTACCCGTATCCGTCCCGTATCCGGAAAAAAAAATATTAGGGTAGGATATGAGATAACCTACTACCCGCCTGTATCCGACCCGTTTTCACCCCTAGGAGTGTGTGTGTGCGCGTGCGTGTGTGCATGTGGAGTGCGTTTGTACGTAGGTCACCTGATGTTTCTCCTTCTATACTGAATGTCAGAGCTCCTGGCCAATTTTCAAAAAAAAATAAACCAACGCCAGGTTAAGCACTTTCATCTCGAAATTAAAACACCAGTGACTCGTGATTAAATACTTTCAAATTGTAATTTTGCCCTTCAATTGGAAGCTTTGAACTTTCAACTCGGAATTTCAACTTTCAGCCGGAAGATTTGAACAATTTCAAGTGACAACGGCAAATCGGAAGTTGGGACTTTTGAATAGAAATTTCACCTTTAAACTAGAGACCCCACAAACTATCGACACGAAAAATCACCCATGTTCAACCCGAGATCCCCACAAATTTCACCTACCGCTTGAGCTTCATCGGTGGCAATGGCGAGCGGCTTCGATGAGCATGGTGACACCACCGGTTAAAGCCATAGTTAAAAAAACCCGATTGGACGGATGGTTCGATCACAAAATTTAGACCCAGCATCCAGTCCGTTCTGGTTTTTGTATAGGACCGTCCAAACAATCAGACCGCTCTGCACCGGAGAAATCCTGGTCAAACCGGGTGGTTTTGAGGTGAACTGAGAAAAACCGGTGACTGTCCAACCGAACAGGAGAGCAACCGATGCTTGTGTCCAATATTCTGTGAAAAAAAAGAGGATGGAGGGGTATTTTTTTAAACTAAGGGCAGGCTCTTTGCTATTTATTTAAGAAGAAGAGAATACAACGGTAGCCTCTCGAGAGGAACTTACGACATCCAGATCAACTAAAACAACACCTTGCTGAGCGACGACAAAACTAAACCCTCAGCCGCCGCCACCATGCTCCCCCACCATCACGGCATCCAACACCTACACACTACTGTGCCGCACATGGCTGCAACACTGCCACAATCACTACCACCCCAACCCGCTACTGTGTGGTTTGACGCCGACCAAAACCGCCGACGCCCAAACAACATCAGATACCATTGCCACCGCCGCGCCGTACCAAGAGCTGCCTCAAGACACCCTAGTTTAGGGCCTGCATGCGGCGTTGTGCATACCATGACAATAAATACCTGAGACATGCCATCGCCACCGCGGCTCTCGCCAGACCTGTCCTCCATCCCTGACGACATCCCGTCCTCCCATCGGACTCCACCACAATGTGGCTCTTACCAGACCTCTCCTCCACCTCCACGACGCCCCTCCTTCTCCTGCTGATTCTACTCAGCCTCGTCCCGCATTGGAGCCGGAAAAAAGCAAGCCTCGAGGCTGCCGAACCACCCAGCGCGACCTCTTCCCACACGTAGCCTCAGCCAGCACCCCTTCGTTTAGGGCTGGGTTGCGACCACCTTGCTATCGCCATGATCCCTCACACCGCCGCCAAACAAAGGAACCTCACCGGCATGCCACTCCACTGGAACTCCCGCCACCCCAAAGGAGCGGGGATAGACCCCTCCCAAACACCGGGACGAAGCATCTCTCAGCTGGACCCGACCTGAATCACACGGATCTTGAGGGAAACACCCTAGATTAGGGACCATCTCTCCTTGATCTTATGCCCCAGCTATCACTTACGAAGGTCCTCGAGAAGCTTGACCACCAGTCACACCGTCTCCGCTGCTCGTTGCCACACCCGAGGTCAGTAGCGGAGATGACAGCCGTCTCCTCGGCTGCCAAAGTGATGAAGATGGGTGGTGGTAGAGATTTGGCGAAAATAAAGCTATGGAAGGCCTCGCCGCCACCGTCGGTCGGCCAATGGCCACTAGCGGTGGCGACGAGGTAGAAGATGTGGTGGGAGGTGACCTTAGCGGAGGGTGCGTTGTCACCTCCGATGTCACCTTTCAAGCGCCTCCGGAGGCCCAGCCTTTTGACCGGTGCTAATTAACTCACATTTGATGGGGGATATTCGAACCCAAGATCTTAGTCTTGTGGTTTCAAACCCAGGCCATGATGTTAGCTATGCAAGATAGGTAATATTAGACTTGGGTACTGAGTCAAGCTTTTTAGACTTGGGTATTGAGTCAGGCTTTTTGAGGTCGGTTTATGGCATGGCAAGCACAGCACACGTATGGACCTGGTTGACACGGCACGAATGACAAGGTCGTGCGAGCCTCGTAGTTGGGCACGATGGACGGCACGACATAACACGCCAACATAGGCTGTGATTGAGCTGACATAGCACGAAATAGGACCGATGGTGTAAGTTCAACCTTCATTAGTTATGATTTTGGTGTTAATGACAAATCTAATATTAAGTTTATCCCCTAATGCGATATTGTTATTAATGACAAATCTTATATCGAGACTAACTTGTTTATTTAGAATATCTTTGATTAGTCTCATCGCATTGAAAAATGGAAGACCCAAGGTATGTTTGCATATTTATCTTAGTATTAGTTGCATACTTTGGAGTCAAGTTAAAGTATGAATGTCCCCATTATATTAACCACAAAATGTGCATCATGTTTCCCAATCCATATATTACATGGATGCACACACTTAGGGGGAGTTTGTAGTTTAACTTGAAAATCTCTTTGTATTGATCTAATTCTTATTGACACATATAAGGATCAAGACAAAGAAACTAAATCCTTGAGTATATATTTGAATTGCCTAGTTATAGTATACTCGTGGAATTATAGGATATGCTCCAATGCAATCAAATTGAATATGTGCATATTATATCCAAGTCAATCATACTTATGCACATATACATGTGGGGTGTATTCTATGGTCGATGACTTAGAGTAATGATCATTTCCATATAGTTTACACATAATGGATCATTACCTCTCATCAACATGAGTATATGAAAACTTGTGTAGTTAATATATACTCATATCAATTTAAATGATAATTTAAATTGAGTTCATTTGTCTTATTAATCATTAAAGAACACTTCATCATGTGTTGATGGCGCCCGTGATTAATTGAGGACAATGAGTAAGTTCTTAAGTATAATAAAGCATGAGTTGCATTATTGTACTTAAGACTTATTTAAATCATTCAAATTGATTTAGGTTGTGCTCAATTGATCTAAAGGCATCCATTATGTGTTAATGGAGTGCAAGAGATAATTGAGACAACCATGCATCTTGGACTAACTATTTTATGAGTTGTGATTGAGTTAGGTCCAAAGATGGATGAGATGATAAGAACGGAACAAGGACGGCATCATGAGTTGATGGACGTCAAGAGAAGATCCCGACGTTAAAGAAGAGAAGTCGAGTGATGATCCCGGGGGAGTATCAAAGTGAAGATCATAAAGACCCCAAAGGGGATTGCTTGCGCGCGGCGGCGAAGGTAAAATTAGATAGGCTAAGGACTTTGTAGTCTTTGAGTCTAAGGTTTTTACCGCCGTGCTATTAAGAGGGGTTGTTTCCTAGCTTGAGCTTCATCATGTGTTGGTGATCTCATTCCGCGTTCACTCAAGCTCAAACCTTTTGTTTTGGTTTTTGCATGAGGGTTAACCATTTGGCATGTGTTGCGAATGGGTTAAACTTATGCGTTGGATTTTGCGTGAAGTTCACTTTTGCATGTGTTGCGAATGTTGAAGCTTCATGTTTTGGTTTCGTTCAAAACAATCTTTCAAAATCTTGTGGTTGCTTGGAGCTAAGTTTTGCATGTGTTGCAAAAGGAGAGAGCTCAAGCATGATTTGATAGTTGTGTGTTTGTATGGAGCTAGAGGCTTGCATGTGTTGCGAGTAAAGAGCTCATACGTGTGATTTGGTTTAGTTGATGTTTGGTTTTGGTGTGAAGTCGATTTGGTGTTGCATGGGACTAGAGAATTGCATGTGTTGCAATTAGAGAGTTCATGCATCTTGATTTGATGTTGCTTGGAGCTAGACTTTTGCATGTGTTGCAAAGAGTAGTGCTCAAGCATGAAATATGTTTATTGCGCTATTTGCAAGTTCAAGCAGCGAATAAACCGAGGTTTATGAGTCCGAATTCGAGAGCATGTGAGTAGGGTTTGCAACGGTGTTGGCAAGTTGACTGGGTCTCGCGTTGACCTTCACATGGCTAGAGGGATTAATCTCATAAACTCGAGTTTGATTTGCTTAATACGCTTTCTGCTAATAGATCTTGAGTTGGTTGCAAAATGTGTTTTGCAATTTGGTTGAAATTCTTTGAGCATGAGCTAAATTGGTGCAAATGTGTTTTGCACATGTCCATTATCATGTGTTGATCATCTAGAGGCTCAAAGAATGGGTTTTGGTTTTTGGAGAAATATTTTTGGAGTTAAAATCAGGTTTTTCTCCAGGTGTGGCTTGCCAGCACCGAGTTGAGGGCAGTATTACCGGAGTGCGGTAAGTACCGGCCCAAAAAGTGAGAGTACCACAAGTGCGGTACTACCGCTTGTCCGCTCTACGGTTGCTTTTTTGGCGAGACGCAATTTCACACACCGTTGTCGAGCGGTGCTACCGGAGGTCGAGCTAGTACTACTACCGGAGAGGTACTACTGGTTTTTTCGGCGTAATATCGGGCGATCACAAGAACGGCTAGTTTTATAACCGCTACATAAAGAGAGCGGTAGTACCGCATGTGGGGGCGGTAGTACCGCGTTTTCGCAGCTTTTCTGGAATCTTGCCCCCAACGGCTAGTTTTCTTTGGTGGGGTATAAATAGAGCCCTTGGGGGGCTTGGGCAATGGATTGGCTGTGTGTGGGAGTTGTGTGCATGTGTTGCTCTTCTCCATTTGCCTCTTGAGTTTAAGAGTGAGACTAATTGCATGTGTTGCAATTAGGAAGTGGTTTGAGTGTCTCTTGTGCATGTGTTGCACTTGAGGGAGGCCTAGTGCATGTGTTGCACTTGGTGATCACCGAGGAGCGCATTCGTTGTGCCCGGTGAAGTTCGAGCGAAGGAGCGGCTTGTTACTCTTGGAGGTTGCCGACTCCTAGACGGCGTAGGCGTCGTGCGCGGGAGCTCTCGAGGTGTGAGAAGCCCCAGCAAGTTTGTGAAGGTTCGGGTTGAGCCTACACGCAAGCGTGAAAAACCACGACTAGTGGAAAGAGGCGGGTGCTCGAGCGGGAGCCGGTCCAAGTGTGGGCTTGCCTCAACGTGGACTAGGGGAGACCGGCAAGTCTCCGAACACCACGGAAAAATATCGGTTGTCTCTTTTACTTTCAAGTATTTACATTTATTGTATATTGTTCAATTGCTTGATTGTAATTAGAATTGCTTAGTATTAAGTATTTGTTCAATATAGCAATTCTTGTGTAGAGACATAATTTAGATAGTGCACATATTGAGCCTAGTTGATTTAGGCCTTAATTGTCAAAACCGAGTTTATCGCTTCCGCATTATAATTGTGTAGGTTTTGACATAGGGGTTGATTAGAGCGAATTGATTAGTGAGCGATCGAATTTTGTAAATCGCCTATTCACCCCCCCTCTAGGCGCATCCTCGACCCTACAGATGGATCCGAAGTAGGCACGGCACATAGCAAGGCATTTTTCCGCGCATTGCGTGATGTTATGGCTTGCCCTATAGCCGGCGTCTTTTGCGGTCTTCACATGCGGAGAAAGGAGAGACAACGAAGATACTAAAAGGTGAAAAATAGGGATCAGAGAGTACATATTTACTAACACCGAGCACACACACCGAGCTGCTCCACACTAGGGTACCCCATATTGGGTGTAAAGTTTTTAACGAGGTAGTGACTTTGTACCTAGTAAAAAATGAATACAATTTAGTGTTTCTCCTCAATATCTGTGTCCATTGTCTCAGATTCATACGTCTCTAGCTCCTTTTCTCTCATCGTAATAGTGCAACTGGACCAAACCTAGACCGACACGAATCACAAATGGACTGTACTTGGGCTCGCTGAAGACATGCTGGGTCGGCACGGCACAACATGGTAGGCTGGTCGAACCGTGGCGACATGGCATGGTTTAGCCACACAGCCCAACAGGCTCATACTCTGTCGGTCTGACTCGGCACGACACCCACCTCTAGGTAATATCTATACCTTACCGAACCAACGACTAGACCAGCCACCTACTGAATCGAGAACGCTTTCGGGTCGAAGACCAGTTCGATTTTTAAAACTACGGTTAAAGTATGACAATGACAAATCAACCTACTGAACAATGGTGCCACAAGATGAGGAAGGACAATGCGAGGCTAACTATTGATGCATCTAGGGGAGATCGGCAAGACACCAGGGTGGAGAATTTTTTTAAATAATACATGAAAAATAAAAATATATAAAAATAATAAGCCAAAAAAACAGTAGAAGTAGGCTAATGCCACCGTTCTAAATAGTGACAGAGTACTATCACTATTCAGAATGACAATTCAATGATGTGGATGCTAAATAAGCTTTCTGTCATCGTTTTAAATGACGACAGAGTTCTGTCGCCACTTGAAATAGCGATAGAACTCTATCACTGTTTAAAATAAAATGGGCGAAAGAGCTCTGTCGCCATTTGAAATAGTGACAGAACTCTGTCGCTGTTTAAAATAGCAACATGAATATCTCGCCAGACAATACGACAACATTAAGGAAGCTAGAATTTTTTTAAATAATACATGATAAATAAAAAATTACAAAAATAATAAGCCAAAAAGAAAAATATAGAAGTAGGCCACTTTCACCATTCTAACCGGCAGCATGTTCATTTTTTCGAACTGAAAACAGGTAACATGTCATAGGTTTTAAATGATAAGGAAAATTTTGGAATAGTGATGATTACTGTTGCTAGAAATATAACAAAGGTAAGGACTATATGGTTCATATGAAAGAAAATGACAAAGCAGGATGTAGAAAACAATGAGAGGAAACATACATATAAATAATAGGGTACTAGCATGACATTGAAATATTAGAGTGGTACATAGCATGACATAGAAAATGACATAGCTTGACACACAAAATGAGGAAAGAGACATGGCGCTACTGCACAAAGGAACCATGATACAAATGCGTTTTTGGAATTGTAAAAAGGCGGGACGAACTACGCTTTATGGACGGAGGACGTTAAGGCTCGAATGGGTAACCGTACGGCACCCACAAGAAGTGCTGATCGTCAGGACATCGTGGATGGGGCTACTAGTCACGGTAGTGATAAGCACAATTGTAACTAGCATTATCGCAACAGTAGTAAGTGTGGTAGTCGTTGCTGAGGTGGATGACCTCCTCATCCACCTCCTCATTATTCTTCTCCCTAAGCCTTTGATGGCATAGTCATCGTTCTTTGTTTGGAGCTCCAAGTTCTGTCTGCGGAGTTGTTCATTCTCGTTCTTGACCTACATGAGGTACTCTTTTATTTCGTTGAGGCAATGTAGCAATGTGTTGATGTTACATTGGACATCTATGAGATACGGTGGGTTCACCCATTCAGTGAATTTGCAATTAGTGATCTATAAGCAAAAGTACGTGTCATATAGCGAGACATGCGCCGAATGGTATGTAAGAGTTATAGCGGTTACCATGAATAGAGGGTATCGATAGAAACAACGTCTTGGACTGGCATTGAACTCATTGCAAACTTGCACAATGGCATCGAGGTCGTGCTTATATATCGGCCACTTTAGGGGGTGGAGTGGAGGCCGTCGTGGATTGGATTTTGTGGGTTATAATAGTCTCTTGTTCGAATGGGAATATTTGGGCTGGGGAATCAGGGTCTTGGGGACAGTAGAATTGAAGGTCCTCGAGTGAAGGGTCATAGCCTCGAAACCACGAAGGGTCAGGGCCTCAAGGTGATGTCTGACCCTGTCTTCCTGAAGGATCAAGTTGGCCTAGAAAGAGGGTGAATAGGCAACTCTTCAAATTTCAGAAAAAAATTACGCTATGAAATTCATTGTGAGAACTTAATTATTGAAAATTCAAATTAATCAACAAAAAAGCACTGAAGAGCTTCAAATGAAAACTGATCACAGAAATCAACAATAGACATAAGAGTTTATCCCGTGGTTCAAAGCTAGACTCCTACTCCACGTTAGAGCACTTCTCACGAAGTATAGCTCCTCCAAAACTAGACATAGTAGCTTTGGTCTCCACTAAGGTGATTTTTTCACCACTCTGGTGAGGTGAATCCCAACCTCTCACAACTAGTGGTAGCCTTCCACAATCACTTTTGGACAGGTCACACCACACTTCCTCCAAGCCGTCTAGGAACAATTAGTTCCAAGAGTAATAGACTATCCACAAGCCCTGTCTCTTGGTTCGCTCAGTACAACACTACCTAGACTAAACTTGGAGCTAAAACACTTAGAAAGTGTAGAGTTTGAGTTTAAAGTTGAAACTTGGTCTCCTTGAGGGAATGAAAAGCTCTAAGGTGCTAAAATATCAAGGAGATCAAAAGATGTGTAAAGAAATGCTCGGGTAATGCTTATATAGCCATCTACACAGCATATAGCCGTTACACCTACCACAGTATCCATTGGACATGTCAGATTGTCAAAAAACAGACTAACGCATTTGCTACGAACTTAGCAAAAATAGACTTAGAGATTTGATCTTTGCACTCCGGACCAATATTGATGATATGAACATTTGCGCCAGACTAAATTTGATTTGTTCGTCGTACATAGGATTTTGAAAAATTTTGGTCCAGCGAAACGATGTGATCTTGAACATGAGCACCAGACCGAAAAATTTGGTCCGCCGTAAATGGAGATTAAAGAGGTTTGCATCAACGGACTTTTTGAAAGAAGAGATATGTCTAACTGAGAGGAATGCATCTGTGCTGGACTTAGAATTTGAGTTAGCGAAAGTTGGTCCGGCGTGAATGGCGTACGCTCGGTTTGACATAAGCAAGGATTGCTTTCACCAACGGACTTAGAGGAATATGGTCCCGTGAAGATGGGCTTATGCCGGACTAAATTTCTGAGAAATCAAAGTTAGTCCATCGTGAATAGAATGTGCTCAGTTAGAAATTTGACTGAGCAGATTTTAGCACTGGACTAAAAGAATGGTCCGGTGAAGATAGAATTTTGACTGAGGTTGCACCGGACTTAAAGAAAGAGCAATAAAATTTAGTCTAGAGACACACATAGAACTTGTTTGGGAGAAGGACTGATTCCGAGGGGAAATATGACTAAGGATTTTGACTCTAAGCAGTCTAATTAATGTTAGCTTATCAACCAAAGTTTGAACCTGTGCACAATTCCCCTTTATAGTACTGCCAATCTAAAATAATCCTAGCTACTTGGTTTGAATTATCTCCCAAGCCAAAACTAGTAACAAGGGTCCTTAATCTTGACCTTATTGATTGATGTTTTCTTGGATACTCAATCAGTAACCTTTTTGATTAGGGGTCATTGATTAGTCATCAACACCAAAACCATAAGATCTTATAGAATGAAAAAATTAGGGGACCTACATGCTATCACTTCCCCATCTATCCCTCCCATGACTTAAAGTGTCTCATCTATCTGTCATTGCAATGGAATGGAGGTTAGGCTAGTGAAAAAGTACTACCTGAGTGATTGATGGTTTTATAGGCAATATGTAGTCTATACAGGGCTGATAGAGTGGGGACAGTGTATCCTTACTTTAGTATGAGAAAGTGGGTTGCAACGTATTATTGCTAGGGGTGGGCATTTTTTAACCGAAACCGAAAAAATGAACCGAACCGAATTAACCGAATATTTCGGTTTTTTTGATTTGCGGTTTGTGGTTCGGCTTTCATTCTAGCGTTGTTTGGTTTACGGTTTGGTTTTGTAAGTTTGGAAACTGAAAAAACCGTTTAACCGAATAAACCGATCCATTCTCATGGCTCGCAGGCAGCCTCACACGCACCGCACCGCACCCAACCGACATACTCCACTTTCAACTCCCCAATCAGCATTTCCCAACCAAGCAACCCTAGCCGCCCCGGCTATGGGCTACCAGCGACACCTACGTGCCCTCCCAACACTGCGTCGAAGACAGTCCCCTCGTGGCCTCTCCACCTCCATCACCGCCATCGCCAAAGCCACCTTCCATGTGTGTCCACCTCCCCCTCCCCCTCGTCGGTGTTGATGCAGGCGCTAGCCGAGGATATGGATATCGGGGACAGGGATGACCAGGAGGAGCCCTCGATCTTCTTGGAGCACAGCAATCCCAGCTCGACTGCTCGAGGACCCTTCACCTATGTCTCCGGCTACAAGAACCGCTTCCAGAATTTCATCAAGTACCTCCGAGAGATGGGGATGAGGTACATGCACTATCTTCTTCTTTTCCATTCCATCCAATCCGACATTGCGTCTCCTTTTCTTCCTCTGCTCACTGCACTCAAGCTATTCCTTTCCTTCCCGCCACTTGCTACAGGTGATTGTGGTCACTACGCATGAGGGCATACCTCAAGAATTTTATGGAGCTAAATTAATTGGATCGTGGAGGTACTCCCCTCCCCAATTGACTAATTGCATTGTGTTGCCATATTGCCGGTGCCAATTTGTGTTCCCAATCCTTACATTTTGTATTTCTCCATCCGTAGAGTACATTGAATGTACAAAAATGGGTATAACAAAGTTTTTGTGTTGTTCAATCGATCATTTTTACTAGTTATTTGTGCTTACTGTTGCTATGCTATTGTCTCCAATCCTTTCCTACTTCCAGCTTCCCTTGCCCGTGGTATCAAAAGGGCCCACTTTTTTCAGTGGTTGCCTATTATTCTGCATGAAATTCTTTTAACTGAATTAACCGAACTGAATTTTCTTGGTTAATTTGGTTCAGTTTATGTATCTGTTCGGTTTCAGTTCGGTTTGCAGATCTCAAAAGCCAATTTTTTTAAAACGAATAAACTGAATTGAAAAAACTTTATAAACTAAATGCCCAAGCCTAATTATTGCTTTGGTGTAAGAAAGCAGTGGGCAGAGTATTGTCTAATCGGCCTAACATAGATGCAACTAGGTTTGTATTGTCGAGTTGGCCTAACAAAGCAACTGAGTTCATATTATCCAATTGACCTGACACAGATGCAACTGAGTTTGTATTATCCAATCAGCCTGACAAAGCAACTGGGTTCGTGTTGTCCAATCGGCCTGACATAGATGCAACTAGGTTCGTGTTGTCCAATTGGCCTGACAAAGAAACTGGGTTCGTGTTGTCCAATCAGCCTGACATAGATGCTAACTCCATGTGATCAATTCATCCTACCATAGCGTGTTCGATGTTATAAAAAAACAAAAGTTATGAAGCAATGGAAATTACGAAAGAACAAAAGTCACATGTACAAAGAGTAAGTTACGAAATTTATGAAATAACAAAAGTTATGAACCAACGAAAAGTATATGTCTAGACAACATATAAGGTGCACGTCTCCGGTTGCCAACGGTTGGGAAGAGCCGTGAGTAGACTCCTGTCGTAAGAAAACCTCTAGGAGGCATCATGCCTGCCAGCGTCGTCTACACGTGTGGCCTCCACTATTCTGGCGAATGGTAGCAATCCAGCGGCCCGCAACATGCGTGAAAAAGAAGATAGTAAGTTCATAAGCATTCACATTACAATCCAACGGCAATACTGAAATGACTGCACAAACCTCGGTATCCACCACGCGTCGATCCTCCATGCCCACATAGGGGTGCACAACCGTAGGAATAAAAACTCAGTAGGCGCCTAGCCCTCTATCCGGGCCTATGTGGCCAAACGACTACGGTGCGACGCATCTATGACAAGGTCAATCAACTCGTACTCCCGCGCGGGAGCTGCAATCGTCCGTCATACCTACTATGAAAATAACAAACTGGCTAGCAAATAACATAGAAATATAAACATCATACAAACTTAAATGATAAAATATGCCTACTTATGACAATAACCTATTGTACACTTCAATACACAATTGCTTTAACTAGCCATAATTTTACTTCTCAACATACCCGATTGACCCTAGATCACAATTACAAAATTTATATCTACATAAATATTACTAACTTGCATCTACCTACAAAAATTTTACTATTCTAAACATAGCTCTAACAGTAATATTAATCTCCAAATATTTTACAAATAAATATTACTACTCATACTGACGAATACCCATACCAGGGGTACCCCACAGCAAAGTATACATCTATTTCAAGATCGTATCTCTCTCAGTCATCTAGGTTCGGAGCCCGAACTGGCAGCGACACGGAGTGTTGACAAGGGTATTACCGAAGTCTCCGTCCCTTACAGATGGGATTATCACTGAATATTGGATACGACACCAAATGGGTCGTGCTAGGCGACGTCCTGATCGAAGGCCTCGTCAGGCCATAAAGGATCCCTAGCCTCGGTCACACTGACCGAACCTCGGGTCGGGCACCCCCGCCGGCCCCGACCTAGAACCGGGCCCGGCGCCTCCGCGGGCTCCAACTCCGACCTGCCTCATGAGGCGCCTACAAGCTCTAACTGGACCCAGTTCGACGCCTCGCAGTTCGACCAGGGGCCTCGACCGGGGCCCCTACAAGCCCCAGCTCCGCGATCTCCGCCACATCGACGGTCTACGTCGAGCTGGTCACCCGTCTCACGGACACGATGGACATGTTGGGGCGGGTGGCTCCTTCCCAAGGCGACCAGAGGGTGGCTTCAACCAAACACCCGTCCCCTCAAGCCGTCAACATCTGACAGGCGCACAGAGGGCAGGTACACACCTTCCCAACGAAGCGTCGTCCGTTGTGTCTACTAACCCAGCATGGGATGAACAGAAAACTGTCAATCATCAAGACCAAAGGCCGGGACACCCGGGCGTAGCATACCCCTACCTCTTTTTCAAGTTCCCGTGCAACCTGCCCCCTCCGCCTATATAAAGGGAGGCAGGGCCCTCAGGGAAAGGGGACATTCACTCGCTTTTTCACTTAACACACACTAAGCCTTCCGACCTAGCTTAGCACCCGACCGAGGAAAGCCTTGCCGGCCTCCCCCTTTCGGACAAACACTAAGGGTCTGTCCTTAGCCTCCGCTTGTAACCTTTGGTGATCTTCCGCGCCCAGAGCAATACAGATCTCCACCACTTAATGGAAGTAGGGACGTTCACCAACCAATACATCCAGGACTTCCTTAGTCTAACCATTCGAGGAGAGGGGACGCGCGACTCCCCTAAACTTACAAATTTACTTGCCGGTTATACGAAACACCGACACATACCTACAAAAATAATCTAAACATACGTAAATAAATATTTCTAATTTAAACATACACAAATAAAATTTTCTGGTCTACCCATATCTATAAAAATATTTATACTCTACCAATATTTGCACGCTTATTACTACTCTACAAATCTAATTAAACATACATAAATAAATATTTCTAATCTAAACATACATAAATAATTTTTTCTAATCTACCCATATCTACAAAAATATTTTTACTCTACCAATATCTACACGCTTATTACTACTCTACAAATCTAATTAAACATACATAAATAAATGTTTCTAATCTAAACATATATAAATAAAATTTTCTAATCTACCTATATCTACAAAAAAAATATTTCTACTGTACCAATATCTATACGCTTATTACTACTCTATAAATCTAATTACTTGGTTTTCTAATCTAAGTTACAACCTTCAAATGCTGTGCAGTATAGACCTTTCTCCTTCTCCTCCCCTCCCTCTTCTCTCCTTTCTTCTCTTCTCTCCTCTCCTGTCCTTCTCTTCTCTTCTCTCCTCCTTTCTTCTCTTCTTTTCTCTCCTCTCCTTCTCCACTTCTCTTCTCTGCTAGCTTAGTGAAATGACGACTGGTTCTGGCTTGCCACCGTGCACGGCCTTAAAGCTGGTTTTCTATCACCAATTGAAATGGTGACAGAGAAACTGAATGGTCAGTCGCCATTTCAATCGGCGAAAGAAATGTCTATCGCTAATATAAATGGTGACTACTTAAGTGGATCCTAACTGATGGCTTTATAACAACGATCGACTTACTGTCGCCATTCTAAATGGTGACAGAATTAAAATCACCATTTATTAAGGCAACCTAACTTAGTCGCCATTTAAAACGATGATAGAGGTGTACTTTCGTCATTTTTTCTTTTCAGTGTATTTTTAATCTTTTATTTTTCGTGTATTATTTTTAAAAAATCCCAAGGTGTAAGTGCAACCAGGGATGGAGAGATTGGAGGAGAGCACTGAAGTGAAGGAGAATGGGGATGAAGAAGAGGTGAAGCTATGCTCACCCCATCGCCCCTGCACGAGATTGATCAAAATAGTGGGGATTGTGGATCTGATCGCATGACAAAGGGCTGCACGAGGGTGATCCGATGGTAGGGGTCAATGTCCGCTAGATACAGATCTAGCGGATATTCCAACAAGTAAAGTGCAAGAAAGAAACATAAAGGGTGCCCTGCTTGCCCGCCCAAGGCCGGAACTAAGAAGGTTGTAGTGGACCAAAGGTAAACCAAATGGGAAAATGGAAGCTTTCGTGAGAGGGGAAATGGAAGTTTGGCCGACAGAAAGTGATTTTTCGACGTGTCCACCAGCCACGTAGTACAATCTGTAAGGACAACAAAATTGTGTGTTCGGAAACGACTTAACATCACAACTTAGAATGCGCTTTGAACATGTCGTTATAGAAGCACAACATATTCGTTCCTACGACCCCAAAAACTGAAAATAACGGTCGCAGATTTAAGTTTTTCCAATATAATGGACCCAAGTCCAGGCCAAAATCCCGTAAGGGGTTTGTCAGACCCACCCAACTGACACAAGATAACAAATTTGAAGTAAATCCCCAAAATTCCATAAGAAATCTCCTCGTCCAAAGTTCCGTACACCCCAACGTAAACCACAGAAGGGGGGGGGGCAATTCAAATGTACCCCATGTACATCATACAATAAAGCAGGGCCCAACTCTACATGAACAAAAATACCTGGTACAAGCACAGGAACCAAATTCAATGTAAAATTATACGCAGCAGTACTGGACTTAGTAGCATAAGACACAGTAAGCAATTGCATGCTAGATCAGCAGCTAGCCTCCACAAGCCACTTTGGAGTTGAGCAACAATCGCGACAGAGTAATTTTTATAAATAAAACAGCACGATGCCTTGAAGACCTACAGACAATCAACATTTCGCAATATACACTAGACACGAGCTGCTCGGTTCAAGCACAACAAATGGAAACAAGAACCACTACAAACTGAACAAATGTTTTACATTGTCGGTGTGGATTCCAACGGCACCAAACATAATGAACCAAAGTTACAAATCTGGACGGCAAGCGGAAAACACCTGTCTCAGACCAAAATATCTGGATCCAATTTATAAGTTAGTAAAATGCCGACTACCACACCTGACTCGAGTTATGAACTCACTACTCAACTTCCACTTCGCTTCTATCTTGACAACATAAAACCACGTTAATCTCTGGAACTAGCAAAACGATTTTCTTTGCCAAAAACCTACGAGTTTTCACCCGCTACCAATCAACATAAAAAGAATAGTCTTCAGTCTGTACTGTACCGATTATCACCAGTAACTGGCTGCTGAACAGTAGTTGCTGGTCCAGACTATGTTTGAACACTCCCTTTTAACGGCATTAACTGTCTCCATCCCTACAAATAACATGAATGATGAATCAGACCTTGTTAGGCATTAGCAAATGCTTCTCTCCAGTCCTGCGAGCGAACGTCACCCCTGCAGTTGTCCCAAGTCCCTTCTTTTCTTGTACAACAAAGAATTCTTTTTTTCCCCATCCTCATAGCTAAACTAGCATTTGCAAAGGTCAGAATGTACAAAAGCAATTTTACAAATCTGCACTCTAAAAGAGAAATCAATATATACAGGCGAGACAGGCATCTTTGTATGGTCCTGGTAGGTGAATCCACCCATGTTGCCGTTCATCCGAATGGGTTGCCGTTCATCCGAGTGACCTGAGTGGGGGCCAGTCTTCTTGTCACGATCCCACACCATTCATTCATTCATAATAACTTGGTTTGCACCATTCTACAACTTGAGTTCGATAGGATCATTGCTTGCCTGTAATCCTACGGCAATAACACTGGCCAGCCCCGCTTGATGTTTGTGCTTTTCAGTTATCAAGACCAAGTGTGCAAACATTCCATGGCCTTCCATGAGAAAAATGAACCATCTTGATCTCAGCTGCTCCTATCCGCCATGTTGTTGTGGTTCATGGGTCTGTGTATTTCGATTCCATGGCTTCTCTTTAGAAAGAGAGTCACGGGGGACATATACATATCCCTTTGGAAGGCGTTGGTTCTGTGTAGAAGCTTGATCCGATGTCATAACAAGCTCCTTTTGAAACGTTTCCCTGTACTGCAAAATCATGTGCTTTACACATTAGCATGGAGTAGGGAAGAAGTTAAAACATGAAAATAGCAATGCAAACCTTCTTATCTTTTGTCTTCTTTTCTCCTGCTTCCGATTTCTGCAAGGCAGTAACTGGTCTTTGCGGAAATTGCATGCCAGCAAGTGATGCCCTGTCACTCAACTTCCGTTTGACCGACATCAGTGTCTTTGAGCTATCAGCTGTGTTTCTCTCAGCATCTCTGTTATTAAGAGAAAACCTGATGGTGTTTTTCCCAGAAATAGTACTATCCACCGTGACATCATCAGATCTTTGCACAGTTTCACTGTATGATTTGTTATTAACCGAAGTAGTGGCAGATTCTGAACTTGCTCCAGGTGCAAGGTAGGAGAAAACAACAGTATCCTTTGTTTTGGTAAGTATGTCATGATCACACAGAACTGTCTCTTTCTGACATAAGACACAATATATTAACTTAATTTATTGGTTTGAATAGGGAAATGTCAAGATGACAATTTGTTGTCTACAAAAGATAATAATGGAAACAGTAAATTTTATAGTGAATCACTGATGAAAAAGAAAAGCTGAAAGGTTATGTACAAGTGTGAATATCCACATGCACAAAACCCTAGAGGGATTGAAGCCATTGATTGAGGGTGAACGTGACCTAAGATTTTCTTTTTCACAATAAACACTAATGATTTTTCACAGCTACCAGGCTGGCTGCCAAATATCTCAGTCTAATCCAAACAATCTAATTTAACCAATCCCACTTTGAACAACTGAGGTGGTCAGGTTTTTCCCAAACTCTGGATTCACAACTGAGGAATTGGAGAAATTCAGAATGAATTCTCATTGAGACCTTGCCATTCTTATAAAGACACATGGCAGGAGTAAATCAGGCAGAGTGATTACAGGGATAGCTACCCTATTAATGTACAATAAAGAGCCAGCTAATCTACTAATTATAATACTATAAATAGCCCTAAGAATCTGCCTGATTATATACAAGGCTAATGACAGCCAAGAATAATATTCCAACATATCTCTCATTTGTAACTAGAGCTCTCTTGAGCACTACAAGGTACATGCAAACTGGTGAGCCCTCGGGAATCGGCCACCGAGGCAACTCCCCGTTGGCCTACCGATATAAGTAGGGTGGTTCTCTCGAACCACCGAATCTGTATAAACCCTCATATCACTCTTACTCTGGCCCGTTAAATGGCCTACGCCCACACCCTCATTCATGTTCGGTTTTCACACCTACGACAATAACATTGTGAAGTAAATTTAAGAAAACACCACGGACATATAAGGTCGCTGTCAGACACAGGTACAACAGAACAAAATTAAAAAAATGCATATATATATCTCATAAATGAGTAACAGAAAGTGATTCAGAAAGAAAATAAATAGATCAAAGTAGCTACAAGATGTAGTTCAACTTTCAAGGCAACACACTAAGAAGTAAAATGTTAACAGCTAAACATACCTTAACCTTTTCTCTCTTAATTATCCTCTCACACAAGAGGCGCAATTTTTCCAACTCAACCTGCAAAATGATAATATATTTATTTCCTCAAGAGTAATTTAATCAATGTTCACTGAAAAGAGGGACATCCTCTAGACACATCTATCATAACATAGTTGAAATGACTATTAACATTTAAATAATATAAAATAAAGAAAGACCTCTGCAAGAAAGAAGTATACAAGTATTTAAAGTACTTGAAACTTTTTATATCAAATGAGCAAAATATTGTATTTTACCAATCAAATTAGGAAAACAAATAAAGTATGTATCAGATATACTAACCCTCATCCTTTTCAAGCTTTTGAATTCCTCCAGTCCATATTGTTTGGCATCAGCCTGCATGAATTTGAAAAGCAAAGATATAAAAAAATAACTTTACCAAATACAGGATTGTCATACATAATAAATATGTCCCCTTTCAGTCCATGTGGGCAGGAAAATTTGAATCAACAAATCCAAGAATATGCCACCAAGCTTGCAAATTGGACGTACAGTTACACTAATCCTCGTCCATCCCCTCTGTTTTTCATCATTATGACAAAAGTTTAACGCTAAATTTAAGCTGTCACTTTGTTACACATGTGAAGCAGGGGACCAAGTTCCCTTCCTATGATAGCAACAGATTTATTTGCAGCATATAAGGATAATAGTCAACCCTGGTCTTAGGTACTAACAAAGAGATCTATTACTCCATATTGAGTTGCATGCATCAATCAATTCACCCAAAAGCTTAAGCTGATGAGGAAAAGAGGGCAATTCATTTATACTTCAATACTCCCCCTCACGTACAAGCTCCCTCAGGCCCTAGGACGTGGAATAAAAGTAGGCTGCAATTAATTTTTTAATTGCGCCAACCGGTCTTGAACTCGAGACCTCTTGGCTCTGA